>BLBF01000004.1:8796662-8941677 GCA_015471245.1 Laticauda colubrina | reverse complement strand
CTCCCTATCATGAGACGCCCATCTGATGCGGGATAGCAGATACCGCAATTTCTAAGAAGTGGTATGAGTTTTGTACATATGAAGCTGCGGTTTCAGCATGGGGCTGTAGTTGTTTTGCTAAGTATTTAGCTAGGTTTTGTAATGGTGCTCCTATGGAGCTGACTATGGGTCTGAGAGGTATGCCTTCTTTGTGTATTTTTGGGAGGCCGTATAATTTGGGGCATCTAGAAGATTTTTCTCTTGGGATGATCGTCTGTTGGATTTCTTTGCTTATGTGGCTGGTTATAATTTTCTTCTTGGTTGATTTTTCTAGATATGTGGTTGGGTCTGTGTTTATAGGTTTGTATGTGGAGTCTTAGAGTAGGTCTGTCAATTTTGTTTCATAGTCTTTTCTGTCCATTACTACTGTGGCATTTCCTTTGTCTGCTGGGAGTATTATTATGCTGTTATCATTTTTCAGGGTTTGTAGCGCTTTGAATTTGAATAGAAAGATCTCCACACCAAAAGCACGACAAACACCTGGGCAGAAACAGATCCCCCCTGATACCTCCAGCTCAAACACACCCCAACCAGGCACCCAGATGAAACCTAGCTTCCTAATAGATAATAGCTGTCCTTTCACGCGAAGCCAAGCTGCACTGAAAGCCTCCAACACAGGAACAGAGTGTTGCCAGCCAATCAAAGCCACAAAACAGACAGAAGAAACCAGAAACACCAATCAAACAAACTCCAAGTCCAATAAACACAGACCAAGACTCCCAACCAATCAGGATGTAGAAAAAAAACATCCTGACACAGCAATAGGCTAGCCTCAAATTTAAAACCAACGGCTGTGATAGCCTGACCCACATACAAACTCAATACAGAAGCCTGATGATGGCAGATGAGATTCTGCTGAAACGTTGCTACAACTTTAAAAGCACTACAATGACATGGGATAATACCCGAAGGAAGCTGAACTGCATTCATGTTAAGTACCCGCGAAAACTTAAAAACACACACACACACACACACATATATATATGCTGTTCAGCTTCCTTCGGGTATTTTCCCACGTCCTTGTAGCTGTGCTTTTAAAATTGTAGCGACGTTTTGGCAGAATCTCATCTGCCATTATCAGGCTTCTGTATTGTCTTCGTCTATGAGTCAGAATCTTACAGTTGTTTCAGTTTTACATTTGGGGCTGGCCTATTGCTGTGCCAGAATGTTTTTTTCTTCATCTGCATCGGTTGGGAGTCTTGGTCTGTGTTTATTGGTCTTGGAGTTTGCTTTGTTCTGCTTGATTGGTGTTTCTAATTTCTTCTGTCTGTTTTGTGGCTTTTAGTTATTTTTGTCTATTGCTTATAAGATAATAGGTATAAGTAAGATCATCGTTATAAATACATGGATACATATAAGAAAAAAGAAAGAAACAATAGGACAGGGACGGTAGGCACGTTGATGCGCTTATGCAGGTCCCCTACAGACCTCTTAGGAAAGGAATGAAGTCAGTAGTAGATAGTCTAAGGTTAAAGTTTTTGGGGTTTGGGGAAGAAACCACAGAGTCAGGTAGAGTATTCCAGACATTGACCACTCTGTTGTTGAAGTCGTTTTTCCTGCAATCAAGTTTGGTGCGATTAACTTTGAGTTTGTATCTATTGTTTGCTCTTGTGTTGTTATGGTTGAAGCTGAAGTATTCATTGAAAGGTGTATGATTTTGTATGTATAATCAATGTATGATTTTATATACTATGCTTAGATCGGACTGAAGTTGGTGTAGTTCTAGGTTTTCTAGATCTAGAATTTCAAGTCTGGTGCCATAAGGTATTTTGCAGTGAGGAGTGGAGAACTCTTCTTGTGAAATATTTCTGGACTTTCTCAACTGTGTTAATATCAGATACGTAATATGGGTTCCAGACTGATGAGCTGTATTCAAGTATTGGTCTAGCAAATGTTTTGTATGCTCTAGTTATTAGTGTAATATTACCAGAGAAAAAGCTATGTAAGATTAGGTTAACAACTCTTAACGCCTTTTTGGCTATGTAGTTACAGTGGGCTCTAGCACTTAGGTCATTAGAGATGAGTACTCCAAGATCCTTGACAGAGTATAAGAATATAAGGGTGAACACTTATTATTTGGAATATTTCTGATTCTGATCCAAACATTTTGGAATAAAAACTGAAAAAGTAACAAAAGTATGGCAAAATTGGTATTCTCAAAAGTAAGATGTAGGTAATAACTTATTTTTCAATAAATGAACATGGCAGAAACTGAATGAACATGGCTAACAGCAGTAGACATCATGAATGGAATTTGCAGTTCCACTTCCACCTAAGAAGCCCTTTTTTTTAACCAGCAAACCAAATCACTAGTTTTCTACTATTTTTCTGATTTTCCACAAACTTGGGTCCATCTGTTTATGGCTTTTGAAAAGCATGTAACCAAATGACCTTTTTTGTAAGCTTCTGATATTTAAAAGATGTTCCAGCCCAGAGCTTCAGCAGAAAGTTCTTCCTACATTTCTCCCTCATGTGCCAGCAATACATTACATATTCCAGAAATAGTTTCACCACAAAGAGCTATCTATTGCCATCTCTCTAATGCAATTTAGCAGCTTTTAATGTGCAGTTCCCATGTTTGGCTCTGTTATGATATAAACTTCAGGTTAACTTTAGTCCCCAAATGCTCATTAAAATGTAAGGCGGTAAAAAATTTATTTTGGAAACACCTCTCTGAACTCGCAAGTGTGCTGTCCCAGTCAGTCTATGGGAATTGGACAGTTACTTAGGAATTATGAGCTGTCCCCTTAAGGGAATGTATCATGATAAATGTAGTTAAAGGTATCCTGAGAAATGTAGTTCATGTCACGTGGCCACATCTGCAATCCTGATTGGTCACTAAATTAACCATCGAGGGGTTAGGGGAGGTTTCCCTCCATTCTTGCCTGGACTCATGAACTAATAGTAGCTTTTTCTACCACTACGAGATGGGTTAGGAGATAACCATTTTTTACCTACAAGGCAGATATACAAAAGATTGGTCATTAAAGAAGAACTTCATCAGAAACATGAGTTATGAGGATACCTGATAAACCAGTAAATGTTCTTTGTTATGGATGTCTTGTTGAATTATCTATCTGCATCTGTACAGTTCATGAATCCACCTCTGTACAGAAAAGCAAGATTTCCAAGATTGGAAATGTCCCTTGGAAAGTCAGCCAAGGCTCTCTTTAGACTTATTTTACTCTCAACTGTTCAAATCACCTCTGAAGATTAGTTGGTCTGAATCCCCATTGGATGGAACAGAAGGTGATAACAGAATACACAGATGTGTAATTGGCTCATTTGGCTTCCGAATTGCCACACATAGTTGAATCAAAGATGTATAGTTGCAACAGGTGGTCTTGGTAGTACAACAGAATCATTTTATCAATTTCTTTAAATCATCATTAACCTGGGTAAGTAAAGAAAAAGCTACTATTGATTTTTTTCCCATAGCTGAAACCTATAGAGGAAGGAATTTTTTAAACTGCAGATATTTATTGTAGTCCAAGACTAACTGGGATTGATAATTTGGAATTTTGCAATATAAGGATTCTCTAAGAAGCCACTATTAAAACTGTACTAAACTAGCATTCCCTTCCCTCTCTGATATTTCTCAGATCTATTGGACAACATTTTTCTCCTAACCCTGCTGAATAAGGATGGTGAATAGCACAAAGTTTGATTAGTATGTTGTCACTTGTACATTCAAGTTATATTTATTTTATGTAGGAAGAATGGTATCTGTTTCAGAGAGGGAGGGAGGGAGGGAGAGAATGTAATGCTTATACATTGGAACTATTTTAGGTCTGCAACAGATTGGGGAGCATTTCATTCAAGTTGGTCTAACATTGTTTGAAGCTGATGCACAAATGGCTTTGATGCACAATTTGTTAGCAATTCAAAAAGGAAAGCATTTTCTGATACTAAGGATGATAGCAATATGAAAATGATGATAGTGATAATGTTTTAAATAAGTAAAGTAAGGAAGCAGATAAACAAGTAAGTAAGTATGGGGACTGTATTTGTGAATTAAATGCTTGATGTAGCTTTAGGTAAACAAATTTCTGTAGGCCAAATCTCTCATTGTTTTTGCATGTTATTCCTAAAGATAGATCATGAGACTCTAGTGAAAAGCAAAATTTCTTTCCCGTGCTGATGTATTGGGAACTTTGACTAGGAATTCTGCAAAGTATACTCCTACATTTGGAGAGCACAAAAATAATTGCTATCTTTGAGGTTGTCTAGGAATTGTATTCTCCTGATGCCAAAATTGAGTCCTAAGTTCTGCTAGCTTTCAATTGCAAATTTGTCATACCTGATAAGGTATTCTCTCTTATTTATTATTATTTATATTATGTACAATATATAAAATATTATATTTGCATTAAAATTGCAATATTGGTTATATTGTTATTCTAATTTATTATTAAATTAGTTTAGGCTGCTTCCTCATTAAGAATTTAAAGCACTTCCTTACCCCAATATCCCTGAAGCGATGTAGGGCCAGTCTGGATTATTTTTAGATTCGCACAATAGTTGGATGATTCTAGAAAATGGCAAGTTTCTATTGAGGGAATGGCCATAGTTTCACCATGTCTCCCCACTTTCTGATCATACTTACCTGGAAGGAACTTCAGTTTATCTGTGATACTTTCAGCTGTATATATTCACATGGTCCTTACAAGGATCTTGTTAATTTTGGCTAATTATAATTTGAACAACCACTTTGTTACATGTGCATTTTATGTTCACTCCACTTTGTCTCTTTTTAAAACGTTATGCCTTATTCCCTCAGTTTATGCCTCATTTTTATTAGTAATTTGAATTACATGCCTGCAAAATATCACTCTGAGCTCATTGTGATGAAGGATCCAATTTGTGAATTTAATACATAGATAAACAGAATGACAAAAACTGAAACCCCTGAAATTTTGTAATGATATATACTGCTGGGTAGGAATGAAGAAAACCAGAGTTGTCGAATAAATGTTACTTCTTTGGCTTTAACATAATTGAACAAATGCAGTAAATTCTAATAGGATTTCTCATTGATTAATATACTTGATAACGTAAGCCATTGTATTTTACTGCAGTGGAGGAAGAAATGGTGAATCAAACAACAGTGACAGAATTTTTCCTCTTGGGTCTTGCCAGTGGACCAAATATACGTTTTGTTCTCTTTGGGATGTTTGTGATTGTCTACAGCATCACATTAATGGGCAATGTGATCATCCTAATGCTCATTTGGCTGGATTCTCAACTCCACACCCCCATGTACTTCTTCTTAAGTAACCTCTCCTTTGTAGACATCTGGTATATAACTAGTATCATTCCTCAGTTATTAGCCAACCTGTGGATCCCAAAGAAGATCATTTCATTTGCTGGTTGTGGTATTCAGATCTACTTTTTCTTTGGCCTGGCCATTACTGAGTGTGTCCTCCTTGCAGTCATGGCTTATGATCGCTTTGTGGCCATATGTTATCCTCTGCGCTACACCCTCATGATGAACCAGAAAGTTTGCATCAAGTTGGTGTTAGCAGCCTGGCTCTTTGGCTTCCTCCTTGCAATGGTGCATGTAGTCAATACTCTCCAAATGCCTTACTGTGGTCCAAATGTCATTAACCACTTTTACTGTGACATCCTGGTTCTGCTGAAACTTGTGTGTGCTGACACCCATCTCAATGAAATGATTGTGTTTGTGATTGCTGTCCTCATTCTTTTGTGTCCCTTTTCCTTTATACTGATCACATATGTCCACATTCTAATAACCATCTTGAAGATTCACTCCACACAAGGCCGGCGTAAAGCTTTCTCTACATGTGTCTCCCACATCACTGTGGTGGTATTGTTTTACGGAAGTGCTATGTTCATGTACATGAGACCTGGCTCAAGCCATTCACCAAACCAGGATAAAATGGTCTCCTTGTTCTATAGCATTGTCACACCCATGTTTAACCCCATGATTTACAGTCTCAGGAACAAGGAAGTGAAAGGGGCCTTGGTGAAAGTGTTGCAGAGATGCAATGTGTGTCATAGGACTTAAAAATTTATTGGAGGTCAGAATGAAATGTTCACCCCAAATGTGGTCTAACCAGAAACGTGTTAGACTCAATGTGGTTGATGCTTTGTATTGATAACCTGGAGACTTATGCCCTCTAACCAATGTAATGGTAGGAGAGCAGTGGATATTTAAGATCTTGCTACATTCAAGGCATGGGTGAAGAGAAAAACTGTAAAGATTTTGCAAGGGGCCTTTTCATTTTTGCACACCAGGTGGGTGAGGCTGGGCTTAACTGAAAGTTCTTTGCTTCCTCATCCATAATATTTGTCATATGAGCAATGTTGATTTTTTAAAGTTTCGTAATAAGAATTTTTTTTTCTGAAATATCCATTTAAGCTCTCTTTGCTGAAAAGGAAATTTCCTCTAATTGTTATCAGAGCATGCTCCATTTTCATTTCTGGTTTGTCTTTTGTTAAATCTCAGTGTTTTTTAGAGTACTGATTGATAAGAATGATTAATATTTCATAGTGTATATATTAAAAACATTAAAATTAATATGTTCATTTAATTAACCAAGTAACTTTGGACAAATTGCTTTCAGGTGAGTCTAATACCTTCTGTTTTGTTATGTTGATAAGATGAAATTATTTTTATGTATTCCAGCCTAAGAGGAAGTGTGATATAACACTGCAATGAATGGCTAAATAAATATTTCCCTGAAGGGGGAAGTTTCTGGACTGTGTTTATTTTTCAAAATCATTCAAACTTTTATTTTTCCTTATTATATGGAGAAGGGACTTGCAATTCCCGTGTTATAGCAACCCGTTGAACTCATAGCAACTTCAGTATGATTTTAATAGACTACAATAATAGCAATCATTTCCACCATGGTTTGGATTCACACTAAGGTATCATCAAGCCCAAACTAGACTCAGATTATTATTCCCATCAAGACCAAGTTGTAATCTTGACTGGGTTATAAGTGAGAACTGTGACAGAAATATGCAAGAACAATTTCCTAGGCAAAAAGGGGTTAACATTATTTCAGTCCTGGGAAATAAGATAATATTTAGAAGCAGCTGGTTCTGATTCACTGGGATATATGAAGAAAGGAAGGCGCAGTACAATCAGTCTTGTAGAATTTTGTTATAGCCTATCTATCTTCATGAAGTATAGTTATAGTCTTTCTATTTCTTTGTGTCTAAGGAAGAACTAGAGCCCCCAGGCTCCCAGATTCTAGTCTGATTCTTTACCCATTAGGGCAAACTGGTTTCCCAGTTTAACAAAAGCAATTATCAATTTGATTCAAGGGTGGCATGATAGTAGAACAGGGCAACAGTGTTTGATCATTGAGTAAAGGGTGAGCTTTCACACAAGCAGTTGAGTTCTTGATAAAGTATTCAATGTATGAATTCATATTTGGCCAATATAACTCAGGATAGAGAATCTGTTTGGATTGCATCACACCTTGATATTCTCATCAGCTTTAACAATTTGCACATACTAATTCTGGGATAACAATTCACTTATTCTGCATATTCTTTGATTATTGCAGTGGAACAGGGATTGCTTGTGGTCATGGATTGGATTTGATCCTATGCTGAAGTGTTGTGATCAAAACATCTTAGCAACCATAAAGCAAAGGTTTTTAAATGATAATTCCTTAAAATTCACCAACCTGACAAGCATATTCCTCTAAACAATGAATTTGATTCTGAATCAGGTAATCAAAGTCAAGAAAAGGAATTAGGTACATTCAGATTCCAAAACTTAGTTGTAATTACGAAAGTATACAGTTGCAATCTCCAATTAAGACACTGATATATATCCCTTCCTACCAGCTTGACTGATTTGCTATGTCACACTTTTTTATTTCATGCAGACAGCTTGACTTCATTATTCTTCTCTTCTTAATTTGTGATGTGCTGCCATACCTTCTCAGGAACATTCTCTTCTGCCATGGTAGAAGATTGACATTGAGCTGGACATGCTCTTTAGCTAGTTGTTGTGATGCAGGCTGAATTTCAGATTAGTCAAGTTCTTTAACTTCTGAACTTTAAAGAAAAACAGAAATGTTATCTGAAATGTTATTGGGTCTCCAGCTTGAGCAGTGGCTTGGACTAGAAGACTTTCAATGTCTTGTATAAAGTTAGCACCCCACCCCTCTCCTAGACGACAGAAATATTCTAGGAAATATTTAAAAGGCAGAATATTATATTTCCCTGAATGAGAAAAGGAGAAACATGTTTTTAAAGACAAAGCAGCTCCCTGCCCCCACTTCAGCGCCATGGCGATGGGATTAAGACATGGCCCTCAGGACATAATAGGATTAGCCCTCTACCCATCTCACCACATGGCACCTGGGAAGATTACATCACCCAGCAAGATTCAACCAAGCTCAAAGACAACCTACAAAATTATCCCTGCATGGCCCTGCATGGCCCCATGGGAGTCTGACAACCAATCAGGATACATTGCTTGCCACAGAAACACGAAGCAAGTTCAAAGCCCAACAGAGGTTATAAATCTCTCTCCCTCTGTCACCCATGTGTTCTTTTTTGCCCAGGACCTCAAATCAGGTGCTCCTGCTGTCCACCATTAAATCATCTTTCCAAGCAATCTCCATGTTTCCAGTGTCTTTCTTCCCACTTGGAACTCAACCCAGATGGACATTTCTTCCAACAGTCCCTTCCAATTCTGTTATTCTGTTATTAGGGGACAAGTCATTGGCTTCAATATTAAAAGCAAGATATATTTATATTTGATATTTATATTGGATTTGGGCTTTATATTGGTCATGTAAAAGACTCAAAACAAAATATACTGTATTTATTAGCAATTACAACCTGGCCTCAGGTATAGGGTCCTGAACACATTTTGATTTTGTTCATTTATACATCCCTGATGTACAGATAGTCTTATAGCTTCAATACAACTTTTTAAAAATAGCAAGCGCAGTGAATTTGATGAAGGAACCAGTGTTTCTACTCATTATGCAATACAGCTATCTTAGCTACAACAAAGAATTGCAGTAGATCTTGTAAGTGAAAATGTTGCTTATAGATACAAGATTAATTGTTCCAAGTCCATAGTGGTTAATTAAAATTAAGAAAAAAACATGCCTTTTTATTGTATTGTATTTAAAACTAGTTTTGTGGTGGAACTGAGATAGCATCTTGAAGATAAACAAAAGAAAGCATATTTCCTTTTTTCTTCATTTCCTCTTTTATCCAGTTTCACATTTTTAATTCAACAGTTATGTAAATTCAAAAACTATTATTTTGAATTGAAACTAATGGCATGTTCTCAAAACACTAAACATGCCAATCAGCCCCAAAGTTGGGGAATCTTGGTGTAGAAGAGATTTAATACTTCCCATCATGCAGACCAGCTGAACACTGGGGTTATTAAAAATGTAAAATCAGTAAAATACTAATAAAACTTTTGTCTAAAATCATACTATTTCCACTATAGCAATTATAAGGCATTGCAATCAAAGTAGCATTTGCAACTGTTTTCATTTCTTCTGGTGCTCCCAGTGACACAGTTTAAAACTGTGAAGTCTGAATTTGCCATGTTTTCTCTATCTAGAAGAGGATATGCTATATCATAAACTGATTGGAGAAGGAACAACCTGAAATTGACGCAGGGGAACCCCAACCTAGCTTGATGTTGGAGCGCTGTGTGCTCAGACAGGCACTTTCTCTTGGCCTCCTGTCCATTTCGGCTTCTGCGAGGCATCCGGGCGGGGGGCCCAACAGAAATCACCTGGTCCACACAGCCTTCCAGGAACCTATTTTGTGTTTCTTTGTTGTGGTCTGTCGGAGACCTGCAGAGCTGGCAGCAAAGTCAGACAGTGGGGAGGAACATGGGCCAGTCCTGGAGTCTGGGGAGGATCTGTGTCCGACGAAGGATCTGTGTCCGACACAGAGATGGGGCCAGGGCCATCTGAGAGTTATGTACTGGCTCCAGAGCCTCCAGAATCTGACATCAGCGAGGCAGAGGAACAGGGGGAGCCTGCTCCCAGTGCGTGTTTGCACAGAGTTTCCAGAAGGCAAAAACAGTTAAGACAAAAGGACCAATTCAAAAATAAGGCTTGGAGATGATTGGCCTCTCCCATAAGAACTAAAGGAGGAGCAAAGGGACATGAAACTTTGCAGGAAGCAACTTTGTTCATTCTGGTTGGTTTAAAATCTGAAGCTCCGTGTTGACTTTGTGCTCCATTTGGTCTTGTACAGCTAATTGGCAATTTAGTCATTGGCAGCATTTCAAGGGAGATAAAGGTGAGTGCTTATCAGCCTTATCCCGAAAGATTGTGGCAGACTTCTGTTGGATTATTATAAACTATTTGGGACTCATTATGGGCTGTGAAAGCATATAATTCACAGCTGCTGAAATAAAAACAAGTTTTTGGGGAACAGCATTTGATTGTTCCTGTCTCAGGAAGCCTTGGCCAGAACATCCTTCTCTCAAGGAGAAGATTTGTGGTTAATCTGAGTGAAGGAAAAAGAAGACAGGAAGACTGACGGTGGCTTCCTGACATTGGTGGGAAAGTCAGTCCCATATTTCAGAGCTCTAGTCACAGGACTATCCCATTGGTTGTCCTGGAACAGCTCCTCCATCCGGATGCAGCAGCTCCCCAGCAGGATAGTGCACCTGAATGGAGGAGCTGCTCTGGGACGACCAATGGGATAGTCCTGTGACTAGAGCTCTGAAATATGGAACTGTCCAGGCAGCTCATGGTGAGGCTGGATATTTCTGCCGTAGAGGATGATATGTGCAATGTGTAACATTGCAAGTGGTACAACATACAAGGAGTAGTGCAGCTCTCGCTGGCCAGAACAAGTTATGTTGCTGTTGCAGCATTGGGAGGGATACAGGCAAGTTGAAGCAGCAGTGGTGATGGTCAGAGCCTTAGTGTGCAGGAGTGAAGCGCGACTTGCCTTTGTGCAGCGACAGCATTCCACCTTTGTCACATACATTTGCGCCAGCAGGTGGCCCCAAGGCAGACTTCGCCTCCTGCTGCTTTGGGCTTGGAGTGGTAAGCTGCATCCAGGAAGCAGTACAGTGGAGTGAAGCGACCATGCGGTACCTGGACTCCCATGATGGAGGGGAGCTAAAGCTAAGGTAGCCAAGCTAAGTGCCTGAAGGACCCCATCCCGTCACTGGGAGTCCAGGCGCTTCACTGAGTGGCACGTGAAATTTTGGCCAGACTACTTGAGATGGAGTTTGCAGGGGACCGATCTAGCACCCAGGTTGGCTACAACACAAACGCTCATTGCATGTATCAAGCCCAGGGGCCGTGGTATGAGGACCCCTGATTTAGTGCAATATAAAAACTGCAAGTAACCATCAAAATTTTCTGGTGACTGCTGGTCTAAAAGACCTCTGATGTTCTGTCCAGCTCTGTAATTCTATACAATTCTATGTAATTCTGACTTTACTTGTTCAAAAAAGAATTGCTGGAGGTGCACCTGACCTGATAATGCCTATAATATATATCATGATGTATTAAAGGCTTTTAAAATAATAAATGTAAATGTATAAATGAATTACATTTATTCTTTTATTGAACACATAATCTGCACCCTTAGTCACAATGAACTTGGCATGGTATGCAGTAAAATTTAATTTGAATTCATTATAAACATAAGAAACAAATGAACATTTTAATTTTAAAAGGAGACAAAGCCAAGTGCTACTCTAAAGTTTAATTAGTGGCTTCTTTAAGATCTCTACATTGTGCAAATCTTCACATCATCAACCTCAGGCTGACTTGGACCTATGGTAAATATGTAGAATAAACAGATCCCTCTGTGGTTTCCAATTATTCACAGAAGAAGAAAAAAGCACCAATTGTGGCTTTGTTTTTACTTACCCAAATTAATAATCATTAAAATAAAATAACTTGAATCTATTGTGGGCTATGAGACCACCTATTGAAACCATATTAATTTCACTCAACTATATTCAGCAATTCTGAACCCAAAGGAGCATATCAATGGAGCATATATCTGAGTATTTTGTTATCACCTTCCAACCTGGATTAATAATCCTTAGAGGTGAGTTGAACAGGTGATGGTAAAATAGGTCTAAAGAGAGCCTTGGCTGACTTTCCAAGGGACATTTCTAATCTTGTTCTAACTATCTTGCCTCTTCAGGGAGATGTTTTCAAAGTTAAAGTTTTGATAATCTTAATGACTATCTGGGGATTAAACTTAATGAGGTTTACATCAGTACAGAGACTTCTTCAAAGTGCAACTTTGCTTCCATAGAATGTCACAGAGAATACCGTGGTTCTATCTACAGTTCTGATTTTTTAAAATATATATTTTCCAAGACCTTTATGACTGCTTTACCAAATGCTAATCTTTTCCATGTTTCTTGTCTGCTTGTTCCTTTACAGTTGAACAGTTAAAAAAGAGAGGGCTAAATGAGAAGTCATTTGTTGAAGTGAATAGATTGTGATTTTGCTATTTATAAACAAAATGGAACTTAAATTATTTATATCTCCTTGTCATAGGGGAAAGCAGAATTTGATACTCTAAAAATGATACTCTAAAAACAGAACTAAAAATTCAGTTCTGTTTAATCTACTTTAAAACATAAATTTGGAACAAGATGCTAGTTAAGGCACTTTGGGAAAAAAAGTACAATATTTATGTTATTTCAATTCAAGCATTTCAATTCAAGCATATAATCATTTCATTTCTTCCCCTCCCTCCAATTTACAACTCCTTCAGTTCTAAGACACATAGGTTTAATAAAGTTTTTAATAAAATTAACTAAAAATGTACAAGCTCATTCCTTCAGGTATTCAGCCTCAATTTCTAACAAGGAGATGTGGGAGTAGAGAAGAAAAATATAAATGAATTTTGGGAACTCCCTAAGTATGAATAGCTTTACAGTAGAGTCCCACATTGGGTAGCATGGTATCATTCTATATTATCCAGTTTGGCAAGATGCAGTCCATTGTTTCAGGCTTGCGGTTATGGCTTTGCATAATTCAGTCACCATCTTCCTGTGTCTTAAACAAGGCATAAAATTCTTCTCAGCCCTATGGGCCAATAAATGTGATGGATTCATGATTCCTATATGCCAGATGAATCTGGCTTCATGGCAGCCATCAGTTAGTTAGTGGATTTCAAACAGAGTTTCTCTCAACAATATCTAACAGTAAATAATCTTATATGATGATGGAGTTGTACTCCCAAAAGAAAACAATTCCTACTTAAACTATGTATGTTATATCTCTTCTTTTTAACAAGCGTTTGAATTGAAGTTCAAATACAATCAATCAGATTCAATATAAAAAATATTCCAATTCATATTCAGCAAAGGTTGAGTAATCCATCTAGATTGATTCTTAATATTTTCAGGTTTCAAATATCTGGGTGTAATCCATTTTAAAAGATGTTTACCAACTTAGTTGGAAATTATAGTACATCAGTGATTAACAGTAAACTGGATCTTCGATATTGACAAATTTGAACATTTAATACAATATCAGTGTACAATAACAATTTATGTAGGAGTCCAGCCACATTTATATCCAGAATAGTCTTTGCTTGATTGACAAAAGAGGTAAATATTTCTTTTGTCAAATTAAATATGAGAAGAGATAAAAAGCATCTGTTATACATTCCATAAAACAAGTTAATTTATAAGGAAATAATTCCATTTGTAACAATTTTTATAATAGCATACTTTAATCCAATTACTGTATTTTTTGCACTAGAAGATGCTCCAGATCATAAGACGCACCTAGCTTTTGAGGAGGAAAATAAGAAAAAAAATCTCCCTTTGCCTCCCAGCAATTTGGCAAACAAATTGTGTTTGTTGTGGCAAACAAGCTGGTCAGTTTCAGCACAGTCTAATTTAGCACAAGCAGCTGATTGGTGGTTGGATCAGCCTCCCAAAATACCACTGATCAGCTGTTCCAGGCTGCAGGGATCGCCGTCACCCATCACCACCGTCACTGATTGTTCCCTATCACCGCCTCTGCACGTTCCAATTTTGGCCTCCAGGTGCTCCATTCTGGCATCCACACACCCTGTTTTCGGCCCATTCCAGGCAGCGGGAATCACCACCACTGCTGATTGCCACTGATCACCAATCACCACCACCTATTATATAGTGGTAGTGGTTGGTAGTGGTTGGCAGCAATAGGTGGCGTCGGAGTAGGCGATCCCTGCCACCTGGAATGGGCCAAAAATGGGATGCGCTGAGGCAAAAAATGGGGTGCACAGAGGCCAAAAATGGGGCACACAGAGGCAGCGATAGGTGATGGTGGCGATGGGTGGCAGTGATCCTCGCAGCCTGGAACAGCTGATCATCGATGTTCTGAGGCTGATCCAACCACCAGTCAGCTACTCGTGCTAAATCAGGCTGTGCTGAAGCTGACCAGGCTGTTGGTTGTTTGCTGCAGGGAGGTAAATTGCTGGGAGGCAGAGGCCGGCAGGTGGAGGCCAGAGGGCGGATGGGGCTTCAGCAACATTCGCTCTATAAGACGCACAGACATTTCCACCCACTTTTTTTGGGGGGGGAAGTGTGTCTTATAGTGCAAAAAATATGGTAATAAAAATGTGGGCAATTCGTATTTGGCAAAAATTGCACTATATCAAAGTTCTTTCTATATTCAACAACACCATCCTCTATCAATTTCAGGTTTGTTAGAATGCTCATCCAAAATACATGAAGATACCAGTCTGGTTATCAACAATGGAAACACTTGTATATCCAAATGTTTGTAAAATGGGAAGTGTTACTAGATATAAAGATATTTTAAATGAAAAGGGTGAGCTCAAAAGAAAACAAGAATTGAATGAACAAGGGTTAGAGATACATTGCTATTCGTATACGCAAATACATTCAAGATAAGAAAAAGATATTAAAGATGAAGTGATTAATAAAGAGTTGACAGAATTGGATAAAATACTAATGGGAACAGAAGATAAGTTGATTAAAAGACTATACTGTTATTTATTAGGTGTTAAGTTGGAAGAGGAACAAGTTAAAGAAACAATGATAGCATGGAGAAAAAATTTTGGATATGTCATAGAATTAGATAAATGGCAGAAACTATGGGACAGAAATTATAAATTAACAATATCGACAGCATATAAAGAAAACTTGTACAAGATGTTTTATAGATGCTACTTGGCACCAGCAAAACTAGCAAAAATGTTTAAAGATAAACCAACCAAATGCTGGCAGTGTCATCAAATACCAGGGACATATTACCATATGTGGTGGTCTTGCATAGAAGCTAAAAGATATTGGTTGGAAAAAACAACATATAAACAACATATAGATTTGAAACCTGAAATATTTTTATTAAGAATGAGTACCTGAAGGTTACAGTAAACAAAAAACATATTTAATTATACATGTATTTACAGCAGTTAGAACTGTATTCGCTCAGAATTGGAAAAGTGGTAAGATACTAATAGAGGGAAAAGTAATTGAGAAAATATTTGAATGTGCAGAGATGAATAGGTTAACATTTGTAATCAAAGAAAAAGAAGAAATGGATTATATGGTATGGGATTTATTTTATCAATGGTTGGAAAATAAAACAAATTAAAATGGATTAGCTGTATATGTAAAGCAATAAGAGAAGATTGTAAAATACATTGGATGTTACTTATACAAATATGTGATTATTGTTATATTGGTATATTGTTAAGAAGGGTATTAATTACAAACTATAAGCACATGAAATATGTACCTAATCGATACACGGTTGAAATGAAATGAATTTATTGTATATATTAAAAAATATTTTTTTAAAAAGTCAATGGACAAATAGTGTAACAGTAAATGTCAATATTAGAAACAGGTTGCTCAGATATGAAAATCATATGAAAAAGAAATTATTTGCCTTGAAATGTTTGATGAACAATGTGCTATAGACAGGTACAGACTGGTACAAGCAGACAGGTATAGACAGGTGCATCAACAACCTGTCTGTAGTGCATTGTAATATATGAATGATGTAGCTACAGACAGGTACATCATCAGTCATCATCAGATACAGACAGGTACATCAATGTGCTATATCATTATCATCAAGATTATTCAGGCTCCCAGTGGCTTAGAGCAAAATAAAATTTAACAAAACCCCCATGGTAGAGAAAAGGCAAATATAATAAATGTAACCTACAGCCTTAATAACATGAAAAGAGAAAACTATTCTTATACTTAAAAACAACAGTAATAGTAACAACATAAAACATCATTAATAATGAAGTAATGAATAATGAAGTTCATTAAAACTTCATTAATAAAAACTTCATTATTAATCATTAATAATGATGAGGAACAATCAGATATCCCATGCTGTCTAGAAGAATTCAGTCTTAGCTTCCAGCAGCCATCATCAATGGGGCCAGAACCTTCTACCAGAGAGAAGCTATATAGCTGCCATCGTCGTCATAATCATCATCATTTTTCAGCTGTAAAAATCCTCACCTGAATAAGGCTTCAGAAGCCATTTACCTATTTCCGGTAGCGGAAATTTTGAGTAGTTCGGAGAACCGGCAAATACCATCTTTGACTGGAGATTTTACAGTATCCTTCCCCTGCCATGCCCACCAAGCCATTCCCACAGAACCAGTAGTAAAAAAAAAATGAATTCCACTACTGACTCCCACATACACAATCTTGAATTTAGTTTTCGCTATTTTGAGTGCACTTTCTGATATACAGGAATTTTTATTGATTTTAGCAATGTTCTTGTTTATAGTAAGCTCACAGTGGATGTAATTAAGGAACCAGAGTTTCCCCCCATAGTGTAATCCAGCCTTGTCAATCATAACAAGGAGTTGCAATGGACTTTATTATTAAAAATGAACAATGTTGTTTATAGATAGTAAGTTTAACCATTGAAATCCATTGTGGCTAATTTTTTTAAGGTGCCTTTGTTTTTGTACCTTCAGTATAGCAGTAGATTCTTTCTTTGGGAGACCATATCAGTAGACATGTGAAAGGATATTAACAACCAAGACCCTTCAGTAGAAGATGTGAATTCCTCTACCCTTCATAGAATTGGGAAGGCGGGAATCTAACACAGAAATATGCCTTGTAATGCACTGGATTATGTTAAAATGGGCTATATAAAATATTCTGAGCTGCTTACTCAATATTTAAAATGTGTAGAAAAAAAGAGATATTATTAGTATGAATTACATAAATAGCAATAACACTTTCCAATAGCACCTAAATTTATATACCACTCCAAAGTGCTTTACAAATCATGTGAAAGATTAGTACGACAACAATAAATGTTAATGACATCCTTTTTTTAAAAAAAAAATTCAGAACAGGAAATAAATTATTTTTGACCCAAAACCAGTTGGGTGACCTTGGGCCACTCTCTCTTTCTCTCTCTCTCCCAGCCTTAGGCAATGGCAAACCACTTCCATAACATTGCCAAGAGTATTGCAAGAATTTATCCAGGAAGTCATCAGGAGTCAAGACTGATAGCAAAAAAATAATAATAATCAGAAGCATAGAAGCTAACCAGATGACAAGATATGTCCTTGTCTCTAAAAGGTACAAGTAGGAGGAAGCATCTTCTTCCAAAATGTTTGGAGGCTCATTAATTTCACTAATTGTCACCAGGAGGTGCTGTTGGCATTTTGAGCCTAATTTTTTTTTTCAATCAGAAAGCATTCTCACCACTACTTTAAAACCAGAAGGCTGATGCTTATATTTATACAAAATCACCCACACCAATCAATGCCTGTCACTTAGATCATCATATGATGCCCTCTTCCAAATTCTTCCATCATGAAGAATGAAGGTTGGTGCTTTCTTCAAATTGGCATCTCATTCAGGCTCTCCTTCTCCCAAGTGTTTCAATACATTTTCTGTATAATATACTCCAGAGCCTTATTTTTGCATTTTGTATTATAGCTTCCCTTGAAGCAACGTTAAGAGGAAGGAAGGAAGGAAGGAAGGAAGGAAGGAAGGAAGGAAGGAAGGAATTCTAACCCTCCCTCAAACCTTTATAAATATGAGTTAATAAGGCACATGTCTTATCCAAAATGTCTACATCCAGTGTTATTCATCTGCAAATATTAATGTAGAGTGTTTAACATATGAAATGAGGATACTAAGACTTTATGCTATTTAAGAAGTTGCTCACAAAATATTTTGCTAAATTTTCTGATAGAATTACAAGAATATAAAACAAAACACTACTGAAGCTGTTTGGAAGGTGGGTGAAGGATGTCCTACCCTATGTGTAGTCATTCTTAGCTTCAATACTTTTCAGAATATGAATATCTCACTTTTCACTTTTATGGTACCACTCATAATTTTATTCTCACCACAGGCATTGACTGAATGATGAACAAGCTGCCCTAATGGCTAGAAGGAAATCTAAATCCATTCTCCATTTGGCATTGTACTCATAGCATCTGATTGGCTTTTCAAAACAAGCAACCTCTGATATTACCTGTTTTGCTTATAAAACAGCAGACAAATTATGGAAATCCTTGAAAACTTATTATTTCAGCAAGCTTGGGGATTCCAGAGAAATGGAAAACCTGTGAAATACTTATATTGCATGCAGGACTCTGGTCCATTCTCCTGCAGGTTGTTGGGGGTGGGGGGCTTGGTTGGTACACTATTTGTATTTCTATTTTTGTCTTATTGTTTTTAACTGATTGTTATTCTACACCACCCAAAGTTAGATTTGGGAAATGGGAGACTATATAAATCTGATGAATTAAAAATAAATAATGAAGATGACTATGCATGGAAAGATATATATTCCTCTTTGACATAGCCAATGCACAGTGTACACCTACAAATATATTCTGTAAATGAAACATAAAGGATTACTCCAGGCAGTTTGGGAAGGGAAGGACACATTCAAAAGCTACAAAAATAGCTCTGCAGATTGTTCTCATGTACCAGCTCCATAAAGTGAATGGAAGCATGAGAGGAATGTACCACAACATTGGGTTAATGGGTTGTGCCCAAGATAGAGTTCACTGCAGGAAGGCAGAAACTGGATTTATAGCTGGATCTTTCTTGATATTAAAGTATTAAAAATCCAGGCAGTAGAGTTTTATCAAGGCATTCCAGAGAACATATAAGTTTCCTAATAATTACAAAAATGGCTAAATTTAAGTTATTTCAATATATTATTATTGTGGTAAAACAATTGGAATTGTCTTCAAGTAATTCTTGACTTCTGGCAGCTGCCTAGACATGCTGCAAGTGGGTCTTTGACAATTTTTTGTGAAAGAGGCTTGCCCTTGCTGCCTTCCTCCCAGAGCTTAGAGAGAGTGACTGGCCCAAGGTCACCCAGCTGGCTTTCTGCCTAAAGCAGGACTTGAAGTCCAGTGTTTCTAGTCCAGTGCAGACACTGGATGTCTCAAGACATGAACAGGTACTCTCCAAGACATAATTCATGGAAGAAATGACTCACTTTCTCCAGAACACCCAAATGGACCACCCTAATTTTTAGGAAACATACATTGTTGAACATGCCTCTCAGTTCCTTCTTCCTTATTCCTCTGAAGATTCATATCAGCACTGAATAAACAGACTCAGGGAAGGGAAGTTGACATGTCCTTTTCCCCAGAAAACACAGTGTGCCATCCCAGATCCTATACTTTCACCATTGAGAGATTGTCTTCTTCAAGATAAGCAGTGATGTTTCCCGGTTAAAAGTGATGTTTTTATGTAATGCTTTTAATATGTGATTACAATACATGGTACATATAAAATAAGGAATCAATGCATCCTATACTAATATTTGGGCTACCCCAAAATATTGTCATAAATTTTCTGAAGATACCTAGACATAATCTAGGGAACTGAAACTTTATAAACAATCCCCAATATTAGCCAATATATTAATAAGAATCTGAAAACCAAAAGTAAGCTTTGGGCTGTTAGAGATATGTTGTTAAAGCAAAAGAATATTCCCGATTGGATATCCTAGTACTTTATCCTGCCTACTGAAGCATTTAATAGGAGGCTAGCATTAATACATTGCATGGAGAGACTAAAGATTGAAACAACTAATTTACAGTGACATGTCATGGCAATTATTGCTCTGGATCCAGTAAACCTGATGGCTATTAGCACCTACTCAAAGTCTTGGGCTAAATAAAATGTTAGATCATTTCACAAAAGGAAGTTTTCCATCCCCATATCTCAGGCATTCTTCTGGCATATGGAGTTTTGCATTGCTTCATATTTCCTTTCATCTAGCAGATTATGATTTAGAATAGCATCCAAACCAGCGCAGTCACTGCTCTAGAATTTGGAAAGGAATACTGTTACTGCAAAAGTCCTGTTTTCTATTCTAGAAATGCTTGTGAGAAGCAGTGAGTTAAATGTAGTTGTATGCCAATGCTGAGATTCCAGCAAGCAAAATAAGAGGTGTGTGTGTCTGTGTGTGTCTTTGGGAGGAGAGGTAGTTAAGAGTTTTAAAATTTGTGTAGGGCATGGTGGCAATATGCATAAATATTAGTTCTCTTAAGGAAAGGAAAAATACTGCATATTCTTTCCTGATGAGTTGAAAGGTTGCAGTGCTTGAGAAAGTTTTGTCATCATGTGAGCATAAGATCCTGAAAAGAAAAGATTAAGCAACCCTTGTTTTTTTTTTTAAAAAAAACCTCTTGTTGGAAAAATACTAAGTAAACTTTATATTTGAACATAGGCCATATAATTATGAATTCTGGGCATGGTTTCCTAGCAATGGCTCCCTCTCATGAACACCAGATAACCAAGGGTCTTCTACAGTCTTCAAAAACTCTGGTATTTCCAGAACAACCTTGCTAGAAGCACCCTATCTGTCGGGAAATAGTTACAGAATTCAGTTGGAAACAAATAAACTCATCCCACAAAATGTGAGCCTGCTCTTTCTGCTTGTTCAGTTAACTGAATTGAAAGGGAGAACAAACTCTAAAGTTATTATATCCCACAGGTGACATTCCAGTTATAGAACTATAGGGGGAAAGGGATATACAGTATTAACCAGCATTGGGTTTGAAACCTATATTTCCTGTTTCTCATTACTGCTGCCTACTAGGAGTCACTCCAGAACTGAAATTTAGCCATTTTCATTAGGTAAATCCCAAGTATATTAGATGACATTCACACAACACTGGCCACAATAATGACTCCAGGTAGAGCTCACTGCAGAACTATGATACATAATAAAGACTACAGATTTTGTTCCTAAAATATTAAAAAAATATTCTATAAACATAGCAAATGAATATTTAGAAATTGGAATGAACACCTATGCACAGTACATTTCAAGGAACAAGAATAGCCAATCACACATAACAGGGAGATGTGTACGGGAAAAAAACCTCCATAATCTTGATAATTCCAGGTTGCTGCTTAGAGGTCTGCAGATGTTCTGCTGGTGATGGAGATCTTAGAAAGGCTTAACTGCTTCTTGTTGGGTTGATGTTATGGACCTCCCAGAGCCTAGGAAAGAGTACTGAATGGTGGAAAGGATTGCATGGCACAGACTTACAGGGCCCTCAAAAGACCCTGCAACCACATCTAGGCATCACATGGAAGATCTCAGAAATGGTGGGCCTCTATCACAATTTCTATCTGATACAATTATACGAATTGTACAATTATAACAATAATGGTAACAATACAATTATAAGAAATGTGAGTTTCTTATGGGGTGGGCATTCATGCACAGCTCAAAGAATTCTCTGTGCAGTTTGGCTCTCATTTTTTCTTCTACATTCTTTGCTTTGTTTTGGTCAGGTTAAAGGACCATCTTAACACATACAAGTGTTAACTGCAACTTTGTCCAATGCATTAAGCCACGGTTGCTTGTTGGGTTTGGGCCAGGGCATCAGGGGAGGGGTGGAAACGGACCAAATGGAGGCAGATTGGCCATATTTTTGAAGTTTCATCTCCTTTTTACATGTGTTGACAATGTACAGTATACATATACAAAGGAGTGGGGTTCAGTCAGACAGTTGCATTTACCATCTTAGCCCTCCACGCCCATGGAGACTCATATTTTTCACATTATGAGCCACTTTAGTTTGCAAAGCATAGTTTATAAGTTAGTGAGGACCTCAACCAATTGCTAGTTAAAAAACAACCATGATTAAGCAAGCCATGGGTTAGTTCAACATCTGAAACTAATCAAATGTTTTTCCCTATTCTGCTAAATTCTTAATTTTGCAGTTTAAATTGTAATAGTAACTGGACAAGCATCTTTAATCACCAATATATCTTATTATCCTTTCCTTGACCAGTTTCATCACTTCTTTTCTTGATCATTTTTACCTAAAAGGAAACACCTTGAATTTAAGGCAAACCTCCCTCTGAAGAAAGAAGAGGCAGAAAACTATACAGAAAAGGTATGTAGTACCCAAACTCTGCACTTTGGCTATCTGGGATTGCCAAATTCAAATGAAGATTCTGGCCCTCCCATACAAGTGTATATGTAATATACTAATGTATAAGTATTTGGGGCTAGTTCAAAAATAAATGATAATGATTAAAATGATGCCTAATTAAAATCAGCACTCTTTAAAATACACTATCTTGCGAGGTTGTAAAGATATCTCCATCTCCACTCCCATACATACACTCATACAAGTCAGAGATAATTATTTGGAAAACCAATATATTCTCTTTGTGTCAGCAAATATTTTTTTAATTTTACAGAGCAAAGTGAAAGCTGAACGTAAGGGCCTGTCACATTGGCCGACGGATGCAAAACATTTGTAAAAAGGACACAGCGGACGAGAAAATGTTCCATCCGTTGTTATCCACTCTCAAAAGTGCCCCGAATTTGCATAAGCAGAGCGGACAACAACGGAAAGGAACGGACGGGGGGAGGATGTAGCCAGGATGTAAAACGGATGCTCCACGGAAGCCTAGCGGATGGAAGCGGATGGGAGCGGATGGCACATCCACAGGGCTTCCGGGGGAGCACAGCGAAGCGGACGTGCAGCGGAAAGAGCAGATGCAGAGCGGATGAAGCGGATGCAGAGCGGAAGCCTAGCGGATGCAAAGCATTCACTGCGCATGCGGGGAGGATGCATTGCGTCAGCCCCGCGGATATAAAGGGAAGCAGCTTGCAAGCAGGTCACCATTCAGAGGAAAGACCTGCTGCCAGACACAGCTCCAGCCAACAACCATGGGGAAGAAGAGAAAGCCTCTGCCATCTGCTGCCAGCCCCCTGGCCCTGACTCTGCTTCTGCTGGGGCTTCTGCGGCTCGGGCTGACCCTTCTGGTGCTGGAGCTTCTGCTGGCGCAGCTCCTGGTGCTGGTGCTTCTGCTGGTGCTTACTCTGCTGGCGCTGCTCATGGTGCTGGTGCTTCTGCTGGTACTTACTCTGCTGGCGCTGCTCCTGGCGCTGGTGCATCTGCTGGTGCTTACTCTGCTGGCGCTGCTCCTAGTCCTGTGGTCTTGCTGGTGCTCCTGGTCCTGCTGGTGGTGCTGGTGCTCCTGGTCCTGCTGGTGCTCCTGGTCCTGCTGGTGCTTACTCTGCTGATGATGATCCTGGTCCTGCTGGTTCTGCTGGTCCTTCTGGTCCTCCTTTTGCTGCTACTGTTGTTCTTGCTGCTGCTGCTGCTGGTGTGGTGGAGCAGCCCCTACAACCTCAAAGCCCCTCTGATGAAGGCCCAGACAGCCCTGCCAGAGGGAGGAAGAGGCATACGCGAGAACGAGAATGGGAGAGGAGACAATACTCCATCGAAGAGGAACATGAGGATTAGGTGCTGGAATGGCTGAGGGAGAACGAGTATCTTTGGCGGAAGGGACACAGGCTCTATCGAGACACCAAAAGGAAGCAGGCTGCTTGGAGAGAGAAGGCGGAGAGCCTGGGCTCACTTCGGAGGTGCTCCTCGGCTGGTGGAAGCACATGCACACCTGGTACGGGAAGCTGCACCTCAAGAAATCTGGCCAGGCCACGATCAAGCTGACGGACCGAGAGACCTACGTGATGGCCAAGTGCAGCTTCTTGGAGGGTGAGATCTGCCACCCAGGAGGAGCCCCTCTGACAACCCTCTCTCTCAGGCAGCCCGCAGAGAGCCAGTCCTCTTCTGGCCAAGAGTCAGCTCCTGTGTCCAGGCAGGTATCTGTGGAGCGTGCCACGACGGAAAACCCCCCGACAGCTGCACTACCCATGGCGGAGCGCGTGGAGGACCCCCTGACGCAATGGGAGCAAGGAGAGGGCACTTCCACCAGAGACCAACCCACATCCACCCCCAGCTCCACCTCCATAGAAAGCAGGCAGAGAGTCAAACCAGAGGGGCAGAGCCACATTGTTCTCCTGGAGATCAGGGAAACCATCAGAAGAAGCATAGATCTCCTCTCTCAGCTGGTACACACCGACGTCCCATCCTCCAACCGCAAGACCTTCCTTACCTATGTCAACCAGACCCTCATGAACATGTCCGAATCACAGTACCACGTGAAAAAGGACAGGATCACCGGTCTTCTTCACAACCCTCCAGACCCAGCTGAACCTGCTCCCACCCAGTCCAGGTCTGCTCCTCCACCCCAGATGATGTCACTGCCCTTCCAAAGCTTTCCACAGGCCCTCACCTACCAAGGTTACGGCTACCAGGAGCTCCAGCAGCACAGACAGCCCTTCCCAGGCCAGGCACAGGTACATCGAACGCCACCAGTGCCACCCACGTCACAGATGCCACCCACGCCACAGAAGCCATCCACGCTACAGATGCCACCCACACCTCACCTCGCTCAGCTGCAGACCAGACATCCCCATTATACTGCTCCTTCCTCCACCCCACAGCCAAGCCCGGCCTCAGAACATCTGTCATTGGTATTGGGGCTGACACCCCATGTCCTGGAGGAAGGGGCTCTCAACATCACAGGACTGAGCCAGCTCTCTGAGAGCTTCCTCCACACACCGTCCCCTCTTATCCTCTCAGGGCCAGGCACCCCAATGTCGCCTCAGACCAGCACTCCAGCAGCAGCCACCTTCACAGCACCTGGACCCTTCACCCCTGAGACTGGGCACGCCTCAGAGTGACTGAGACGAGTGCCAGAGACTGGGTGGCTACCTCTTGAGTTTATCTTTGCTTGGGACACTTGGGTCATTTTGCTTTCACAGCTTGTTATTAATAAAGATTATCTTTGCTTCACACACTTGCTTCATTTATTTTATTAAATAAAGTCTTGGTGGAAACTTTTAGAAATAGTTTAAGCCTTTGCATGCTCATGGGATGGGTTAAGATAGCAGTGGGATGGGCAGGGATACCTGTGGGATGGGTAATAGCTGTGGGATGGGCAGGGATACCTTTGGGATGGGTAATAGCTGTGGGATAGATAAACCTCCAGTGCAAGCATAGTGAGACTCTATGGTCCACCCTCCCAGGTGCCACACCTATGGCCCTTTATTATCAATAATAATGTAATCATTCATCCACACATGTCAACACAAACACAACTCTTTATTAAATGCCCTGTTCATTGTAGGGCCACCCAACATACATGGCCCAATCTCATCAGTGTGATGAGACAGGCTGAAGGAAGCATCCATTAATCATCTATCATCCTGTCTTGCCACTCCACTGCTCCAGCTGGGGAGTTGCACCAGTGTCTCAGGAGGTTGCGCTGCTTCTTCCCTTCACGTGAGGCTCTGTTGGAGCCTTGCACATCCTCAGTGTCTATCAGGTTTCGCCCTTGCCTCCATTCCCCAGGCTCCATGTCCCCATTGCCTTGTTGGAGGTCCACGAGCCTGTTCTGCAACACTGGGTAGCGGGTGCGCATGAGATTGAATGTAGCAAGCTTCCACGATCTTCCTCATGGTCTCTGGGCGATGCTGCATGGTGGTGAGAGGTACCTGGAACCTGTTGGCCAGGATGCCAAAGGCGTTCTCCACCACCCGCCTTGCCCTGGACAGCCTGTAGTTGAAGATCCTCTCTTCACGGGTGAGGCATCTGGAGGTGTAGGGCTTCATGAGGTAGGTTCTGAGGGAGAAGGCGTCATCACCCACGATGAAGTAAGACACATCTTGTGTGTCGTTGGGCAGGGGGTCTGGATCTGGGAAGCCCATGATGAGGTTGCGTTCCAGCCCCTCCTTGAGGTGACTGGCATTGTATACCTGGGCATCTGAAGATGACCCGTTGCCTGAAGCATCGATGAACATGAACTTGTAGTCAGCATCAACCATGGCAAAGAGGATGATACTGAAGAAGCCCTTGTAGTTGAAATAAGTGGACCCCGACTTGGCTGGAGCTTTGCAGGCCACGTGCTTGCCATCTATGGCTCCAACGGTGTGGGGGAAGTTCTACCTCTGATACCACTGCTCTGCAACTTTCTTCCAGCCTTCTTCAGTGGAGGGGCACTGGAGGAGCTCCTCCAGGTATTCTTCGATGATGGCCTGCACCACTTCTCTGACCACAATGCTGATGGTGTTGTGTGGCACCATCCAGCCGTACTGCATGCTCCTGTAGGTGGTCCCTGAGGCCAGGTAGCGCAGAATCTGTGCCACCTTGAGCCCAGGGTCCAGGCTGGGCCGGAAGTTGCTGCTCTACTTGGTCAACCTGAGTCTCAGCCGCTCCACAACTTCGTCAAACATCCGCTGCACATCCGTGCAACTCGCATCCGCTCCAGCAGAAAGCGGACACAGGGAGGAAGCAAAACGGATGCGGAACGGACGCGGAACGGACGCACAGCGTTAGTAGCACGGACGAAGAAAGGATGAAAGCGGATGCAGCTCGCAAAGAAAGCATTTAAAACAGAAAAAACATTCGCAGAGGGGACCTATCTCGGATATTAAGGATGTCTAGAGGATGCCTAGAGGATGCAAAAGGACACATAGTGGAAAACCTATATTGCCTATAAAAAGGGGGAGCAACTCACCTGGATCTCACTTTCAGTCCAGCAGCCCTGCTTTGCAGACCTCTGCAGCCTTCATCTGGCTCTTGCTCTTCCACAGCATCCATTGATGTCCACCATGGATCGTAACACACTCCTTTTGGTAGCCGCCATCGTTCTGCAACAGTGCAAAGCCATCTACAGGCTCTTTCAACTGTTCTACGGGAAGAAAAGGAGGTGGCCAAGAAGTGTCCGGGTCCGAAGATGGATCGGGAGAAGAGTAGAGTACGGACTGTACAACAAGCTGATGGTGGAGCTGAGGAACGAAGACCCTCGTGCATTCCAGAACTTCATAGGATGCCTCCAGCCATGTTTGACGAAGTTGTGGAGTGGCTGAGATGCAGCGCAACCTCCTGAGACACTGGTGCAACTCCCCAGCTGGAGCAATGGAGTGGCAAGACAGGATGATAGATGATTAATGGATGCTTCCTTCAGCCTGTCTCATCACACTGATGAGATTGGGCCATGTATGTTGGGTGGGCCTACAATGAACAGGGCATTTAATAAAGAGTTGTGTTTGTGTTGACATGTGTGGATGAATGATTACATTATTATTGATAATAAAGGGCCATAGGTGTGGCACCTGGGAGGGTGGACCATAGAGTCCCACTATGCTTGCACTGGAGGTTTATCTATCCCACAGCTATTACCCATTCCAAAGGTATCCCTGCCCATCCTACTGCTATCCTTACCCATCCCACGAGCATGCAAAGACTTAAACCATTTCTAAAAGTTTCCACCAAGACTTTATTTACAAAAATAAATGAAGCAAGTGTGTGAAGCAAAGATAATCTTTATTAATAACAAGCTTTAAAAGAAAAATGACCCAAGTCAAGTGTCCAAAGCAAAAATAAAGTCAACAGGTAGCCACCCAGTCTCTGGCACGCTTCTTGGTCATTCGGAGGTGTGCCCAGTCTCAGGGGTGAAGGGTCCAGGTGCTGTGAAGGTGGCTGCTGCTGGAGTGCTGGTCTGAAGCGCCACTGGGGTGCCTGGCCCCGAGAGGACAACAGGGGACGGTGTGTTGAGAAAGCTCTCAGACAGCTGGCTCAGCCCCGTGATGTTGAGAGCCCCTTCCTCCATGACATGGGGTGTCAGCCCCAATACCAATGACAGATGTACTGAGGCCGGGCTTGGCTGTGGGGTGGAGGAAGGAGCAGTGTAGTGGGGCTGTCTGGTCTACAGCTGGGTGAAGACTGACGTCAGTGGCATCTGTGGCGTCAGTGGCATCTGTGGCGTGGGTGGCATCGGTGGCATCAGTGGCTCCGGTGGCGTCCGATGTACCTGTGCCTGGACTGGGAAGGGCTGTCTGTGCTGCTGGAGCTCCTGGTAGCCGTAACCTTGGTAGGTGAGGGCCTGTGGAAAGCTTTGGAAGGGCAGTGACATCATCTGGGGTGGAGGAGCAGACCTGGACTGGGTGGGAGCAGGTTCAGCTGGGTCTGGAGGGTTGTGAAGAAGACCGGTGATCCTGTCCTTTTTCACGTGGTACTGTGATTCGGACATGTTCATGAGGGTCTGGTTGACATAGGTAAGGAAGGGCTTGCGGTTGGAGGATGGAGAATCGGTGTGTACCAGCTGAGAGAGGAGATCTACGCTGCTCCTGATGGTCTCTTATGTCCAGCAGGACAGTGTGGCTCTGTCCCTCTGGTTTGCCTCTCTGCCTTTCTGTGGAGGTGGAGCTGGGGATAGATGCGGGTTGAGCTGTGGTGGAAGTGCCGTCTCCTTTCTCCCACTGCATCAGGGGGTCCTCCACGCACTCCGCCATGGGTAGTACAGCTGTCAGGGGGGTCTCTGTCGTGGCACGCTCCACAGATACCTGCCTGGAGACAGGAGCTGACTCTCTGCCAGAAGAGGACTGGTTCTCAGCAGGCTGCCGGAGAGAGAGGGTTGTGAGAGTGGCTGCTCCTCGGTGGTGGATCTCACCCTCCAAGAAGCTGCACTTGGCCATCACATAGGTCTCTCTGTCCGTCAGCTTGACCGCGGCCTGGCCAGATTTCTTGAGGTACAGCTTCCCGTACCAGGTGTGCATGTGCTTCCACCAGCCGAGGAGCACCTCCGAAGTGTAGCCCAGGTTCTCCGCCTTCTCTCTCCAAGCTGCCTGCTTCCTTTTGATGTCGCGATAGAGCCTGTGTCCCTTCCGCCATAGATACTCATTCCCCCTCAGCCACTCCAGCACCTCATCCTCATGTTCCTCTTCTATGTTGTATTGCCTCCTCTCCCGTTCTCGCATCTGCCTCTTCCTCCCTTTGGCAGGACCATATGGGCCCTCATAAGAGGGGCTTCGAGGTTGTAGGGGCTGCTCCTCCACACCAGCAGCAGCACCAGCACCAGCACCAGCACCAGCAGAGTAAGTACCAGCAGCGCCAGCAGCACCAGCAGGACCAGGAGCACCAGCAGGACCAGCAGGACCAGGAGCAGCCCCAGCAGAGTAAGCACCAGCAGAAGCACCAGCACCAGGAGCAGCGCCAGCAGAGGAAGCACCAGCAGAAGCACCAGCACCAGGAGCAGCACCAGCAGAGTAAGCACTAGCAGAAGCACCAGCACCAGGAGCAGTGCCAGCAGAGTAAGCACCAGCAGAAGCACCACCGCCAGAAGCAGCATAAGCAGAAGCCCCAGCCCCAGAAGATCGAGGCCGGGCAGCAGAAGGCCCAGCAGAAGCAGAGGAAGGGCCAGGGGGTGGGACGGTGGCCCTGTCCCTCTTGCTAGGGCTGGCAGCAGATGGCTGAGGCTTTCTCTTCTTCCCCATGGTTGTTGGGTTGCTGGCTGGCTGGCTGGCTGGCTGGCTGGCCGGCTGGCTGGCTGGCTGGCTGGCAAGCTGTGTCTGGAAGCAGGTCTTTCCTCTGAATGGTGACCTGCTTGGGAGCTGCTTCCCTTTATATCTGCGGGGCTGACGCAATGCATCCTCCCCGCATATGCAGTGAACGCTAGGCATCCGCTAGGCATCTGCTAGGCTTCCGCTAGGCATCCACTAGGCTTCCACTCTGTATCCGCTTCATCCGCTAGGCTTCCGCTGTGCATCTGCTTCATCCGCTCGGCATCCGCTCTTTCCATTCTGCATCTGCTTTGCTGCACTCCCCCGGAAGCCCTACAGATGTGCCATCCGCTCTCATCTGCTAGGCTTCCATGGAGCATCCGCTTTCCATCCGCCCTACGTCCTCCCCCCGTCCCTTCCTTTCTGTGTTGTTCGCTCTGGTTATGCAAATTTTTGCCCCTTTTGAGAGCGGATAAATACTGTTTCACTTCATGAGATTTTGCGTTTTGATTAGCTTTTCTTGTAACTTGTAAATAAAATTAAAAGAAGAAAAACTAGTCCAATGAATCAAGAGTTTCCAAAGGTACCTTTTTGCATTCAATTAGACTATTCCTTGGCAAATGCAAATAAAATAGCATAACTTGTACAATGCTTTCTTCTCAATAATTCAGCATGTTTTCAAAACAGTAGATAAAACGCCAGGTGTCATGTACTTTTCCAGCTTCTCACATTGTACCTGGAACTAATTTAAACAGGAAGCTAGGCCTTTGACTATTGAGATTTCACTGGTGCACATGGAAGTTTGCTTCCTGTCAGAGTCAGTGCCACCTTCAGTCCAGGGTCCAGGCTGGGACAGAAGTTGGTGCTCGGCTTGGTCAACCTGGGTCTCAGACGCTCAACAATTTCGTCAAACATGGCTGGTGGCATCCTCATGAAGTGCTGGAATGTACGAGGGTCTTCATTCCTCAGCTCCACCATCAGCTTGTCATACAGTCCAAACTCCACTCTTCTCCTGATCCATCGTCAGACCCAGACAGCTCTTGGATGTCTCCTTCTTCCCCTTGCATAGAAAAGGTGAAACAGTCTGAACAGGGCTTGGTTCTGGTGTTGAATGATGGCAGCTACCATAAGGAGTGTGTGATGATCCATGGTGGAGATCAATGGATGCTGTTGAAGAGCAAGAGCAAGGCTGAAGAGGTCTGCACACCAGGGCTGCTGGACTGAAAGTGAGATCCAGGTGATTTCCTCCCCCTTTTTATAGGAAATGTCAGTTTTCCGCTAGGTGTCCTTCCACATACTCCAGGCATCCTCCAGACATCCTAAATATCCGAGATACGTCCCATATGCGAACATTTTGTCCGTTTTAATGCTTTAAATACGAGATGCATCTGCTTACATCCTTTCTATGTCCGTGCTACTCATGCTGTGTGGATGTTCCGCCTACCTTTTGCTTCCTCCCTCTTTCCGCTTTCCGCTGGAGTGGATGTGAGTTGCGCGGATGCCCAGAGGATGCCGAGAGGATACAGCGGATGTGTAACGGATTACAACGGACGTAGAACGTTTGTTGCCCGTATGTGTCGCGGATGTAGATCGTACGTGGCGGAAAGTTCATCCACTCAAAAAGTTTTGTGCAGCTCAAAACTTTTTGAGCGGATGAAATAGCAGTAGACGGATGTTTTACGGATAGAGCGTATGAAAGACGTACGCAGTGAGTACACAATGGATGCATTGCATTTTCCAACGGATGGCAAGCTTTTTTGTCCGTTTTACATCCTCTTTGCATCCGTTGGTGCAGTGGGACATGGGCTTTACTGCATAAGGTATAAGAGTGGGCAGTGGCAGGCTTTCGGAATTCTGTTTTTACACTCTACAACAATAACATGGTATTGTGATAGCTGTTTTTTGATCCAGCCTACCTTGAAACGCTGATGGAGATAGTAAAGGGTGGTAGCATGTTTAAAACATGCTGCTTATATAAGCATAATCCTGAGCCTTCTTCTTTGTCCAGAAACCCTGAGTCCTGTAGGGCATATAGTCCCCAAATATGTCTGGAACCCCAACCACATTTTTAAAAATTATTTGTGATAATAATTTTCCCATCCCAGAATTCACAAAAAAACTTCTCTCCTTAGCCCTTCCTCCTCAGCTCTACAGACCATTTGATAAATGCTCAATGTGCTACTTCTTAAACTAATTTGTAGGCTGCAGGTGCAGACTGGAAGACATATTTATAAAAGTATTCCAGTAAATGTTTAATCTTACTCTACATTAAAAGAGTAATCTTTATATCTTAAGACAACTTCCTGCAATGACAACCCCAAAGGGCCAACCTGAAACTGAAAAGCTGGAGGCTGGATCTCAGGTGACAGATCCAAGTGGTGGCCAGATACCCAACTCCTGTTTTTGAGCTTGTTGGTCTTATGGCTCTGCTTGTTCCTTTTCCTCCAGAAAGTTTGAAATTAATTGCCCAAGATAGCAATCTCATTTTGCCTAGGGGTCACCCTGTAATTCTGAAATTATGTTTTCTTCCTGAGTGATTGCTTCTAGAACCATCCAGGCATTGCTTGTTTGCAAGAACCTACTTTCAGCAACGCAGTTAACTTTTCATACTTGAGCTGTAAGAATATCTAAAGCCCTTTTAAAAATTTTATGTGTAACTTGATGCTTCCTTGCAGAGCATATTTAATGGGTTTTTTTAAGTGGGTAGGCTAAAGAGGATTAAAACAGATCAAAAAGATTCATCTATAGGCTTCATAAAGATAATTGGATAATTATTAGAAGAAGCAAGGATTCATAAAGAACAAGTCTTGGTGGACTATTCTTATCTCATTGGATAATTGCGCTATTTCCTTATCAGGTTGTGAAAATGCTATAGACAGAATATGCCTTGATTATAGCAAAGTATTAGAGAAAGTCCCTCATTCGTGCTATGTTAACGAGTAAGCAAGTTATCTAAGCTGGTTGGGAAAGAAATTAAGCAGCACAATTATTCACTTAGAAAAGACAAAAATCAAAATGCAGGTATAAGATAGAAGATAACTGGTTTGGTAACAATATTTATGAAAAAGAGCTTGGAACAATAGTTGGTTGAAAACTGTGTATGAGTCAATAGGTGTCAGCCAAAAATGCAGTTTTTGTTGCATTAACAGAAAACAATGTACTCTAAATTATGTGAGACAACATAATTACCCATTTAGCTCTGAAAAAAGCAGAGTGGTATGATACCACAGCACAGTTCAGATACCTGAATGGATATCATACAGTTCTACATACACACAAACATATGTGTTCTCAATAATTCTCAATGTGCAGATATGGTATTACGGATATGTCATATGAGGAAAAACCATTTCTAATTCAATGTAGAAGAGAGAATCCTTCCTATTAACAAGAATCCTTTGACATTGGGGATTCCACCAGAGAAGCAGGCTGGAAAAGACAAGGTGAGACAAGTTATTTACTTGCATTGACCACCAAGTTTGATTAAATAGCTCCAGCCAGCCCTGCAGTTCTGTGAATAGATAGGAAATCCCCTTTTTCACTTGAACATTGCAAAATGAACATTGCAAAATTCATGGTGTGTGTTTTTTAAAGGTGTGAAATGCTTTTGTGCTCTTAAAAGTAATACAATTGCACCAATCCAAAATTATACTAAAATAACTCTACCCTATTCTTTATCCTTAAATTTGGCTGGCATCCATCCATCGTGGTTGTGCTGATGTCATAATCTAAGTAAATACTTGCAAGGTGTGTTTTCAAAAGTTGTGGTTTCTCATCCCCTTGGAAAACCTGTTTCCATTGTCTCTGTCTCATTTCAAAATAAATGAAACCTGCAATGTAGTTTAAAAACATCCTGTGTTTGTAGGTATCTGGTTTCCCACTATAGGCAACAGTTTGCCCCCAGTTTCTCAGCTTTTTTTTTGGGGGGGGGGAGAAAGAGAGAGAGTGAGTCTGTTTTTCTCCTTGTAAATGAAAGGTGAATAGATATTTATTAATTCATGCATTGCAGAAAGCTCTGGGGCAGAACATTTCAGCAGCTGGTGATGGGGGGAGAGGGAGAGCCAATAGTAATTGCTTAGCATTTGGCACAATTGCTATTGGCTTGTCAGTCAAAATGTGAGCAGCACCTGAAGACATTCTCTGTCAGCTCCAGATATCTAAGCGTATAGACAATGCAGTATTAAAACCATTTCAAATCTGCAAATAGTGAGGACAATGTACATACAATGAGTTGGTTTTAAAGTGCCTTGTGAATGACTGATAAAAGGCTGCTTTGCAGTAGACTTCAAGATATAACCAAGCACAAATCACATGGGCAGTTATATCACTGCAAATGTCAAATGTCAAAACCACCATTCTTGGGGGAGGGGGGGGAGATGGGAAGTGGAACCATGATGTTAAGTGGGCTAGTGAGGTGTATTTCATTCTTTCTCCAATATTATCATAAAATAAATAAATTAAAACATTATCATACTTGGACTAAAGCATGTGGTTATTCCAGAGGAAACTTGTATTAGGAAAACATTCTGAAATTCCAATCATCTCTTTCAGCTAAGACTCTTCTGAATGGCAACTCCAAGTTTAAAAATAGTAGAAAGAATCTGAACTCATGTGAGGGCAAAAAGATTCAGAAAATCTCAGATTTGAACTTCCTCTGTTTCAGAAACTTATTCCAAGAACCATCTTAATACCTAGATCCAGTGGTGGGATTCAGCCAGTTTGCACCAGTTCGAGAGAACCGGTGGTTAACTTTCTTAGCAGTTTGGTGAACTGGTTGTTGGAAGAAATCATTAGGGCAGATAACTGGTTGTTAAATTATTTGAATCCCACCACTGCCTCGATCCACTGTTTAGGGCAGTGTCGTGGCTCAGTGGCTGAGATGCTGGGCTTGTAGGCTGGAAAACTGGCAGCCCAGGTTCGAGACCTGAGCACCACGATAGAGTGAGCTCCCGTCCTTGTCCCAGCTGCTGACAACCTAGCAGTTTGAAATCATGCATGTGCAGTGGGGAGGTAACAGTACCCCATGATATCATGCTGGCCACATGACTGTGCAAATGTCTTTGGACATTGCTGGCTCATTGGCCTTGAAATGGAGATGAGCACCGCTCTCTATAGTTGGCAACAACCAGTGAAGTAAATCCACAGGGACTCCTTTACCACTGTTTAGTGGGATCACAACTGAACCCAACATTTCTGTGGTGAAGACAGTTGTAAAGTGAATTTTGCCCCTTTTTATGACCTTTCTTGTCACAGTTGTTAAGTGAATCACAACAATTGTTAAGATGGCAATACAGTTCATTAAGTGAATCTTGCTTCCTCATTGACTTTGTCAGAAAGTCACAAAAGGGAATCACAAGGGGCCAGGACACTGCAGCAGTTGTAAGTACAAGTGAGTTGCCGAGTGTCCAAATTTTAATGAAATGATGATGGAGATGCTGCAATAAGTGTGTAAAACAGTAAATGTGTAAAACAGTCATAAATCACTTTTTTCGGTATCACTATAACTTCAAATGTTCACTAAACGAATGGTTGTAACTTGTAAGTTAAGGATACCTGTATCAATCTGAAAACTGGTTATTCCAGAGTTTAAGGTAGATAGCTTTGATTTAAAGATGCTTTATTTCTCTATGTGGACTCAAAATCAAGCTCCACAGCAAAGCTAGAAAGGGTTTCCATAAGCTTTAGCTACTGCCATGTTGACTTGGTTGAAGATCTCCTGATCGGAATTGCTTTTTATCCAGCTAGCTTTAAACAAAAACAAAAACTCTGGGACTTCAAGCAGCAGCTAGAAGCAGGGGTGGGATTCTACCAGTTCACACTTATTCTCTTGAACCGGTTGTTAACATTCTAAGCAGATCAGAGAACCGGTTGTTAGAAGAAATTATTAGGCTAATCCTGTCAGGAAGGCAGGAAGGAAACATTCTGGTGTTGCTTACAGAAACTGCCTCTCCGTTAACCCTTATTATATTCTTGGCAGGACTAGTCTTCCTGTCTGAGGAACATCTCTAGAGTTTTTTTCCTCCTTTGCTGGTCCTTTGCTTGTGTGGAGTAACCATTCAAAGTTACAATGGCACTGAAAAAAGTGACTTATGACCGTTTTTCACACTTACGACTGTTGCAGCAACCCTACAGTCATGAGAGGCCAGGCAAGGAGATGTGTGCCTCAATGTGAGTGATGTTGATTTGGCCACACCCAGCCAAGTCACATGACCACCAAACCATGCCTACCAACTAAGCCATGCCCACAGAACCGGTTGTTAAAAAATTTGAATCCCACCCCTGACTAGAAGGGCTGAAAGATTATACTCCACCATCTAGCCCTGTGATGGTGAACCTATCGCACGCAGAGCCACTTCTGCCGGCATGCGAGAGGTCACCCAGAAGAGCCCCACTGTACATGCATGCTTGCCCCCCGCCACTCAGCTGATTGTCAGCTATCTGCCATGCACACATGGGAGGGATGTACACGCATGCGCAGAGGCATGCAGTGTGGAGGGCATTGCATGCACATGTGGAGGTGTGTGGTGCAGGAGGGGTCACATGTGCATGTGCAGGAGGGTGGGGGAGTCGCATGTGTATTGCATCATGGGTGCAGGCACACAAGTGCACTTTTGGCACGCAACATGGAAAAGGTTAGCCATCACTAATCTATCCTGTTGTTGCAGTTTTGTAACTGGATTCCATCTTCCATCCACCCACATGATCTTCAGCATCCTACTTTGAGAAAGGGCTCCTGAGAGTGAAGCATTGGGCAATATTTCAAGGAGCTCCATTAAGCATAAAGAGTGCTGCCAAAGAAAGCAATGTTTGAACTCTGCAATCCAACAAGAAGAACCAATGGCTGACTGAGAAAACTGTGGAGTCCCTGGTGCTTTCTGAGCTGGGTTACTTGCTTGCTGAAGTTTCATTTCCCGGTCATGTAACATTTACAGTGCTAGAAAGAAGTGGGATTTGCTCTCTGTTTATATGAAAGTGGCTTGCCCTGTCAAGTGTTGGTTGAGAGCGTTTGTTTCTCCTTAGTTCATTTATTAGGTTGTTGTTTACTGATTTATTGTTTGGTGTTATCTTGATGCTGATCCCTGATTATCTGGGTATTGATTACTATCTTGGAGGTGTTCTTGTCTTTTTGTTTCCTTTTTAGCTTTTTTATTGTCTCTTTGGTATGGTGTATACATTTTGTTTTTCTCTGTATGCCTGTTGATGGTTGATTTGTCTAAGTGCCAAGCTTCTAACAATTCTCTAAAATGTTTGGATTTAGCTTGGTCTAGGATGTTTAGTTTCCCAGTCAAAACTCGTCTGTCCATGTGTTATGAAATTAAAGAATTTTCATCACGTCTTCTGATTATATTCCAACAGCCTCATTGGATGTTTCCTGACAAAACCAAAGAAGGATAATGAACAACAAGGCCAGGGAAATTGTGGACATGGGTCTTTAGGAGCAACTGAATCCCACATAGTTCCATATCTCCAGGTCATAGTACTTCTCAGAACACTTCATTTTATTTTCCAAATGGTGGAGATAATAAAACAATGGACATGGCTGTGTGTATGCACAGATAACATAATGCCATAAACCGATATTAAAAAGAATGTTCACATTGGTTCATTGTCTATGGACCAGAATATAATTTAGTCATTATTGCTTTCAAATCCTCCACTCTAGATGTGACTGAAATTGGAGAATGTTTTATTAATGGTATCAAACATTCAGAGATCCAGGAGAATGGATAGGGGCGTTCTCTTCCCATTAATTTCCCACTTTAACTTATCAACTAAAACAATGAAGACAGTTTATTTAAAAATCCAGCTCACAAGCTGGGTTGGAGTGGTTCTTAAAAAGTAAGCTCACAAGAGTCAACTAATTCCCATTATTCCAGGTTCTTGTTTACATTGGTATATTGTTGACTGGATTCTGATTTTTTTCAAAAACAGAATTTCTATCTGGGTTTTTCAGAAGTACTTTCAATATGTATGTATATTGGGACAACTCTATCATAACGAGAATTCACCATTTCTGATAATAGTATTCTTAGTTTAATCCAGGAATGTTACACAAAACTTTATGGAGAAAGGATAGGCCTCCAGACAGTTTGCTCATATTCTCAGATTGGAAAACATGGCCATTAACAAGACTAGACATTGCAGTAGCTCAATACATCTCTGGTTCGGATAAAACTGTGGCATCTATAAACAGATACTGGTAATTTGTGTTGTAGAATGCAACACAAATCATCCACAAGGGTTTGGTCTCCTCTGGGATGGACTGTCAGTGAGAAGAGTAGCTGATATGAAAGGAGTGGCAATAGTTTCTCTGAGTATGTTCACCTAGCAGCTGTGAAATTTATACTGCATGATGGCACCTGATTTCCAGTGTGCATCCTAATCTTTGTATCATTTTCTAGTTAAATTCAATTTTCTAGTTGAATGCAATAACTGCAGTTTGTGCAGTAAAATTAAGAATCAATTTAACCACAGGAAATCAGGGACAATTTTACAGGGACTGCTCTAAAGTACTGCAGCAAAATTAATTAGTCCTAGGACACATTTATTACAGCAAATGGACAAATAAGCAGCAGCGAGATCAATCCTCAGTAATTTTAACTACATGGGGCAGGGTTCTTTACACTTTCATAGGCCAGCAAAACATTTTTTTTATTTATGCTTTTAGCCTTCCTTCCTTCCTTCCTTCCTTCCTTCCTTCCTTCCTTCCTTCCTTCCTTCCTTCCTTCCTTCCTTCCTTCCTTCTTTCCTGGTAGCTCTGAAAGGAAATGTCACAACTGTCCAACTGCAATTAAATAGTATACAGAGGAATGCAATGACGTCACATAGTGGGAAAGAGCTCTCCCAGGACAGCAAATACAGCGAGTCTAAACCACAGTCAATGTAAGCAATGAGCTGCAATGTTAAAGTTATTGGGATATTGAGCAAAAGCATGGGCAAACCACCTTTAGATCCTAAGTCAGCAGTGAGTTTCATATATGCACAGGTGCCAAATAATGGGCTGAAGAAGGCATGAGACCGTCCGCAATATTTTGGCAGCTGATCAGCACTGAAGTCTGAATAGAGTTGGCAAGTGTAATCAAAGCCTCTTTTCAGCCTGGAGAGTATTATCTTATGAGGGTTTCCAGTCATGCAGATGAACTTAACTAAAATGCTGGACATTTGCCTAGAATCAAAACTGGAAGTCAAGTGCGCCTCTACAGCAGGGTTTTCAAACCTTGGCAACTTTAAGATGAGTGGACTTCAAACTCCAGAATTCTGGGAGTTGAAGTCCAGGAATCTTAAAATTGCCAAGATTGGGAAATCCTGCTGTACAGACATTAGAAATGGGGCTTGGGTGCATGTTCTGACTTGTACATACTGTTAGCACTTATAAATCCAAGCAAGTGGGGCTAATGGAAGCATAGCTATCCCTCATATATACATTGTAATGTAAGCTTGTGCGTGTTTCTCTGAATTCCTTGAGGGAAGAATAGGTAGAAATTATCACAAGCAAATGGCATAATTACAATTTATACTCCTTTCCTGGGTTTGCCATAGCACTGGGATGCACATTTTGGAGCATTCCCACATGACCTCATCACTTGGTGTCAATTGTTGTGCCCCTGTTGTGTAATCCTTCAGAGAGACCTGATCCTTCCAGGCCATGAAATTTGCACAATCGTTATGTGTTGGCAGAACCTGCATATGCTTATTCCTTGTTCTTGGGCCATTTTTTTTTTCTTGGAACTGAATCACTTCTTTGCTCGCTTTGAAGTGGAGACATCAGAGACAGCTAAAATACTGCCACCAGCCAATTGTAGCCCCCACCTCTTTGTGGAGGAACAGGAGGTGAGGAGCATTCTGAGGGCCGTGGACCCTAGAAAGGCTGCTGGTCCTGACAGTATCTCTGGCCGAGTGTTTAATGACTGTGCTGCTCAGTTGGCTGGAGTCTTTACCAGGATCTTCAACCAGGATTTTCAACCGGTCTTTATCCCAGTCCACTGTTCCATCTTGTTTGAAGGCTTCCGCCATTGTTTGCTGCCAAAGAAATTCCCTATCAAGAATCTCAATGATTACAGACCAGTGGCACTCACTCCTATCATCATGAAGTGCTTTGAGAAACTGGTCTTCCGGCACACCATTTCTGGTCTTCTGCATACATTTGATAAACACCAGTTTGCATACAGAAGAAATAGATCTACAGAAGATGTTATAGCCATCAGTCTTCACAATGCTCTGACTCATCTAGAACAGCAGGGGGGATGCTTTTTGTAGATTTTAGTTCTGCATTTAACACAATTCTTCCACATAGACTAGTTTCTCAACTTCTGGACCTTGGACTTTCTTATTCAATCTGCCTTTGGATTATGGAATTCGTGTCTGGCTGCACACAGAAGGTCAGATTAGGTAATCATACCTCTTCAGCCCTTATTCTTAACACTGGTACACCACTCTTTATGTTCATGACTGCATTCCCACTCATGCTAGTAATACTATTACTAAATTTTCAGATGATACAGCAGTGGTGGGATTCATCTCCAGGGGGGGATGAGTCTGCCTAGCGAGATGAGGTGGATCAGTTGCTTCTGTGTTGAGGACCAATAACTTGGTCCTCAACACCAATAAGACCAAGAAGCTTACAGTAGATCATAGAAGGAACAGATCAGACATCCACTCCTTGCTTATCAATGGAGACCGAGTGGAGCAAGAGGCCAGTTTTAAGTTTCTGGGTGACCATAAAAGAGGACCTGACCTGCAGTACTAACATTGTAGCACTGGTCAAAAGGGCCCAGCAGAGATTATATACCACCTGAGACACTCAGAAAAGAACAACTGAATGAAAAACTGTTGGTGACCTTCTACTGCTACACCATCGAGAGCATTTAACTTACTGCACCTCTGTATGGTTTGCCAATTGCACAGTGACAGATAGGAAAGCACTCCAGAGGGTTAACGTCATCGCCCAGAGGATCATTGGTTGCCCTCTCCCCTCTTTGGAAGAGTTTTGTAGCTCCCGCTGCCTTAAGAAAATTCAAAACATTCTTAAAGATCCATCTCATCCAGGGAATCCTTTTTTTTTTTTAACTATTACCATCTGGCAGCCGGTATAGAATAATAAAAACAAGGACAAATAGGCTGAAAAACAGCTTCTATCCCAGGACAGCAGCTCTGTTGAATTCTATTGTATAGTGCAATATTAATGCAAAATCAAGGGTTTTCAATTCAATGTGTGGAGTGTGAATGATGTTTTATATTTATTTTCAGTCATAATGTACACTGAAGATATTTAATTTCCTTGTATGAGGTGCAATGATAAAAAAGTAAACTAAACTTTTGAAGCATATTATCTCTGATCACATTGGCAGAGAGCTCCAGATTCGTTTTCTTAACATTTTGAGTGTTTCTGAATACTTGGGACAGCTGGATACAGAAATGGCTGAATGAATAGATAGATATTTGGGAAAGGGAAGAAAATTCATAAGTCGTTCTCAAAGTCCTGTTTTCCCACAAACACTTGGAAGCAGGAGGACAAATGAAACTGCATCCAGAAAAAAAAAAATCCTCCCTGTCACCTTTGTGCACAGAGTGAAGCCTCTTTCTGACACATAAGAAGCTGTTGGTCAAAAAAGTAGGAGCAGCTGATCAGATTCACTACAGAGAAGGGTTCACAATGGGGTGAAACAGTCAATATCAAATGTTGTGACAACATGGACAGTTTAGACTTCCTACCAAATCCAAAGTGCAAAGGGGGGGGGAACTGACTTTGGGTTTGATTCCTGAGGATTGCATGGACACATCCATGTACTTTTCTGGCTACTTTGGACAATAATGGTTTGCCACTGCCTCATTCTGGGGTGGTTGTTTAACTTCCCAGTTTTCTCATCTCTCCACTCATGCCAGCCTGATCCTATTTAGCTTTCCATCCCAGGCAAAGCCATCCAGATCCTGTATATCTTGAGTGATCCCCTCAAGGAGGAAGCATATTTTCAAAAAGAAGGCCAAAGAATGATTGAATCTGTACATGATCTGCTGCATATGATAATATATTGCTGCCCTCAGTCAACATTGGGAAATGCAATAGCGATAGAAATATAATCACTCTCACTATAGTGAAAAAAGCATATGGTTATCTGCAAGATGTGCCTCCTCGTGTAGGTCTCCAACAGCTCACTTTTTATGGGTGACATCAAACGATGAAGCCCTCTCCTCTGTTTCAAGAAGGGACCATCGTCTGCATTCTAACTCTGAACGGGGACACAGGCAGAGCTGGTATTCAGCAGATTCTGACCAGTTCTGGAGTACCAGTAGTGGAATTTTTGAGTAGTTCGGAGAACTGGCAAATACCATCTTTGACAACTATAAAACATGTATACAAAATGTCTCTGACTGGTCCTGCTCCCATCTATTCTCTGCCTCCCATTGAGTCCCAGCTGATTGGCTAGGTCTCATTGTATTGCCCTGCACAGGAGAACGGAGCTGGGAAGCAGGTTAGTGGGATGGGGAGGGAATGGGGATTTTGCAGTAACCTTCCCCCAGGAATGGGTTGGGAATGCATATTTTGTAGTTTCCTTCCCATGGAGTGGGGTGGGAATGGAGATTTTATAGTGTCCTTCCTCTGCTATGCCCACCAAGCCACGCCCAGAGAACCGATAGTAAAAAAAATTGAATCCCACCACTGGGCACAGGCACTAGGAAGTGTGTAACTCCTAAGCATGGTCAGTAGAAAAAAAAAAAATCAGGCAATTACCTGAAGTTTCCCCCTCTCTAAGGATTTGCTTCCAATGGTCTTCCTCCTTCTCTCTCCCCCTCCTTCCCTTTCCTTCTCCCTCTCTCCCTTCCTTCGATCTTTCCTTTCTTCCTACCTTCCCTTCCTTCCTTCCCTCCCTCCCTCCCTTACTCTGCAGCAACAGCATTGTTTACCTGCTAGTCCCCCACCCCTGCCTCCCTTTCTAGGAACACTGTGTTCTTTACTGCAGCTTGTAGTTATACCCTGGAGCAGAAAGTGTATTTCTTCCCATCCTCCTCTTTACAAGTAGAAGAAAAGGGCCAGGAGATTGTAATCACACCAGGCAAGACTGTCAAGCAAGATATAGGACAAAACGGTCGACAGTTAAGATCACCACCGTTCATTTACTGACCTAGCAGCAAATAAAATAGCCAAGGAAAATCTCACCTGTCATGGAACTGTTAGAGGTACAGAAATTTTACCGCTGCTATCAGTTGTGGTCAGGTCTGTTTATCCTGGCCAGGCTGATTCATGGGAATACATTTGAACATTTCATTGTTCGGTAATTTCGCAAGGACTCAATAGGACTTTGGGGGGGGGGGAGTTTATTCTGCCAAGGAGGTCTGAGTTTCTCTGAGTTTTTCTTTTCCCCATTCACCTAGGTCATAAGTTTGCATTTAAAACACAAGACCTGGTTTTTAAAGAAAGTCCAGGACCCCCCCCCAAAAAAAAATTCCTGAGACCTCAAGGCACATTTTATTGTTTCATTCTGCTCCACTGCCTTTTTAAAATGGCAAGTAGTACTTCAATACTGTGAATAAAATAGATGATCAGTAAAATTTATTGCACAAATTCCTTAATTTTAATGAAAATAGGAAGAAAAACTCAGTAGAACTGGACCTGCAAGGAAAGTGAGAGCAAAGCAATCTGAGTAACCGAGTCCAATAAAAAAGTAAAATAAATAAGAATCTACCACAGTCAATCCACAACTGTGAAGAACAATATGAACTAACAATGGGTTTTTAATATTTGTTAAAATAATAAAGGAATTTTGTTACATATAATTGGAATATAGTTCTCATGGTCTTTGGGTTTTTTTGTCAGTGCTATGCAAACTGTTCATGTCACCAGAGTTAAGAAAAGATCCAAAGAGTGCAATATGGGATTAAGCAGTGTCTCAGTCATCATGAAGTCATCATGATGTCATAATGAAGATGTGACTTCATCTAAACTGCATGGTGATTCAATGCATGTGATATAATCATAGCTTGTACTGAACAGCTATGGGAAAGCAACTTTTTGACTTTTTACTTTGGATTCTGCTGAAAGAAAAAAAAAGTCAGCAGCAGTCATGCTGCAACTTGGATTATTGAAATGAGAAGGAACATAAACAGTCACAGAGTCTACTTTGGGGCAAGGCAGGCATTTTAAAAACAGTATATCCAAGGCTGATTTTTCCCATCTCACTTTTTGGCTTCTGTTACCATATGGAGGATATATATCCACAAATGAAGATATTCCACTGTTTTTCTTTGTCTAAAAGAAATATATAATTTTGTGGCTTTTGTTTGGGGTAAATCATCTGAATCACACTATAGCGCACAGCACTCAAAGCCTCTGCCCATTATAATTTCACTAGGGAAAAGTCAAGTCCCACACACTTTCCATATACAGATACTGCCTGGCTGGCCCATATTATTTCAAGGTTCCCAGCTCTTTGATATCCATCACCCGAGGCAGCTGTTTCCTGCCAGCAGTAGAGCATATTCTCTGCCCAATTCCAGAAACATCCAGTTCACCAGATTGAAAGATCTACCTCCTCAGTTTCATTATAGGTGTGAGGTCTGAAAATGATCTGGGATCAGTTGTATATGTGCAAAGAAGATCAGCTGGTCATAATCTAACAAAGGCAGTATATAATATAGAGGACATAAAAATAGGATTCATGTCCTTTCCAAGAAACTAATTTGAGAAAGCATCTCAGACAAGCCACTCCTCTTTACACACAAAGAGGGGTAGGAGCACTTGTAGAGTTGCAAGATTCAGTTACTATAGCTGTTCCACTAAAAGTAGTTTTAGATCTATATGGCAATGGTTTCTTAGTCTAGTCTATGTTACAGGACTGATATTTATAGTATAAGGCAGGGTTGTCAAACTTGATTTCATTGAGGGCCGCATCAGAGTTGTGTTTGATCTCAAGGGGGCAGTGTGGGTGTGCCCAGGGTACACATGGCCAGCTCGACGTCACTGGTGCTGGGGGCACCTGTGGTGGCCTAAGTGCTCTGCCAGTGAAAACAGGCTCCCAAGCTCTGTTTTCAGCTGCAGTGGCTTCCTGCAACCCTCTGTCTGCAACAACGGAGCCTGAGAGGGACCATTTTCTCTGACAGAGGCCCCACGGGCCAGTCCAAAGCACCCGGTGGGCCACATCTGGCTCCCGGACCTTGAGTTTGACACTCCTGATAAAAGGCCACATCCCATTACCAGGAGATCAGAGACAATCCCGCTGATCTCTTCAGATTATGTTCCTCACCGCCTCTACACACACCCAACCTGAGGCCACTTTTCTGGGCCTTGATTTGGCACCCCCACGCATAGAAGTCCTCGATGTATGTGTGGGTATGTTTTTACTCATATGCTTCTTTTCAGGTAGTCCTTGACTTAGGACCATTTAATGACAATTTGAAGTTATGACCTCAGAACAAATTGCTTAAGACTTATACTCAAAGGTCCAGCCATTGTACTACCATATGGTCATGTGATCACAATTTAAGTGCTTGTCAAACAGCCTGCATTTATGATGGTTGCAGTGTCTTGCATTCACATGATTGTGACTTGTGACCTTTCCAGTTAGCTTCCAAACAAAACCCATTGGAAAAATTGAATTTGCTTGATGACTCTGGTGTTTTGCTTAATGATCATGGTAAAATAGTTATCAAATCAGGTCCAGTCATGTGATAATTTGCTTAATGATCCATTGTGTACCAATCAAATTTGATCTTATGGTTATGTCTGCCATCTTGACTTTTTTGACCTTACCATGGACACCTCTGACAGTCTGTATATATTGAGTCAAATATGTGTCTGCATTATGTCAAAATTTAACTGTCAACCAATAAATTTACATAATTATATCAACAATTATTTAAAATAATTATAAACAATGATTAAATTGATTAAATTTGCCAATTCATGCAGTAGTCATGTGGCCATACCTCTTTTTGCAGTGCAACCTCCATAATTCCTTGAAAAACTATTTTGACTTAACAAAAATTGTGTACCCATGGCTAGAATTCAACCCATAATTATTCAAATCCAGAGAGAGGGAAGAAGGCAGATTAGGATTAATCTAGTTTAGAAATCCAGAATTTCACTCAATTATATATCAAATGGAGGGGAAAAAACTCGAGTGTGGCTAAAAGAGTTTGGAATGTTGTGCATGAGAAGGAAATATAATGTATGTCCTTGTGTACCTCATTTTGTCTGCTGTTTGATCTTTTGTGCACTCTTATTTTTGGTATGGTTGTAATAATGTAAATTATTAAATAATTATATAATAATTAAATAATATTAAATAATGTAAATAATGTAAAGCAACTTCCATGATATTTTTTAAAAAGATAACTCCAAGGGAGGGTCAGGAAGCATCTTTAACTGCCAGAGTAACAAATTACTCTTTTATGAGTCAGTTTGGTGTTGGGTGGCCCTGAAACTGAATAAAATAAATAAATATGTGGATTAAAGCCAAAAGAAAACATGGCATTAGCCACATAAACACAACATGGTTAAATTCTCTTTCCACCCTTTCACAGGTAGAAATGCACTCCATCAATATTTGGCCATTCTGCTGTATTTTATGCATTGTCCATCTTGTACCTCCCATTCATTTAGTCAGCACCCTCTATTTTCTTGCCCTCTTTTTCTCTCCTGGTTATGAAAGAAAGATCCTTTCACAGATTTATTTCACAGCCAGTTGCTGCCCCTAAACTCATAGAAGATACGATACATCAGTGACCATAAGCTGGAGCTAAAGATGAGGCAGGTTTGATGCACAGTTAGAATCCTGTAAATGTTTAAAATGTATTGTTTAAAATTAGGGACTGTAGTTTAGTAACTCATAGCTCTTCAGATTTAAGCAGAATGTGTTGTAGAGCAAATATCTCCTTGCTATTTTCTTTTGGTTTTACCAATTGTTTCTTATCCTCATCTACTAATCAGTGAATTGAGACACCGCTGCTGCTTGCCACAGCAGCACAAAAAACTTTTCTTTCATCCCAGCCCCTTGTATGGGCGGAGAGAGCCAGGGAGGGCGAGAGCAGGAGAAGTTGCAAGATTGATCTGGAAAGGAACCAGTTTAATCCCAACTATCAGCAAAAGGCAGCTGCCAGCAAGCCAAGGCCAGACTTCTCTGATCAGAGTGGAGAAGGAGGAGGAGGAGTAGACCTCTCTCTTCTGGAGAAGAGACATCCCCCCTCCCCCACATGCCCTTCACTGGAGAAGCCACCAAGACATGAGCATCATCACAAGAAAAAGGGACGAGGTTGGTCTCCGTTTACTGTAGTTCTGCAGGTACAGAGAGCACAGGGGGAGAGAGAAAGGAAAAATCTTTGGGAGGAGATCAAGGACAAGCGAGATGCATGCGAGGAGGAGGAGAGAAGGATGCCAATGATTTTCTAGTAGACTATTAAATTGTACCATCGTTTCAAAATCTATGTAGCTGAACAGGATTTCTAGGCAAATAGAGACAGAGAGATTCACAACAGGTAGATCGATCAGATAGGGATTTTTGCCTTGGATCCAGATTTTAAAGGCATCCCAGAGCCAACTTTGTAAGCTCATCCTTGATGGAATGAGCCCATTGTTCCATCTTGTGAAGGAAATATCTTCTCTTTAGGGATTCTGTGCCGTGATGCTGAAGTAGCGAACTGCCGGTAGCCACCCTCTACCACCCTCTCTCATTTCCAGACCAAACCTTTCCTCGCTTCCATGCAATTATGGTATGTAGCACTTTCAAGAACAGAATGTCTCTTTATTCCCTCCTGCTGCCGCCACGATTCCTGTATCGCATTGTTTGTCCAGCCGCTCCTTTTGTAGCTTACCTTGTGCCTTGTATCTCCTGAGATTTAATTACTGGGTTTAAAAAAAAAAAAGATCAGTGCTTTTTTGCATGCCACGATGATGAACTGTCAACAGTCAATGCAATGATTTTAAAAAAAAAACATGGAAAAGTCATAGCAGGCTGGTTTTGATTTATTCTTAGAACAAGATAGAGATGAGACTCAAAGTGGGTGCATTAAAACTTCAATGATAGTAATCAGTGTCTTTTGAGAAGCTGATCCACAAAGGAGAGTTGGAGTGGGTCAACTTTCCTTTGCTTGTTGCCCCAATGCTTCCCACTTGCTTTGTCTTCTGCCGGAAATTCTCTTTTTTGGCTTGCATGAAAATCAAAGATGCTGTGTTTGTGTATATATCTGGGGAAGAGGTCCTAAGTGCAGCATCCAGAAAGCTGGGAATTAAGAGGTGATGTGCCCTCTTAACATTGTCTTCTTTTCTGGACTGGGGGCCAACTGCCAGACAAAGGAGTTTTAAATGCCAGAACCCAGCAATGGATGGGTGATGGAGAGAGGGAGAGAAAGAGAGGAAGGGAGAGAGAGAGAAGGGGGGAGGGAGGGAGAGAGGGAGGAGGGTGGGAGAGGGAGAGAAAGAGAGAAAAACATGAGGCAGGGAGCTAATAATACAGATTCATAATAAAAAAAGTGGTGCATTGCAGAAGAACATTTTTGGCACAGCTCATTGACCAATTCTAGTCGATTAACTTTTTTCTGGAAATAGACAAAAGCGGTGTCCCTTCTTTGCTAGCACTGGGCTTAAGTTAACTTTTAGCACAATGGCAAGTTATTTAAATTACTCTTTTAAATTTTGGCAGGTGTTTTAGGGAAAACCTTCCTGTGGGTTTCTTCCTGTTTAAAAAATGGACTCAGAGGAATAAAAAACCCATTTTCATTTCTGGAAATTCTGCTGTAAGCTTCCACAGGTGTCAAAAGGTCATCATGAATACTATTCTACTATTGTGCTAGTATTCTACAATACTATAGTGTTAATAGCTACCTAGTAAATGGTTAATACTATCAATCCTATAGTACTGTTCAATGCTACATGAAGCTCTTTGGCTGAGATGGTCTGTAACTTTAAGAGATACATATTTTACCTCAGAACTTGGGAACAGCTGTCTTTATCCTAGATATTCGGAGGCTATGATTAGTTGGGAAGAAGACACAGACAGCACTGATACTATATAGAATTTGCTTGGCTAGAGTGATATGTTTCAGTCAGTTTAAAAGTCTTGCCCTAATTCTATCCCTTAGTCTATCCTAGCTTCTGGTGGAGTGTCTTTTGCCATATCAGTTCACTAGAAAGCTTGTCTATTTTCTCTCTCTACATCAGCAGCTTGCAATGCTGATAAATACTTTTAAGCTCCAGCTTGAATACTGCACCATTCTTTTCATGAGGATTCACTTGAAGACAATCCAAAACCTTCAAGTCATGATGCAACTATTTGTTCTCCACACTGTTCAAGCCATGATCCTGCTGGGACAAAGTGCTCACAAGTGTTTAATCAGCATGGACAGTGATTGGAATGGAATACCTGGCCTTTCCAGAAGACAGTTTATTTCCCTACAGCAATATGTAACTTCCTTAAGGCAGAGTTTTGTCACTGGGCAGTGATTGGGAACAGAGTACATAGAATTACATGCATCCTAGACTGTCATAGAGACATGCAAAAATTAGTCATTGGCTTGAGGGTGGCTATGTTGATTCCCCATCCCATCCCCTGCCGTATCTTGTGGAAAAAAAAATGGCAGGGAAATATCAATTTGCTTCTGATATAAAACTGCACCTTTAACCAGGGTATGAACATTATGTTAAGGGATGAAAAGTGGTGCTTATTTGCTCTTCCTTATTTTATTCACAGCCTGCCTCAACTTTCATTTCAGCTCTTCTACTTATATGACTTTAAGTAGGACAAGAAATTGAATAATATATTTGACCATTACGTACCTGAAATGCCCACCTAGCAAAAATCTTGTGACATTGCCCTATATTTTATGTTTATATCTGGCACTCTATTGATTTAGCATTTTATCAATGTCAGAGGAGAGACAGAAACAATGAAAGAAAGAGATTCAGCCCTAATGTCGGTATATTTTTAGGCAGATTGTACATTCCCAATGAACTAGCTTCAGACTTATTACACGTTTTTAAAAACTGCTTTTTAAATAAGGAGCTTCACAAAGCAGTTTATAGTAATAATAGAACACAAATTGCTACAGCCAGCGCAGAGATTAAATCAAAGGTTTAGTCTACAGAATGATAAATACTTTTAAGTCTATGTAAAGAAATAACAAAGCTGACAAGTTTTTATTTCTGATCTTCGTTTTCTTTACGAGACAGCCATAAACAGATTTTAAGATTAAATGAACCAGCAATGTCTATTTTCTCACTTAACACCTATAATCCCAGATCTACTCTAATAACATATTTAACAAATAACCTAGTGCAATTTTCTGTAAATATATGGTAAGGAAGGACCATCATACAGCAAGGACAACTGGCTTTTCACTTTTCTGAGTGAATGTATTGTTTGTTATGAGCAGATGCTATGTCTTTTCTCTGAGGCCTTTATTTTGGAATTTTTTGATTCATTGACAATGGCATTTCCTGCTTGGCCTGCTGCATCAGGTTTTTATTGATTATTTCATCACTTATTGACGAACATACCACAGGACTTTGCATAAAGAGTGACATAAGCAAAACCCAAGGCTCATGGAGCTAAACTTTAATAAGAGAGAAAAACAGAGAAGAGGGCATAGGAAAGGACCACTCTTCTACTCACATGATTCATTCATTCATCCATTCATTTATACTGTACAATTTATCATCTCAGCAGAGTCCAGATAGTTGACAAATAATGATGAGCAAGCTCTGGTGCAAAAGACTTCAGGGAAAAGAAGGATTTTTGGCATGTCTTCACCAGTTTGAGTCCATTTTTGGTGGATATTAATTCATATTCTGTTCTGCTGTTACTTTAAGCACTGAACAGAAGGAACAAAGTCTGCACAAAGATTCATATTTAACAATATGCAGCCCATGCAGTTATTTACAGTATGGTTTGTTGGTTTATTGCACAAACTCACAAATTAGACTAATGGATAAAACCATTAAAGTTAATCAGAGCTCGTCTTATGTTAAGCACTGAACAAAATGAATTTATTGTACATAATACAAATAACGTACATGAACTTGTTATACGTAATATCCAGCATTAATGTTAAATGACCACAAAAATCCATATTTTAGTCCAAAGATGTTATAATAGACAAGCTAATATTTAAAGGAATACTTTAATATTTTGCATAATTTTATAGATTCTGAAAAATTACATGTCATGCCTGCCAATATTATAATGATACTTCGAAGAGGATTCTGGTTACAATGTTACCTGGAAACCTAGTTGCATTGAATTTATTTGGATTTATCTTCAAGGAAACATGCATAGTGTATGGCTGTACTCCATTCAATTATACCAAGACACAATGTCTCATTCAAAATGCCAAGTTTTTTTTATCTGATATCAGGACTTTCATATATGAATGGTAAAATCAGAAGCAAAAAATTCATAGTACTGTTGAATATTTCTTTTCAGCTTTCAACTATGAAGGTTGAAAATCAGTCAGAAGGTAAGAAGATGGAGCAGCCCAGACTGGAGGCAAAGCAACAGAATGTGAAGGTGGAAACCGAGATGGATGAAGAGAAGAAGGAAGAAAGTGAAGGCCTCATTGAATTCTTCAGTTCCTACCAGGATCTTTTCCAATTCTTTTGCAACAATACAACCATCCATGGTGCCATCCGGCTGGTTTGCTCTAAGAAGAATAAGATGAAGACTGCGTTTTGGACAGTTCTTTTTTTCTTGACTTTTGGCCTCTTGTATTGGCAGTTTGGAATCATTTATAAAGATTATTTCAGCTTTCCAGTCAACTTGAATTTGAACCTGAACTCTGATAGGCTTACCTTTCCTGCTGTCACATTATGTACTCTCAATCCTTATAGGTAAGACCGGTGGTCTTTCAGGTCTGTGTGTTGTGTTCTCCTGGCATTGATCTTTGATATGAACTGTGACCCTTTAGGGCATTTGATTTATAAAAGAGAAGCTATTGACTGTTAAAGTACACAGTTACCCTTCCCCTCAAAGCTTCATTCCAGGGCTTAGAACTCAATAAGGGAGTTTTAGCAATCAACTGCACCCAAGACAAACTCAGAGGCACATTCTTTCCCTGGCCTCCTTGAACTTGTACCACACTGTGACACCCCTCCCCCCAAATCTTGCATATGGTCTGCCCAAGATCTCCTCTGCCTCCCTACGCCCTCCAAGCACTCCATCCTGCTTAACACCTATATGTCTGGAATTACAACAACAACTGGACAGCTAGGATTGCCATGACTAAGAGATGCAGTCATGTGCAGTCACATGTTATGACTGCATTACTTAACAACATCGTAAGTTGTGGACTACCTGTGTCTGTAGCATTGTAGGTTTTAGTGATATAGAACTGAAGGATTATTTAGTAGTCTTCCGATAACAGTTTTTACATTATTTTCACAAGGCACTGTTACTTGCTACAAAATTTCTCTGAGTAATCATTAGTGCCCAAGCAAAGCTTCAGGATTTTCAGGAGAAATTTAAATTTTAAAAGAAATTGCCCTGAATATTTCTGCAGATGTTCAGATTATAGAGGTTGAATTCCTGAATTCTTCTTCAAAGGTGCGACTTATCTAGAGACATGGCTGCTATTGCAAAGTATCTTCCCAATAATGCCAAGTATGGCATAACCATGCCCTAATAATCTTTTTTATATTTATATTCCTTGATATTCCCTTTATTTTATCCCCAGTCCATGAGTGAGACAGGCAGCAGCTTAAGCTGTCCTTAGCTGCACTGGTGGCAGTAATTTGCTCCACATCCTTCCTCAAAGTGTGTGAAAACTGTTAGGCTTTGTCAAAGTCATGTGATTCAGAGTGACTGGGATCTGGACATCACTGAGATGGATAAGGACAACGGATGTCATACTATCATATTTTCTTCCAACACAAAAATGAATGAATAGTATTATTACAGGGGAGACATGCTCCAAGAGTCAAGAATTCCACAACTGATTTTAATTATGTGGTGCTTGGGCTAGAAAGCATAACAAAAATGATAAAGACTAGGTAATTATTAGGATTTAATTTAAAATTTAATTTAACTGAAGGAATTGTAAGAAAGAGAAAGATTAAGTCAGTTGATTATTTTAAAAATTATTCATAATGGTAATTGATTTTTTACAAAATACTATAGGTTGATTAGAATGGATAAAAACAGAATAATCTCAAAAATAGATGCACTTTCCTCACTGGTCAGTACTGTAAAATAAATTATAATTGTTAGAATAGGGATTAATTTAAGCTTAAAATTATTTATTAATCATTTATTAAAGATACGTTGATGGGAATGCAACGACCAAGCCAAGGATTAGAAGAGTGGGGTGAAGTGATCAAGACGAAGATGCATGGGCACACATTGTTATTGTAGTTGTGTTTTGATTACTACAATTGCTTTTCCACCGGCCCTGCCCATTTCTGGGAGTGTAAGCCTTAACGTTACAGAAAGCTGTTAGAGAAAGCTAAAAGTGATCCTGGACCTGAAATACCATAGTTAGATCTTCCCTGTTCTAGAAATAATACCTTCAGTCCAACAATCTTGGTAAGAACCCCAGCACAGCTGGATCCTAATTCATCTTCTGTTCACCTCTGATATACTGTATTGTTAAAAGAAAGTGAACTTCAGCCTTCCAGAGCTTGTGCCTTTGGATATGTTGAATTTTGGTAATATTGACAGAGATTTCGGGAGCTTATAGTCTCACACATCTGAAGACCAGCAACTTATTAACAATTGGACACTGTATCCCTGAAGCCAATTCTTCCATCTTTTAGGTACAGTGCTTTTCGGAAAGACATGGAAGAATTGGATCAAATGACCCGACAGACTCTTCTGGAAATGTACAAATACAATATGTCTTTGGACCATAAATCCTCTCAGAAACGCATCTCTAGGAGCCTATACAATCACATCCAGCGCTATCCATTGCATCGACGCAAACGTGATATACGAGCCATGGAGGACAAAAACCGTCAAATGGGCAAAAGGAATTCAAGCATTGGTTTCACCCTGGTAAGCATGACTTTAGATTCTTCCTGAATAGCTGTGCCAAGACTCCTCAATCTCCTTCATGACCAAATTCCTGGATCTGAAAAGTGTCCATAAATTAAAATCATGAATATGTTATCCTCCCATTATCTAGTGTGTGTGTGTGTGTGTGAGAGAGAGAGAGAGAGAGAGAGAGGGAGGGAGAGGGAGGGAGAGGGAGGGAGGGAGGGAGGGAGGGAGGGAGGGAGGGAGAGAGAGAGAGAGAGAGAGAGAGAGAGAGAGAGAGAGAGAGAGAGAGAGAGAGAGAATTAATGAGAACTAAGTATGAATGAGAACTAAGTATGTTTATCCTAATGAAGAAAAAGCTTAAGGGGGACATGATAGCAGTTTTCCAATACTTGAGGGGCTGTCTTAAATCCACTGGAGCTGTTCAGGAATTGGGGATAAGGAAAATACAACATCAACTCATAATTTTTAAGGCAAAATAGCTAATCAGTCACAAAAATCTTGCTTTGGTGGCAGGGGGGAGAGAGAAGAGAAAGTATGATTCAGTAAAAAATTCTCAGTGGATTGTTCATTTATTTACAAGTATTTTTATGCCACTCACAGAATAACAAAATTCATATTAACAATGTTGCCTCAACTAAATCCAAATTAAAACATCATCTTTATAAAGCCACAATATATACTGTAGCGCCATCCCAGATATCTACTTATCACATCCTCAGCTCATGAATGAACACTTAAACCAACAAGTTTTCTAAATTCTAACAATGAGGGTGGCTTCTTTATTTCTAAAGAGTAACTGGTTGCTCAAGATTTGTGTAGAGAATGTTGGGTCTCTAAGTCCACTCCTGCCTCATCCTGCAGCAGGGTAGAAACTCTTAGCAAATATGCTCTGTTGGCATGCCTCAGAGAAGCAGATATTTCCTGGAGCAAGCAACCTCATATATACCCAGCTGGGATTTTGAGGATTCAAATTGTGAAGTGAATCTGAAAGCAAACCGGCAGCCAATGCAATTCCTGCAGTCTAGCAGCCATGCAGAAGTGGTGTTCCTGGTTCCCTCTGAGCTTCATGGTTTGCTTGCAGATATTTCATGGCCCAATTATGGAAAATCATCATGTATGCAAGTATATCAAGCCATGGCCATTAGGATGGGAGCTGCTGCATCCCTATACTAGCTGTAGTTCTTAATGGTCTTTAAGGGAGTCCCATATAGAACAAGTTATGGTATCGGCTCCATTCCCAGAGGGCAGTCATTGAACTAAATAAGGCAGTCTTATCACATTGATAAAAGTTATTTGAGGGCAGTTCTGCTGATTACCGAATCCAGTATATACCTGTCAGCCCTGGATCTATCTTGATTCAGATTAGGGCTGCCACAGAGAGGATGAGCAACTATGGGAATCAGACAATAGTGAGGAGGGAGGATAGCCACAACAACATTCTTTCAAAAGAGCTCAAGGCAGAGTTGCTGGAGTTTGGAGGGGTTTGTGACAGGATTTGGCGGGAGTTCAGAATTGAGGTGGATTGGAGAATGGGACTAAAGAATCACCAGTAGGGGCTGGGTGTGAGTTTTAGTGTAGAAGGGGGAAACACGGGAATTCAGATTCGGGTTTTCCCCGGATGTGCCAATATAACTTCTCCAATAAATGTTACTTGGATGGACTTTGTCTCTGAATGCTGAATTTGGGATGGAGAGTTTCTTTGGAATCCTGACAACAGTATCATCACCATCATTCTTATATTACTGAAATATAAGTAACAGCAACAATACAGAATATAATTTTTAAAAGACTACACGTTATTACTTTAAAAAATTAAAAGGAAGAAAAATATGTTTTATAAAAGATCCACATCATATTCTTGTATATCACTATGGGATTGATTCAGTTCTCTTTAATTGTCATTAAATCTCAACAAAATAGTAAATAGTTTCAGAAATAGAGATCTGCTGAGTTCATTACATTGAGAGTTTTGTTGATTTGTTGATCATACGGACATACTGTACATCTGATTCTATAGATGGAAAAGAGGTTTTCATAGGGCCATATGGACCATCATAGGACCTTGTCCACTGATTCCTCTATAATTGGGAATATTTTTTCTACCTTGCTGAGTTCATTCTTGTTACAGAATGGATTTAATGGGATTGGTTTCTTTTTCAGTGTAACGAAAATAAGACCGATTGTTTCCAGCAAATGTATTCTTCTGGTGTGGATGCTATACGGGAGTGGTACAGTTTTCATTACATCAACATTTTGGCAAAGTTCCCTGACACTAAGGCCCTAGAAGAATCCAACTTCACAAGTTTCATCTATGCCTGCCGATTCAACGAAGTGACATGTAACAAAGCGTGAGTTCCAACATTGTTGCTCCATAGATCAACTTAAGTCCCTAGCATTTCGGTCTTAGTTCTCACCATTTCTTTTTACTTAAACTATCAACAACCCACCTTTTTATTATCAATAATTTGATTATTGGTATTGATTGTTTCATACTACCATTTAAATTTATTTCAAAAAAACAAAGTGGTAGGTCTGGGTCATGAGCTTAATTTAGGAAGGAAGTCCTGACATAACCTACATACTGTATGTTTTTAATCACCATTTCAATTCAACTACAAAGAGGTAGTTGGATTATGGTCTGCAGTATAGTCTGCAGTTAAGTAAGAGATCTACCACTTCATCTGTGAAACTAGGTTTCTAAAAGAAAACTCTAAATTTCCCAAAGGGAAAGTTTTCATGATACCCAAAAACGCATCTAATAGCTTTTCTTATGAGCAGGAATGGAAAGCTGATCAGTAGATCTGAACACCTTTTTGGCCTCCTCCTCTGGCTGATCCCCAGAGGAATATGACAAGGCTTGGATGATACACTAAACAATCGTGCCTTGAGCTGTTTGTGGTTAGATTACTACTATTATTGATGGGAGTAGCCAGCAGATGTAGTCTATACCAACACTTCACTCATTCATCACAAAGCCTGAATTTCAATTACTTTAGTGGTGAATACAATGAATCTTTACACAGTCTTATGGGGAAGGTTGTATGTAGACTTCTTAAATATATAGTTCATTTCAGGCCTTTCACTGAACACATAAATATCTGAGTTTGGGCTTGGAAGTTTAATTTTACTTATGTTTCTAATCAACATGCATATAATAGTATCCAATAAAGGTAAAGCTAGATGATCCTCAGAATAACATGTAAGAAAAAGGAACTGAATATCACTCAGAGTTTCCTTTGGAGCAGCTTATAAGCCTTGCAAAATAAATACTTTTACCTATAATATGCTCCTTATTGGGGTAAGGAGCCATCAAAGATGCTTTAAATGTTTAAATCTGTGCTCATACCTGAATGGTTTTCAACATGCAGGAAGGTATGCTATGTTGGCAGGAGCTGGAACAAGGAGGAAGTTCATCCTGTCACATGGTGCTGGGTCTTGAACCTGGGCAGCCAGCTTTTCAACCAACAAGTTCAGCATCTTAAGTGCTGAGCTACTGTACCACCCCCATTTCAGGGAGGGGGGTTGTTTTAAAATTAATAGCTTAGAACATGGAGATTAGCATTAACAAAAGTCATCTGGATAAATGTTTTACAGATTTCCAACAACTAGTTTCACTTTTTTATTTGCCTTTTTTCTGAAAATGCTTTTGCTTGTCTCCCACTTTATATCTCTGGCTCTCTCTTTCTGTGGAGATATATATAGAGAGAGTGGTGTGCATAAGTGTGCACAAGTTTATGTACATCATAATCAAGACCTAGAGCAACTGAGGCATGGAAAAAGATAGGATACGGATGAAATAAGAAAAATAGTGATTCCCAGTTAAGATCATAAGGTTTGTGAAGCTACTAAATCTGATGAGAGTCATCCCTACAAAGGGAAGACTGAAGTAGGCAAGAATGGCTTCAAAATACCTTGGAGGAATTTTTTGGAGGGAATGATAAAGGAATCACAACATGTGACTCATCAAAGCCGACAGAGTCCACTAGCCATGCTATTCAAGACTGATGCCAAGGGCATATTAACCACACCCTGTCTTTTTCTCTGACTTTTCAGTGTCAAGAGAACAGCAAAACCAGGAAGTCTATTAAATCTCTAGTGGGTTCCATTTGCCATGGTGATGAAATAATGACTATGTGTTCACACTTAAAACTGGAATTAGCCACATTGGTTGGGTCTTTTGTTGGGAACAATATGGCCTTTTTTTCAGTGCAGTTGAACCTTGGCTCATTTGGATCCAGCTGGCACCTGGATGAGCCACCATGAGTTTCAGCAGTTGTTTGCGGACTTTGTTAGTCAACCTTTCTCTGGCATTTCTTCACAACTTGTGTATACTCCACCACCACCACCCCACACACCTCAGCCAAGCTAACCTGCTGCTGGCACCAAGCTTCTTCCTCTGTATTTAAAGCAATTGATAAATGCTAGCTACACGGTTGATTGTACCTGATGCAGGGATCATAAGCAATGTGAGATGACGTGAAGAAGTTCATCCATCTCATTTTAGAACCTGATCTTCCCCAGAGAAGACAATTTATAAATCTATCAGGATTTCCCACCAAAAACCACAAGTAGTTCGCACATCTTTCCTATTGTCAACTAAATAAGGTTTTAATTCATTGAATTTTTCTTTAAGAAAAAAATATGTTGCCTGGCTTGATTTTTTTTAAAAAAGTATCTGCAATAGTCTTAACATGGAACAAAAGGGGCGTGATATGTCATTAAATCTTTCTAGTACAAAAAGAATCTCAAGGTGTAGCATGTATAGTGGTAGAATCATTTGGTTGGGTTCACACAATACATTAAACACAGATTGATAATGCATAACTGCTGTGTTCAACAACAAGTTATGCTCATAGCATGGTTTACGTAATAATCCAATTCTCACAATAAGCTGATAACTGTGTTCTATTTTATTTATTTTTATTTGATTTGATTTGTCAATCGCTTACAAGATACAGTTATAAGAATATAGTTTTGAATACATGAGATAGATACTTCTAAGAAAAATAAAAAACAATAGGACAGGGATGGTAGGCACAATTGGTGCGCTTATGCATGCCCCCTACAGACCTCTTAGGACAGGGGTGAGGTCAATAGTAGACAGTCTAAAGTTAAAGTTTTTGGGGTTTGGGGAAGAAACCACAGAGTCAGGTAGAGTATTCCAAACACTGACCACTCTGTTGCTGAAGTCCTATTTCTGCAGTCAAGTTTGGTGCAGTTAACCTTGAGTTTGTATCTATTGTGTGCTCTTGTATTATTATGATTAAAGCTGAAGTATTCATTTGCAGGTAGGACATTGCAATGTATGATTTTATATACTATATTTAGATCAGACCGAAGGTGGCGTAGTTCTAGGTTTTCTAGGTCTAGAGTTTCAAGTCTGGTGGCATAAGGTATTCTGCAATGAGTAGAGGAGCGGAGAACTCTTCTTGTGAAATATTGCTGGACTTTTTCAATTGTGTTCATATCAGATACACGATATGGGTTCCAGACTGATGAGCTGTATTCCAGCATAGGTCTAGCAAAAGTTTTGTATGCTCTAGTTAGTGGTGTGATATTACCAGAGAATAAGCTACATAGGATTAGATTAACAACTCTTAATGCCTTTTTGGCTATGTAGTTACAGTGGGCTCTAGCACTTAGATCATTTGAGATGAGTACTCCAAGGTCCTTGACAAAGTTTGGATCCTCAACAAGGTCTTGATTATTTAGCTTGTATTTTATTTTCTGATTTTTTCTGCCAATATATGAGACAGAGCATTTATTTGTCGAGATTTGAAGTTGCCATTTGATTGGCCATTCTGATACATAGTCAAGGTCTTTTTGGAGGGTAGTAGTATTGTCTGTGGTGTTGAGTAGCTTTACATCATCAGCGAAGAGAACGCAGTTGCTCTTAATATGATCACAGAGGTCATTTATGTAGAGTATGAAGAGAATTGCTCCTAGAACACTGCCTTGGGGGACACCACTGTTGACAGGTACAGAATTTGATAGGACACTCCCAATTTTGACCATTTGTTGTCTGTCTGACAGGAATGCTTCTATCCAGTTATGTAGGTGTCCAGAGATACCATAAGGTTTTAGTTTTAGGAGTAGTTTGTCATGTACCACTGAATCAAAGGCTTTACAGAAGTCTATGTAGATTGCGTCTATTGCTTTGCCCTGATCGAGTTGTGTAGTCCATATGTTTTTGCAGTGTAAAAGTTGCAGATTACAGGATAGCCTTTTTCTGAAACCAAATTGTTTATTAGAGTAGGTTGTTTGTCTCTAAGTGGAGGATAATGGATTGGTTAATAATTGATTCTATGACTTTACAGGTGATGCAGCATAAGGAGATTGATCTGTAATTTTCAACTAGACTGGAGTGTCCCTTTTTGAAGATGGGGATGACCATGGCTTGTGACCATAGTTTTGGTAAGGAACTGGTCCTGAAAGATTTTTCAAAGATGATGCTTCGAGGTTCGGCTATGGCAGTAAGTTGCTTTTTTAAGAAGTAGGCACATATTCCATCTGGTCCAATAGATAGGGATGGTTTTAGATTGTGCAGTGCTTTTTCAACAATGTCTTCTGTAAAATCGACATGTATTTGATCATTGTAGTTGTCTGTGGTTCAACTAGGAAGTACTGGGCCTGATCCATTGCTGTTTACAAATACTGAGCCAAAGAATGTGTTAAAGAGGTTTGCTTTGATGGTGTTGTTATCGCAGTCTTTACCATTAGGCCCTTTCAGGGGTGGGATGGACCTTGAGTCTTTTAGTTTGTTTCCAAAATTGTAGAAAGCACAGGTGGAATTTGTCATATGTTTTCCTCTTGTTTAATGTGATAATTCGTGCATTCAGTTTTTATCTGGTGGAGTAGATTTTTGTATCGGCTTTTGAAGTTGGCAACGTGACCAGATTTGTTTTTTCGCCAAAGTGATCTCTTTTTGAATTGAAGCTTCCTTATTGTTATGGGTAATCTGTTTTTCCTGGTTTGGGGAGTTGTTATTGGTGCATATAGTTTGATGGTTCTTTTGATTTCTAGTAAGAATATGTTGTAATGGTCTTCAACAGTATTGCATCTAGTGAATAGAAATTGCCAATCAAGGGAAGAGAGATAATTGATTATAAGATCATAGCTGCCTTTTTTGAAGTTATAATTGGGGATTTTGTTGTGGTGATTTTTGTGTGGATGTATGTTGAGACAAAAGTCAATCATGTTGTGGTCACTGTTGGAAAAGGGTTCTTTAATTTATATTCCATAAATTGAATTCAAGCTATTGCAGAAGATGAGATGGAGGCAGTTGTTAAGTCTTGTATTGTTGGTTACCAGTTGTTCCAGTCTCAGATTTCTTACAGCATTGTAGAAGGTTGCATGTATGGGTTCAACTGCATATTCGTTTAGGGACGGTCCAGTTAATATGAGGAAGATTGAAATCACCAAGAAAGATAAAAACCCATTTCAACCTAGCCTGTCACAACAGAGACAACCATCTTAAAAAAAGCTCTCTTAGCTGAAATTTTACATGTTGATTTTTTAACATGCAAAATTTTAAGATAACTTTTATGTTAAAGAGAATCCAATAAAAATACTATTCTTTTTTCCTCTAAGGGCTGCAAACTCAACTATTTGAATCAGTTGTGTAGTTAGCCGCAATTTTTATTTTTGTTTTTTCAGGAACTATACACATTTTCATCACCCTATTTATGGGAACTGCTACACATTCAACGACAATAGCAGCACTTTGTGGATGTCCTCCTTGCCTGGGATCAACAATGGTGAGCAAATGCCAAAAAATGGTAATGAATGTCTGGAAAGGCTTTTACAACAATAGGCGTCCCTTGTTTGTATGCACAAATAATGCTAGAGAGGCCAAATAGAAATACAAACACACACACACACATTCAGAGAGAGAGAGGCTTAATTGCATTAAGGAGATACTGCCATTATTTCTTAAAACTACAAGGCTTTCTCTACCTACTGATCATTATGGCCAAAAGAGAGTGTGAGTGTGCATGTATTCACACTCATGCATGTTTTAAAAAAGTTTCACTGTTATCTTTCTTTTCTAAGTGACTTATCTTTCTTACATCACAGGCATCGTATTGGTTTGGTGATATTTAATTTCCTTCTCAATTCAGCTGTTTTTCTTTTAGCTCTTGATTATTATATTTCAAGTTCTTACGAGATTACACTCTTCCAAATGAAAGACAGCAGACTAGAGGCTTTTGGTTGCAGAGCCTTAAATACCTGATGCTTTCCTACCACACCTCAATATTTTTAATATAAAATTGATATTTGGGTTATTTAATGCAAAACACCAGCCTCAATATTTTTTTTTTACAAAAGAAACTTTTGTAAAAACTTGTTTTAACTCTTAACTTTAGTTTCAGTCTGTGTGCATTATTTCAATCTTACACAATGGCTAAACTGCAACTCTTGTGTTGGATGGTTTTATTATCTATGCTGAGAACATTTTGTAAAAAGGTGTATCCAGCAATAGAACTTTCCCTGCCAGTTTGAAGTGATGTTTGCCTATTTATATAACACAGGCCTGGCCTCTATGACTCAATTACAAAAAGGCACAAATTGTACCTTGACTTTACTCCAACCAGCATTTTTTCCCCTCTTCAGGTTGTTTTACATCCATTTTAAGATTAACAAATTCTACTTAAGAAACTTTTTTTTTAAGGTCAGAACATTCAGGGACAAGTCTTTTGTAAGTTTATTGCTACATTAGAATTTCACCTCAGAAACATATTCAAAGCTTTGGAAGGCTACTATAGCTCATCTCATTTGTTTCCAACATTGTTTGGACTCCTTCCACACAGCAACATTTATTTTAAATTTTATACCTCCCTCCCTGAATCACTTGATCTCTTGAGATAACCACCCTTGGTTTCTATCTCCGCAGGCCTTTCTCTCGTTGTTCGCACAGAGCAAAATGACTTCATCCCACTATTGTCTACTGTGACAGGAGCCCGAATAATGGTCCACAATCAGAATGAACCCGCCTTCATGGACGAAGGGGGTTTTAATGTGCGTCCTGGCATAGAAACATCCATCAGTATGAGAAAGGTGAGAGGCTGGGAGGAAGATAAGCCTTATGTTGAGCATGTGGGTGGAATCACTTCTCTTCCAAAGAAATATAAGCACATGGCTAAAAAAAGAATAGGCTCAGTTCAATTCTGTTTCAGTTCAGAGTTTATTAGAACTCATAGTTTACCAAAAGAAAACATGAACCATTATGGTGCTATAAAACTAGAGTCTTGTCAACAAACCATCAATTGTCATAAAAACAACCTACCATGTTCTTATCTTGGGGTGTGTATTTGTGTGTGTATATATGTGTTAAAAGTTTAACAAGTACAGAACAGAAAGAACTGGCTCTATTACTGGCATATATAGTGTTCTGTGCTGTTAAACAGAAAATTTAACAGCACAGAACATTCTATGCCAGAAATATTAAAATGTGGAAAACATTCAATTCCCAGAATCCCCCAGACAGCATAGGTTAAAGTTACAGGGTTGAGAAAAACTGATCTTGTCTTAAAAGTGTTTACTTGCTTCTATTCCACAATGCAAGAAGCAACTACAAGCCTTTTCTTCACTACTTACAAAACATAGAAATCTGTACAGTGAAATTACAAGATGTCACAGTTCCCAATGAGTATCCTCCCAGAGTGCTTATTGATTTAAAAAACGACCAAGGGTTTGTGTTTTTCCTTAACCAAAAAAATGTGACTGGTAGTTGTTGGTCAATTGTTTTATCATATATATATACATACATACATACATACATACATACATACAAACATACATGTGCTGTTCAGCTTCCTTCGGGTATTATCCCACGTCATTGGAGTTGTGCTTTTAAAGTTGTAGCAATGACTACAATGACGTGGGATAATACCCAAAGGAAGCTGAACAGCACACACAGACAGACAGACAGATAGATATTGTTCAGCTTCCTTATATAGTGTTCTGTGCTGTTAAACAGAAAATTTAACAGCACAGAACATTCTATGCCAGAAATTATCCCACGTCATTGTAGTTGTGCTTTTAAAGCGGTAGCAACTTTTAAAGTGGTAGCATCATCAGGCTTCTGTATGATGGCAGATGAGATTCTACAGAAACGTTGCTACCGCTTTAAAAGCACAACTACAATGACATGGGATAATACCCAAAGGAAGCTGAACAGCATACATATAAGTACCCATGAAAACTTAAGAAAACATACATACGCACACACACACACACATATTACTTCACAGAGTTCTTATCAGAATGAAATTGAGAAATAATTATTTACCTTAGAGAAAGTAAAATAGTCCTTTCACATCACTTGGTAAACACGAAAGGTACAATTCTCCATGCTACATTTGTGAAAAATAGTGCAATGTGTAGCTTCACACAGTATATAATTCTCCTTTCCACTTATTGTACCATTGTTATGTCAAGGAGGCATTTAAATTTGGAATTTCACTATAGAGTACTTACCATCATTTTCACAGGCTCCCATCACATGCCTATTAGCGTAAGAAAAAGGACTGGCACCAACCACAAGGACATGGATACTATCAGATTACACAGAGGAAGGCTCCTGGTTTAGCTTTTATGACTTAATATGTTATAATAACAAGAATATAGGTAGTCCTCAACTTCTGACCACAGTTGAGCTCAAAATTTCTACTGCTCCATTTTACAACCTTTCTTGCCATAGCTGTTAAGTGAATCACTGCAATTGTTAAATTAGTAACACAGTTGTTAAATTAATCTGGCTTCCCCATTGACTTTGCTTGTCAGATCGCAAAAAGCGATCACATGATCCTTGCAGTGTCTGGGAGTTGAAGTCCCCACATCTCAAAATTACCAAGGTTGAAAAATAATGACCTGGAGTGTACTGGATGCTTTTAGAAAATCTCCAGATCAACATCATTTCTAGTTTTGAGTTTGTGTCAGGCAATACTTTCAGCCAGCAGGCAAAGAAAACATGACACCCAGATGCAAAAAAGAAAAAAAATTGCATTGATTTGACAAGCTGTAAATTGACTGACAGGAAACCACCCAACGTCTTGGGGGAAGCTACAGTGACTGCACAGAAGATGGAAGTGATGTGCCAGTGAAGAACCTATTCCCATCCCGTTACACTGAGCAGGTATCTTGCCTCAACAGATACCTGAGCAGGTATCTTGCCGCTCTCATACCCAGTCTGGGCTCTACCCAGCTCTCTCCCTGCACTGCAATTATTCCCATCACCCAAAATTGCCCAGCATGAATGCACAGCTGAATATTCAAAGGGCTCCTTTTGCGCTTTTTAGGTCTGCATACGTTCCTGTTTCCAGGCCAGTATGGTAGAACAATGTGGCTGTGGCCATTACTTCTACCCCTTACCCCGTGGAGCAGAATATTGTGATTCCTCTAAGCATGTAGCCTGGGGTAAGTACAGAGAAAGGGAGGGAAGAATCCCCTCGTATCACCTCTCTGTAACCCTCCCTCCCCCAGCTCCTTTTATTGAAGAGAGATTGTTCAATTAATACATGCTTCTCTATTTCCTTTTAGGCTACTGCTATTATAAACTCCAAGCTGAATTTAAAGCAGACCACCTGGGCTGTTTCACTAAATGCCGGAAACCTTGCAAGTAAGTAGGCTTTGAAACTTGCGGAGTTGCATTCCTGGGTCTGGCCAAATTCCACAATGCTTGCTTAGCAACAGAAGATAAGTCAGGGAAACAGAACAGATTTTATCCTTGATACATCCATGCAAACTGGCCTGCCAATTCTAGCTGAAAAAAGGGAGCACCCAAGCAGGGAAATAAAAGGAGATGATGTACCTGTTTAAATATTCTTAGATTATTTGAGCTGCAGAGCAATAAATGATGTGGGATTTCCCTCAACCATGCAAGTTCACTTTTGAATAAAGATGCCAGATAAAGATCTTGTCTCAAGTGTGCTGGATGACACATCTGAAGTTTTTTTTATTTTTCTTTAGAGTGACAGGGTACCAGCTGTCAGCTGGATATTCACGATGGCCTTCATCTGTCTCTGAGGTAAGAAGCTGATTTTTGTTGCAGGGCAGTGTTTCTCCTAAGAGCCAGTTTTGTATAGTTGTTAAATCATCAGGCTAGAAACCAGAATACTGTGAATGCCTTGACTGTGAATACTGTCCTGCCTTGGTCACAAAGCTAAGACTAGATTTTGAACTAGTCTTACACCCAGGCAGGAGGCAACAACAAACCACTTCCGAAAAACCTTGCCAAGAAAATTGTAGAGACTCAACCAGCAGTGGTGGATTCAATATTTTTTTACTACTGGTTCTGTGAGCGTGACTTGATGGGCATGGCAAGGGAAGGATACTGTAAAACAGGGGTCTTCAAACTTGACAGCTTTAAGGCTTGTGGACTTCAACTCCCAGAATTCCTCCTGTAGTCAGCTCAGGAATTCTAGGAGTTAAAATCCAAACTTGCCAAGTTTGAAGACCCTTGCTGTAAAATCTCCAGTCAGAGGTGGTGTTTGCCAGTTCCCCGAACTACTCAAAATTTCTGCTACCGGTTCTCCAGAATTGGTCAGAACCTGCTGAATACCACCTCTGTAGACCAGGCAGTCGCCAGGATTCAACCCTGCCTCCAAGGCATCCCCAAAAAGTATTTCTTAATCTTAGAAATTCTAAGGTGCGTGGACTTCTTGGTGGTAGGGAATTCAGGGAGTTGAAGTCCATACATCTTAAAGTTGCAAGGATGAGAAATATCTGAAAGCTACAAAGGACCAGATGAATGCTTCACACCAATGGATGCAATAGCATCCTCCCTTTAATGCCCATTTTATAAGTGAAAGGCATGAGGTGAGAAATCTAAATCAGATCTAACCTATCATTTGGAGAGAAATACTGAAAGCAAAAAAGAACAAGTCCTTTTTCTTGCTCAAAATGCCTTCCTTTCCAATTTTTTTTTTATACAATAGTTACATGTGTTTATGCATAGGTGGTTAATAGTCCTTGAACTGTTTAAGCTGATATTGCAAATCTATCATTTCAGTCTTGGGTGTTCCACATGCTGAACCGGCAGAATAAATACAATGTCATTTCTAAGAGGTAAGAGCTCCCCCTATAGATGAAATAATATTAAAGCTGTGGGAAAAGGTGTTAAAAGTCAAACCAATGAAGTGAAAACAGCAGGACTGAGGTAAAAAAAAGATGAGGGAAATGGAGTAAAAGTACAATATATTAACTGCTTCAAGATCAGCTGGAAGTTTTGGAATATAAAGTATCTATCAGTATAGTCCTGGTTATATCATTAGTTAATGGTTCAGGACGCTATGCAGTGGTGGGATTCAAAAAAATTTACTACCGGTTCTGTGGGCGTGGCTTGGTGGTAAAATCTCTGAACTACTCAAAATTTCTGCTACCGGTTCTCCAGAACTGGTCAGAACCTGTTGAATACTATCTCTGATGCGATGAGCTCAGAAATTAGATTAAGTAAATCTTGAATAGTGTAGCTTTTCCTAGGGACTGAACTTCATGTGCAAAAAACTATTCAGAAGTTCATTCTTCCACAAAATATTAGTTTTTTTTTAGACTACCAACCACAAACTGCTGAGTGGTTCAGAGGAAGTTAAAGAACAGCAACAATCCCAGCATCTGAACTGATGCTCATATTAATGACAATTGCCTGACTTATTATATGATTTGCATATCACAACAGGAGTTTAAAGTAAAATTAGACATCCAATAAAGTAGCTATTAAAAACTGCACTAAAATTGGTACAGATCTGAGGATTCTGCCTTGAAGATTTGGGTATTAAGAGACTCCTATTGCAGATGTATTTGCCTAGCAGTAAGGTTCACTAAACTAAAGGACATTTATTTTAAGCAAATGCGTCCTCAAAGATGACCTCCTGAGATAAGATTCTTTCTAAATGAGGCTGGGTGGGATTAAAGTCTGAGACCAATGCATCTTTCAAGAAAGATTGGACTCATTCCATCTCTCTTCTATTGCCAGGGATGGAATTGCCAAAGTGAATATATTTTTCAATGAGTGGAATTATAAAAGCAATGGAGAATCTCCGGCTTTCACGGTATGTCCACACATTTGATCGCATATTTCCAGCAGCCTAAAATACCAGAGCTACCATCTTAAAAATGTCCTTCTACCGTGTTTCACCAACAATACGGCCTCCCCAATAGGAAGTCCCAGCATTCTTTATAAGCATAAAATCAAATTAAGCCCCTCCCCCCCAAATTAAGGCCTATATTAAACATGCAAAATGGGGGGGAACGGCAGGGGGGGCTGACCGTTAGGAAGTACTTTTGTTGCATACCTGGATATGGTGCTGCCTGCATTGACTTTGGCATTGGTGGGGCACTTCGTATCAGGAAACCTTCCGCCACCATTGCTTTCCCTTTTCCCTGTGCTGCCAGCGTTTGGTGCAGCCACACGCGGCCAGCCAGGGCTCCTCCCTGGAACCAGAGCCCAGCAGACACACTCTGCTTCAGGTGCTCCTGTCACTGCCTTCCCTTTGCCTTCAAAGGCAAAGCCAATTCTTTTAAAAACAATGCCCTACTACCAGTACAACAAAGGCTCCCCTGCCCGAGAGGGCAGCCCAACTCCATGTGGGGAGGCGAATCTCCCGGGGCCGCAGCACAGGATTGGCCACCCTGGGAGAAATGCCCAGCTGCCATCCCTGCTTGGCGCTGGGCAGAGCATGAAGACCTTCACCTGGGGCGCCCAGCGCAGCTGACAGGCAGGCCCTTCTGCCTGGCGATGGAGCTCTCGCCAAGGCAGCGAGCACCTCCCTGCCGGACCCTCCGCTCATCCCGCCAGAGCCCTGTGGGCTGGGCAGAGCTGGGAAAGTGAGCCACGGGTGCGCACCCACCTGCCAACTGAAAGAGCCGGGCTGACCTGAGCTTGACTTCCTTCCAAGTCCCTCAAAGCCCGAACCCGAAGGGGCCACTGGGAGAGGCTGCCCGAGGCAATGATAGCGCCCATCCATCCACGGACAGGGAGGCGAGGCGACAGCAGCGCTGCTTCCCTGGCCAGCAGGTCTGGTGGAGAGAGCTCAAAGCTGCCCGTCCTTTCCACCCCTCACCCAGCCCGTCCCCATCCCCACACATCTCCAAACACGCCGGCAACTCCAAACACTGCAGCAGCATGGGCATCGGGCAAAGGCACTCATTCAGCAGGGCTCAGCTTGGAGTAGGACGCTGTGCAGGCCATCGCCTTGCCTCCCTGTCCACAGATGGGTGGGCACTATAATTGCCTCAGGTGGCCTCTCCCGGTAGCCCCTTTGGGTTCGGGTTGAGGGACTTGGGAAGGAAGCCAAGAGAACCGGATCAGCCCGGTTCTTTTGCATGGCAGGCGAGTGCGCACCCGCGGCTCACTTTCCCGGCTCTGCCCAGCCTGCATGGCTTTGGTGGGATGAGTGGAGGGTCCAGTGGGGAGGCGCTCATTGTCTTGGCAAGAGCTCCGCCGCTGGGAAGGAGGGCCCGCCTGTCAGCTGCACTGGGTGCCCCAGGCGAAGCTCTTCACGCTCTGCCCGGCACCAGGCAGGGATGGTGCTGGGCACTTCTCCCAGGGTGGGCCGATTCTGCGCTGTGGCCCTGGGAGATTTGCCTCCCCACATGGGGTTGGGCTGCCTTCTCGTACCGGTAGTAGGGCATCGTTTTTAAAAGAATTGGCTTTGTTTTTGAAGCCAAAGGGAAGGCAGCGACAGGAGCACCTGAAGCCAAGTGTCTCCGCCGGGCTCCAATTGCAGGGAGGAGCCCTGGATGTCCGCGCATGGCTGCGCCAAATGCCATGGCGTTGCTTTAAATGCTACAGCAGCACAGGGAGAAGGGAAAGCAACGGTGGCGGAAGGTCTCCCGATACGATTTGCCCCACCAATGCCGAAGTCAACATCCAAGCTGTCGCTGCCCACCCGCTCGAGGATGCAAGGGGGGGTTAAGTCACCCCCCAAAAGACGGCGTAGCTGTTTTTTGGGGCGGTCAAAAAAAAATAAGGCCCAGCTTTATTTTGTGAGAAACACGGTAGTTGGTAAAATTCTAGAACTATCTTTTATAGAACCTTCTCCAGAATCTTCCTTTTAGCTATCTTTCCATTTTCAATAGACTGCATTTTCTCAATTTGGATGCTATTTGGAAGGTGATAGAATGCAGTGTCAGATAATGCTAATTATTAATACTAATTAAAACAATTCTTTTAGGCACATCCTAGCCTGACAGAGCAATCTCTCTTCCACTAATCTTAGAATAATTGATGGAGAAGTTCTTAGACTTAGTTCTTAGTCCCAATCCTAGCAGGAAATTTCGAAATTATTTTCAACTATTGTGAAAGGTTAACCATACTAGGTTGATCAAAAAAACAATTTATTTATCCTCAGTCTACCCATTCATTTAAGCAAACATTTATAGTGAAAATTCGCAAAATGTACTCTAGATTTGTATGCTCTGCAAACATTTCTCAGTAATTGACATTTGACCTCCAGTAATTTTGCTATAGGTATCAGTAATTGTAGTTTATACATAACAAAAGACAAGAATCAGAATATCACAGATGTGTACCAGTAAGCAATAAACATTTCATAGATAGTACGACATTGAGTAACCTTACCTTACTTTCATTCAAAAAATCAAAACAATAGCCAAAGCTCGATAACAATTTATTTTTGCACTGTATCATTAAGCATTGGGTTAAATTTCAAAATGTAATTTCAACTTTGACAGGATTGATCCTGCTTTTGAGACAAAAGCAGCATGTTTATTCTTATTTATAAACAGAGTGATTTTCCAATTCCAAGAACCAACAACAAATCCCTTAAAATCTAAGGCAAGTCCAAAGCAAAATATGCTAGTTCTTCAACCTCTATCAATATATTAGTTGGACACAGAAACAGAGATCTTTTTGAACCACTTTTAATTTTGTTTTATTTTTTCCTTGTACAGGTGGTGACATTGCTTTCCCAGCTAGGGAACCAGTGGAGTCTTTGGTTTGGTTCATCAGTCCTTTCTGTGGTGGAACTGGCAGAGTTGATTTTAGATTTTTTGATCGTCACCTGCATCCTGGTTTTCCGCCGGCTGTGCTCATATCAATCTTCAGACCTTTATTCACCCAGCAACTCAAATAACTCTGTTTTCCACAACATCATTTCAGCTCATAAAACTCCACAAGAAATACCTGCTGAGACTGGGATTGCTGCACTGCCATCTTATAACACCTTAGAAACATTAGACTTACACAGAGTTTCCTTCAGAACAGAATAAAATCCAGACCAGGATGCTTTGGATATGACATTATGTATATGTCATATGACATTATGACATTAATGCTGACTTTATAGACTCAGTACTTGGAACTAACTTGTTAGCTGGATTCTCACACCCAGAGAAGATAGGTCTGAATTTTACAAAGAATTCTGAAGATACAGATCCAATGACACAAAAGCACCTTTCTGTCTCACTTTGTCCTTGGTGTCTGCAAGTCCTCAAGTCTGTATCTGTCCACCACCAAACAAAATTAAAAAGATGGATGCTGTGTATTTTTTCCTTATGTATTTTGAGAAATAAGCTTCTACAAATTGATCTTGGTTGTTGCTTTCAGTTTCTTTTCTTTGAGGCCACTTGCTGATCAAGTTAAAGTCAAGCGGACAAAGATATCTAATCCCTTTCTTGTAGGTTAAAAACAAACACAAACTTTTCGATATTTTTCCCATCCCTTGAAATAGCTCTTTGCTGATTGCAGCTAAGTATCAGCATGAAGATATGTACTGGAAACTGAGAACAGCTAAACAGGATATTAAAGCTTGCTAGGATTAGAACAACCCTAATACATATACATGGATAAACTTCCATACTGTGAAAAGTAAAAGATCCCTAATTCTGGGTCCATGAACTACCCAGGTACACTTCAATCAGTGCTTTAAGAAAGCTATAACAAGGATTTTCATCCACTTTTCCTTTTGAGCAGATCCAAACTTTGAAGGCTGTATACTTCATTCTGCATTTAATATGGATGTTAAGTCTTGCTCCACTACTCATGAGCCTAAATATTCAGCTTCTGTGTTGTATCTCTTCAACTTCTTGTGTATCTCCCTGTGAATGGCTTCAGTTAAACAAGGACCTAAATTCTTTCTCATTTCCTTTGTTCTTCTGGGACAGTATATTCTTAGTCTTGGGTTCATTCTTGAAGTGAATGGAAGGCCTTCATATTGTCACTATTTCCCATTCAGCAAATAACAAATATCCCTCCAAGAACAAAACATGGTTATGTGAACATCAGTGTCCTTTTCTCCTTTTCAATAATACTGTATTAAAAAATCCAAGATGGAGTTAGGTCAGACTTTCTAATTTATATTTTTAGAAAGCACTGTTGTTATAATAGAGGTAACTCGTCTGTATGCCAGAAATTCTGCAGAAACCCACTTACCGTGTATATAGGAAGATAACCGTATGTTATATAAAGAAAATATTAATTTTTGAAGATTCTACTAGCATTCCATCAATCTAGGTCCACCTTCTGTATTTCATTTCATCAACAAAAAAGGAAAGACATGGATCTTCAGCCCTTCTAAGTTAAGAATTTTACAGAATTAGAACTTTAATCCTTCTCTCCACAAAATATTTGTTATTTGCATATTACAGCCTGTAAAAATGGAAAGTACTTTCAGCTGTGAGGATTTCCATAGTCAGTGAAGTAAGAATCAACATCAGTGTTTCTCTCCCAGTGTTTCCCTCTGAATTCTTAAAGATTTCTTTCTGAATTCTTAAAGATTTCAATGTTCCTTGACTGCATGTGGATAGCCTAAGCTAGTTCTCCCTTCCCCAAAGTGGACACTCTCTGATTGTTTACTGATATATTAGCTTAACTAGATAAATGATCATAGCTATCATTTGTGACTTTTTTTTGCAAAAAAAAAAAAAAAAAGGTTTTGTTCTGCATTTTTAGCATTAGGAATATCAAATTAAAAATAAATTTCTAAAAACGAAAGAGGAAAAATATCCTGATTTTGATTGGAAAGTATAACTGTGACCGAAACCCAGTGTACCAGTGCCTACAATCCTATAATCATTCAGGTTTCATTTAAAATGCCTTTGCTGTGTACCCTTCTGATATGTCTTTTAAAAAGTATATTATTGTAATTTGTGTTTGCTTTTCGGAATCCTCTCCATATCTGTAAGTTAAGTCAGTGGTTCTTACCCTGTGGTGCACAAATTCCTGGTGGGGGGGCTGCAATGTTGTCATAGCTTGAAGAAATGTTATGATTTAAATCTTGAGTTAAGTCTTGGTGGCCGCGGCCACAAAAGGTAGTTAAAGGGGGTCCGATGTGAAGAAAAGGTTGAGAACCACCAAGTTAAACATTTCAGCAATGACATGTCTCTCAGCACTTCCGTACACACTGTATATGTGTACACATACACTGTCAGCAAGTTACAGCTTCCCATTCCATGAGCTACAGTTGGGAATGAAGATGAATTGTTTAATATACAATAGGACGGTAATTTTTTTCCAATACATCCTTATCAAATCCAATATTCTCTCTGCATTTAAATCAGCACATGATGGCGTGTAGAGAAAATATATCTGGCATGCAGAAGATGAAGTAACATAATGGGGATGGGACTTCAGGCAGTGACTGAAGGTAGATACCCTTTAAGTACATTAGAACAATCCTAATCCTGTGCCATATTAACAGTGCAAGACAGACAAGTATTGCTCTAATTTCAGTATGCTGTAGTCTATATACTTGCTTTGATAGCAGCTGGGCAGGATCTTAATGCAACATTTCCATATCATCTATACATAACAAAAGCAGTGCCATCCGAGAACTGTCTTTCTTTTGGTCTGATAACTCTGACTTGAACACAAATAATAAAAAGTAGATTATGAATATGAGAGTTGTGCACTCTTGTATGCATAAACTGGACAAAAGTTGTTGTCAAACAGCACAAGGCCTATCGTGACAACAGCGTGCTGTCCCTTTCATCACTACTTTCTCATGCAAGATCAGCAAGTTCATGAATTCTTTTTACAGACGTGAGACCATCATACAACTTTTTTGCACATGTGTTTAAACAGAAGGATCCGAACAAATTCTCATGCGCTCTCAACCACTGTATCTAAGAGGTTAGTCGTATACCATTTATTTCCACACTGGAACTAATTAGGAATATTACACTGTTAGCATTTTGTTCTCTTTGACATTTGTTTATTTTGCTTGTAACAGCTATTTTGCTAAATTTCTTTATGCAAAAGAAATAGAAAATGCATTATGCCAATATAATGGGCATTAAACAGGAGAGGCAGATTAGGCAAAACCCCAAAAAGGGGGGGGGATGGTATTTGTAAGCCCTAGTCAAAGGCTGCCTTCACTCAGGATTCTTCCAAAGATCTTGCCTTCCACTGCTCTTAACTGCAGCCAATTCTGTTAAAATTCCACAAGGGCATTTCAAGTCCAAATTAAGCACAAATGCTGCTCATCTACTCAATGTTCAGTACAACATCCCATTGTGCAATTGTACATATCAACTAGTAAACCAGCATGCAGCCTGTTTTATGCAGCAATGAACAAGAATCCACATGGGTGAAGATCAAGTTTGCCAGCCCTCCTGCATCTGTCTGTCTGTCTGTCTGTCTATATCTAGATGCCGTGTTGGACACTTGTGATCCATCTCACATTGGGTTACACATATTTGGACAATATTGTTTTAGTACTCTTATTTCAGTCTACATTCTTCCGCTTTATTACCTGCAAGTAGAATCCTATTTCCTCCAGTACTCAGACAGATGAACTCCACTCATTTTAGCGGGTCAAGAAGTATTTGTTAGTGGAGACTGTTAACATGAGCTGGTAGTTACACATGCCAGAAGAACATTATGGCTGCATTCCTCACAAAAACATACCATACGTGTGAGAAAGCGGCTGAAGTCCTGTGCATAGAGAAAGTAGTCCCTTGGTTTAGGCAAAGAGGGCCTAGGGAAATGGGGTACTGTTTGCCCATGCATAAAGATGGAGAAGTTGGGATATAGAAAGGGAAGAAGTGTAACATACAACATTTATGAAAACAGACAAGAAAAGCAGAAGAAAGCAGCCTAGTGGCCTTTTCTCAAAACAATACGGCAGCAGATTAAACCAAGATCTTGTCCAGAAGAAATCAAGAAGCACCTTACTGTGCTTCCTCTCATACTGACAGCAGCATCACACCTTGTGCCCCGGCTCCTCTTCAGATGTTGCACTTCCATCAACACAGTTCCACCGAAATAGGAAGAGAATTGTCCAAAGAAGATGGGAACTCCAATCCTGTTCTCCTCCATCATTTCCCCACAAAGGGGAAACAAGATGGGAATTGGCAAACAGATGGACTCTGCAAATGAAATGCTGGTGCATGGCAGTGAACATGCAAAAAATCAGCACCTCTGCAGCATGCTATGGTGAGAGTAGGGTTACTCCTAGCACAGCCAGAACAAATGTTTAGGAGTGTGATAAAATTGGTCTGAGGTTAAAATAAGCCCAGTGGCCACCAGTTGATAAGTCCTGTCAGAGCATTACAGCATCTGAGCCCCTGCAACAATATTCTCTGGTCAACTACTGACACTACAACAAGGCCTCTTACCAAGTTAAGCCTCATTGTTTTATCGGTCCTTAGACTGGAATCATGAAAACTACCATTCTTCAGCATGTTTAAACTCATATTAACCACTCTCTGTTCTCCTTCTACCCTGGAGTCTAATACCTTATTCAACAGAGGAATAAATAAGCATGAGTTCACCTACACGTGTCACTGTATATTCTGACAACTATCTCCAAGGGATAACCTTAAAGTAAATGTGGTGAGAAACAGCACATCAAAGAAAATATTAATGCATTATTCCAGAATCCTTGGCATTCTGCATTGCTGTTTCCAAGTCATGAAACTGGCAAGGGTCCTCCACTTTATAGCACATTGCTTTCAAAAGGAAACACTTCTAAATATACTGCAGAGGTTTCCAGGATATAGTTCCTACACTTACTATTCACTAAGGGGCAAGAAGTATAGGGACTTTCCAATTCAGTGAAACCCTCCCTTATCTGTTAATTCAGTCAAATAAGCCACCTAGCCTTTGAGAGCAAGGGGGATGGAACTTCAGGCAGTACACTAGAATGATCCTAATCCCATGTGTCATATTATTCATCTAACCTCTAATTCTGGCAGTATTGGAAATAAAGGCAGACTTGTTCATGGAGTTAAGGTTAATGAATCAAACCAGTAACTTTTCTACTAAATCCAAGCAATGAAACAGTAAAGGATGGCTGGCAGTCATCATAAGATCAGAGTTTTGGTCACCAGAGCAACAACAGGAGTTTATATTAGAATCTAAGAGAAAACTCCATCAATTCTGGTTGCATGGCACAATACCAGTATCACTACTATAATGAGACTGAAGTTTTCTTCTCTCTATTCTGGTGAAGTTTTTAATAATACTGTTTGTGGCTAAAGGAAATGCTTTCCTGTAGACTCACGGGAAGAGACATCTCAGACTCAAGGCTATCTCAGACTGCAAGTGAAACCCTAGATGTAATCAACAGACTCCTTCAATTCTCCACAATTCCTCTCCTTAGGCACACTGCCACCCTCCAAAAACAAGCTGGTCCACTCAGAGGCTGCAGCAGCTGTGAAGGAGGTCAACTCAAATCTGGTAACGGTGCGTTACAGTCTCAAATGGAAGCAAACAAAACTAACAGAAAATCGATGACAAATCCAGAAAGGAAAGAGAACGAATAATTGGGTCTGGAAAGGGAAATGGGGTAAGGAGGCTATAGATTGGGTGGGGAAAGGGACACATTCTCAGGTAAAAAAGTAAACTAGGAACAGAAGCAACAGAAGGAAGAAAAAGGAGAAAACAGAGGGCATGTTACACCAAGCATCCCACATTTAACAAACACGGTTGAGCATCAGGAGAAGGACCCCCCCCCTGCCTGCCTCTCATGCAGCAAGTGATACATCTCATGATCTCGAAAGGCAGAACTGTTACTGATCTGTTGGCCTTCAACAGTGCTGAGGGACAAAAGCAGTACCATTTCCCATGCCAGAGGGAAAGCAAGCATTGTTGTTCAGCCAATGTTTGTGGCTCACAAATCAGCTACTCTGATTCCCCTTAGTACTTACGTGCAATTGCAATGACCACAATGGCACAGATCACTCCCAGCATGATCATCATCTAAAGAGAAGAATTACAATGAGCCCATAGAGAACATCTCATACAATATCTCCTTTGGCAAAATCAAGGTATCTAACAAAGATGGACAATGGACCACTTGAAACTGTTTATTCCAAGTCCATATTCATGTTCACTGATCCAACTATCCCAGTATTCATTATTCTGTCATCAGTTTCTGCATCAATTTCCAGGTTCCCAATTATATTTTCCCAAACATGCCAGTGTTTTCCTGTAAATATTCCAAATTGAACCTATAACTTTAAGCATGCAAAACATTGGCTCTATTTCTGATCTATGGGTCTCCATTCCCTGTTCAGGAAATACACTGTGGTTTTATTATAACAAAGTAGGAAAATTATTTATATAAAAGACTGGAAACCCTGAACAGATTTTTGGCTGAAATGGAAAAAATGAATTGGGGATTTAAAAAGTTTGTTGATAGAAGAAGGGAACCATGATATGTAATGTGGGGGAATGGGCAGAAATGGTTATTACTATGTAAGTGCTGAAAAGATCAGAAGTTGCTTCTTTCTTTTTTCTTTCTTCTGTTAACTTTCACTTTTCTTTTATTCTTTTATATTTTTTCTATGTGTCCTTCTTTCCTATGGAAAGAATCTTAATGTAACATTTTCTTGCAATAAAAATATTTTTAAAAGTAGGATTGCTCAGCAGCTATACATTCAATTAAGCTGCTCACTTCTTACTCACCTTACAATTCTTCCACCAATACTTCCTCTTGAGCGCTGCTGCACTACTTTCAAATACTTGGGCACCAGCTTGGAGAGCATCTGCTCGTTCGTCTAATTCTGAGAGTTTCTGATCTCGCTCCAAAACTTTATCCACATTCACACGCATAATATCCACCACCTGAAGAAAAAGAATAATTAGCTTCCTAGCAAGAGAGATAACAGATGTCAGGAATAAACAATCAGATCCACATGTGAATAATTCAGTTAGCTATTTTGTAATTCATGCCTATGACACAAGAATCTTCTCAGATTGCCAGTTTATACTTGAACCAGATAAGGTTCAATGGCATTCAAGAGAAGTCAGACCTAGCTCTCTTGTGCCTACATAGAAATTCCAGACTAATTCCCCACTTGACTCCTCCCCCTGGCATGGCCAGTCTCTCACCAACAGCAGAGGATCACAAAGAACCATTTTATTCACTTACTTCTTCCACCTGTGCTTGAGTCATTTGCAGGCGCCAATTACTGGTCATATTTGGAGGTGCACCAGGCCCCCCCCCAGCATTTTCACCTCCTTCCTGTCCCGTCCCTGGGGCACCTTGCTGAGCTGGATCAGACCTGTGGAGACAGGTCCGGTACGAGAGATTATGCAGATGCCTATATCCAATACTCAGCCAGAAACCAGAACATTAATATATACAACTGTAATTTAGCTACAGGCTTATTATCAACACATAAGAAACCCAAGCACTACAACATGGAAATGACAAAGAGAAATATATTCAAATTTTCCAAAGAACTGGGCCATTCAGATTCTTGATCTGTTCATCTTTAAAGCAAAAGGACCTTAAGAGGAAGCTGGAAGACTTAGGTCTAACATAAACAAGTATGCACTTGTATAATAATATAATTCACACTATTTTACATTGCTGTACTGTTTATTAATTGTTAATCCAGAGGATTTAGAAGCAGTGGCGTTCTAGATCTAACAAATAAATGTCAAATGCCTGATAGTAATGCAGGAAGTAGTGAAAATAGCAGAGAATGTAAAAGAGAATGGGTTCAGTACCTATTAAATCAGGGGCCGAAGTGGTTCATGTGGTAAGATGCTGGGCCTGTGCACCGCTGAGGTTGGCAGCTTGGCGGTTCGATTCCTGTGCGCAAATAAACTGCACAGGGACAAGAAAGGAGCCTCCCCCAAATGCCTACCGGTATTCAGGCATCCCAGGGATAAAGATAACACCGCCTGAAAAAATCCTTTCACAGAGGCAGGCAGCCACCTCGGTGATCCCTGGCTAACATGTGCCATACTCGAAATAAAATAAATAAACTATTAAATCAAAGGACCCAACTATATTTCAGATAGTCTTTCTCTCCCCCAAGAACAACTATTTGTTTATTTAATTTATTTGCCACCCATCTCACTACTAGAGCAGTTCAGGTATTACAATTCAATTACAAGTCGGGAGATATATTGGAGCGTTGCTCTGACTCATCTTGAGGATATAAAGAATTGAAGCAGACTCCACAACAAGCATCGTAGGCCAAACTTAATGGAAATCCAGTGCATGGCAAGTGAAGGTTCTGGCACGGTTGTGACATCTCATTTTAGCTGCTAAATTCAAGTCATAACAGTGTCTCTTCACCGAGAAAATGCAAGTAAGATGACACAGCCATGTTCACTCAACTCTCCCCTAAAGGCCCTGTCACACTGCCCAACGGATGCAAAACGGACACAACGGACGAGCAAATTGTTCCATCCGTTGTTATCCGCTCTCAAAAATTTGCATAACCGGAGCGGATAACACGGACGGGGGGGAGGACGCAGGGTGGATGGAAAGCAGATGCGGAACGGAAGCCCAGAGGATGGAAGCGGACTATGCAAAGCGGACACGGAACGGAAAGAGCGGATGCAGAGCGGACGCCGAACGGATGAAGCGGATGTACAGCGGATGCAGAGCGGAAGCCAAGCGGATGCAGAGCGGAAGCCTAACGGATGCCTGGCGTTAATTGCGCATGCGGGAGGGATGCATTGCGTAAGCCACGCGGATATAAAGGGAAGCAGCTCGCACGTGGCCAGCATTCGGAGGAAAGACCTGCTGCGGGATACATCGAGTCCTTGTCTGCCCTGCCTGCAAGCCTTGCTGCCAGCCTGCCTCCAAGCCTCCTGGCCAGCCTCCCTGCCAGCCTTGCTCTCTGCCTGCCTGTCAGCCCTGCTGCCAGCCTGCCTTCCAGCCTCCCTGCCAGCCTTGGTGCCTGCCTGCCAGCCTTGGTGCCTGCCTGCCTGCCTTCCTGCCAGCCTTGGTGCCAGGCTTCCTGCCAGCCTTGGTGCCTGCCAGCCTCCTTGCCAGCCAGCAACACCACAACCATGGGGAAGAAGCGAAAGTCTCAGCAACCTGCCGCCATCCCTGGCAAGAGGGACAGGGCCACCCTCCCGCCCCCTGTGACTCTGCTTCTGCTGGGGCTTCTGCTGAAGCTGCTCCTGGCGGTGGTGCTTCTGCTGCTGCGTACTCTGCTGAAGCTGCTCCTGGTCCTGCTGGTCCTGCTCGTGCTCCTGGACTTGCTTGTACTGCTCGTGCTCCTGGTCTTGCTCATCCTGCTCATCCTGCTCGTGCTCCTGGTCCTGCTGGTGCTGGGGCTACTGGTGCTTACTCTGCTGCTGCTGATCCTGGTCCTGCTGATCCTGCTGCTGCTGATGATGATCCTGCTGCTGATGATGATGATGATTATGATCCTGCTGGTGATGATGATCCTGCTGGTGCTGCTGCTGCTGGTGGTGTGGAGGAGCAGCCCCTACCACCTGGGAGCCCCTCTGATGAGGGCCCATCTGGTCCTGGCAAAGGGAGGAAGAGGCGTATGTGGGGACGGGAGAGGAGGCAATACTTCATTGAGGAGGAACACGAGGATGAGGTGCTGGAGTGGCTGAGAGATAATGACTATCTGTGGCGGAAGGGACACCGGCTATACAGGGACACCAAAAGGAAGCAGGCTGCTTGGAGAGAGAGGGCACAGAGTATGGGTTACACTTCGGAGGTGCTCCTCAGCTGGTGGAAACATATGCACACCTGGTACGGGAAGCTGCACCTGAAGAAATCTGGCCAGGCCACAGTAAAGCTGACGGACAGAGAGACCTACGTCATGGCCAGGTGCAGTTTCCTAGAGGGTGAGATCCGCCACCGAGGAGCACCAGGAGCCCCTCTGTCTACCCTCTCCGGCAGCCTGCTGAGACCCAGTACTCTTCCGGCCGAGAGTCAGTCCCTGTCTCCAGGCAGGTTTCTGTGGAGCGTGCCACGGCGGAGAACCCGCGGACAGCTGTTGTAACCGTGGTGGAGCGCGTGGAGGACTCCCTGGTGCGGTGGGAGAAAGGAGACATCGAGTCCACCAGTCGTAGCTGCATGCACCACCACCACCCCGCTCCACCTCCACAGAAAGGCAGAGAGCCAGACAGCAGGAGGGGCAGAGCCACACTGTCCTGCTGGAGATCAGGGACACCATCCGCACCAGTATAGATCTCCTCTCTCAGCTGGTCCCCATCGACTCCTCATGCTCCAACCGCAAGCCCTTCCTCACCTATGTCAACCAGACCCTCAGGAACATGGAGGAACCCCAGTACCAGGTGGTGAAGGACCGGATCACCGAGCTGCTTCACAACCCTCCAGATCCAGAGGAACCGTTGCCACCGGTTCCACTGATGCCACCGATGCCACCCACGACAATGATGCCGACAACAGCGATGCCACCCACGCCAGTCCTCACCCAGCTGCAGACCAGACAGCCCCACTACACTACTCCTTCCTCCACCCCACAGCCAAGCCCGGCCTCAGTACATCTCTCATCAGTACTGGGGCTGACAACCCATGGCATGGAGGAACGACCTCTCAGCATCATGGGTCTGAGCCAGCTGTCTGAGAGCTTCCTCAACACACCGTCCCCTGTTGTCCTCTCAGGGCCAGGCACCCCAATGACGATACAGACCAGCACTCCAGCACTTCCCCACGATGAAGTAGGGCACATCTTGCGTGTCGTTGGGCAGGGGGTCTGGATCTGGAAAGCCCATGATGAGGTTGCCTTCCAGCCCCTCCTTGAGGTCACTGGCGTTGTATACATGGGCACCTGAACATGAGCCGCTGCCTGAAGCATCGATGTACATGAACTTGTAGTCAGCATCGACCATGGCAAAGAGGAGGATGCTGAAGAAGCCCTTGTAGTTGAAATAAGTGGAGCCCGACTTGACTGGTGCTTTGCAGGCCACGTGCTTGCCATCTATGGCTCCAACGGTGTGTGGGAAGTTCCACCTCTGATACCACTGCTCTACAACTTTCTTCCATCCTTCATCAGTGGAGGGGCACTGGAGGAGCTCCTGCAGGTATTCTCCGATGATGGCCTGCACCACTTCTCTGACCACAATGCTGATGGTGTTGTGTGGCACCCTCCAGCCGTACTGCATGCTCCTGTAGGTGGTCCCTGAGTGCCACCTTGAGCCCAGGTTCCAAGCTGGGCCGGAAGTTAGTGTTTGCCTTGGTCAACCTGGGTGTCAGGCGCTGCACAACTTCGTCAAACATGGCTGGAGGCATCCTCATGAAGTTCTGGAATGCCCGAGTGTCTTCGTTCCTGAGCTCCACCATCAGCTTGTTGTACAGTCCGTACTCTGCTCTTCTCCCGATCCATCTTCGGACCCAGACGCTTCTTGGCCGCCTCCTTTTCTTCCTGTAGTAGAGTTCACAGAGCCTGTAGATGGCTTCTCACTGTTGCAGAAGGATGGTGGCTGCCAAAAGGACTGTGTTACGATCCACAGTTGACATGACTGGATGCTGTGGAAGAGCAAGAGTCAGATGAAGGCTGCAGAGGTCTGCACAGCTGGGCTGCTGGGCTGAAAGTGAGATGCAGATGAGTTGCTCCCCCTTTTTATAGGCAGTATAGGTGTCCCTTTGCATCCTCTAGGCATCCTCTAGGCATCCTCTAGACATCCTTAATATCCGAGATAGGTTCCCTCTGCGAACTTTTTTTCCGTTTTAAACGTTTTGTTTCCGTGCTGCATCCGCTAGGCATCCGTTCTGCATCCATTCCACGTCCGTTCCGCTTCCTCCCTGCGTCCGAGTGGATGCGAATTGCGCGGATGCGGAACGGATAGCTAGCGGATATAGCGGATGCATAACGGATGCGTAGCGGATGCAAAACGGACAAATTGGATACATTTTCTGCGCAAAAGTTTTGAACAGCTCAAAACTTTCTGAGCGGATGAAACATCCATAAACGGATGCTGGGCGGATAGAGAGGAAGCAAAACGGAGGCAGTGAGTACATCGCGTTAACCAACGGATGGCAAGCTTTTTTGTCCGTTTTACATCCTCTTTGCATCCGTTGGTGAAGTGTGACAGGGGCTTTACCTCAGCAACAATTTTTTTGGGAAAGATGGGTGGGGGCGGGATTATTTAACCTTCTCATCAGCTTCTATAAGACACTATTATTTGACTCATTATCGGACACTGATTATGAAGTTTGTTGAATTCATACAATGTACTACTTGAGCAACGTTAACAGAAAGAATTAGAACTTGGATAGATAAATGAAAAGCAAGTCCACAAGCATGAAAGAACTGCTGTGTCATGAGGCAGAAACATTTACCAATTAGTAACATTGTTAGATATTTACTGCTTTACTGCAGGAGGAGGAATAGGTCAAAGAAACCATCAAATAAATCAGTTTAGATAAACAACAATCAATTTTCCAAGGGGGGGGGGGCAGTGGGAAAAACTCATGAAGGTTAGACTAATTAATGACCAAGCTGGCAAAAAATGCCATCAGAAGCTTCAGACAATGTTTCCATAAGCAATCTTGCCATTATCTGACAGATGAAGGAGGCGACTGGAGAAATGCAATTATGGAAAAGGCAAGAAACAGAACAAAACTTCAAACTTTCTGTTCCACAAGCAAAGAAATATCTGCAGTCATTTGCATGCAAGCGCCCTTGCACATACAACAGTATTTGCTAGTCTCTTTTCAATGATGAATCCTCCTCCATCATCAAATTGCTCTTTCGGCAGTTATTCATGGGGGGGGGGGGCAACTTTAACGCCTCTGAAATTAACCAGCTTATCTTATTACCCGGGTTCACACATGCACCTCCTAGGAGAAACCCGTATCAAGCAGAGTTTGGTCACACAAAACTCGTGCTGCGTTTTTATTTCTTCATACAGGGACAGTCGCCTGCGCTTATATACCGGTAACATAAACTTTTAAGTCCCGGCTTGTAGGCAAGGCCCCCAAAAAATAAAATAAATGACCTTTTCGAAGTTGCCTCCTAAAGTTCTGTGAAAATGTCCCTCTCCTCCATTGCCACCTATTATGACCATTTATTATGACCTCCGGCCCCCGGATATCTCTCGCCTGAAAAGTACTAATTCAGGGGCCGGCGGGGGCAGGATTCGCAGCGAGGGGACGGGGAGATGGCGAAACACCCGCTTGCCCCAAGGAAAACTGCGGAGCCACCCGATGGGATGAGGCATCCGTCCCAGCTCCATCCCACTTCGGCACCGGACGACCGAAAGGGGAAAAAAAGAAAAAAAAAAAAAAAAGGGAGAGGAGGGGGGCCGGCGGCGATGCTGCAATGCGCAACTCGGCAAGCGCCGCAACCGTGCGGGAAAACCGGCCGCACATCACAGGAAGGAAGGCGAGCAACGACGAGAGCGTCCGTCCCGTTGCTACTCACATGGCCGGCCTCGGCTCTCGGAGCGCCTTGTCGTCTTTTTCGGGAGAAAATGCACGAAGCAGCGCCAAGGCTCGACCGACGGACGGACGGACGATGGGAGCGGACCACGCAAGGGGGTCTCGCCTGGAGGCTTATCAAAAACTACTGCAGCAGGAAACTCGCCCCCGCTCCCGGGTTTTATACAAAGGGGGAGGGGCGGTCCTCTCGGCCCCGCCCCGTCACGCAGCGAGCCAATGAAGGGCGCGTTCCTAATCATCACATGACCCCGATTGTTGCCGGCAAAACTCAGCCAGCGAATCCGCGTTCCCGCCTTTTTAGCACGAAGCCCTCAGCGACCGGGTGGGGGTGGGGGTGGGGGTGGGGGGTTGTGCAGTTCGATAGGGAATCGATGTTGGCCAAATTTGCAGTTTTATTTTTATTCATTCGTTCATTTATTTATTTGTTTATTTATGTCAATTGCTTACAAGATAATAGGTATCAGTAAAAACGTAGTGATGAATAAAAGAAACAATAGGACACGTTTTGGTGCGCTTTATGCACGCTTCTTCTCTCTTATTCACGCTTCTTCTCTCTCTTCCGAACCTCTCCCGAGATCCTGGGACTGCGATTGGGAACCCGCGAGCCACAGTCCCAAAGCCTTCAGTCAGCAGTTTGCTGCTGTTGTCATATGTGCTAACTTTTTTGGTTCTTCTCTGCGGGTGAAAAAGGGCGGCCAACTGAACTGAAGCTGTGACTGCGTCGACAGCAATATATTCCCTTAAGGGAGGGGGAGAAAAAAATATATCACATATTAGAGATCCTGACGTTCTCTTCTGCTTAACTGGTGAACCCCCAGTTTTATATGTGGGGGGGAAGGGGTTATTTTTAAACAGCAACACGTTTGCCTAAGTGAGAGATGACAGTTTGTGAGAATTTAGAGAGATCGAAAGGGATTGATACATTTGCCGTAGAAATGTGTGGGGAATTTCGGATGGAAAATCCAAATCGGCTTCTGTTTGCTTATATCGAAAATCGGAATGACAACGCTGCAGCCTTATTCTTCCAAGCGGAGCTCCACCAAAACTTTATTTTTATCTTATTTTTTTTATTTATTTTGTCAAAAGCTTACAATACAATAGAAACAGGGAAAAAAAACCTAAGTTTAAATATAAGAAATAGGAACTAATAATTGGGGATGGTAGGCACGATGGTGCGCTTATGCAGGCCCCTTCCAGACTTCCTCGGAATGGGGTGAGGGCAGTCGAGGTTACATTGAGGGCAAAGGAATGGGGGTTTGAGCGGGTGACAACAAGAATCAGGGAGTGAGCTCCACACATTGACCACTCTGTTGCTGAAATCGGACTTCCTGCAATCGAGTTTGGAGTGGTTTACATTAAGTTTGTATCTGTTGTGCGCTCGTGTTGTTGTGGTTAAAGCTGAAATATTCATTAACTGACAAGACATTGTAACATATGATTTTATGTACCGTGTTTCTCATATAATAAGGCCAGGTCTTTTTTTTTTTTTTTTTTTTTTTTTTTGCCCCCAAAAAAACTTGACGGTGTTTTTTGGGGGGACTTAATTTCCCCCCCCCTTGCATCTTCGGGTGGGTGGGTGGCAATGGCTTGGATGTTGATTTTGGTGTTGGTGGGGCATTTCGTATCGGGGTCAGCGCAGGCAGCACCATATCCAGGTGTGCAATAAAAGTATTTCCGAACGGCAAGCCCCCCCACCATTCCCCTCCATTTCATATGTTTTAATATAGAACCTTAATTTGGGGGGAGAGGCTTAATTTCATTTCATGCCTATAAAACATGCTGGGACTTCCTATTGGGGGAGGCCGTATTGTTGGAGAAACAGGGTACTATGCTTAAGTCCAATCTTAGCTGGCGTAGTTCAAGGTTGTCTAACTTCTCTTAATTCTTTCTACATTTTTATATCTTGCCTTTTTCTCAGAGACCATAGAGGTATTGTTGTTTCATACTCTACTTGTAAACCATCCAGACCTAACCATGACTACTATACTTTATTAGTAGAGCTGCATTAGCATTGGAGTTGCCACTTCCAGAATTGGTGGGTGGGAAGTTGGGAGTAGCTCATCCTTGAAGTGTTTTTAAAATAAGGTGTGTGCATACAGGTGCATCTTTGAATCTTTTTTTTTTCCAATTCCAGGGCAAATCTACGCAATTTTGCCAAGTTCTTTGGAAATATATTGCTACTAGCTGGTGCCGGTGCTTCACGATGACACTGTGATTGGGCTGTGCAGGAGAAATCTGATTCACAACCCGTTGGCTTAGTGGTGGTCGGTGATTGAAACACATAAAGGAATATTGCTTCTACTGCCTTGAGTCTGGAAGTAGTTCCATAGCTGGAAGGCATAGACATTTTGGTGAAGTAACACTGTTTAGTACTGTAAGGAGCCCCAGACCGTTCCTGAGTGGAGTGGAATGTCTACCAGTTTGAACTGTGGTAATGGAATGTGAGGCAACTGGCAGTAACTGGGCTGTGTAGAAATCAGTTGACAATCCGTTGGCTCAGTGGTGATCAGTGATTGAAACACATAAGGGAATATTGCTCCTGCAGCCTGGAGTCCAGAAGCAGTTCCATCGGTGGAAGGCATAGACATTTTGGCGAGGTAGTTTTGTATTGTAAAGAATCCCAGACTACTCCTGGGCTCTCCAGTATCTCTGATGTTCTGCCATGGAGAAGATGGCTATTATATCAATACGGACGTAAAGACCAAGGTTCCTCTCAAGAAGACCGTGTCTGCTGCTGACTTTTACAGCTACAGGATAATGGAGCGTGATGGCAAAGAATGCTACCTACTGTTTCGCAACTTTGTGAGGTTGGAACAGTTCTTTTCATGTAGGGAGGGGCTAGCATCAGAGCGTGTTAATTATTGTATTAAGAAATAGTAATGATCTGATGGTCATTTTGAAAAATCCTTTCTTAGCAAGCACCTAGAAGCCAAGGGGAATGTATGTGCCAAATTTCAAGTTTGTAGGCTTTATGGTTCTGGAGATTTCGTGATGAGTGAATGGTACTTGGCTTTTATATATATAGATTGCCTTTTTCCTAGGATTAAGAGAGTGACTGGCCAAGGGTCACTCAGCTGGTTTCACGCCCAGGCTCTCAATTGCCTGATGCCTTAACTGCTACATCAAACTGGCTCTCTTAAAATATCAATTTTAAGCCAAGAGTCCCAAAGCAAATCTAAACTTGGCATTAAAGCAGATTAACAAATATGTAATAAATACTACTTTAAACCCCAACTCATTGATTTTTTTACCAAGAACCTTGTTTTTATAGCTATAGTTGAAAATCTACACCTTTTAGATTGACTTCTTGAGTTAATTCAACCACTACACAGTACTTATCAATTTCTTTTGTTTTTAATTTATTGGCTTTATTGAATAGATTTTCAGTACTTCTGCCCAAATCTTACCTTGTTTTAGCTATGCTACAACCATACTGCTTGAACACAAATGTTCAGCTGCAATATAGTTTCTTGGAAATCATACAAGTATAAATCTAAGTACAGGTAGCCTTTGATTTACGACCCACTTGTTTAGCACTGTTCAAAGTTACAATGGCATTGAAAAAAGTGACTTATAAGCCAGTCCTTGCACTTCTGACCTTTGCAGCATTCCCCCAGTCACATAATCAAAATTTAGACACTTGACAACCAGCATCTATTTAAGGCTAGGTCACACTGGCCGACGGATGCAAAACGTATGAAAAAAGGCCACAGCGGACGAGCAAAAATCCATTTTTATCCGCTCTCAAAAGTGCCCCAAATTTGCATAAACAGAACGGAAAACAACGGAAAGGAACGGACGTGAGCAGTACGTAGCGAGGATGGGAAGCGGATGTTCGAAGGAAGCCTAGCGGATGGAAGCAGATGACACATCCGTAGGGCTTCCGGGGGAGAATAGCGAAGCGGATGCATAGCAGAAAGAGCGGATGCATAGCGGATGACGCGGATGCATCACGGATTCCTATAGGATGCATAGCGGATGCGTAGCGGATGCATAGCAGATGCAAAGCGTTCACTGCGCATGCGGGAAGGATGAATTGTGTCAGCTCCGTGGATATAAAAGGATGCAGCTCGCAAGCAGTCAGTATTCAGAGGAAAGACCTGCTGCCAGAGACATCTTGAAAGAGCACCATGGTTCGTCAGTCAGGGAAGAAGAGAAAGCCTGTGCCTACTCCTGCCAGCCCTGGCAAGAAGGACAGAACCACCATCCCACCCCCTGGCACTGACTCTGAAGCTGCTGGTGCTTCTGCTGCTGGTGGTGGTGGTGTTGCTGCTGCTGGTGCTTCTCCTGCTGGTGCTTCTCCTGCTGGTACTGCTGGTGCTTCTCCTGCTGCTGCTGCTGTGGTGAACCAGCCCTAAGGCCCTCAAAGCCCTGCTGCTGAAGGCCATGAAGGCCCTGCCAGAGGGAGGAAGAGGCAAGGCAAGGAGAAGGGAGAGAGGAAACAGTACTCCATTTCCGAGGACCATGAGGAGGTGGTGCTGGAATGGCTGAGGGAGAACGAGTACTTGTGGAGAAAGGGCCACAAGCTCTTATCGCGACACCAAGAGAAAGCAGGCAGCGTGGAGAAACAAGGCAGAGAGCCTGGGCTACACTTCAGATGTACTCCTGGGATGGTGGAAGCACATGCACACCTGGTATGGAAAGCTGCACCTCAAGAAATCTGGGCAGGCCGCTGTCAAGCTCACTGACCGGGAGATGTACATCATGGCCAAGTGCAGCTTCCTGGAGGGTGAGATCCCCCACCGAGGAGCAGCCCCTCTGTCAACCCTCTCCCTCAGACAGCCCACAGACAGCCGCTCCTCTTCCAGCCAGGAGACAGCTACCATGTCCAGGCAGGTGTCTTTGGAGGGCCCCACGGCAGAGACGCCCCTGACAGCTGTACTCCACATGCCAGAGGACGTGGAGGATCCCCTGTCTCAAATGGAGCAAGAAGAAGCAGCAGCCAGAGACCAACCCACACCCACCCCCAGCTCCACCTCTACAGAAAGCAGGCAGAGAGGCAGACTGGAGGGCCAGAGTCACACTGTCCTGCTGAAGATCAGGGACACAATCAAGACCAGCACAGATCTTCTCTCTCAGCTGGTCCACAGCAACATACCATCCTCGAACCGCAAGCCCTTCATCACGTACATGAGCCAGACCCTCATGGACCTGCCCGAGGCCCAATACCAGGTGATGAAGGAGAAGATCAAAGCACTGCTGCACCACCCTCCAGGCCCAGCTGAACCGGCTCCGACCCAGTCCAGGACTGCTCCTCCACCCTAGGCGATGTCACAGCCCTTCCATGGCTTTCAACAGCCCCTCATCGACCAAGGCTACGAGTACCAGGACTTCCCACAGCAGAGGCAGACCTTCCCAGTCCAGGCCCAGGTTCATCGCACGCCACAGACGCCTCACCTGACCCAGCTGCAGACAAGACAGCCCCACTACACTCCTCCTTCCTCCACCCCACAACCAAGCCCCTCAACAGAAAACCTGTCTTCAGTACTGTGCCTGACATCCCAGGTCCTTGAGGAAGGGCCTCTCAACCTCACGGGACTGTCAGCTCTCTGAGAGCTTCCTGAACACACCATCCCGTTGTACTCTTGGGGCCAGGCACCCCAATGGCGCCTCAGACCAGCACTCCACAGCCACCTCCACAGTCCCTGGCCGCTCAACAGCTGAGACCAAGAACATGCCTCAGAGTGACTGAGAATAGTGCCAGAGACTGAGTTGTTACCTGTTCACTTTATCTTTACTTAAAGACACTTTACTTGGTTCATTTTGCTTTTTTAATAAAGTCATACAGTTTACTTAAGACAGTTTTTAATAAAGGTCATCTTTGCTTCACACACTTGGTTCATTTTATTTACTTAATAAAGTGTTGGTGAAAACTTTGAAAAAAGGGTTAAGCCTTTGCATGCTTGTGGGATGGGTAAGGATAGTTGTGGGATGAGCAAAGATAGCTGTGGGATGGGTAAGGATAGCTGTGGGATGGGTAAGGATAGCTGTGGAACAGGTAAGAATAGCTGTGGGATAGATAAACCTCCAGTGCAAGCATAGTGGCACTGTATGGTCCACCCTACCAGCTGCCACACATATGGCCCTTTTTTATCAACAATTTATTTATTGATCAACACATTTCAAAATAAACAAAGCTCTTTATTAATGCCCTATTGTAGGGCCACTCAACATACATGGCACAATCTCATCAGTGTTATAAGACAGGCTCAAGGAAGCATCCATTAAGCATCTACCATCCTGTCTTGCCACTCCATTGCTCCAGCTGGGGAGTTGCACCAGTGTTTCAGGAGGTTGCACTGCTTCTTCCCTTCACATGAAGCTCTGTTGGGGCCTTGCACAGGATGCAGCAAGCTTCCACGATGCTCCTCACAGTCTGTGGGCGATGCTGCGTGGTGGTGAGAAGTACCTGGAACCTGTTGGCCAGGATGCCAAAGGCGTTCTCCACCACCCGTCTTGCCCTGGACAGCCTGTAGTTGAAGATCCTCTCTTTACGGGTGAGGTATCTGGAAGTGTAGGGCTTCATGAGGTAGGTTCTGAGGGAGAAGGCGTCATCCTCCACGATGAAGTAGGGCACATCTTGTGTATCATTGGGTAGGGGGTCTGGACCTGGAAAACCCATGATGAGGTTGCGTTCCAGCCCATCCTTGAGGTCACTGGCGTTGTATACCTGGCTATCTGAATCTGACCCATTGCCTGAAGCATCGATGTACATGAACTTGTAGTCAGCATCAACCATGGCAAAGAGGATGATACTGAAGAAGCCCTTGTAGTTGTAATAAGAGGACCCTGAGTTGGCTGGAGCTTTGCAGGCCACGTGCTTCCCATCTATGGCTCCAACGGTGTGGGGAAAGTTCCACCTCTGATACCACTGTTCTGCAATTTTCCTCCAGCCTTCTTCAGTGGTGGGACACTGGAGGAGATCCTCCACATATTCTTCGATGATGGCCTGCACCACTTCTCTGACCACTTTGCTGATGGTGTTGTGTGGCACCCTCCAGGCATACTGCATGTTTCTGTATGTGGTTCCAGAGGCCAGGTGCCACAGAGTCAGTGCCACCTTCAGTCCAGGGTCCAGGTTGGGATGGAAGTTGGTGCTCGGCTTGGTCAACCTGGGTCTCAGACGCTCAACAATTTCGTCAAACATGGCTGGTGGCATCCTCATGAAGTGGTGGAATGCATGAGTGTCTTCATTCCTCAGCTCCACCATCAGCTTGTCATACAGTCCAAACTTCACTCTTCTCCTGATCCATCGTCAGACCCACACAGCTCTTGGATGTCTCCTTCTTATCCTTGAATAGAAAAGGTGAAACAATCTGAAGAGGGCTTAGTTCTGGTGTTGAATGATGGCATCTACCATAAGGAGTGTGTGATGATCCATGGTGGAGATCAATGGATGATGTGGAAGCAAGACCAAGGGTGAAGAGGTCTGTACACCACGGCTGCTGGACTGAAAGTGAGATCCAGGTGATTTCCTCCCCCTTTTTATAGGAAATATTAGTTTTCCGCTAGGTGTCCTTCCACATACACTAGGCATACTCCAGATATCCTAAATATCTGAGATACGTCCTAGATACAAACGCTTTGTCCGTTTTAATGCTTTATATACGAGATGCATCTGCTTACATCCTTTCTATTTCCATGTTACTAATGCTGTGTGGACGTTCCGTGTACCTTTCGCTTCCTCCTTCTTTCCGCTTTCAGCTGCAGCAGATGTGAGTTGAGGGGATGTCCAGAGGATGCCGAGAGGATACAGCGGACGTGTAACGGATGACAACAGACATAGAATGTTTGTTGCCCGTATGTGTCGCGGATGTACATCGTACGTGGCAGAAAGTTCATCCGCTCAAAAAGTTTTGTGCAGCTCAAAACTTTTTGAGCGGATGAAATAGCAGTAGACAGATGTTTGACGGATAGAGCGTATGAAACACGTACGCAGTGAGTACACAATGGATGCATTGCATTTTCCAACGGATGGCAAGCTTTTTTGTCCATTTTACATCCTCTTTACATCCGTTGGTACAGTGGGACATGGGCTTTACAATGGCTGCTGTGTCCTGGGGTCACATGATCACTATTTCATCTTGATTGTTGATATTCTCCCTATTAATGACAGTTGTAAAATTTTTCCATTTCGCCAAATCTAGCGCTGCTGCTTAAGTTTGATATAATTATTCTCTTTTAATGTACTACATCTTGCTGTCAAATGTATCTCCAAGTACTTGATCTTATTCGTGAGCTGGATTTTCAATGCATCCACCAGTTCTTTCTTTTGTCTTAATTGCATATTGTTTGTCAAAATCTTTGTTTTGTCTTTATTTTCAAACCAGCCATATACCTCTATCTTTTCTATCAATTTTAATGCTGTTTCTAGTGGGTCTTCTAAAATGAAAACCAGATCATCTGCAATTGCTTGCAACTTAAATTCTTTCTTTTTAATTTTCATCCCTTTTATATCCTTTTCTTCTCCAATATTTCTGTTTAACTCTTCCAAGGTAAACACAAACAGCAAAGGTGACAGTGAGCACCCTTGTCTTGTTCCTTTTCTTATATCAATAGTCTGTCAGTTCTCCCTCTTTCATTACCTTTGCCGTTTGGTTATGATATATAGCTTCTATTGCTTGGATAAATTTTTTACCAAAGCCCATCTGTTCCAGCTGTAATAACATGAATCGCCAATTCACATTATCAAATGCCTTCTGTGCATCGAAAAATATCAAAGCCATTTGTTTTTCAGGGTGTGTCTCGTAGTATTCCAAAGTGTCCAAGATTACTCTCATATTGTCTTTGATTTGTCTCTTTGGCAGAGATCCATTTTGATCAGGGTGGATAAAATTATTTCAGTATTTTTTAAGTCTTTCTGCCAATATTGAAGCAAAAATGTTGTAATCTGCATTTAGTAAGGAAATAGGTCTATAGTTCTTGATTTGTAATGGCTCGGCCTCCTCTTTTGGGATGAGTGTAATATAAGCTTCTGACCATCATTTAGGTATCTTCTTCTTTAACATAACTTCATTCATAACTTCTAGCAATGGAAGGTTCAACGATTCTTGTAATGTTTTGTAGAATTCTGCCAGAAGTCCATCTGGGCCTGGTGCCTTTCCATTGTTTTGCTTCTTAAGTGCTTCAGTTAATGCCATCATCATTATATTACTTTCTAACATTATTTCAATCTCTTTAGGTATCTGGGGTAGGTTCGCATTCTGTAAGTACTGTTTAACACTTTCCTCACCAATATTCTCTTGTGTGTATAGTTTCCCATAGTAGTCTCGTAGAATTTCCTTTTTCTCTTAACTTCCATAACAAATTTGGTCTTGATCATTTATTAATTACAATATTTTCCTTGATTCTTTCTCCTTTCTCAGTTTATATGCCAACCATCTACCGAGTTTGTTTGCATCTTCAAAATAGTTCTGTTTCGCACCTCTGATTTTCTGTGCTAGTTCTTCTTTTTCCATTAATCCCATTTTGTTTAATTATATCCATTTTTAACTTAATGTCCTTTTTCTGTAGCATTTTCTGTCACATTTTCTGCCATTTTCTTTTTCAGGTCCTTTATACTCATCCTTTAATGCCTTAAGAGGCTAGTCTTTTTGTGGTATTTCTTTTCCTTGTATCATCTATTATCAAGCCTCTGGCCTATGTCTTCGTTGTGTCCCATACATTCTGAATTGATGTATCTTCTTTTTTGTTTTCTTCAAAGAAAAAGGCCAGTTCTTTCTCCATCCACTATGTGAAGTCTTTTTCCTTTAAAATAGCCTTATTCAACGTCCATCCAGAACTTTTTCTTTGTCCTTTCCATTTAATCGTCATTGGACTGTGATCTGCCCAAGTATTTGTTTCAATATTTCTTGGATATTACCTAACAATTCTGTTGACATCCATATCATGTCTGGACCATGATAAATGTCTGTTTGAATAGAAGGTGTATTGTTTAGTCTTAGCATTGGGGGCCATAGAAGCAGCGTTCACGTCGCGGCCCCTGTCAGGTATCTGTTTACCTGCGAATCCTTCTACCACACTACACCAACCTACACCAACAGTGTTCTACAGTGGCTGGGAAAAGTGTACCGACACGAGAGAAGAAGTCTTAGCATTTATTTCTCTTCATTATCTTTTAAATTTATTTCATCTATCATTTTAAAAAAGGATTTAGGGAGAGTCTCTGTTTTGCTTTGTTGTTTTCTATGCTGTATTGTTCAATTGTCTACAATTCTATTAAAGTCTCCCATCATAACTATATTAGCATAGTCCAGTTCGATTATTTTCATATGTAATTTTCTATAAAATTCTTCTTGATTGTCATTCAGTGCATAGATTGCAATCAGGAGTGTTTTCATATTACTGTCCATTATTTCCACCATTAATAATCTTCCATCGTCATCGGTATAAATCAATTTCACCGGGATATCTTTAATATATAAAACCACGCCTCTTTTCTTGCATTGTGTCAAAGAAGTTAATATTTTCCCTAATTTTGGCTGTATCAACAGTTGTTCATGTTGCTTTTTAATATGTACTTCTTGTTCAGATTATGTCAAATTTTAATTTCTCTTATTTATGGAAAGTTTTCCTTCTTTTAACAGTTGAGTTAAGTCCGTTTAAGTTAATTGTAATCAGTTTTTTCTCTTCCATGATTATATTTTATAGGTAGATTTAGCAGCTCTCATAGATCTTGGTTCATGTTGTTCTTTAACTTCCACCTTTCCACCTACTGCACCTTCTTCTTTTTCAGTCACGATTTGGTAGTCCTCTTGGAATTCAATTAGTGACATTTCTTTTTCTGTCTCCTCCTCTTTCCCTCCAAAATATTCTGGATAAAATAATTCAGCTTTCTCAATTGAATCAATTCTATGTCTCTATGAATTCTATGAACATTAAACCTTCTGGAATCAGCCATCTATAATTCACCTCTTTTTTAAGCAGAATTTTAGTCAGAAATTGATATTCTCTTCTCATCTCTCTCACTCTTCTGGGTACTCACTCTTCTGTTTCAGGACCACAATCTCCTTATCTTTATATTTCAATGTTTTCTCTCTTGCCACTGGCAATATTTGCATTTTAATGTCTTTCTTTGTAAATCTGATGTGAACTTCTCTTGGTAAGCTATGTCTCATTGCATATCTTGTGAAGACTCGGTAAACCTCATTTATTCCATCCATCATCTTCTCTGGTTATTTCCAAAGCTTCAGCCAAAACTTGTATCATTATCTCAGCTAGGTTTTGTCCCTTTTCTTCCTCTAAGTTTTGAAATCTGAGATAAAATTCTGATCTGTCCATCTCCCATCTCAGCATCCCACTTTTATCTTGTTCAACCACTGTTAATCTGTCATCAATATCTCCAATCTTCTTATCTCTTTGTTTATCTTCTTCAATTTTTTGGAATCTCTCATCATACTTCATCATTTGTTGAATGTTCTCCACCTGTTCATCAGTTTTTCCTATTCTTTGTTCAATGTTCTCTGTTCTTGTTTGTATATTTTGAATTCCTTGCATAATCATCTGCAGCATCACCTTTTCCTGTTCTTTTTCTTGCTGTAACATTGTCTGTATTGAGCGTTCTCCTCCAGATGGTGAAGAGGAAGAAGTAGAAGTCGAAGGGCCAGCCGCTGCTAGTTTCCTATTCATTTCAGACAATTCAAAATCTTCAGGTTCTTCTGGACCTTAATCCACTGGTGAAATAGCCAATTGTAATTCCAAGTAAAAATAGTGGGGGAAAAAGAAGCCAAATAACAGTAATGATAAAAAAAAAAAGTTTCTTCAGGTTCTTGTATACCTTAATCCAATCGATTGGTTAGATAGCAGTAAAAACTCAAAAAAGGAAGAAAAGACCATAAAAAGAAAAAGGAAAAAATTGTTAAATCCTGAAGGAGGCGGAAAAATAGAAAATAAAAAACTAAAGAAGGAAAAAAAGTTCTTCAGGTTCTTCAACACCTTAATCCAATTAAAAAGTCTCAGATATAAAAAGATGCACAAAAAAAGGAAGCCACAAAAAAAAAAAAAAACCCCCCCAAAAATGGAAGGTAAATTAAAAAAAAAAACAGGAGGGAGAGAGAAAAAAGAAAATAGACCACTCCCTTAAAAGAAAAAAAAAAGGAAAACATTAATACTAAAACTTTTCCTTTAAAATAAAATGCAAACGTAAAAATTAGACTTCAAAAACAAAAAGAAAGACAAAAACAAGTTCCAAAAGGCCAAAAATCCAAATAGCTATTACAAAAAGTAAACTAGTAAGGAGAGGGTTTGTTAAAGTAAGAAATAGCCCAGCTTAAAAAAAATAGAAAGAGCACACTGCACCTTATTTGGCTATCCAAGGCTTTTGTTAAAATTTATAACTCTCTTCTCTAGAGTCTTATTGTCTTTTTTTTTCTGTAAACTTCAACACCAGACTGCAGTTACTGATATAAACCCAGAAGAGCACCTGCAATAATACTCTCCCATGCTCTTCCCTCTATCTTATCAAACAGGCTCAAAATCCTTGAAAAAAGTCTCAGATCTTTCTCAGCTTTGTCTGATTAAGAGAAAAAAAAAAAGAGAATATTTCCAAGCCTCTAGTTGGCAGTGTTACAAAGTTTGTTCTGCTTTCACTTTCCCCCTCCTTTTCCAAACAAGATATAATTAAAATTAATTAAAAAGGGAAAAATATATGAAAAAAGATGACTAAAAGGGAGTCTCTAGCCTAAAATATTATAAAGTCAAAAAGGAGAGAAAAATAGGCAGAAAAAAAACCCAGTCCAGTTTCAAAATATAAAATCATGTATAAAAAATCCAGCAAAGAGACAAAAAAAGTATTACTTTGACTTCCTATTTAAAGTTTGCTGCTCAGTCACTTCTGTCTAAAATTTTACAGATTCTTTCTTTTCCTTAGGGTGTCCTTTCAAATCTTAAAGTAAAGAAAAAATTCTTACCAAACCGACACACTTTCTCTTTCCGTTTTCTTCCGTTTCAGAGCTATCCCAACTTCAGCAGCTTTAATGGCTGCCTCTTTGCCATTGGCAAAAAGAGCTTCTCCTGGATCTACCAGAGACTTTGCAATATCCCTGGGATCGACAGGATGTACTCTTTACATTCACCGTCTCTTTGGAATGGTTTAGATCCGTTTGGACCGTCCAGGAGCAAAGATATCAGCAGCGATCTCAGACCTCCAAGATTGCATGCCGTATCGTCGCGACGCCAGCTTTGAGAACTCATATTTTCAATCCATACATGTAACATTCCAACAAAAATTTTCAGATGCCACCTCCTTTAACTGGTGAATACAAGGTGAAAATTTTACTTTTCTACCAGGGTCTTGTAACCCTGTTTTTAGATGAAAAACTGCTTATTTGTTATTTGATCCCAAAGACAGAAACCCTATAAATCAATCACCTTTTACAAATTATACTATTGGCATATGTTTACTTTCACAGCCAACACACATAATCAGTCTTAAAACTAATACAATATTTATCTAGGCTCTAACTACACTTGAAATTACAAATTAATTAGAAGCATCCTGTTTGTTTTAATAGATTGTAAAGAAAATAAATTACAGAAACTTCACTATTAATTACCATGCTATTTTCAATACCTTGATTAAGAATTAAATAACCACTGTAAGGAAGTTAAGTTGTATTAAGCAATTATGCTTGGGCAAATAAAAGGTTTGCATTCTTGGTATGTCATTTAACAATGTAATAGTAATAATAGTAATGTACAATAGTAATAGTAATGTAATACAAACATGTAAATTCTGAATAAAACATGTTTCTTTAGGAAAGGCTTGTTTTAGAAAGCAAGTATATAAAATGTTTTATATTTGAATATATTATAAATACAAAATACTATGTTAAGCAATAAAACCATGTTATATACCATCGCTGGCTAACCTTTTTGGGCTCCTATGCCAAAAATTGTATGCACGCCTGCACATGCGCACTTGCGTACCAGCTGCCACAAGACAATGTGTGTGCCCCCCATACACTCCCTGGGCATGAATGCACAAACCCCCCTCTTACCTTGCACCACGCTTCACAGCTGATTTTCGGCCTCCCAGAGGCTTGAAAAAAGACTCTGCAGGCTAAATAATAGGCCTGTTTTGTCACTTCCAGGAATTTTGTCAATTATTACAGGAATTACAGGAAGTGACGAAACGGGCCTATTATTTATCTTGCAAAGCATGCAGAGGCTTTTTTCAAGCCTCTGGGAGACTGAAAAAGGCCTCAAACCAGTCAAAAAATCAGCTGTGAGATGCACCCATGCGCAGTGAAGTAAGTTTGCCTGCAGCTCCCGTGCTGGCACAAATTGCTCTGCATGCCACCTGTGGCATGTGTGCCATGGATTCACTATCACAGTTATATACTAACTCAGCTAATAAAGGGTGAGCTCATCACTTAATTCTAGATGCATTGCTAGACAGCCAAAAACGGTGTGAATATAACATAAAAATAATGAGAAATAACGCTTGAAATTCTGAGACTTCTATTGTTTTTCATACTGCAGTCAACTGTAGCCTTTTGGGGAGAATTGCAGTTTCATATATTACCAGTGTATGGGTATAGTCAATCTGTGGAAATCACTGACATTCTTCCCAGGCAAAATACCCTTCTGAATCTTGAAGTCATTCAGCAGCCCCAGCATGACTTCTCCAAGGCTGGACAAGGTCTTCAAGCACTAGATTATTTTAATAAACTCTTCTGACTAGATATATATTTATAAATTTTTCCCATTTTCATTTGAAACAGAGTTTATGTCAAGGACAAGATCTTCTCAGTAGTGAAATCACAGACATGAGTTTTTTGATTAAAGACAAGCTGCTACTCTCTGGTTTTAGAACATTAGCTTAAATGTTTCTATTGTGTTTAAACTATACACACACATCAGTTTTTTTATGCTGTCTCCAAAGCGTATTACTTTTTTTCCTACACTGATAGTTCATAATGTGGGAGTTGCCAATCTTTAAGAGTCACAGACCTCACATTTATTTTTAAAATATTTTTGGGAAGGAACTGAAATATAGTTGATAGTACATTGTCACTATAGTGAGTGAAGACCAAATAGGGAATACATTTTTGGGAACTGGTTAACTTTTAAAGAAGAATATGAGTGCCTTAAGTATGAGAAACCCACTTTGACTCTTTTATTTCTTCAAATCCTATGAAAAATGGATCTGATTTGATTAATCCTGCTTCTCCTAAGTTTCTTGGAAGAGTTCTGTTGTCATCTCTTACTCACTTTGCCTCTCTTTCTACTCTCCCCACCCAGAGGTGGTATTCAGCAGGTTCTGACCAGTTCTGGAGAACCGATAGCAGAAATTTTGAGTAGTTCAGAGAACCGGCAAATATCACCTCTGACTGGAGTTTTTACAGTATCCTTCCCCTGCCACACCCAACAAGCCACAAGACCATAGAACTGGTAGTAAAAAAAATTGAATCTCACTACTGCCCCCACCCTGGAAAACTAAGCATCCAAACAAATTTAAAACCTACCTACAATCTGCCATTCTGGTTTTCAGCACACTAGCATCTCATAACTGAGCTAGTGAAAATCTTTTTAAATAAAAAGCAGAAGAGACTGTGTGAAAAATACGTACAAGGTATCTACTTGTGTCATGTTGAGGACCATTTATATTTCAATTTCACTGAAATAGACTCAAAAAATTGGAAATCAATCTCATAAAGAGAAACAAATATTATACTAAAACTCCTAAAAATATGGGTTGTGGGCATTCTACATAAACCAGGTTGGAAAAAAATAAATGGTTAGATACAAAGCAGCAATACAACATAAAACAATAAAATTTATTATTTGCAATTATACGTTAACCAGGTTGGCAAATAACCATATTATGTATCTAATTCTAAAGTACATGTGAAATCAAAATTGCTTGAAAGATACTTCTAAGAAATGACATATCAGAGCACTGAAGTATTTCAATTAATTAAGTGAAAGAAAAATAAAGTGAAATAGAAAATAATTCGAAAGATGGAATACAACAAGGATGTTGGATGGCTTCATACAATCATCAGTTTCTGCACATTAGAGCCACTAATAAATATTGTCCAGTAATCCACAATGTTTGGGGATAAATGTTCCGGAGAACTTCTCTTAGCGATACAGTCTATAGCGATTAAATCGCTTGTACAAGAATTTAATCCTCTTATTCAGATTATGGTAATCGTCAACAAACATTCGGTCACCCACCATCTTCTTTCTGCGAATGCATCTCTGCAGCTCATTTCCCCTCCATCCACGTAGCCATACTGGCCCCACAATCAGGTTTTTGGGGTGGGCCTTGAAATCCCCTAAGAAGAACACAATAGATATATTTTAGAATTCTATTACTTCAATTTTGTAAAAGAAGGTTTCTTCAGTAATTGCCCCTCCCTTTTTAATCACAGAGTACTACCAACTTCAATTCAAAAGACATTCCCTTTCTAAATAAAGTAGCCATCTGAATGTTAAGCAAATAAAAATGTCTTTCTCTTCAATTTTCTTCTCAAAATCAATCACAGAACTTTTCTCAGATTAGGAACTTCCATGACAATTTCCTTCTTCCCAGATTGGGGAAAAGGGGAGGAAAAAAAAGAAAGATCTATTAAACACCTGCCAGAATCACTAGAAAAGTTTGCAGGGAACTTGAGGGATGATAGACTGCATGCATCTCTCCTATACATGCTGCTATTGGAAGACAGGTTGCTGTTAGTGATAATCTACTGTAAAGTAATATTTACCCAGAATTCCAATATTATCATAGACACCAAAGAGTGCTCGTTTCTCATTCCATCTGTCAACCACTTTTGGAGGAGGAGGCTCTTTCACCAGAAATGAGCCAGGGGCTTCTAATTTAAACAAAGAAGGGGAAAGATAGTCAATGTCACTTTAAAGGTTGCCTTTGAAAATCTTATTATGACAAATCAGTTGGAGCTTTTATACAGCATATTTATAAACCAATCTTTATGTAAAATTTATATTTTAATTATTAATAATGATTATAGTTTAATCATTTCTTTTAAAACCTTCTAATGGTACAATATCACTGGACAGCTTTAGAAACTAAATTTACTGGTTCTTAAACCACTAGTTACTGTATTTACAAAGAATATCTAGTCAATCATCATAAATGTAGTACAGATAGTCCTCAGCTTATGATCAGAATTGGGACAGAACTTCTGGCTCTAAGCGAGGCAGTTGTTAAGTGAGTCTCACCCATTTTCATGATATTTTGATTCTAGTTATTAAGTGAATCACATTGTTCTAATTAAATCTGGCTTTCCCCATTGGAACTTGGCTGGAAAAGTTGCAAGTGGTAATCATGTGACTCTGGAAGACAACCACCATCAGAAATACACACTGGTGGACAAGTGTCTGAATTTTCACATGTGACCAGGCTGCAACAATCCTAAATACAAGAACTAGTTGTGAAACACATTTTTGTCAGTGTAGCTGTAAATGGTCATAAGTTGAAGACTTACCTGTACTTCAAGATTAGCTACAAAGAAGATTGCAACTAAACAACCCAGAGTCTGGATCAAGTAGCCAAGCACAATACTGTACAAGCTAACAGTTTATGAACCAAAGGCACTCACTCCTATTCGGAACTCCTATATTAACTGAAGCTGGAAAATAAGGACTGTTAGCCACGTGGGTCACTTGAATTTCAGTGTCAATGATTATTTTAAGTGCAATCTTAACGTTCATTCCTGTGTGTGTGTGTGTGTGTGTGTGTGTGTGTGTGTGTCTGAAGGAATTCAATATTTAGAAGAGATTGCAATACCCGTAAGGTATGAAATCCCACCCAACCACCCTAAAAGCTCCCCTTCTCCCTTGTCCCCTTCTCGCTGCCTCTGAAAAAGAAGGGGAAGGCGTTATAATTAATGCATGCTCCGGATAGTAGACCAGGGGTCCCCAAAACTTGGCAACTTTTAAGACTTGTGGACTTGCAACTTCCAGCATAGCTGGCTGGAGAATTGTGAGAGTTGAAGTCCACAAGTCTTACAAGTTGCCAAGCTTGGAGGAGACGAAAAGAACCGGGCGCCCGGGGTTCATCGCGCCAGTCGAAGCGCCAAAGCAGGCTTCAATTCAGGTCGCGACGTCGCCCACACGACAGCCACCGGGTCCTTCCACCCACTTGTACTTAACAGCCGACGAGCTGTAGAGACGAGAAGGCTGCTGCTGCTGCTCCTGCTGCCCGTCCATAAGCGCGGCGGGGCCGTCATCAGCCGCCACGCCGCTTCCATGGAACTTCGGCCTGACTCTTCGGCAGAAGAGAAGGCAAACGCAAAGGGCGCTCGGAAGGCAGCCACTTCAGAAGCTTCCCAGAATACCCCGCGCCTCGCAGCTTTCGATCCGCAGGCGGAGAGGAAGGAGGAAAGTCGCAACCATAGAGATAAAAGCAATGGAAGTTAGACGTGTCGATCAGGACCTCAAGACAAGTATGGGTGCCTTGCATTTTTGTGCACTGTTTTGTTAAATATATCATTGCAGCCGATTCTTTTTTTATTCATTCCCCTCTTTTCCTTCTCCCCCAACAGCAGTTAATTTCTCAGGGTTAGTTTCTCCACAGATTGGGGCCGCATCAATAAATCAGTGATTTTTTTAAACTTGGGAACTTTAAACAGACTCTGCTCTTCACGGCTGGCGAGGGAATTCTGGGAGTTGACATGTACGCGTCTTGAAGTTCCCAAATTTCAAAAATACACAAGATTCTTCACTGTTCTTATTAAAGTGATTACCCGGTTCAAGCTGGAATAATTTATTATTTCATCCAAGGCAGACATTGAGCACTGCCTGCAGAGATACATGGAGAAAAATAAGGAGCCAAGTGTAATTATGTTCGTTCCCTCAGAAGGAAAAGTTTATCTACCATGGATTGTTACCATGATATAAAGTTTACTTTTAAAATGTATACAGATGTTTCACCCATTCAAATGCAACTGACCATTTCAAGCACTGAGAATACAACTACTTGCCATTTGGAAATTCCATTCCAAGCAATTGCAGTGTTGTAACTGTACGAGTTGAGGTCATTGACAAGCTTATCTCGAACTACTGTGACTTCCAGTGTCATCACTTACCTGAAGAAATAAGTAACATTGTATCTATTGAGAACATTTAAAATTATTTCGGTGGCGGTTTTGTCAGGCAAATGAAGCACTTCGGCACTTTATTTCAGACAGTATCTTGATATTGTTTTTTTAAGATGGGAGCTTTCACTTTGTACCCAAAGAAATAAAAATACAATGTATTGTAACAAATTCGGTCGTCAGTACAAATGTAACTCTACACTTTTTCATAGCTCTTCGCCTTCTTGAAGCGCGCTTGTCCTTGCGGGACTCGACCGCGGACCACCATCGACCTTTCAAGCGATTGGCTGCCGAGCTTTCAAAGAACCAACCTGATTGGGCGAGCGGACATTATTCGAATTTCTGGCGCGTCATTTTTCCTTCCCCTATTGGTCTGCAAGTGCGCGCGACTGGTGCAGGCCGAGTTTGATTTCCACCCTCTCCTTCCCCCCCCCCCACCCACCCACCCTCGGTTCTGCCGCCGAACCGACCCCAACCAGAGGTTGGGCCCGCCGGTCCTGCGTTCCAAAATCTACGATGCTCTGAATTCTCCCCGGCGCCGAGCTTCGGAGTGCGGGCGTTTGAGGCTCGATCTGCCTCCCCCCCATCAGGCTCCCCGGATCGGGAGGGATGATGGCCGATCCGACTTCGCTTTCGCCTCCCTCGTGGGAGTTCCACTTGCCTCTGTCTCCGACCGACTTGCTTCGCAGCGCGGGGTCTCTGCAGTACGTGGTGCAGGAAGTGCTGCCCCTCCGACAGCTCCCGGGACAGCTGGCAGGTTGGTTGGGAGAAGCGGGAGGCGGGAATGGCCCCCTGGAGATTCCTCGTGTTGCTGCGTGCAAGTCCGGGAAATGGGAAGGGGGAAGACGAGTCATTGGTGTGAGTCGTGCCTTTCCATCAAAGCAGCCCCGATTAAATCGCGAATCCTAGGCGGTGCTGTCGGGTATCCCGAAGTAATCCGGGAGGAGGTATCATTATTTCAGACATCCAACACCAGCTATTTAGATGGTGGTGCAGTTAATGGTTATATCAGGGGTCTTCAAATTTGACGGCTTTTAGACTTTTGTGGACTTCAGTTCCCAGAATTCCTCCTCCAGTCGTGTTAGCTCAGGAATTCTGGGAGTTGAAGTCCACAAGTCTTGAACTTGCCAAGTTTGAGGACCCTTGGGTTACATAATAAATCGCACACTTTTAGGATTCTTTTTTTTTAACCTTTTTGAAATTATGTAACAGCATTTTATTACTCTGGTTATGTGGTGCGTTTGTAATCTGCTTCAGAATATATGGGAACTCAAGCATTAACAAAACAGATCCACATTATATCTTCAGCAAGATATACTTTTCCAGAAAATTGAAAAGACCATAATCTCGGCAAGGTCCTAAAAGATATAAGCTAAGGTTTAATAATTGTCAAAAGCATGCAAATCGTATGTTGAAGCAGGCTTTTTTGAGTTGTTATGGTTTATTTTTCTTTTAATGTAACTGCATACACTGCAGCAGTGTATAAACTGATTAAGGAGCAGTTCTCGTAAACTTTTCTAAGTGAGAATTTGGCATACAAGATCTGGATTAATAAAATCATGGTTCACTAACTGCAAATTTATATCTAAATTCAAGAATTCTGAGTACCAAAAGTTTAATGCGCACACAAACCATTCCAATTTCCTCCATGCTTTTTCACTTTGGCAGCTTTATTTAAAGAATTGTTGCATCAATTATAATTACGATGTCCTTGCTTAGATCATCTAGAAATCTGAAAATAGTTTCAAAGGTATCTTCTGCTAGTTGATCTGGAGTTGGCATTTCTCACACATGGTCTTTCTTTTTGCAGTATTTCAGACAACATTCTGTACACAAGGAGCACTTGCTATCCTGCAGCATTTTGATACCCTTTTCAGTATTCTACAGTGAGTCTGCACATTACTTACTGGTATTGTTGGAGGGAGCTTTCATCTGAGGATTGAGAGTACATCATAAGAAGCCTTGTTCATAATTGTGGTAACAGCACTAAAAGAAGTAAACATGTAAAAAAAAACAGAAAATGACAGGATAATTCTTTGTGCCTTAATAAGTCATTTTGCTAAAGAAGCCATTTAATTTCCTGTACCCACATTGTTAAATGGCAGAGAGAGGGGGTTGAAACTGAAAATAATTATGTATGATGTAAACAATTTGTAGCTGAACTTTGGACATTGTATATGTGTTATAGGAAATTTCTTAAATGTTCCCAGAAGTTCTGTTTCCAAAATTAATACAAGCTGAATGTACAATGATAACTTTAGATGAATAGGAATGCATGGGATGCTTTGAAAAAAAAAGTTTGTGTTTTAACTTAATATTCATGCTTTGCAGCTACTTCAGGACTGTCGATACGGCTGTTAAGGAAGATGCCCTAGAACTGATGATGAAAGGTGAATACGTTCTCTTAATACTATAGAAAATACAAATTCTTTATTGCAGCTAAATGATGATAACAAGGCAAATGTGATCTCATTGGCAGGTTGCTCCCTCAGCCTGTTCCTTTCATAATGGTCTGTAATCTTGGTGGTCAATGCAGAGTAATGTGTGTTCACTGTAAGGGCAAACCAACAGAACATCCCATTCCTTCTGTCTTCCATCTTTTTGGAATGAGAGATCCATCATTTGCATAGTATTGCAAGAGGTGGTCAGAGGGGTGGATACAGGATAAGCATAGTGTGCCTGGGTAATGGGTTGCAGGGTGCTCCAGAGTTATGCTGATAGGATACTATGAGCACAAGTCTTTGGTAATCTGAAAGCTGTCCTGAAATCACATTTAGAACAAATATCTATTGAGCCTGTCTGAAGATGGTACCTTCTCACTTCTCCTTTTAGTTGTGACTAGTCAATCCAATGCCCTGACAACCATCCTGAATGATTCAGACCTCAGATCTTCTCTTCGGGTTCTCCATCTTAATGCTCTAAAGATGAACTGTTATATACTAGTACGGCTAGTGGAGGCATTTGAAACAGAATCTGGCAAGACTAATCTGGTGGGATTGGAATCTAAGGGGAAGGTAGGTGGCTGGTATCTATTTGCTAGATATTTACTTCTGGGCAGCTTTTTCTTTTTTAACCTGTTGCCCTGAAATCTGATTAATTTTAGTTTTCTCTTGAGTTAGAGAATATGCCAGTTAGAGGATATGTTATGTACCATATTGAAATTTATGTGAACTTTTAAAATATAATTTTGTATTCATAGAGTAAAAGATAATCAGAAGCTTCTTTTTTCTTTCTTTCTGCACTCTCTTAGCTCTTTATTAGTTTGTGTTAGTTTTTATGTTCTTAGTAAATCTAATAAATATTTTGAAAACCTATATTACATTGTGGGAGTGGAGGTGTGAAATATTCCATTCTTATTTTGCTGTCCCAAATATTGGCAGCTCGTCTCGTTTGAATAGACTGTGCCTTACAGGAAGAATCTACAGGCAATCAGTTGAGAATATGTAAATATTTAACATAAGCAAATCTGGACACATCCAGAGCTGAAATCAACAGAGGCAACTAATGTAATTTCTGAACATGACCTTCACATACATAAGCTTTTGATGCATGTCTTCTCTTGAATTGATGTTCTGGATTTGTTTTGCAGAACAAGAAAAGCCATACTAAAGGCTTTGCTTGGGAGGAAGAAAGGCAGTCAATTATACAACTGCTCACACAATTACTTCAGTTGGATCTTCATCAGCTTTGGAATGGCTTGGTAGTGGAAGAAGAGTTTGTAAGGTATAGAAATGGAATGGAAAGCTGTTTTTCGACAAAGCTTCATTGGGCTGGAGGAAAGTGAAGGGTCAATCAGATAGGAAGAGAAGAAAATGATATGATTCATGTGAGCCAGAAAGAAAACATTGCTTTATTTTTAAGTGCTAGGTACATCTTCATAGGACTGTAAAAGATAAAGGAGTCCTTGCTCTGCTAGTCGTCGCCAATTTTAGGGAGCAGTGCTCATCTCCGTTTCTAGGCCATTGAGCCAGCGCTGTCCAAAGAACTACTTGTTTATCTACTTGCATTTGCATGCTTTCAAACTGTTAGGTTGGCAGGAGCTCACTCCATCATGCAATAATAGGACTCAAACCGCTGGAGCATAGACCTTCTCTGGAGTCTTTTGAGCCACTGCATCACTGTGATAAGATTATAGTGCATAAAATATTGCATTGCAATCCCCTTTTGCTCTAGCTCCTGTTTTGACTTTCTTTTCAGTTTGCTAACTGGCTGTTGCTACCGAATCCTGGAAAATCCCACCATTAGCCACCAGAAGCATCGGCCCACAAGAGACACAGTGATTCACTTATTAGGTGTTGCTCTATCTCGATATGACCATATGCTCAGTAAGTCTATTCTATTCTTTTAGCTTGGGCAGGCCAAATACTGAAATCGGTCTAATTTCTGAGCTCTAAATGGCTAATCTGAACCATCCTAATTTCTCCTGTTACTGAAGAAGGTCTTCTCTTACCACAGTTCTCTTTGACAGGTGCCACTCTGAAAGTCACCCAGATGCTTCAGCACTTTGAACATGTAGCTTCAGTATTTGTGGAGGCTGTAACTATGTGGATCAAGGACTATGGTATGAAGAGTATTGTGGGGGAGATAGTAAGGTGAGAGAGGTTCCTTCTGTCTTCCTTACAATTCTCAGCAGCATCGATCACTGACTGTTGATTCATTGTTCAGGGAAATTGGACAGAAATGCCCTCAAGAACTGGCTCGAGAGGCTTCTGGGATGAAGGGCTATGCTGCCTTCTTGATAGAACTCACTGAACGAACACCAGCTATTGTTCTGTCCAACATGAGTGTCCTGTTGCATCACCTGGATGGAGAGGTTGTTTCACAGAGACTGTATTTTCCATATATGAAATAAATAACATTCTATTTATATTGGCTGAAGATCTTGAAAAAAGCTTAATGGCTAGCCCAGGTGTCATTCTGAACCATGTTCTAATTCTGCAGTTATGGAATGCGTAATGACTGAACCCGGTGCTTTCCTTTTTAAAAAAAAAAATCTGAATCCTTCACTTGTTTGTTAACTCAAGCTTTTACAACTGATTTTGTCTCTGCTATGGGCTTTCTTGTATCTTCAGAACCATCACTTGTCCTCTCTTCCAAGTTGAATAAACACTCAGATTCCTGTCTTTTCCTTTGTAATCCTGCTTGGCTTACCTCTACTTGATAACTTATGAGAAAAAGCCTGAAAGTTTCAATGATATATTTGATTGCAAGTCTCTTGCTTGCAATGTCGAACTCTAGAACCTGTTTTTGAGTAAACATAACTTAAATCAAGATACAAGTCTATTGAAGTGATGCTGCATATGGAACAATAATGGCATTAAGTCTGCCAGGCCCAGAAGCAATTATTGCAAGTATATATTTGGCTCGCCAAAAGCTCAGCATCAGTAAATTTTTACTTTTCATTGCCTTTTCTCTGTAGCACTTGGCAATTCATTATCAGTAAATCCAGTCTAGCAAAGAGCTACTGCTGTGTATCGTCCTGAAATTCTTACATAGATGAATCAATTAAGTCTGTTCCAAATTTAAAGCTTCTTTGACATTTTGGCTTTCTGAGTATATTGTCTAGTTTGCAAGTTTTGGAAATAGCCAGCCCAGTTGTCATTCTGAACCATGTTCTAATTCTGCAGAGTTATGGAATGCGTAATGCCATTTTGGCTGCTATGGCAGAGATGTTGTTGCAAGTGCTGAATGGAGAACAACTGGAGGAAGCTGCCAGAAATACAAGGGATCAGTTCTTGGATACTTTGCAGGCGCACATGTGTGATATCAGTAGCTTTGTGCGCAGTCGTGCGCTTCAGCTCTTTACTCGAATTGTGCAACAGAAAGTGAGTTTTGAAGAAAATATTTTACTGCTTGTAAACCACCTAGAGTCACTGAGAGCGAGTCGACGCGATATAAATTTTCTAAATAAATTATCAATAAATAAGCTCTCCTCCCATTTGGGATAGTTGTTTGCCAACAAATACTTTTGGAACTTAATTAGGGTAACTAAGATGCTACTAATGACTTGCAAATGCAACTGAATACTATTGAAGAATATTTGGAAGCTACAATTGGTCCAGCAGTGTTGGCATATGTAACATCACTGTTATGCAAGTAAGGTGTACTTTTCAGCCTTCAGTGAGTGTAATCCTGGGATGGAGACCTTTTCATGTTTATGAAAAAGCTCTAGTGAAACAGTTGAGACTTACTTCTAAGTAAACACACCCATTTTCCGGCATCAAGGGGCCTGTTGCAGAATTATTTTTGGAAGTCCCAGCTCCCAGGGAGGACAGCACTGGTTTTGCTCCTCTTACCTGATGTCAGAAACATTCCAAAACACTATTACTTTTTTGTAAATTATAACCATGTGATATTGAAAAGCTTTTTGTAGCTTTCTTAGGACTGCTTGCCTTCCATTTTCTCTGTATCCAGTATGTTCATACTTTGTGAGCAATTCATATAAGGGTAGTTTCAGGTGGGCACTTACTACTTGCTACCTAACAGTTATTATCTAGCAGGGAAAATATGTTAAAACTGTTCCTTCCATATTTTTCTCTAGCAAAGCCATTCATGCTGCTAGGGAAAATGAAAGTTTGCACTGTATATCTAAGTCTTCCATATATCTCCAGATGGAAGAAAATATTTAGCACAGCCAATGTCTGAGCAGAGTTGAGAACTTGTCAGGAAGGAATACTGGTACTGCAGAAGAAATATGTCCTTACTATCATGATTGTGTCAGTGTATGAAATAGCTTCTCTTTTTGCTATAGGCTCTGCCCTTAACTAGATTCCAAGCAGTTGTGTGCCTTGCTGTGGATCGGTTACAGGACAAAGCAGTAACAGTGGTTAAGAATGCTATCCAATTGCTCTCTGCCTTCCTTTCCAACAATCCTTTCTCTTGTAAGGTAAGCTTTATCAATCTATTTCTTGGCAAATTTTTAACTGTTGTATTTTTCATTACTCCTCACCTAATTCTGCAAATGGGTTTTTGTTCATCTCATTTGCTTTAAAAAGAGAAAAAGTATAGCCCAAAATATCTTGAATACAGAAAAGCAGAATGTAGCATAGAACAAAAACAAAACATCAATAAAAGGGTCATTGCCAGGCACAAGCAACCAGAACCACTTGTGAAAAGCCTCAGGCTGAAACTTTATTGTTTGTCATCTATGTGATAAGAATCTCATCAGACTGCTTGCCTCCCCCTGAGAATAACCAGATACGGCTTCATAGATTCTGGGGGAAGGTCATGCTTATGGCAGTGTAACAACTCCAAGCCCTTGCTTGACCTCTCCCTCCAGCCTAGCTGGCAATTCCCCCATAGTCATCATGCCATCAATCAAGACATTTTTTTCCACTATAATAGCACTAGCACTTAGACTTATATACCACTTCATAGTGCTTTACAGCTCCCTCTAAGTGGTTTACAGAGTCAGCCTATTGCCCCCAACAATCTGGGTCCTCATTTTACCCACCTCAGAAGGATGGAAGGGCTGAGACAACCTTGAGCCTGATGAGATTCGATCTGCCAAATTGCAGTAGTAGCAGCTTGCAGTACTGCACTCCAACCACTGCGCCACCGAGGCTCTAATAATACAGGTAGCCCAACTTTTTCTTTGCTAAGCAAGGTAATTAAGTGGGTCACACCCAAGATTTACGACCTTCTGCATCACCGTTGTTAAGCAAATCACTGTGAAGCGTGGTTGTTAAGCAAGTCTGGCTTTCCCTGTTGGTTTTGCTTGTCAGAAGCCAACTGGGAAGGTTGCAAATGGTGACCACATGCATAACTACCTGCCAGTTGCCATGTGCCTGGGTTTTGGTCACGTGACTATGGGGATGCTACAACAGTTGTAAGTATGAGAACTGGGCATAAGTCGCTTTTTCAGTGCCATTGTAGCTTTGAACTGTCATTAAACAAATGGTTATAAGGATACCTGCACCCTTTTTTCCTCTCTCTTATGAATAAGGTCTTTCTCATTCGAAGCAACTGATCAAAAAGATGGAGCTTGGCTCAGATTTGTGTCTTAATTTCCTCTTTGACTGCATTCAGCATAAGGGGCAGGATGAGCTGCTCTGGAATGAGCAGCTACCATGTTTTCTTCCAAGACGGGTGTTTAAAAGTTGACTTTTCCTTGAATTTTTCTACCAGTCATCCCATAACATTCATATATTTGCTGATAAAAGAAATAAGCTCTCAAGAGAATATGAAAGGAGAAGTATTAAGGAATACACCTCTCACATTTACAGTTGAACTGCGCTGACTTAACTGAACTTCTTGAAAAGGAGAAGCAAAAACTCCAAGAAATGAAGACATGCAGGACCCCACTTGGTAATGTGCTTTCATCTGTGCCATAGCTTTAGGGAAGGTGGATAAGGATAGGCATTGGTTTAAAAGGGAGGGGAAGAAGAATTGTGAAGTTAAAATTCGATGTAACAGGTTCTGCTTGGGGGTTGGGGGGAGTTGGTCCAGAACAGTGGTCGCCAACCAATGGGCCAGGGACCATTGATGGTTCGTGAGAAAATTTTGGTGGTCTGCAGAGAAATGTCACCCCCAAAGCAATTAATCTAGGAACACAAGTCTGTGCCATCTGCAGGAACACAAGGCTTAGGTTGCATTGCGAATAACACAAAGTAGTAAGGGGAGGAGGAAAAGGGCAGAGGGGGGAACTTGCCCCACATGCCTGGCCTGGCTACTGGGCTGCTGCTTTCTGCTTCTTTCCTCTTTTGCTTTTGGCTGCATGCAAGGAAAGCAGCAAGTCTTTCCCCAAACTCTGCCAGAAATGAGTCTTTGGTACCCTGCAAGGCATTCTGCTCCAAGAGGTTGCGCCAGCAAAGACTCATTTCTGGCAGAGTTTGGGGGAGAGAAAGAAAGACTTCTGCTGCTTCTCCTGCTTTCCTTGTATGAAGCCAAAAGTCTCTCTCTCCCCCTGAAAATGGAGCTGGAGATGATATCCTGCAATCCCAAATAAAGAATGATCAATTGGTAGGAAAACAGGGTGGGTAATTTTCCTGCAGACTTTTTTGGGGATTTTCCCAGGGTCTTTGGTCCGTAGGATTTAAAATTATGAGTTTGGTGGTCCTTGAGGTCTAAAAGATTGGCAACCCTGGACTAGAAGACCTACAAGGTCCCTTCGAAGTCTATTAATCTGTTAATAGGACTCATGATAGCTCAACCTCCTGTAGTTCTATCTCCAAGAGCTACTATATCTAAAAGGATGCCTCATAGCCATGCTTGGACCACCAGTCCTTATGCCTCACTATTCTATGTTCTTCCTCTTTGCTCTCTCTCAGGACTACTTAGCACCTATATTTCATGGTAATCAGTTTGTCTCAGTGAACAGATAGCTTTAGGAACCAGATGTTTTAGCCTGAAAGCAGTTAAATAGGGATAGTTTGAATACCATGCTTCTTGATTCTCCAGTATTCTTTTGTAAGTACTAATAGTCACAGTAGGAATGGAAAACTGTAGCTGATTCTTCCATTCACCTCACAGAGGCCGTGATTTCCCCTGAGGAAGAATGGGAAGCAATGCAACCAGAGCTCCAGGCAACTCTGAAGAATTGCCTAGATTCAGAGCAGTGGGAAGAAGAGGAACATGACCTTGAGACAACAGATCCAGCACAGCTAATCAACGATATTGTCCAGCTGTTGAGGAAATCCAATTACAAGTGAGTAAACTCCTGGGATATGGATGCGCTTATGCTCTGAATGTAACACGGAGTGTTTGGAGCTTGTTACAGTTAGCCCTCTACTTACCACCACAACTGAGCCTGGAATTTGAGTTGTAAGTCATTGCGGTCATTATATGGGTCACCAAGTATCCTGAATTGATTTTTTAAAATGTTTTTATGACAGTCATTAAGTGAGTCATTGTAGTCATTAAGTGGACCACATGGCCATTAAGCAAGTCCAGCATATCAAATGGGTATTTTTTTTCCCCCATTTTCTGCTGGAAAACAGCAAAAATGAGTTGCAAATCATGATCACCTGACCATGGAATGCTGCAGTTGGTCATAAATGCAAGCCAAAGGGCCCAAAGGAGGCCTTAGCTGGCCATACCTTTGAGGACAGGTTATTGAGTGCATTGTAACTTTAAATAGTTGTTAAGCAACCAGTCATTAGGTAAGGGCTACCTGTATAGTTATTAAGTGAATACTTTTGAGTTACACTCCATTTTTTTTTCTTTTTTGAATAAACTATTGAACTTTTATTACATTAAAACATAAAAAATATATCACTCAACAACAGCAATTTGTAGTGCTTATAACAATAATTCATGCATTATTTACAGGTATTAACTTATGCGTAATTACGTTCTTATATAATCTGTTATTTATATTTAATAACTACCTATCTTTATCTCTGTTCTATCCAGTTACACCATTGTTCCCACACCTTATAAAATATCGAAGCCTTTTTATCTTTTCCACAACACTTTTCAAAGGTTAGAAGATGAATGTGTAAGAACTAGCTAAATAAACTTTGACTTTACTGTGTTGTATTTCCTAATATAGGAATGCCATCTGTCTGACACGAGAAGGTGTGCGCCAATTCCAAGGGTTGGAACCCTTCTCCAACAGCCCAGGAACAAAGGATGATGAGAAAAACCTTATCTTGAATGTATTGAGAACATTATATCTTGGTAATTGTCTGATGCTGCTCCAGTTAATTTAGTGTTTGGTTGATTCTAGAATATTCCAGTTATAATGGTAGTAATGATAGTTTGATGCCTCTTCTCCTTATGTATGAAGTGGATAGGAAAATCTAATTTTTTAAAAAAGATGCATTGAAGTTTGCAGAGCTAAATTGTCCCTCTTTCTCTTTATTGGACCCAAGCAATATTTTTGGAATGCCTCATATCACTTCTCGTTTAAAATATTTACCTTGGAAACTTCCAATACTGAAAGAAAAGAACATTCCTAGATTGGTAAATTTTGCACAACCCTTCCGTTCCACACTGGATGCTTCTTTAGAGAAACTATTTTTAATAATAAAAGAGAAGATACACTGCTGAGGGTTGAACTGTGAAGTTCTTGGTGCTCTTAGCTTGATTCTTTGCTTTCGGATATTTCCTTACCCAACTAGGTCAGATTATCAGTGTGTCTTGATGATCTTACCTAGTTGGGTAATGAAATGTCTGCAAGCAACCAAGCATTATCAGAGAACACTAAGAACATCACATTTTATTGCAATAGAGAATGAAAGTTCACCCATAGCAATATAAACCTTTATGTTGTTAGTCATACCTTGAGTTTGGGATTTGATGTATTCAATCCTTGTTTCTGCTGTGCAGATACCAAAATTACAGTTAGTGTCCAAGAATCCACAGATGATGATAACAGTACAGGGAATGAAAAGCAAACTGAGGAAGACCCTCTGCCAGCGGCGTTAGTAAAACAAGAGATGCTGGTGCAATACTTACAGGATGCCTACAACTTTTCTGCAAAAATCACTGAAGCCTTAAGCATGGTCTCTAAGCTCATGTATGACAGATCAGTATCTGGTAGGTAAAATTATGCTTCTCTTCTTTCGTTTATGTTTACCATGTGGTCATGTGCCATAAAATTTGGGTTAAGTCTTTGTGTCTGGAAAAAGATAGGTCCAAAAACTTGGAGCATTAGTTATTTGGAACATTTCTGAAACGATTTTGGAGAGTTAGAGGGAGCCCTAGGTCCACAGCTCATGACACAGGAAAAAATAGTTCCTTGATTTTACTCCACCAAAATTTAGTTACCCAATTCACAACCATATATCTGAGAACCATGGTAGATTAAATAGCTGCGAGCCTAACTCTAGATTAATCACTATTTAACATGAGCTTAAGAAGGAAAAACAGCTGAAACCTTGATAGAGTGGCCTGGCGTCTGAATTGAAGCCGCAACAATCAGTCTTCTTCCTATTCTCTCTTTTCAGTGGCCCAAGAAGCTATTGAGTTCTTTGTTATAGTTTCTCAGTTTGGCGTACCTCAGGCTGTATTTGGAGTCCGTCGCATGCTCCCCCTGATATGGTCTAAGGAACCTGGAGTCAGAGAAGCCGTGTTGGATGCCTATAGGAGACTCTACCTGAATCAAAATGGTGGTTCTGAAAGGTATGCCTTTACCTATTCCTCTCAATCACAGCAGAAAGGCAGGACACAAATTTTATACAGATAGTCCTTGACTTACGACCACAATTGAGCCCAAAATTGCTGTTGCTGAGTGAGACATTCATTAAGTGAGTTTTACCCCGTTTTATAACTTTTCTTGCCATGGTTGTTGAATGAATCACTGCTGTTGTTAAGTTAGTAATATGGTGGTTAAGTAAATTTGACTTCCCCGTTGACTTTGCTTGTCAGGTGGTTGCAAAAGGTGGTGACATGACCACAGGGCATTGCAACCATCATAAATATAAGTCAGTTAAATTTTGATTGCATGACCATGAGGTTACTGCAATCGTCATCAGTGTGAAAAACAGTCATAAGTCACTTTTTTCTATGCAGTTGTAACTTTGAATAGTCACTAAATAAACTTGTAAGTCGAGGACTACCTGCACCAAATCTTAACTACAAAGCTCACTATTCAACATAGTCGAATCTAAGCTTTATCTTGGCTGACTTTCTCATTTGAAATGTGTTGCACAGAAACAGTTTATGATCCCACAAAACCAAGGCAGGCAGACCAAATGAAGAATAGCTAATTGGAAGTCTCTGCATGCCTTACACCTAGGAATGAACCTGGCTACACCCAGCTAAATTTGGGTAGAATAATGCCATGATGACAGAATTAATAGAATTTAACTCTACCTTTTCCTGCTTATTTTCTACACAGGATTCAAGCCCAGAATTTGATCCACTCTCTCTCTCTTCTAATAGTTGATGCATCATTGGGGACAATTAAGTGCCTTGAAGAAATTGTGAGTGTGCATTCTCTTATATAAAAAGCCATCTAGTTGCATTTGATAGATATTCTTCATTTGAAGAATATTAGAAGCATAATCTCTGCTCCCAAACTACCATCAGGATTACCTTTCTAAATTTTTATTTTATCACTTTAATCTTTAGATTTTTGCAATGCCTGGGGTACTTAACTCAAACACAGATGTCACTAGGGCCTTTCTAATGTTTTCAGAATTAATTAAATCAGAAAATTGCTACTTTAATTGATGATGGTAAGTTGAATGTTTTAAGGAAACATGAGACTAGAATATAAAAATTTATTAAACCGTATTAGTGGTTATTTGGATCAGGATGATAAACTAGAGAAATCTTTATTTGATCTGGGATTTGCATCTGCTGTTCTAGTTTTATTTGTGTTAGAATAAAGATATCATCCCCAATCTCATTTCTACATTCAAATTTAAAAGAAGGAGCAAACATTTGCTTCTCTGGTAAACCCTTGGTATGTTCTTATCAATATAGTCCTCTCCCTTCATCTGCTGAATGGATGAATTTATCCTACATGAATGAAGCTCTCCATACACTCTGTGTAAATCTCTACAAAAGGGGGAAAAGTCAAATTTCTGCTCAATCCTCCTAATTCTAGTGCAATACCTTTTATGGCCACCTGATTGCTGTCTTGAAAAAAAGAGTAGGAGAGCCTGCAAAGTGCCAGAGGTTTTTAGGGTTTGAGTTTGGGAATGGGGGTTGACTCTTATCCTAGCGTTAAAAACTGCCTGGTTGTATTTCCTGACTGACTTTGTTGTTTCTTAGATCTCAGAGTTTGTGCAAAAGGATGAAATAAAACCTGTTGTGATTCAACTGCTCTGGGAACAATTTACTGGGAAATTGCAGTGTTCAAAATTGGAACGCCATGCTGCTATTATACTTCTAGGAATGATGGCACAGTGAGTTGTTAGCTGTTTCTATATGGCTGATATATTTAGAAGATTCAGTATAATAATTGTATTTGTATGAAACGTATTCTAAAGAATCTAGTTCCCTGCTTCTTCCTGGGAAGCTTCAAGAAAGTTTTCTTGGTATCCAGTTGATCTCTCCCAGCCCTTCAATTTAAGAAGTAGCAGTTTACAATCTGATGATACATATGTGGGTAAGACAAAGCCACCAGGAAATTAGATCATTTGTTGAAAGACAAACACAAGAGAAAAGGTAAATGTCTCTTAGGAAATAAGATTTTCCCAATCGGGATTATTGTTCTTTTGTAGTGGAATCTTAGCATTCTGCTGTCAAGTACTTATTGAGTTCAGATCCTGTGCAACCTGCCCCTTCCTTCAGAAGCTCAACCTGCCAGTTTTTCTGAAAGCAGATGGAGGCCCAAAATTAAAGCCCCCTCCCCTCCAAAAATGTGGGAGTGGTGCTTAAGTGCTTATCACAGTTATTTTATTTCAACAATATGACATGTTTTGAAAAAGACTCCTTCATCAAGAGCATTCTGTGTTTATTAATCAAACAGTCATGAGTATTTTCCAAAATACATTAGCGCAACAATCAAATGTTGACTGGTACTTGGCTATCCCCTCTTTTTGCTTTTCTTCTTGAAAAAGAAATATTTTCCTCTCCCTTTTGGTTTTTACAATTCCCCAACAAGGGATAGTAAATTCTCAGTGTTAATTGTTGCATAAGCATTGTATTGTGGCCCTGCGATGAAGACATTTGTTTTTAGATATTTAAAGTTTCAGTGATTTAATCTGTGCTTCATTTGACAACTTTTAGTCCCGGACTGAATGGTTTTGATACCTTCTAGCCTTATAATTTGCCTCACCCTCCAGCCACAAAGGTCTAGCATCGAGCTTGTTGAACATTTCTTGAGAACTTCATAGAATATTATTGGCCTAATAAAAATACTGTGCTAGTATAAATGTTACCATTTTTCGTGTCAGTTACCTTATGTTGTATTCTTAATTTCAGCAACCCAGTGAAATCATTTATTTACACTATCTGTAAATAATTGATGTATAATTTATTATAATTGTGCATAATTCATCATAAGAAACTAGTATTGGTTCATTGTTTCTCTAAGACAACTATTATAGGTTTTTGCTTTGGTCTTTCTTAAGGTCCTTGGAGATTTTTATAATGTTTGGATCTAATCGGGAATTTTTCTGCCCTCAATAGAGGGAAGCCGGAGATTGTGGGAAGTAACCTGGATCTTTTAATCTCTGTGGGATTAGATGAGAGAGTCCAGGAAGATTATCATCTTGCCCAGGAAGTATGCAATGCTATCTCCAAAATTGCCAAAAGCCAGAAGGTCAGAATGATGAGAATAATATTTTATTTTAATTGATTTATTTCATAGACTGATAAAAACTGATAACACAAATGCCAGTTTTCAACCTGGGAATAACTCCAAGGGCAGAAAACTGTTTAATAGGATTCACTGATATTTGCCTTGAACACTGCTGTGGCTTTAGTTTGTAATCCTATGCTGTAAACACATGGCCAGTTTTATGCAAGATTATATTAACTAATTATTTAGTTTTATTGGCTGTTTCAATGTACCATATCAAGGTGAGAATCCAGTTTTCACTATATGCTTATCCTTCTTTGGAGCTATTAAATGTGTTGCAAAACATTAAAATAAATTTCCACATTCAGGGTAAAGAATCTCATAGTACTGTAAAGAAAATTTAATGCCCCTAAAAACAGGCAAAAGAACAATACTATACTTTCATGTTGGAAGTTTTGAAACACTTGGTGAAAGAATCAGAGGAAGCATCACTGTTGTCTGAAGACACCTAGTTGGGAGCTCCTTTCATGTCCCTTTAAAGTTGCCCACCCAAGCGGTACCCATCTATTTGCAGTCACCTACTTTTGAACTGCTAGCTTGGCAGGATCTGGAGCATGTGACAGGAGCTCACCCTGTCCTGTGGCAGCAACTGGATCTTGAACGCAAGCCTGTCGATCATCAGCCCAGCGTCCTAGCCTCATGAGCCACTACATTCCTATGATGAAAGAATTAAAGCAAGTTCAGTGTTTGAGTGTGTGTGTGTGAGAGAGAGAGAGAAAAGTAAAAAGCCAATTTAATTATGAAGAGAAAATAATGTGTGCATCAAATATGATAAGTATATAAAAGACAGCATTTCTGCAGGAATCTCTGAATAATATTTGTGGCTAGAAAATTGCCTTTTATTAAAGGGGAACCTAGCAGGGTAGAGGAAAGCAAAGGCCGTTTCAAAATATTTTATACCAAAAGTGTTTGTATTCATTTTGGGATGACTGGATTTGAGAACATACTTTAATGAGTTATAAATAGTTCTCATTCACTCTTTTACTAATGCAGTGGGGAATAAGATGTTTGATAGAATGAAGTTATTTGGGCAGAATGTTTAAAGAAGACATTTCGGGATTTTGTTTGAAAAGAAGGCAAGATGACTCTGATTATCCTAGGCAAAGAGCTTTTGAGGATGACCAGACTTCATTTTAGCAAAATTGCCTGAACTTTGAAATGACAGTCTTCCCTATTTACTTTCCTTCCCAATTCAAATTTGAAGAAAATTTAAAGGGTACAAAAATGTGGGTATATATAATCTAAAATTAATTTATAATTTCCCCTTTCTTTTGATTTAATGCAAATGTTAAGATCAGTGAAAAGGTATTACTTTAGGCTACTTTTATAGTACTTGCCTTCAGGCTTGATGTGTAGTTTTACATTTGTTAACAAGGGGATCCGTTTAAAAATGTGATAATTAATATTCTTCCAAAAGTTCATGTATACATGCAGAATTATAAGTTCTAAAATAGGATCTTCTCTAATTAGTGATGGGGCATCTTTCAATATATAGGAATTAAAAATGAAGTAAGAAAGTACAAAGTAGTTTTGGTTTCAGTAAAGAAAACCAAAAACATTCTGCTAGATGTGACTAATGTTTTGTTCTTTTCTCATAGCCTGACCTTGGGAAAAACACTACTCCCTTCCGACTTCCACAGTCACACTTACTTTTCAAGCACCTGCATGAGGTCATAACTGTGGGTGAGTTGGTGAAACTGAGAGGAAGATAGGCATAGCTACAAGTATGCTATTTGGTCTGATTGTAGGCCTTTCCCCCTAGGTTTTACTCATTCAAGTGCACATTGGATTCCCTTTACTGAGAGAGCAGTTGCCCTTATCTACCTGTTGGCAGAAGGACCTGACAAAATATGTGCTCAGATCTTGCAGTCTTGTAGCCAACAAGCCCTGGAAAAGTTGCAGTTTAATATAGCAGCTGAGGCAGGTGAGTTGAAGACAGGTGTGTTCTCTCCTTTTGGCAAAGTCTGCTTGGAATTACTTGAGGCAGGTGACTTAGAAAGGGCATGGCTAGAGGGCAGCAAGAGAAAAGGAGAAAAGAGGATAAATGTACCATTAAAAAAATGTCTGCTCTCCAGAGTTTGGATCTTCTTCCGATGAAGCAACTGATGATTTGAACATGATTGATATCACTCTGTTAACACATTTGGTCTCCCTTGCGGGGGATGTGGCCTTGCAGCAGCTTATACACCTGGAGTTATCTATAAGCAATGAGCTACGCAGGCGCCGTGTCCTTGGGGAAGAAAGAGACACAAAGGAACAGGCTACCAGCACTGTAAAAGTCCAGAATAGCAAGGTGAGAGCTGGAATTCTCCTTGTTTCCACGTCTACTTGACTTTGGTTATTTCAATGGCTCACCATCAGATCATGTTACTCATCTGATTCTTAAATGCTACAGTTTTCCATATTTTGGGACAGGGACCTTTGCTGAGCATATCCCTCTGTAGCAGTTCCCAACTATTTGTGTGGAGTAGTGGTATAGCAGTGGCACTTAGACTTATATACCGTTTCAGTGCTTTACAGCTCTCTCCAAGCGGTTTACAGAGTCAGTATATTGGCCCCCACAATCAGGGTCCACATTTTGCTGACCTCAGAAGGATGGAAGGCTGAATCAACCTTGAGCCTGGTGAGATTCGATCTGCCAAATTTCAGGCAGTCAGCAGAAGTAGTCTGCAGTACTGCATTCTAACCACTGTGCCACCCAGCTTCTTTTTTTCAACATTGAAAAAAAAAAAAAAAACCTCACAAGTGCCTTCAGCCTTTTCTTACTCTTAAGGCTGCTTGCTCCACTGAGGGACAGAACAGTGCTAGCTTTCAGTGATTTCTTCCTTCTGCACAGTGTACTGGGAATGACACCACCATGGAGGAGGACCTTGGCTTGGTTGGCGCTTCTGCTGAAGATACAGAAATGGAACTCATCCGTACCATTTGTGAGACAGAGCTCTTGGATGGTAAATACGGAAGCTGAGTAGATTTCCCCCCCCCCCCTCTTTCTTATTGATGAATTTTGTAATTGTTTTTTGTGGTCTGTTGGATAAGAAATTGAACCACCCACATATGCACAAATCCCTAGCTTTCAGTTTGTGCCTTGAACCCAATGAGGTAACCAGCCTCAGGAGAATATGGAATATTAGATTATACTGAAATAATATTTAAAAATTTCAGAGGCAGAGTGTTGTTGAATATTTCTCTCCTGCTGTGCATGTTTGTCAGTGGCTGAAGCATGTCCTATCATAGGCTACTTTAAATGAATTATCTTATTACAATTGTTTCTTTTTGCATGCATGAGGATTTTTACTTGTACTCTGTACAAGTTTAATGTTCCCCAGAATGATCAGTTTTCTTGCCATTATAGGAAAACAGCTGCTTTCAGCCTTTGTTCCTCTTGTAGTCAAGATTTGCAACAATCCAGGACTCTATAGTGATCCAGCACTCTCAGCAGCTGCCGCATTGGCCCTGGGAAAATTCTGTATGATCAGGTAGGGTCTATGAGGGATATGTCTTCCAAATCTTTTTGCTTTATGTACCGCTTTATATTTCTTCCTACAGTGGGAAGTCTTCCAACTGATGATGAACTGAAGTTTACCCACTTTTCATTCCCATGCAGTACAGAATTTTGTGACTCACATTTGCGGCTCTTCTTCACAATGATGGAGAAAGCCACACTCTCCAGTGTACGTGCAAACCTCATCGTTGCAGCTGGAGACCTGGCCATCCGCTTTCCCAACTTGGTGGAACCTTGGACGCCCCACCTCTATGCCAGGTAATTCTTTGATGGCAAGGTCTCTGGTCTGGAAGGGGTGAAGAAATACACTAGCCATCTGGATGTGGTATAAAGACATTTCCAGCCACTGAAGCCTTCAAAAGGTCTGATGATGGCGTACCTCATGATATAACTTGATTTTGCTTCTTAGGCTGCGGGATCCTTGCCCACATGTCAGACGGACAGCTGCTATGGTGATGACTCACCTGATCCTAAAAGACATGGTGAAGGTGAAGGGGCAAGTGAGTGAGATGGCATCTCTTCTCATTGACCCCGAAGATGAGATTGTTCATCTGTCTCGGAATTTTTTCACTGAACTCTCTAACAAAGTAAGGAAAGAGGCCTAATGCTAAACTCTCAGAAATACAAAATCTACATTTCTTATTTCTATGCTGCTATATTTCAAATAATGCTTTATAGACTACCTAACTGAAGCATGGTTGCCATTTAAATGTCCAAAATAGAAGTTTGAGATGCTCTCAATATTATGGAGCAGGCTGTAGCTGTTTTGAGACGAGTCAACCAGATAAGCAAAAATACAAAAGGAATTTAATCACAAGAGAATACTATGTCAAATGTGGAAGTTTTATGTTAAACTTAATCACAGTCTTGGTTGAATTTAATTAGTCCCTATTTGTTTCAGCAAATAATTTTAGAGAAGTATAAGCCTAGTTTTCACTAAGTGGAAAAAAAAGTGTGGTTTTACAGCCACATTTGTGCACCTGTTACTAATGATACATATTGTGTCTATATTCCCCATCATTCTGTTCTCTTTTAGGATATGAGGACTGGAAATTCTGGGAGACGCCAAAGTTAAGACACAGGTCTAGGGAGAGCAATGGTTTATTTTATTATTTATTTATTTATTAGATTTATTTTCCACCCATCTCAGTTTGAAGCAACTCTGAATTGCTTACAATAAAAACCAGTAAAATCATGAAGAATAAAAATTTCTAATAACATTAAAAATTACAATTAAAAACAGTAAAAATTACAATTAACAACAATGGCATTCTTCTAGTCCTCAGACACGTATATTAAATTAGTTAGAGAGCCTCAAACTACATGTGTATTATAATGTTTCTCCAGTTATGTATCTATAGCTGTGATTTTTAACATTCTTAACGTTATTTATAGTTTACTTACTTTTCATCATTTTAACATTGTTAACATTAGTAGCATGCACTACAATCCCATCCTTTAATATACAATTATTCTACAGAACTCTAAAATGTTATCATCATTCTCTCACTTCAGTTTTATCCCAACTAATTTCATTGCTTTTGTTTTTAATTGTTTATACTTTATACTTTTCTCATCTTGTTGGCTGTATTTGCAAATTAAAACTACAGCCTCTTCCTGTTTAGTCAAGCATACGTTTTCATACAGTCCATTAATTTTAACTCTACAAATGTCTGTGGTATAAAGTTCTTTTCGCAAAATGTACGATAAGCACAGCTGAGTTCACTTTTACCTTAGGCAGCCTCATTCTATTCTGTGCAAGCTAAGATCTCAACTCGGGACATACCTTCCAGTCCAACATCCTGTTGCTTGCCTTTCAGCAACTACAAAATAGCTTGAAACATTAATCTCCATTCTGAAGAGATGTGTTCAGATTGAAAGAGACTGGTCTGCATTCTTCCACTAGCAAAATAGGGCTGGTACTCAAGTAATTTCAAACATTAGAAAGGGTTTTTTTTCCTTTACTCAGCCCTAGCAGGCAACCTGCTTAATATAAGCACCATTCAATGCTTAAATCCTGACCCCTTCCATCTTGCTGATCTAGAAAAGATTGTCTCTTTGCTCATAACCAAAGCCTTTAGTGCCAGAAAAACATGAATTAGAACCAAACTGCCATCCAATGTATTTTGATGCACATCTACCAGGAACCACTCTTAACTGAGCAGAAAACTTCAGTGTAATACACATTTCATTTAAGGGGGTAACAGCATCTTCTTATGATCATAATCATAAAAGAACAAAATGTTCCAAATGAAAACTCTGTTGGCTGATATTGACTGTTCTCTCTCAAAATAGCCTTTTCCAGTTTTTTCTGTAGAAAAAGGCCTTTTTCCCTAAGTTAGAATGGAATCCAGATATAACTTCAGGATAAATGTTTCTGGCTTGTCTTGATCTTAGCATCTGTATTTTATCCAGTATTATGTCATCTAGGTCCATCCTGTCTCCAAGGCTGGATGGGTTCAAGAGTTTAAGAAGTTCCATTCTTTCTTTGCAATGCAGGATAATGCTGTTTATAACCTGCTCCCTGACATCATCAGCCGCCTTTCAGATGCAGACTCTGGCATAGAGGAACAGCCTTTTCATATCATTATGAGGTAGCCTTTTTTTATTTGAGATTTTTTTTTCCTCCTCCACACCTTTACATGTTACATCTAAGGCACTGAGCTTCCTAAATGCCTAGAATTACTTGGCATCTAAAATGGGAGACAGCAGTATGTCAGATTATGGAGTACAAATTTGTTTGGTATTGTCAATGGAGATTCTCAATCATCCAGATCATGTTGTCCTAAAGGTTGTTTTCAAAAGGCAACTGCACTTTCTTATTTTTTTCCTTGAAAATGTTTCGCTTCTTCTGAAGCCAGTGCACTGAACTGATGAACTTTCTTAGATGAGAAGCAAAACATTTTCAAGGGGGGGAAAAACTTACAAAATCCAATTGCCTTTTGAAAAGCATTTTTGTTTTGATTATATTTAATGCCTGGAATTCTTGAGAAGGAAACAATAACAGAAGCATTATTGCCTTTGGATATTGCTTGTGGATGACCTAGCAATGAATTTCTTGATCTAACTAAACAAGAAATGAGATCAAGAAATTCCTTAACTTGCCTCCTGTTTTAAGTAATACTGAGAAGAACAGAAAGCAGAAATGTCAGAAAATCTCATAATCTTGTAATTGAAAACCAAGAGTAAAATACTGAATATTAATACTTGAAACCCTTTTTTTTTTTATTCCTTCCTTTTTCTTCCACACTCTGCCCCTCAGGCAACTTTTTTCTTTTATCACTAAGGATAAGCAAACGGAGAGCCTGGTAGAGAAACTTTGTCAACGATTTCGAACTGCTCGGTGAGTAAGAAATTGCTAAAGGAAGGAACATTCTGTATGAGAAGATCTGTCAATCCTTTTGAACTTGAAATGAGAAGGTTTGGCCTCTGGAATGGGAATCCCAATAGAACAAATTTAGAAAGAAGGGTTACATTCTCCTCACAGTGTAAAATAATATAGAGTCACAAAACCCCCAAATTAGCCTGCAGCCGTCTAGCAGGATGCAAATAGTGTGTCAGCGATTGTAGTTGGACAGTGGCCATGGCTTTATCTGAACCTTTGTAAGTTTAGAATGAGATCTTACCAGGTGACATTTAAGGAAGGGGACCTGGAACACTCCCACACTGTGCAGTCTATTAGACTAGCAGCTACCCTTAGGGAGAGATGGTTTCTCAAATAACCTGGCCCTATACCAGGTATAAAGCTGATAACCAGCACCTTAGATTTGCACCTGGAAGGCAACTAGGTGCTAGTGCAAGTCACACAGCAGTGGTGTCCATCCTGAATCCCTCTGGTTTTTGCTACCATTGATCATGGTACCTGGCTCCAGGGATTGGAAATGGGAAGCACTTTTTTTGCTGTGGTCCTCCTCCTTTCTCTGTGGCCAGGACACAAAAGAGGTTCATTATGCTGGGGTGGAGTGGGGGATTTCCTGGGGAAATTTCACGCCATGCCACTGGGCTGGGATAGCTGGGGCTTCCAGGGGCGGCTGATCGCTCTGCTATGGCTCAGGGGATTTTGCAACCACCAAATAGCCTCTGAACTGTGATGTAACAAGCAGCCCAATGTGGTTGTGGGGCTACGTGCTATCCCACAAGGCACAGTATGGGGTAGCTCAAAGAGCAGGAATGATAGGTGGTTTGGGAAGTTAAAGGGGAAGAAGTAGCTTGCCTTTGAAGAATCAATGCCCAGGACTGAGAGGAACCAAGCCTGGCTGGATCAGAATAAGTCCTCAGCTAAAAACAAGTGAGATTTGGTTAACAACAGCAACAGTGCCAGGATTACCATTGCTAGTGATGGGGGTTATGTGTCATAGAACTAAATTTACAATTGCATTGCTTAGTAGTGGAAACTTCAGTCCGAATTACCATCATGACATGACTTGGGGCATTCTCCACCCACCCCCCCAGCCCTAGTGAAGCAACGTAGTAAATGGGAAGGGAGGGCAGGGGCTATATGACAGTGCTAGCCTATAGGTAACCTTCATAGATATTGGGACCAGCAATTCTATCATGTAGTCAAGTTATTAAGCACAACATCACCAGTTCTGGCTGCAGTGGTTAATTGCAATGTCATGTGATTATAATTTATTCCGGGCTTCCCCATTGACTTTGCTTGTCAGAAGCCGGTTGTGTGAAGGCTGCAAATGCCAATCACTTGTTCATGATTGTCACTGCAATCAACTTATATGTGTGCCAAATCACAATCACTTGACTGAACAGTCATTGCAAGGGCTGCAACTTTGAAGATCTGTGATATGTCTCCTTTTTCAGCACCATCGTAATTCTATACAGTCAATCAGTAAGCATGAGGACTACCGTGAGATCCTGCTTATAAGGAAGCTATTTATACCATTATTAGAATCTCTACTCCTGCCGTTTATGAATGCTATTTTTATTATTTAAAATGACTACTTAAAATGTAATGATAATATAAGCAAATTCGGGCATTTGTTTTCTTAATTTTAAAACAACCATTTTTGTGCTCTGTTCACTAGCATGATAAAACAGATGCATGTTTCAAAACCTTGGCGATTTTGTCGGCGTAGCAAAGCAGTCTCTTAAAAAAGAGTGATATGTCCAATATGAATGCTGCCCTAGAAACCGAAAAGGCAACCAACCAGCAAATAGACCAGGATGTTTTGTAACACTTTTCTTTGTCAAAGTGAATCTGTAATCCAGCCTTAGACATATATGTGCCCAGTGAGTTTTGCTACTTTACATCAAACATTTGCCCTTTTCATCATGGATTCTTCATTTCTAAGGAAAAATCTTACTGAAACCTGATCTTCCATTAATGGCCCCAAATCTATATTCTATCTTGTTACAACTACTTTTTTGCACAAATTCTCATTGAAAATAACATAAGATCCTGATCTAGATACTTATATCTTGTTATTTCTGTACTTTTTGTTCATTCTGTCCAACATAGTCAACCTGTATCAGGGTTGATTTCTCTAAACCAGTTTCTCAAACGCTGTAGGATGAGTGATGTCAACTCCCAGAATACCATCACCAGCATCCTGGCAGTTGAAGTCCAATCATCTTAAAATTGTTGGAGTTGAGTAGACAGCATTAAACAATAGCATGGATGGGTTAAAAAATGTAAACGGAGCAAACTAAATCTCAAGTGATTCTAACTATCAGAAACCAAGATATTTGTAATCTCTGGACTTTGTATTCTTGTGATTTCTACACAGTTCAGCGAGGAACATTAGCTGAGCTTTGGGCAGAAAGCCTGTGTTCTAAAATCAGATCACACTGAAGTGCTCAGTTTTGGTTATGTTTTCATTAGCATTTTTTATTTACTTCTCTACACCAGTGCTTCTATATAGCATAAAATTCTAAACAGTATGTTTTAAAAATGCATTATTTACAGCAATATGTTTCCCTTCTTTGAGACACATTTGCAGTATTTACTCTGTCTTGCAGAAAGCCACAAAGTGCTCACTCAAGTAAGTGAGCTACAGCGTTTTTTTTACAAATCTGTCTATGTACTTAATTCTGGCTTGTCTAAAACTTAGTCCTTTTTAGTCCAGTTACAACCAGCACCTCAGCTCTCATTCCTGTTTTGTTTTTTAATTTGACTACTTCCTCTCTGAAATATTTCTATGAGCTAGAAACAAAATCTAGGATCTGAGATGATTCTCCTAATGATGCTCTATGTCTTTGCTTTGGCTTCTGTGCCAGTGATCAGTTCTGTCCCTCAGAAAGATCATTTCTCTTTTGCTGCCAGGATACTTTGCTCCCAGCCACATTCTGCATGAATCAGAATTCCGTGAACTCTTTCTCCATTTAAACGGTTTTCTTCTACATATCCAAGGCTGTGCTTTGTCTCTTTGTTTACTATCCTTTTGTATGCTCTACCCAGAATTCTACTCTGTAGGAGAAACTATTTTACTGTCTAGACAATTGGCAAATTATTACTTCAAATGAGTGGATTCAGATTGGTGGTGGGTCCTCATTTTAAGAATTGGCATTCTTCCGTCTGACTGGCATCCAAACTTTTCTTCTGCTCCCCCTGAAGAGGTAATCAAGCTACTGAATTAAGGGATCTGATTTACTGTTGCTAAGCAATAAACTCAGTCAATGTTGACTATTCTCTTAGTACTTTATAGTACCCAAGGAATGTAGCAAACTGTTTCTCATTCTACATCCTTGATATGAATTTTATCCTATTGCAATATGTCTTTGGTCTAATTTTATTCATTTTGGGTATGCATACATACTATAATCTTATTCATAGTTGTTATTGCTATCTTTTATTTTACCTTTTATTTTATTGCCCAATCTTAAATGGCTGGGTTAATCTAGAGATAAGTTAAATAAATAGGTTGATCACTCACACATCCAGAAATTCCAAGTGGTGTCAACTTCAAGCATCTTTTCTCTTCAAGTAGGAGACTGGTTTGCCACACAGTACTTAAAAGATGCTTATTTTCATAGAACCATCAAGCATGCATCACATATTATTTTGTTTTGAATCAGATTGACTTATGGCTATGCTAATATTGAATGCTAGTCTTCAAACTTGCAACTGCCCAAAGATGATCCATCAAATGTGTAAATTTCTAATCACTCGTTTCTAATCAGATGTGTGCCCCACATGAGTGACTAGATTCTTGTTAGAAAAGAAAGATATCTCACATGATCTCTGTGCTTTCTGTGTTCTATTTCTGTATAATTATTACAAGTGCTGTCGTATGTAGAGATAATTTTGAATTCTTTAACTTGCAACATACAGTTATATCGTAAAATAGGGGTCTTCAAACTCGACAGCTTTAAGACTTGTGGACTTCAACTCCCAGAATTCCTCCTCCAGTCATGTTAGCTCAGGAATTCTGGGAGTTGAAGTCCACAAGTCTTAAACTTGCCAAGTTTGAAGACCCTTGTTGTAAAAAGTTAAAGTCTAAGAGGAATGGTCAAAATCACCATTGGGTTCTAGCATAGTATGGTTTTGGCTTCTATTACATTTGCCTTTGAGTGCAGATGTTAGGATCCTTTGTTTACCTTCAACCAAATGTTGCCTCTCATTTTCATCAAATGTTTTTACTTCTTTTTTGTGGTGTGGGGGGAGGGAACAAAAGGGGGGACTTAGAAGGGACTAAATTTTCCAGAATCTAATCATAAATAATTCCAGAAGTTTGAATGTGAGCTCCTCAGAAAATTTGATTATACATGTATAATCTGGTGATTCTTGAATGTTCACATTTTCTTGCACGTGCTCCTGAATAATGGTTGTAAAGGTGATGCCATACAATAGTAAAAATATATGTGCACATATGCACATGTACACACACAAGCATAAGGGAGGTAAACGCATTTGAAAATCCTTTAATAATCACAATTAATCCTTGCTTTACTGCAGCAGATTAAAAAATTATAGATCTCTCGGAGATTTATTGGGCTGTTGATGCTACCTTAATGCCTTTAAATACCATCCGTTGCTTAACAAGAATTAATTATGACAGTACTATTTCCAGGAGACTAAATGTATTATTAGTGGCATTTAGATGCCTGACCCAGAGGAAACGAAAGTTTGGATGTTCCATTTTTTTACACCAGCCCTATGAACTTGCTCTGCATATCACATGTACATCGAATCCATGATAAATAGGAAGAATGTAACTGAGGTCATTCATGAAATTCACACAATCCAAACAAGCTTTCCTTATGGCAAATTCTTCTTTCTTATACTGCAGCATTTTAGTGGTTTAGGAATTAAAGGAGTCAGATCTGGGCCTTTGAGAGACAAATCAAATCCTAAAAGGCCTGCTAGAGAATGTTCTAGAAGGTTAATTTGCACAGGTAGAACCTGCCATATATAGAGAAACATGCTTGAATAACCACTATTCAACAGCTTGTTCTCTTGAATAAATTAAGCCTGAATCACCTTGGTTTCAAAATACACTCTGAGGTCTGTTTTAGTTCTGGGCTCGTTGTTGCAAAGCTCAGTAAGTCTCTTCATATCAACTTGCAGGCCAGAGAGAAAAGGCAGAATAAGTTTCCATCAATCCAGAATAGAATAGGACACCACCTCCCTTGTTAGTTCAAAGGTTGGAACTGGAAATTTCTTGAGCCTCGTTGGGCAATTCAGAAAAGAAGTACAGTGATCAGAGATCTCCCTTGTCATCTTGGCAACCATTCTTTTTTCTTTGCCATCTAATCTTTGTCAACACTTTGAATTCCAGTAGTCATGATCAAATATTTTGCAACATCACGCCTTCAGTAGTTACCTTCCTCTTTCACTGTTCTTTTTCTTTCCTTCCTCTTAAACAAGCTGTCAGAGTACCATACTTATTTATGAGGGAAGGAGCAGCTACATTATTTATCTTGTATAAAGGCAGATGATTTATAATTCTGAGGTTCCTTGGTTTCATTTGTGTGATTTCCAGTGATTTATTTTGAATCTTCAGAGAGGATCATCAATTATAGTATTAAATATGTAATCCCAGAATCAAGAGCTCAAAACTTGAGTCAAGGATGAAGTGGAAATCAGGATCCAAGTATAACAAACCTGGCTACTTATTCTGTACAGAGAAAATATATTAATTGTGGACTCTAGAATAACACATCAAATATGAAACAGTTTTCTAGAGGAATTTTAAAAATCCATGACACCTATAACTGGCCATTCATCTTCCTATGAATATCTGATTGTGCTATGCAGGAGATAAAATGCTAAGCTAGATAGGTTTTAGCATTATTCAGCTGGGTTCTTTCTTAATTAATTTACTTTTGTTGTATTATCACAGCTTAGGACACTTCTTGGGTATTGTGTGTTTTGTCCTTCCTGATATGGGGTCATAGGCATACTTTCTGTTCCAGCTCATGTTAGGAGCAACACTTCTCCCTATTCTTCAATTTAGTATGCACTTTGTGTTTGATTGAGAAATCAGGCCATGACCACTGAAGCCCAATTATTTTTCTTCCCCTTTTTTAGAACAGAGCGCCAGCACCATGATTTGGCATACTGCCTTACCTTACTTCCTCTCACAGAACGAGGTCTCCGTAAGATGCAAGACAACTTCGACTGCTTTGCTGATAAACTCCAGGACTTGACAGTCTACAACCACTTCCTGGTTGTGTTAGGCCGAGTTCGCAGGGTGGCCACTAAGCCAGAGATGAAGGTGAAGGTCATTTTTTTCCCAAGCTAGCAAGATAGTATATGCCCTCTTTTTTTTGTGAAGGGAAGAAAAATTAAAAAATATCTCATTGCTAGATCATGGATGTATAATAATTAATTCTATGATATACCATTTATATTTCTGCTCTGTATGTGATATCATTCCTCAGGCTCTTATTGAAGAATTTGAACAGAAGCTCCAGAAGTGCCACAACAAGGGTCTGGATTCCTTCACTGAAGCTCCACAGGAGACCACACACCAAGAAGGCAGTAATATACCTGTGCTGCAACCAATAAAAAAAGTAGTGTCACGTATGTCTGCACTTTATCCTAATGCTTCCTAATTCGCACATTTCAAAAATAATATCTGTAGCAAAAATATTATATTTGACCACTAAATTAAGCAGTAATTTTCACTATTGACTGACAATATTTTGTAACATTCCAGAACATGCTCTAATCTGTTATGGGATAAGGAAAAATGGTGCCCAAGTTAATGTTGAACAAAAGATGTAAGGAAGCTCCACCAAAATATACAGAGAATTCATGAAAGTAGCTTTTCAATTGCTCTAAAGCACTGTCTAGTACAGGGGCTTTCAAACTTGACAGCATAACAGTCTTTTTACATGAAGATGGGAGATTTTACTTCACAATGATTTGATAGGATAATGACTACTACTTGTTACATTTGTCTCTCCAGTGTTATACTTACTATATCAGCAATACTTACTTGTTCTTCCCATACTGAGGGGACAACAGCTGGTTGAAATACTCCTACTTTTACATTTAATTTTATATTAAACACTTCAAATCATCTGGAAACAGTATTATCTTGCTTCCTTTATAAAGAACACTAAATTTAAGCATGACTCCTGCTGACTCAGGTCTTTGGAACAATATGAGATGTGACTTGACATGATTTGAATGTTCAGTTATTGAAGAAAAATTAAATGTTTCTTTCCTTTCTTAGGATCCTGTCGGCGACCTCTTCGGGCAGGGAACAGAAAAACTGACTCCGCCTTTCTCACTCCTAATCCTCACATGACTCGATCCAAGAGGAAGACTTCCAAACACAAAGTTTCCATTGTTTTCTCCAGTGATGAAGAGAACAGCCTAGATGAAGGTGAAAATATTTTCTGTCTGAATTTAAAATACTGGACTAGTCAAAACGTATTTTGAGCTTATTTTTTGGGGAGACCAGAATACAAGTATAATTTTTGTGTTAATTTCATCAACCCTATTTAAAGTCTGGATTGTTTTTTTATGACAGAGAAATTAATAAAATTAATAAATATGAGCTGGTTGAATATGCTGCCTATTGCCATAAGTTTTCTGTCTATGCCAGTTCTCTGAAGGCCATCTAAGATTTCTTGCTTCTTTCAGAGCTTGATGCTGAATTGACAGCAGAGGAGACCCCCAGCAAAACAACTCCTATTTCTCGTTCGTCTCATCGCTCCCGATGATTACCTGCCTTTTTGTTGATTCTGTTGGTTAATGGGAGCAAATCTCCCAAAATTTCAGAATGAATTGGTTCCCTTTTTTATATTTGATAAAGTTACATCAGAGGGTTTTTTTAGATTTCAAGGCTTGGCATTGTGACGATTGCATACTCACATGGTTGATAAATTAAAATGTCCCTGTTGGTAAATACATGCTGTGATTATTATTACTTTTGTATTTCGACTTAAAGGAGCATGACTGAAATTCCTACATGTGCATATTAACTAGGAGATGTTTGAAAAATGTATTAATATAAGCCAGTTTTCATGCATACATTAATTAAAGAGATACATTAGTATACATAAAGGACAGGGAATTGGAATATTCTTTTAGGGAGTACAATAACCAAAATGCTTTTTAAAAAAAAATAAAACCAAGTAATCAAATTGGAAAGCAAAATAGAGCAAAATGCAAGTTACTAAATAAGAAACAAAACTGATTGTAACCAATGTAAAATGCAATGCATAAAAGACCTTTTTTTAAATAAGAGTTCATGGCAGTTAATGCATTTTGGCTGGATTCAAATGAAATTGAAGCAATCTATGTATAGGAATCAGTCAACAAAGCAGTAATGAAAAATAAACAATACAAATTTAGAACTCTTGGTTTGATTTGAGTAAAAAAAAGGAGAAATGTTCTGTCACAAACACAGCACAGATGTATTTGAATAGGACTGGTGTTCAATCTGTGGAAGAGTTCCAGTTTCCAGATTAAAAGCTCTCTAAACAACCTGCACTGCAGAAGCAAGAAATGGCTATTTGAGTTCTGGGTTGCTTTGCTTATCTTAAACAGGGTTTCCCAACTTTGGCAACTTTAAGATGTTCAAATGATTGGGAAAGCAAATTCAAATCAAAACATCAGTTTTGTTGCAATTACTTTAAGATGGATTGAGCCAGTGGGTTACTAAATTTGAAAATACAGTTAAACATGTATTTTACTCCATCAAAAAGAAGCAATCTTTTGGCCTGAAAGTGCCAACCATCTGAAATAGATATTTATTCATCTCAAATTATTTCCTAACCATGGGAAATCTATCATTTCTCAAAAGTTATACCTCAGAAGAACCAAAGCAACTAAACCAAAGTAAATCAAAATAACTCACGGTTAACCACACCAAACTTGATTGCAGGAAATACAACTTCAGCAACAGAGTGGTCAATGTCTAGAATACTCTACCTGACTCTGGTTTCTTCCCCAAACCCCAAAAACTTTAGACTATGCTTTTTCTTATACCTATTATCTTGTATGTGCTTGCCTTGGAGAAACAGGTAGAAGGTGTTTCAAGCACTATAAAAGCACTTAGCTCCATTCAGCTAACCAAAAACAAAAGAAAAGAAAATCTAGGATGGGAAAGGAGCCTGGATTAGACAGATAGCAGACAAGAGGGGAGGGGGAAGCTACCAAATTAGTTGCCAACTATTTTTTTCCTCATTAGTTCATTTGTACCACAAAATTTCAAGATACCTATTTGTTTTGTTTATTAGATATATTCCACTTTTGCTCATGATTTCAAGGCAGCTTCTTTAGGGATTTTCCTGCACTTTATACAATAACCTGTGAAGTGGTAGACTGAAATGAGAACACCTAATCTGTGAAGGGAGTTAAATCTGCATCTCCCTAAGTCTAACCCTTGTCTAAACTTTACCCACTGTGGACTAAACAATTCTGAGAATAACCTTTAAAAGTTTATACCAGCAAAGCCACATAAAAATACTCTGGCTTTGCTGGAATAAAGTTTACCTTGAAAAAAAAAAACTGCTTTCCCAGGACAGTAACTTGTGCACTTTTTATTACATACTTGAGGTATAAAGAATGCTAAAGAATTTTTTTTTTGAGTTTTCAGAATTTGGTGGCAGGATTCTTCCCCAATCCATGTTAGATGTGGCTGTAACTTGATACCAACAATTGGAGTAATTGAATAATGAAATCAGTCTACAATCTACTTGGGGACTTTTAGTTTTTTAATAACGCTATAACAAACATACAACCAACAGGGAAATAAAGATAAATGTGATTGCATTGTGAAGGTGCGGGGAAATTAGACATTATTGTGGTGATTACTAAATGTGACCCTCCCACACACACACACCCCAAAAAAAAGCTTATTAACAAAATATATGGTGGTAAATGATCCAGCCCTTTGAAACATATTGCCCCCTGAGGAGAGGCTGGCTTCTCCTGACCTTCCCCAAGGAGCCTGAAGATCCAGCAGTGCCAGCTGGCTTGAGGCTCCGATGTGAGAAGCACCAGGCTGGGCTTGGTTGATACACTAATAGCAACTCTCACCTCCCTCCCTCCGTACATTCTGCTCCTTCCCTCCCCATCTTTTAGTTTTAGTTATAATTTGTATGTTTGTTGTGATATATGTATATATAGTTTTGTTTTAATGCTGTAAGACACCTGGAGTCACCTTGTAGCATGATGGGCAGCAAACAAATAAATTATCAAAAGAAATAAAAAGCTCTATCATTTAACCCATAAGCTTATCAGTGGTGAGGCTGACTTTAAATTACATTAAAGGCTCAAAATCTCTCTCTCACACACACACACACACACATTTGGTTTGATGTTGAAATAGGTACACAAATGTTAAACTGCAACTTGCTATAAGAACTAAACTGCAACATATTTACATGTGGCTTATTTATTTCTAATTTTCTGTATATTAATTTTATTATTCCATTCTATTTTGTATTTTCCTCACATCAAGCATTCTCAAAGTGTGTGTTTTCCTAGGAAAACATAAGCAAATCTGAAGGGGTTCTGCATGTAAATGAAGATGAAAGCCACAACTTGGCTTTTCCTTCTGCTTGTGCAAACTGGTTATCAACCTCTCCAAGCAAACAAGGAGGAAAGCCCAGAGCAGGGCTTCAGCTTGTAGCTACAAGTCCTAATGGCTTATGTGCCCAAAGCCAGTGTCCCATCAGACCGGGTCCTTTCTGCCTGGACAAAGCCAAGATTTCCTACAGTTGCCCCTATAAACAGCAAATATCAATTATTTTAAAAAAGATGGAATGAAAAACTAGAACAGCTATCTCAAAAGTAGAACTTCTGAAAAACAAGCAATGATTTTAAATTGATTGATATAATTGAAACAATGATAGAATCTCAACTTTTTAAATCAAACATTTTATCTAGAAATAAGCAATAAGGATGGTAAAATTTAATTATTAAAAGTAAGCATGGTTTATTTTTTGCCCAACTTTAAAATCAACACCATCATTTTTATTTATGGAAGTTGCACACATTCAATTGTCATTTTAGTCCATCCTACCCACAAAGTTTAAATTATTTTAATGGTAAGTGCTACTAGATCTGACATGCTGCAGATGGCAGCAAAATCATATCTTAGTATCTCAAAATTACAAATTCACATTCCTACTGTTGCCAAAGAACTAATGACTGTGAAGACATTAAGAAATTGATGTTGACACAAATTGTTGTAGCTGCTAGTTATCTTTGGGGTCCCAAAGAAGCATCTGTAGCTTTATAAAAGTAAGAATACCAACCCATTTCCCATTATTTTAGTAGGCTTACAGGCAACAGTTTACAATAAGATGTAGCTGGCTCCAATTCTCACTTTAAGAACATAGGATCATAAGTTTGGAAGAAACATTGGAGGTCTTCTAGTCCAGGGGTTCCCAACCCCAGGTCCGTCGACTAGTACTGGGCTATGGCATGCTAGAAACCAGGCAGGGCAAAAAAGCGAAGCCCCATCCATGGGATGCAGGCAGCACACAAAACCACACACCCCCAGTCCGTGGAAAATCTCTCCATAGAACCAGCTCCTGGTGCTGCAAAAGGTTGGGGGTCTTAGTCCTAATCCAATCCCCTTTTATCATCCCAGTCAAATGGTTGTCTAGTCCAAGGTCTCCAACCTTGGGAACTTTAAGACTTGTGGACTTCAACTCCCAGAGTTGAAGCTGGCTGAGGAATTCTGGGAGTTGAAGTCCACAAGTCTTAAAGTTGCTAAGGTTGGAGACCCCTGATCTAGTCTATTTTTAAAAATCCCGAGTAATGGAGCACCCACAACCTTGAAAGATTGATTCATTTATCTCATCATTAAAAAATTTCTGTCAGAAAATTTCTCTTTACTTCTCTCTTTAACAAGCCTCCACCCATTATTCCTTGTCCTGCCCACTGGTGCTTTGGAGAATAAGTCAAACCCCTCTTCTCTGTGATGGTACTGGAAGACAGTGATCATGTCCTCCCCAATCCTTCTCTCCAATACACTAATCATACCTAGCTCTCTCAGCCATACATCATACAATTAAATCACCAGACCCTTTATCATCTTTGTTGCTCTTCTCTGCAAACTTTCCAGGGTCTCAATATTTGCTAAACTGGGATGTCTCCCTCAATTAATAGGGAATTTTTGGACAAGTTAAAGCAACACATTGCTTTAAATGCCTCACATCCGTGGTTGTGCCTTAAGAGCAGATAGTCCATGGCAGCCCTATTTTCCAATGTGGCTGCATAAACTTGTCTGAGTTCATGACTCAGGCCAGCCAGGGCTTTGAGATGGCATTCAGGCTCTTGGCAGTGATTCAAACCAGGCTCCTAACATTGTGAGTGTTGCAAGTGGCTAATCTTATGACACTTACCAGGGAGATGGCCAGGGAGACGTATTCTGCTTTGTTTAGTAGAACGGTGTGAGAGTCACAGTTGAGAGCTAGAGGTTGGAGGTCCCTTTTCTTCCGGTTTTGGATGTTATTTGGTCTTTCTTGTAGGCAAATTTACTCTCTCCAGTGGATTCAGTAAACCTTCATGAGATTCTAGCTTCAGTACACCATCATTCAGATATTCTTCCAATGTTTTTTTTTTTTTTCACTATGTGGTTTACATGCAATATTCCACATCCATCTATTTTCCTCAGCAAGGAAATAGTTTGTCAATGTCAGTGCATGAATGAAGGGCATGAATCATTGTCATTATTTTTCTGGACTTCCCATCCAGGATTTTTAGTTCTGCTTGAGTCCAACCCACATTCCAGCTGTATATCTAAAGACTGAAGGTGTTAATAATTATCATTAACATCTTAATTATTATGGCTAGCCATATAATTAGCCAAATATTTAGACTGGAATTGGCTTTTTTATCCATCTATCAAGATAGTTGGGTGGCCTTATGAATTTTTACAACTAAACACACTTCAGATCTTATTTAATTATTACCTTTGTTATGTATTAGATTTATAACAGGAGAATTAATGAAAGAAAGCAAATGATCAGACTTAGTATATGGCACAGGGCCATGTTATATAGGATCATAGAAACCTTGGGCTGGAAGGAACCTTGGAGGTCTTCTAGTCCTTTTTTGTTAAACTGCTTTTCCCTAAGGACATCTGCCCATCCTACCATCCTAGATAGAGTGGGCACACCCCTAGTCCCTTCCCCTAAATATTGTTGTCTGGCAGCCTGTCCTATGGAACATGCCCTGAAGTTGAGCAGGCCTTTACCCTCTTGGTCTTTTGTATAGTTTTGAAGACCTGGAATTTCCCCCCAAGATTAGATAATTGCACATGAGAAGATGGACTTGGCACCAAATCTTTGTTGCTTTTAAGGTTTCAGTCTGTTCAATCTTAATAGTTTTAGTATGATTTTATATGTTGTTTTAACTCTTGATTGGGAGCCACTCAGAATTGGTTAGAAAATGGACAGCTATATAAATGTTTTAAACAAGCAAACAAAATTGCACTATAAGATAAATTGTTTAGCTTTATTTTTCAGGCCAGAAAAGTGTTTACTCATACAATTTTGGCATGTAAAATTGCAGATTCAAAGCAGCATATTTGCCAAGCCTTGGGAAGCATCTGCCAAAAAATCCTAGGGAAAGCCACTGCCTGTCATTCAGATCACTTAGGATCCAATGAACAATGAACTGATGAATCACTTGATTCTGTATAAAGCTTCTTTTCATCATATTTTTCATCAATGGGTGAAATTCAACCCAAATGTGATCCCCCCCCTTTTTTTTTGGTCTCTTTTAGCGTACTCACTTCCTGATAGTTCTATCACAAACAGGTAGGTTAGTTTTCTAATGCTAGTGACAGCATAAACAATGGAATCCTAACATTCGATGTTCCCATTATTTGTCCTCTGCCCCTGCACAGAGCCCTCACCAGCAACTGTTTGCTCATCAAACAAAATGCAATGATTGTGTAAATGATCCAAAAGCTTCAGAGTGAATTCTTCATGCCCTTTCTATAGTTGAAGGCTTGGTAGGGCACACAGTACATTTTGTTTGTGCAAGTTGGAAAAAAAGTTTCCAACTCCATCTCCTTTAATACAGGTTCCCCACAGGGCTGTGTCCTGAGTCCATTACTGTTCACCTTGATGACCCACGACTGCTGTGGCAAATCTGCTACAAATCATATTGTGAAGTATGTGGATGACACAGCAGCGGATGACAATCCAGGATGACAATGAAAATGCTTATAGGGTAGCGGTGAAGACTCTGGTGGACTGGTGCAATAAAAGTAACCTGGTTCTAAATGTTAATAAAACAAAGGAGATCCTCATAGATTTTAGAAAGAGCTGGCATAGTCATACTCCACTCAGTATCAAGGATGCAGCCGTAGAGATGGTCAACAGTATTAAATATCTGGGGGTGCAGATGTCTGAACTGGTCTCTCCACATCCTTAGTGAAGCATGCAAATCAGCTCCTGCATTTCCTGCTTCGGATGAGGAGAACATATTTATTTATTTATTTGTTTGTTTGTTTGTTTATTTATTGTTTTTGTCACTTGCTTACAAGATAATAGGTATAAGTAAAAGCACAGTTATGAATACATGGATACATATAAGAAAAATAAAAAAATAAAAGAAACAATAGGACAGGGACAGTAGGCACCTTGGTGCGCTTATGCACACCCCCTACAGACCTCTTAGGAAAGGGAAAATCTTCTCTCCATGGAACCAGCTCCTGGTGCTCCAAAATAGTAGAAAGTCTCATAGTAGATGGTCAATAGTAGAACGTCTAGTAGGTCAATAGTAGAAAATCGAAGGTTAAAGCTTTTGGGGTTTGGGGAAGAAACCACAGAGTCAGGTAGAGTATTCCAGACATTGACCACTCTGTTGCTGAAGTCATATTTCCTGCAATCAAGTTTGGTGCGGTTCACCTTGAGTTTGTATCTATTGTTTGCTCTTGTGTTGTTATGGTTGAAGCTGAAGTATTCATTGACAGGTAGGACATTGCAATGTATGGTTTTATATACTATACTTAGATCAGACCGAAGGTGGCGTAGTTCTAGGTTTTCTAGGTCTAGAGTTTCAAGTCTGGTGGCATAAGGTATTCTGCAATGAGTAGAGGAGTGGAGAACTCTTCTTGTGAAATATTTTTTCAATTGTGTTCATATCAGATACACGATATGGGTTCCAGACTGATGAGCTGTATTCAAGTATAGGTCTAGCAAAAGTTTTGTATGCTCTAGTTAGTAGTGAGATATTACCAGAGAATAAGCCATGTAGGATTAGATTAACAACCCTTAATGCCTTTTTGGCTATGTAGTTACAGTGGGCTCTAGCACTTAGATCATTTGAGATGAGTACTCCAAGGTCCTTGACAGAGTTTGGATCATCAACAAGATCTTGATTATTTAGCCTGTATTTTATTTTCTGATTTATTTATTTTTTGCCAATATGTAGGACAGAGCATTTATTTGTTGAGATTTGAAGTTGCCATTTGATTGACCATTCTGATACATAGTCAAGGTCTTTTTGAAGGGTAGCAGAATTGTCTGTGGTGTTGAATAGCTTTACATCATCAGCGAAGAGAACGCAGTTGCTCTTGATATGATCACAGAGGTCATTTATGTAGAGTAGGAAGAGAGTTGGTCCTAAAACACTGCCTTGGGGGACACCACTGTTGACAGGCACAGAATTTGATAGGACACTCCCAATTTTGACCATTTGTTGTCTGTTTGACAGGAATGCTTCTATTCCTTATGCAGGTGTCCAGAGATACTGTGAGATTTTAGTTTTAGGAGTAGTTTGTCGTGTACCACTGAATTAAAGGCTTTACAGAAATCCATGTAGATTACATCTATTGCTTTGCCCTGATCGAGTTGTATAATCCATATGATTTTGCAGTGTAAAATTGCAGATTACATGATAGTTTTTTCCTGAAACCAAATTGTTTATTAGAGAGTAGGTTGTTTGTTTTTTAGTGGAGGATGATGGATTGCTTAATAATGGATTCCATGACTTTACAGGTGTTGCAGCATAAAGAGATTGGTCTGTAATTTTCTTTTTGTTTTTGTTCTCCTTCTGTCCTGGTCATTTTTTACAGAGGCATGACAGAGAGTGTTTTAACAAACTGCATCACTGTTTAGTTTGGCAGCTGCAGTGCCTCAGAGAGAAAGTCCCTACAGAGAGTGGTAAGGTCAGCCGAGATAATAGGAAGCTCACTTCCTGTCATTCAGGATACTGCTTGTAAGCACTATGTGCTTAGAGCTCAAAGCATTGTTTGAGACCCCACGCACCCACTTCACGATCTGTTTCTGTTGCTCTCCTCTGGGAGAGGTTTTAATGTATTTCTAGCAGGACTACCAAAGTCTACAACAGTTTTGTCCCCTATGCCATCCATCTTGCAAGATTCGTTTTTCTCACCATGTATATGTATACATCAGGACGTGTTGTTTCTCTGTGTCATGTAATATATGTGGGTATATGCATAATTTTGTATTTATTTTGTCATGCTCCATGTACATTGGAGGTGGTGACCCTTTGACAACTGCATGCAACAAAATTTCATTTTAATGGATGCCGATTATAGTTTACATGACAATAAAGTTATTCTGATGACAAAGACTGATGAGTGACATGCTGCTTGGTTCCTTAATCAGCCATTTCCAATGCAGAAATTATCCTATGCAGATTATGGTAAGAGGGACCACCAACCCCTTGGCATTTTGTGAGCATCAAATCATTAACTAGCCGTTTGACCTTTTGATAAAGGTTGTAAACTCCACCAGGGCTAAACTTAGTCCCTAGGTTGTTCTGTAATACAGGGAATACCGGTTGGGTGATAGGAATCAACTTACATCCTGAGCCAGATAAGCTTTCTCCAGAATCCCTTGGAATCTACTACCCTCCACCTGCTTCTCCTCAGCAGCCCCTCGGCTGTTTTCTCTCCATTTTCCATATAGCACAAGAAATAATTGAGTTTCTATTATCATGGCTAAAATATTCAAGTAATCATTTGTTTAAAAAGACCTTTCAGCTTATTCACCCATTGCTCAGAATCCTGCTTGAGAGTAGGCACATAAGTAAGAAATTGACTAGATATTATGTGACTGGAAATTTTAAAAATGAAGGTCTTAATTTTTGCTAGCATGGTTTGATCTATTTTTAATGATTTAGGATTCTCAAATGACATCACTGAGCAAAATCATTACTACATGTCATTGTCAAGTGAAGTACTCTTTTAAAGAGGGGTTATAAATGCCCATGATTCAGATCTATGAAGACAGGCCTCACTGCATCCACATCAAATATATAAACACTGAACAACATTATCCCAGTGTATCTTAAAGTCTAAAATGTACCATTTCACATTTTATCAATGCTCATTGGCCTTGGTAAGTATCAAATAGCTTAATCCTTATATAGTTAAGATGACATCTGATCTGCAGTGCAGGCAATTATCCGAGTACCCAGAGGGTAAATAAGTAGTCCAATTGGAGACGAATCACATTCAATTCCCCCCCTCCCGAGAACTGCTAAGTACCATTTTGAAATCAAAGTAAAATATGGCCCAAACAGGTCATATATAGCTCACAGAGGTGGAGATTTACTTTCTCCTATCTCTAATCTGCAAACCCATTTATAGTTGTGCACATTTCACAACAGCAGTGTATCACTATTTTTAAATTAAATATTTATATTTAATTTTGAATTATTAGTAGTATTTAATTAAACATTATGAATATTAAATTAAATATTTTGAACTAGTGTTGCATATGGCAACTGCTTCCAGGATGCATACAACTTGATCTGAGGAAGAATAGCAAACAAAGTTGCAGAAAGGACAACTCAGTGTCCAAAATGTTTTATTTCAAAAGTAAACCTGATAATTTACAATGCTATATATGACCTTGCCCCATATATGAAATATGGGTTTATCGTAACATAAATCTTAACGTTCTTGTAGTAAATATTTGTTAAATCCTAGTAGATCTTTAGTAGCTTGAATATAATTGTGACTTTTTACTCTTAATTTAAGATTAGTTTTCAAAAGATATTAAGTTAAAATTAATGAAATATTTAAAATTGTGACCTAACTCTATAGTGCCTCTAAATTCCCTGTTTATTCACTACATGTATTTTTCCCTTTCCTAAAAAATATTTAATGGAAATGTAATAAAAATTAACGTATTACCAGGAGAAACTTTGGCTTCTACTCATTTTGCTTGTTTGCTTTGAGGCATAATTTCCAGGGATTTGCTGGAGGGATATTCCTACCACTTACTCCTGCTTAACATAAAACATGCCTGCATCGCCCCATAGTGTGATTTCTTATTGCAGCAATATATATATACCTTCTTGGGCTATGGACTGCCGGAGGCTGCTAAGGCAATATCCCTGGCCTTTGTAGCCAACTCCAATTGTATTGTGCAAAGGGGGCAAGACTGCAGATTCAATTGATCCGCACAGCCCAATGCAACAAGAAGGTGGGATTTCCGCTGTCACGTTTCTCCAGTAGAATTCTTGGAGGAACTTCAGTGTTTTTTTCCTTATTAGACATGATGCTCACGCTGAAGTAGCGAAAAGGCTGGAGAAGGGAGGGACTTTGTTGGATCAATGAGTAGCCTTTGCTGGAGGAATGCAAAAAACCAGCAAGAAAAGGCCTCCGTTGGGGGGAGGGAGAGTTGTCCTGAATAAACATGAGTAGAAGTACAGTTGCAACGACCATAATTAATCTGCAACTCATCCATTTATCTAGGATTTATATGGGCTGAACTATTCTCCCAAAGGCTCTTTCAAATACACATTTGCTCCTGAACACAGTAACTTTATATTTCATGTCCGAGTGTTTCCTAAGGCATGTGAGGAAACAAATGAAACAAAATGTAACAGATGGCCTGATATACAAGTTGTTGCACTAATTTGCCTAATAATGCAACCCTTATGCAGTTATATGGAACACTTACCCAGGGCTTCTGCATCAGACTGCTTTTTAAGAGTGCTTTCTGCAGAAGTAATTTTTAGCACAGTTATAAATATATCTCCTCTTGTGAGATATACCAAAATGCAGCATGGGGATGTAAGAGCCTCCTGATAAACAGATTATGCTTTGAATTGTAAAGCCAGGGCAATTCTTTTGTTTTGGGATGGGGGAAAGAGTTGGAGGGAAGGATATTCTTTTCAACTTCTCATGGGTCTGTCTTGGAAGACTATGTTTCACCTCTAACTCTGTTACTATTTCAATTATGGCACACACATTTCCTCTTTGGGCTGGGCGGGAAAAAAGGAAAAGAGCTGCAACTGAAGTAATTTTGTGGTTTCTCCTACTAATCTCAGTGCAAGTGATTTTCACAGAATTGTGCAGGGTTACAAGGCAGGTTGATTCCAATAATGAGCTAAATTATGTTGGTGAAATTACAGAATCAGAACTCTGATATCCTTCATGATTTTTCTGCACATAATATTCAGATCTAGAACAATCAAATGGTAACCAGGTTTACACTGTATAAGCAATCAGCCAAAATGTACATGATTTAGCTTAGCCTATCGCTTCACTAAAAATGGTTTACGGCTTAGATATGGGCTGTGTGAATTCAGCCATTCTGTGTTTTGAGAAATTGTCCTTATACTTAAAAAAGAGGTCTTGAACCATCCCTTCCCAACGCAACTGCATCTTTCCAGTTGTCTAAACTTTCCTGGGATTCAGTGATTTTGGAAGA
>BLBF01000004.1:8702095-8786583 GCA_015471245.1 Laticauda colubrina | reverse complement strand
ATTATGCCTGGTATCTTGCTTTTGAGTCAGTGTTATGTCGATTTCCCGTGACTGCCTCTTCCCTGCAGTTTTCTTGGAACCCTCCAAGAAAGAATATATTTCTTGGAGAATACATTCTTGGAATGTATTTTAAATACATCAGGTGAAAGAGGACATATTGTCTTGATTTGATCTCTTGCAAAGGATATTAGTGAATCTTATGTTAATATTATCGTTCCATAAGAGTCGAACATAAGATAGTGGGCATAGCTAATATAAAAGCTTTCCTTTGTATGGGGTACATATTGGTGGAGTATTTGGCCATCGAGAATGTTCTCCCTAGGATACCCAAGTTAGAAATTATTGTAGTAAAGCTTAATTCCTTTTTTAAGCCTAAGTCAAGTCATCATTTGACTTATTTCAAACAGTTGTTTGTTAGCCAATGAAGATCAAGATTGTGTGAAAAATTGGCAAAATCTTGGATTTCATTTGAATTAGCCATGGGAGAGGAAAGTTACTTTGCAAATCCAAGAAATAATGGCTTTTACAATTTGACTCAGTATCTTAGCAGAGCCAGAGAAACTGGCTGCAATGAAGAGAAGCCTATTCCTATTTCTTTTTAAAACATAATTTTTATTAAATATTTAATAGAATAAAAGCCATTTAAATTTAGAAGAGAAAAATAGAAAAAGAAATAAGTGAAAAGAAAAAAGATAGGAAAAAAAGAGGAAAAAATAATAATAAAGTGACTTCTGGTCTTAACAGCAGTATATGGTATTACATTTTGCCCTCCCTCTCTAAGGTTACAATGTAACCTTTCCTTTCCAAAAACTCCCCTTTGTAATAATCAAATCCATAAATCTCCAATGCATTTTTTCTTTTTTCAGCAAAAAGGTCCATAAGAGGTTTCCAGTTGCGAACAAATATAGCTGATCTTTAAGAAAACTAATTTTGCCATATCTGCTAATTCTATCATTTTCACCAACAATTTTCCATTGTATTTCCAAGGTTTTCCTAGCATATTTCTAGCAAAGAACTGTGTGTTGATTAAGATGACCTTTTAGTTTTAATGAAGAATTGTCTTATTTTTATTTATTCCCACCTTTATTATTTTTTACAAATAACTCAAGGTAGCAAACATATGCAACACACAATCAAGTTACATGTATAAGTAACCTGTTTATAAGTTTCAAGTAATGTCAGGCCTTCAATCCATTGTGGTTTCTGTTTTAAAGCGATGTATGTAACTACCGAACATAACTGCTTTAAGATGTCTGAAGATTTTAGCTATGACTCTGATATGCCTACTACCATGGAGGTTAATTTTTTAGTTATTTTTGCTCAACCATGGCAGTCCTTCTGCTCTTTTGTGATCTTTAGCTGGTATTTTGTCTCGCTTGTGATTTGTTGAAGATTAAACTTCTAATAATTTCTATGAGCAAAAATCTTAAAATGGTAAATTCTATGACTTATCATAGCACCCTTCCCTCCTCTCTTAGCCCTTGCTTGTAAGATAAGGCAGTTGTATTGAACTGTAAGAATGCAAGAAATGTTATATAAATAGCAGTAAGAAGCATCTTCCCCTTTAGAAAAGGAACATAAAGCAGTAAATGAATACAGATATTAAATTAACTGGTTAGAATAACTGGCTTCCCAGTTGGAAGACAGTAAAGTTATCACTGTGCTCCTAACCTTGAAGGTAGTCACAATGCTAGTCTACAAAACTAGCACACTCCATTTACCAATTTTTTTAATGAAATGTAAGCACCAAGTTCCACCGACTTCCTTTAACTCCTTTAGCTTCAGCTGAGAATCCACTAGATGGCTCTCCAGGGTAATAAAATCTGCTTTAATATGCTTAGCAGTGATTGCAAGACTGGTGGATTGAGCGTTCCTGTTTTTTATTTTCTGCAAAACAGATACATATCCCCATCTGCACCCTACCCTGTAAATAGGGGAAAGGCACATAATTTATGCTTCTAAACCAGGTTTGCCTCCAGCAATGGCATTTTCCAACCCAGCAATCGTTACAGCAGCATGTTGACTGTGTGAAGTTCTGTGTGAGTTTTGGCTGGGAGAGGAAGAAATGTGGTGCAGAGATGGCTGCAAAGAAAGGACATGCAGGCTTATCTTAGGACATTTTTTTTTTAAATCAGCATTTATACCCTGAAGTGAATGCTTCCATTCCTCACCATCCAATCAGAGCTAAAGAAGCTTCTTGGATGTGAGGCGAAACGTCTTCAAAGAATAGCAATAGCACTCAGACTTATATGCTGCTTTATAGTGTTTTACAGCCCTCTCTAAGTGGTTTTTACAGAGTCAGCATATGGGTCCTCGTTTTACCCACCTCGGAAGGATGGAAGGCTGAGTCAACCTTGAGCCTGGTGGGATTTGAACTGCCAAATTGCAGGAAACCAATAGTCAGCAGAAGTGGCCTACAGTACAGCACTCGAACCAGTGTGCCACCAAGGCTCAGGAAAAAAACAAGAAAGTCCAGTTGTCTCTTGAAAAAGCACCTTTGGGACACCCTGAAGTGGCAGTACACTATTTGTGGGGTTGTGGCATGTTTGCTATTGTAAGGTAAAGTCCTCCACGCTTAAAGTTGCCAAGGTTGGAGACCCCTGCTCTATCTAGCCACAACAGGACTACGGTAAATCCAACCCCCCCTTCCCTTTTGAATTCCACTGACCATATCTAGCACCAAAATAATGCTGATGACCGTCAGTTGAGAATATTCCTATGCACAGGCACGGGTAGCAATAAATCAGTTTAAATGGACTTTCATGTGTGGATCTAATCTTTCCTGCCTGACAATTCCTAGCCTTTTGCCTGTTTCCATGTAATATGTCTTCCATTAGTTAGTCTGAAGTTCTCAGGATTTTCAACCCTTCTCTCCTCTTACAGAGTTCATTCCCCTCCTTTTCTCATGTTTGCTTGTGGAGTTCATGTTTTTACCTGATTTGCTCTCTCTGCATAAAGGAGGAGGGTGCAGTTCTTACCTGTGGAGAAGCTTAGGTAACTTAGCCTACAAAATATTTTCTTGCAAAAATTTGGAGACTGTATTTCTACTGATGCTGCTTAAAATGGTCTTTGCCCTTTTAGCCACCAAGGTCCTTATCCTGCATATTGTTACTGAGCTAGGGATTCCTCATCCTGTGCATACATTTGATTTGTTTTTTGTTTCTCCTAGGTAAAGAACTGTATTTCTCCCTAATGTGAAGTTATTTGGGGCCCATTTCTCAAACCTATAAACAGATTGAATGTTGTTTCTACCTCTAGATTGCTTGCTATTCTACTGAATTCTGATTTCTGCAAATTTTGATCAGCATTGTGTCACCATCTACTCCATTGATTGAAATTATATGAAGTACCAAGCCCAAGGCTGAACTCTGAACTGTACAGTTAATCCTTGACTTCATTTAGTGACTGTTCAAAGTTACAATGGCACTGAAAAAATGTGACTCATGACCATTTTTCACACTTTTTGTGGCATCCCCTTGGACACGTGATCAAAACTGAGATGCTCGGCAACTGCCTCATATTTATGTCAGTTAACAAATGTACAGGGCTCAATTGTGCTCATAAGCCAAGGACTACCTGTATACCTTACTCCAGTTTGATGAGGAATCACTAGTAAGAATAAAACTTTGACTATTTTAAATTCTTAATGAAATCCTGCTTTTTTCTATTTATTAAAGTCATATTTACTTTCCCTCTTTATCAATAATGTCAGCATTACCACTAATTTTATTTTATTTTTATCATGCTTGGGTAATTTTAATGTTATGTTGCCCTAAGTATTGTCTTTTTGGTGAATGATGGGCTATAATTTATTTTTTAAAATGTACTTAAACATGCCCCAAGGGAACAAAAATTAAAATAAATTTATAATACAAACACATTAAAAATAATAAAAAATAATGCAGAAGTTAATATTTAAAATTTCATTGGTGCATAGGAATAAATGCAAGTGGACATATAATAATCTAATTATTATGTATAAATAATTATGCACAAACAAAACATTTTTGCTATGTACAAAACTGAGTGAGAGGCAAGGGAATTGGAAATGTTTGAAGCAAAAATAGAAAAACAATAACTGTAACAATAACCAAAAAAAATGTGCCATGGCTTTTTTCTTTACTTCCCCCCATCCCAAAAAAGTATGATTTAATTGGTGTGAAACCCTGTAGTAAGTACCCCGAATATCTGGAGAAGCATGAAGCCCAATAACTTTTATGTCTTTTTTGTAATTCCCCATAATTTTGGTTAGTTTAGCAGACAATGAGGTTTGAGGGGAAACGTGACACAGTACTTTCACTGCTTCAAACTTCCTTGGTTGATAACCAGCCCTGGCAATGTTGGTGTTACTGCAGCTTTGTCTCTCAGAGTGCTGATACATGGAGAGACAGGAGCACTTTTTACAAGGTCTCGTGCCACACTTTGCACAAAGTGAGCATCAAATATGGGAATCCTTGAGGAAAACTGGCCTGAGCAATCCCCGAGGGACCCAGATGGAACACTTAAGCCAATGGGCCAATCCAGGATTTGGTGCCGACTGGTTTACGCTGAGCATGACACACTTGAATTAATTTTTTCTGAAATGTTTACCTCTTCTGTTGGAGAAATGGGAAGGAAACTTGGCGTCTTCCAACTCTCCTTATTTTCTCATGTTGGAAGAAGCAAGGAAATGCAGGATGGATGAGCCAGCAGTCTTAAATACGTAGGAGCCCCATTCATGAGACTGATGGGCTATTTAATCCAGGCCAGAAGATACCCCCGAGAAGCCAAGTCAGACTTAACCCCCCCCCCTTTGTTGATCCCAGAAGGTCCAAGTATTGAGACTTCCATTGAAAAGCTAAACAGCAGAGGCCAAGGACATCTTGTAGCTATGAACTCCATCAATTAAGGATTGTACATTTTTATGTGTCCTAAATCTCCTGTTACCTTTTACTGGATTGCCTTAAATTCTTATTGCTATGTGAAATATTTTGCTACCATTCACGTTTTCCACCTTTATGATGTCACGTTCTCTGTCTTTCAAGCTTAGAAAGCCCGAAGTACTATTACCATTAATCCTCCCATCCTCCCTTTCACCCATCTCCTTCCACTTATGACTGTATGACAGTAACCTTGTGGCTTATATCCGAACGATTTTTATTGACTGTTTCCTAGCATGATTTGATTGCTTATTGTACCCCATGAGTATTATTAAGTAATTATTATTATTAAGTTAATAATATTATTAAGTACCTTATGATTCTTGACTCTAGATGAATGTATCTTTTCTTTTATGTACACTGAGAGCATTTACACCAAGATAAATTCCTTGTGTGTCCGATCATACCTGGCCAATAAAGAATTCTATTCTATTCATTCCCCTCTTAAGAGATATTTCCCAGTTTGTATCATGGTTTTAAATTTAGGAGTTTTTGCATCACTTTACAGGTGTCCCATCTGCAATTTTATTGCTCATTCACCATGTCTGGAGTTTTTGCGGTTTGCATATACCCTTGTGAATAATTTGGGATCATCTGAAAACTCACCCATCTCATTGCTCAGAACAGGGTCATTATGTATCTTTTAAAAACTTGGCTTCATGAGACACATATTTCAGAAACAAACTCACGAACCACAGCTATTGAAAAAGGAAGATAATCATTTAATGTTCTTATTTCCAGACATAACACATCACATATGACTTCGGCACCAGAAGGGCCCAGCCAAGCAAGGCAAGGACAGATCTGAGGTGGAGGGATGGGGTTCATTCTGTGTCTCCACAACAGACTGTCCCTGTTGTGTACGTTGTGGCCTGGAGGGAGGGCTCTATTAGCCCAGCCTTCGGTCCACTTGGCACCAAGAGAAAGTTCAGTTTTGCTGAGATAGGCAGACCCTGCTTATATACAGCAGGGGGAGGAGAGTCACATACATTTGGAGGCTGCAAGGAAGACGGGGCTTCGTAAGGCAAATCTTCAGGGCGCCAGATACAGTTAGATGGGAGCCTCCCAACACAAGCAATGGCTAGTAGGAAGGGGTGGGAAAGAGCTGGGACATCTCCTTGCCCTGGGCATCTTGGTTGGCTTGGCTCCACCTTCAAGTAGGGAGGGCATGAGTGGCAGAATTCTAGGAGCAGCTTCTTGCCCCTTCCTGCCCCTCAGAGCTTTAGCTAGGACAAATCTCCCCCTCAATACGCTCACACTCCTAGAACAGGAGGGGGACACGCAGAGGGGACAAAGCCTCCCTCATTATCTTATTGAGGCATCACTTGGGAGATCATGATCGGACTCCTCTGTTTCCTCGTTTGGGGCTGATTCACAGTTCGGTACCGGAGTAAAAGCAGGAGATTTTCTGAAAGAAAAAAAGGGCATGGGGTCACATGGGCACGAGGGCGAGGAGAAGAGGGAAGAGGCCTCAAAGGAGTCAGACACAGGGCTCAAGAAACATCAGGTCATAAGGACAGGGCACAAGTTGTGAGGAGAGACTTGGCTGAAGGTGGCTTCATAACTAGAGTGGGCCCAACTGAAAAGCACAAGGAAACTGAGGTGTGCAAGGAGGGAGCTTCATTGGGTTCTTTGCTAAGCCTAGGATTACAGTTGGTTGGGAAAGTCAAAAATCTTCCCCACCCCCAGTACTGCATTGAATTCATTGTCCCATAAGCTAGTGCAAAGGCCCGGCCGATCAGTGGTGCTTCTTTTTCCGATGAAAGTTGTTGTTCGACAGCGATTGCATCTGACAAAACTGCATCACCTTCTAGAGACACATGGCACGAAACACAACTCCTGCAAGTCTGCAAGGGGGGGGTTACAGCCAATCACTCAGAATCCAACTCAGGTTTGCCATTATCCCCCACCCCCCCACTTTGATGTGCTCTCATAACAGAGAACTCCAGACGTCCATGTTGCCTGGTCTCACCCATAGACCCTTCTGCATCTCTTACTGCTACCTGGAGGACTCCTATGATCGAACCTCCAACCCGCTCTCCATGCCCTCTAGGATTACAACAGGACTATATTGTTGTACTAGGACTGTTGTACTAGGACTGTATATCCCATGGGCACTTACCTGTCTCCAGACTGGGTGATGAGGCGACGGCATGTCTCCATCTGCACATCCAGCCCACGCTTCATGCTGCACATTTCCATGTATTCATGCAGATGCCGGTTCATGTCATTCTTTGCTGTTGCTAATTCCAGCTAAATAAAAGGGTAGCAACAAAGGGGATCATTCTGCCAACAATATTGGGAACATTACGCTATACCTCCTGCTGCTTTCCAAAAGGCTGGTTGTACCTATGTGGCTAGTCAGGCAAATATTCCCTTATGCCACTCCATATCCCAACTTTGTCATATACATACGTTCATACATACAAACATACATACATACATACATACATAATTTCCTCTGTGGTTGTCCTTCACTACTATGCTTCTTCCATTTGTACATAAAAACTGATTTTCATCATAGCCATGCTCTAGTGTGATCAAGAAATAGGCTACTCTATGTTCTAGAGCACCTCAACTCTGTGGATGCAATAATTGGACACCCAGCATAAAAGGATGTTCCTTTTTAGATAAATGCTTTTGGAATTCTTCAAACCCAGACATTATACCAGTGCAGATTTTGTTTTAACCACGATATGCCAAAGAAATCAGAAGTTGCTTTATTCATAATTCTAGGTCAAAATCAAACCACATTATGAATTGTGTAAACTTGGCAACTTCCCATGAGTATCTATATAGGACATATCTATGTAGGACACACACTGGTTTTCATTTTTTTTCCCTTTTCAGTAATCTTTTTTTCTTTTTCTAGAGAGATTTCACTGCTTTCCTTCATTATTTTTATTTTTGTCATTGCCATCTAGCTTTCCTAAGCCATGACATTTGCATTGGGCTATGCCAGTTTGCAAGATGTATATTTGATAAGGTGAAGGCAACTTATGTTTCTCTTGCTTCCAAACCTGACAGATATTGTTTTTTCCCCACCTCAATTTGGTCAATGGTTTCCTGATATTCCTTCTCTCTGCTTTTGAAGAGTGACTCTGTGTCCTTGATCACTTTCTCCAAACTGTCATCTGATTGCTGAAGAAAGAGAGAGAACAGATACCATTAATTGAAACCAAGGTTAGAGGGGGAGTCATTCCTATCACATGGCAGAAGAGATCATATAACCATTGTTTCTCTTTTAAAAATCATTTATTATGTTGTTTCCAGATAGGCAATTTCACCTGAGAGTTAGTGCAATGTAAGTTTGGGTAAGCTAAATTCAAGCTGTAAATCAGGAATGTTCCTTTTCACTTTGCCTCAACCATGATCTTGGTTGGTTGGTATCAGGAAAATCACTTTCTCTATCTCTCTCTGCCTTTTTGTAACAGACAGTCTACATTTAGAGATGGCTCAGAAAACATACATGCAACTGCTCAAAATTTCATATGTGTTATACAATAATGAATTGTATTTCAAGATGCTAAAAGCAGCACCAAAAATGTGGGAGATGGTAAACTATCTTGGAAAATTGAGTTCTCATTTCTGGTACATTTTCTGATAACTATGTTACTTATAGTGTTTTTAAGGCTTACTTTTTCAATATGCTTTGCTTCAGGCTATTCTTATAGATAATCTAGGTGCCTCAGCTACATCAAAATGCTCTCCACTTCAAGCAATCTGGAGCAATCAGAACCTATCATCATTTTCTTTAAAATCTTCAAATGCTTCTGTATCTATCTCTTCCAAAATATCCTTCCTGCAAAGCACTGAAAGAGACTTCCTTCACCACCTTATTTTACCCTTTCATAGGGGAGAGAAGGAAACAATATATGAACTAAAATTAATTCCCTGGTTGAGGAAAAGATTTAAATCTTGCCCCAATTTCGCACCTTTGCATCATTACTCTACTTAGGCTTCCGTTCTCATTTCACTATTTTTCTAAACTGGTTTAAAAATTGGTAATTATACTGCTAACTGAAACAAAACATTATGACTTTATTAAAACATCTGCACAGATTACTACCTATGTATCTAATCTGCCTAGATGCTAAAGAATAACAGAACAGAAGCATGTTCTATGATTTAGGTGACAATGGAGTGGAATGGAACAGAACAGAACAGAACAGAACAGAACAGAATATCTTTAATAACCAAGTGTGATTAGACACACGAGGAATTTATCTTCGGTGCATAAGCTCATAAGTATGTGGAAAGCAACAATAATAATCATAATAATGAAGGATAATAACCATAATAATGATACCAATAGAGAAAGTAGTAGGATAGATGAGAAGGATCAAAGTAACATAGCCATACTACATAGGCAATATACTTAAGACATAAAACAGAACTGTGGAAATTGAATGCTTAGCAGGAAAAAAACTGTCTTTGTGTCTAGTTGTTTTGGGATACAATACTCTGCAGTGGCATCCCGAGGGGAGGATGTTAGTTGCATAATGTGTGCATCAATTGATCATCTATTTCAGGGGTCTCCAACCTTGGCAATTTTAAGACTTGTGGACTTCAAGGTGAAGCCCACAAATCTTAAAGTTGCTAAGGTTGGAGAGGAGACCCCTGATCTATTTTTCTTACTTTCTTATGCTTGGCCCAGGGATATGGTACTGCCTCCAAAGACAAATCAATTCTACAGACACACTACATAGGCTGAATTTCATGTCACAGAAAAGAAGTCATAATCTGGCATATGCTGACAACTCTAACTTTATACTCTTCACTTACATAGAATCCTTGTCTGATAACTTATTTCTACATCAACTGGCAAGTGCATCACTCATAAGTAACCCTGATACTATTCATAACAGAATTCCAACCTAAACATTGTACAAGATGAGCAACAAATTACTTGGTTAGCCACCCTTTCAAGAAACCAGAGAAATAAATGTAGGGACTTCAAAGTATGTATAATTGTCTTTCCTCTACTAGAGGGTAGATGGATCACTTATGTGAGGACCCAGATTGTAAATTTCTTAGAGAGGGCTGTAAAAAGCACTGTGAAGCAGTATATAATCTAAGTGCTATTGCTATATATGACCAGATACCAACATTTCACAATATGAGAGAACGGGGACTTTGGTGTTCAGAGTATACAAAGACTTGAAAACTGCACTATATGCACCTATCCTGTGGAATGTGATTGCTTCTAAAATCTATGTTCTTTCCATCCTGAGTGTCTTCTGTTCCTAGAATTGGATCCTAGTATTTTTCCTGGGCCTGAGGTTGCAATGGATGGAACCCTTAACTGGATGTGTTTTGGTACAGAGTAACTGGATCCCCTTTTTGCATTGTGGGGGATTTTCCTGTTTATTATACTGTGAGCTGCCCAGAGTTGTTATTGAGTTTGAAATAAATAAACTTCCCAAGAAGAGGCAGTTTTTCTCCTTACTTTGTGGATCATAGTTTGTGTTACTTCAAAGCAAGGACGAAGTCTTGATAATTGAAGGGATTGCTGATGATCAGGCAATCCAACTTTAAACAACCTCAGCTCATTGCTCTTTAAAAAAAAGAAATTGAAATATGTATTTGAAACCAAAGAAATCTATTTATTCAAACAACTTGGTCAGAAAGTTGATGTGTCTTACATAAACATGTGAACATGTGCCAAACACACAGTCCTCTTCACCATCCTGAAATGTACAGTAAAGCACTTAGCACTTACACTTGTATAAAGCTCCATAGTGCTTTACAGCACTTTCTGGGTGGTTTACAATGTCAACATATTTTCCCCCAACAAAATCTGGGTCCTCATTTTACTAACATCGGAAGGATGGAAGGTGAAGTCAATCTTGAGCTGGTCAAGATCGAACTCCTGGCAGTGAGCACACTTAGCCTTCACTATTGCATTCTAACCACTGCGCCATCACAGTTCCACCACCAGGATATAGAAATGACTCAAAAAGCCCAGTAAACAATAGGAGAGATCTCATGTAAAAGTGAATAGGGCAGAATCTGGAGATGACAAAAAAAGACTGCTTCGAAGGCAGAAGCTGTATGTTACCTCTCCTTGTGCCTCAGCAGCAGCAATAGCATAGCCAGAAAAATCTTCCCACAACAGCAGCGTTTCTTCAGTCTCCTCCCAGGTGAGGCTGTCACAGTCATCTTCAAAATCATATTCCCTCCTGAGGATAAATTGTAAATCAGTGGAGAGAATAAGTAAAAAATGCTACAACAAAAGAAGTGACTTTACTACATTTTCTTTCACATTTCCTATTAGACATGACAGGTTTAGAGAAAACCTTCCAGTCAGAGGTGTCATTCAGCAGGTTCTGACCAATTCTGGAGAACCAGTAGTGGAAATTTTGAGTTCTTCAGAGAACTGGTAGTGGAAATTTTGAGTAGTTTGGAATACCACCTCTGACTGGCTCTGTCCCCATCTATTCTCTGCCTCCCGAGTCCCAGCTGATCGGCTAGGTCTCCTTTTGTTGCCCTGAACAGGAGAAAGCAGTGAGTTGTGTGGGGAGGGAATTGGAGATTTTACAATATCCTTCCCCTGCCACCCTCACCAAGCCATGCCCACCACACCCACAGAACTGGTAGTAAAATTTTTTGAATTCCACCATTGCTTCCAGCCCTCTCTAATTCTGGAGTGGATGTTTCTTGCATATGGTGGCCATATGTAACCCAGGAGTTACAGCAGTTGGGTAGCGGACCGGTCCCTCTTTCCCAGCACCCATAGCCAGAAAGTTTCCAGCATAAAGTTGTTTTCTCCAGGCAGCTCCTCCAAAAGGAAACATCCATGTGATTCTTGAATGGTCCCACAATACACAAGATTGTACAGAGGCTATTCCCCTTTCCAGAACCCAGAAGAATCATTCCACTTTACAGAGTTAAAGATAAGGGAAGAGCCTCTTATATTTACTTTTTTCTTAAATGACCCTTGTTTTTACAATAACAAGATTCAAATTCAGTGGTGCTGTTTAAAAAGCTTGTTTTCAGATACGGGATAGGCAATTCCTGAACTTGAGATTGGTGCCTCTCTTTTTCCCCATCCCACTGCAGGCATGCCTCACTCACAACTGATTCAGCATCCTCTGCATCTCTTCATTGATGCTCGCAGTGGTCTCATCCTCTTCTTCCTCTTCTACTTTTTTGGGGGCCTCACTCTCACAGAGGGAGGTGTCCTCCTCACTGACCAGCTTTCGCTCCCGTTTCCGCCCCACTGTAGCTGGGACCTTAATGGGAGACAAGTGCAGAGACTACAGAACGAAGTTGGGTTGGAGATTGTAGGTGGATGGGTGAAAAGAGATGCAAAGGATGATGGGGTGGGGTGGGGTGGGATGGGATGGGATGGGAGAGAGAGAAAAGGGTAGATAGGAGGTAGAGAGAGACAGAGAAAGAGAGAGGGAAGCTTATTATGACCAAGTTAAAGATGACGTGATGACTAAAATGCAAGATTAGAAACCTTTATTTTTTAAAATTAAAAGCTAAGCAGCTGAAGATGGAATCGGATGGGGGTTCATATAAAGGAACTCAAATCACACATCAGAGATGGAGGCAAGAAAACAAAGCAAGACATAAGGAGAAGGAGAAAAATGCCAGGATTTGCAGTTAAGTTTTATTTTAAAGAAAAGCTTCTAACTTGGATATTTTTCCAGCTTAATGAAAATAAAAACTAACCAACTGCTTCTGTAAAGGAAGAAGAGAAAGAAGAATGTGTGCAAAATAGTGCAAGAAAGTGAGCAAGTGAATAAGACAAAGAAAGAGAGAGAAAGGGGGTGGGGAGGAGAGGAGAGAGACGGTGTTAGAGGGACACACATGCTTTGCACCATGTCTCCTTCTCCGGCAACTTTTTCCCAGAGACGGCCCACCAAAACTGGATGGAGAGACGTTCTGGGGCTCCCTTTGTGGGAGTTGCCCTCCAATTCAACATGCCTGCCTGATTCTGCCATAGTCAGAGGTGAACATATGGAATGAAGATAGAGTGATGGGGACTTTGTCCTTAGATGTTTCGGCTCCAGGTGGGAAGGGAATTGGGCGCCTCTCACCTGAAACATTTTGATCATGTCCTCGCAGTTGCGCTGTTGAGCTACATCACACAATTTAGCGGTGATATCGATACGTCGACAAATGTCCATGTCTACCTTCATGGCCTTCTCCTGGATCTTGGTGTCCAGCTCACTAAGATTCTTAACACAGGCAGAAGAAACAAAAGAGAGAAGAATTAGGCCAATCTCTCTGTAGCCTCTCACACAAATTATTTTGGTTTGGAGGTCTCATTTAGAAGCAAGGTAGAGAAGGGAACAATTGTGTATGTATGGCATCATGTTTTACAGTGAGACATTTGGTTGTTCTCCAAGTATTATGGCCATCTGCAGTTATTTATTTGCTGTCTCTTTCCAGTCCTGAAATAAATGTAATATTTAATTTCAATATTTGGGTTTAGGACACTGCATAAGTCCAACTGACTCTGGATGGCTCAGGACATTAAAACGACATAACAAAAATGCAATCGAAATAGAAACATCGAACATTAAAAAAGATGGTGAATCCAGACATCAATAAACAAACATTTCACGGTACCCAATAAGGGTTCCCACAACCCTAACCCAAAGCCTGAGAAAAGAACCAGAAACACCATCAGGAAGTTGGGGGGGGGGAGGTAGGTGGGGAGGGTGTCTGCCTATAGAGGTAGACCTTGGGAATAGCATGCTTACGTTACTCATCAGTCCTTTGAAAACAACCAGCTCTGCTTTTAGCTTCTCCACCTTCATGGCCAGCTCCTCCTGACAGGCTTCAGCTTCTTGGGCTTCCTGGTTGAGAGACAGAGACGCATAAAGACAAAGACAGAGGCAGGTTGCAGAGAATAGGAAGAAAACAAGTAACCCTTACCTCGTGTAGCTCAGTCACTTGGTCCTGCAGCTGAACACGCAACGTGTACTCCTCTTCCCACCTGAGAAGTCAAACAGGCCAAGGCTAGGACATTGGATTTGACCCCAGAGGGGTGCCATGATGCAAAACCCGACCCTCCTTGACTTCTCGCTCCCCAGTGCAACCTGGTCCCATCGGAGGAACTTTAAATGGATGTCATCTAGAGCTTTGCCAGCTGAGGAATTCTGGGAAGTCCACAAGTCTTAAAGTTGCCAAGGTTGGAGCCCCCTGGTCTAGAGAAGAGAAGTGCTGCAAATAAGCAGTTACCCCACTGGAATGTGTTCCTATGACAGGTGGGAGTCTCACGCCACATGCTTATCTCATCTTGATCTGGATTCACTGGCTACTCTCCCCCTCTCAATTGAGAAGAGTAACCACAAACTATGTTTAGTAACTGCAGCACACTCAGAATGTACTGTCATGACAGATGGTCCCCGCCTTTCATCCCTGCAATGCTGGATCAGGCCGATGGGCATGTCTAAATGCAAGAGTTTTCCTCTCCTTTCTTCCACATCTATACCTGGCACTCAGCTGTCTCTGGCCTACAGAGTATCAATTTTCTAATGCCAACTAACTGGAGCAAATGCTTCAGAGCCATTCTAATCTCTATAGGGTATTAAATCAGCCATAAGAGCCTTTGTCTACAACATTGACACAATTCCTTTTCGTTGTAACAATCGTAGAAAGCTCTGGATTTGAGAGAAAACGGCAATCAAATGCAATTCTAGAGGGGAAAGAGAGCAAAACAGAGATTTGGAAAACCCAAGTGCGAAGTACCAGAACCTGAAAAATCTAGACAGGCCTACTTGTAATCCCAGCCCATGATAAATGAGGGCAGAGACGGACACCAGTTTTCATCTGAAAAAAGGAAGCAGGTTTCTGTAGTAACAGACTTGAAAAAGTACAGCTCAAAGGCAAAGTACACACTCAGGAATGGGGTGTCATGTGAATTTCCAGAAGCTAACACTGAGAATCGGTTTGGTGAAGTGGTTAAGGCAGATATGTAAGAGTAGGGAGATTTGAATCCAAGTCCTGTCTTATGCAAAAAGCCACCCTTAGGCCAGTCACCTCTCTTCAGTCCTAGGAAGAAGAAAAAAAGGCGAACCATTTCTAAATATTTTGCCAAGAAAACTGCAGGGATGACTGTAATCCAGACAGACACTATGAGCCAAGAATGATTAAAAAGCACATGCGTGCGTGCACACACACACACACACACACGCACAAAATAAGCACACGCGCGCACACACACACACACAAAATGCAGAACTGGCAGAAAATATGCAACCTAACGTACATGAACATGCATGTGTTACACAAAGGTTACAGAATATAGCTAATCTATAGATGTAGCTTTCAAATTGCTTAAATTAGTCGACTGGATTCTTGCCAAACTTATTTTATTTTAACAATAAAATGTGGGAAGGGACATGGAATATACCATAAATTATTTTTCAACAGCAAGGTTTTGATTTAAATAAAAAATAAGCACTACAAGAAAGTGTGGAATGTTTCTAATTTCTTAAAAAGTTTAAAATTCCACCACAAAATCCCAACACTTATCATTAGAAATTGTAAGCCAAGAGTTACCTTGAGGTAAGATGAGCTGCCTATACATTTTATAATTAAAGAAATAATATATAACTAAACTAGAAAACAAGGGAGGCAGATTTTGCAATATGTGAAGATTTTCATATAGTTTGCCAGAATAGTCCCATCTAACACAATAACGGCCCGAAGGTTTGATGTAAATTGAAGAGTGGAAGCTAAATTAAATAAATACACTACTTGACTACAGTCACTTGAGCCAGTTTATTTAAATAAGGTAGTTTAGAGCTTGCATATTTGCTTAGCTGCTAAAAATAACTGAATGTAGTATATTTGGAAGGACCGTATCATTGAACTACAAACAACATCTTCCATTTACAATACAAAAATGGCACCATGAAGTTTCAGAGTAGGAATGAAACCAACTCCTCATCTCCTCTTCCCTTTTATTCTACACTGGAAAACCTCAAAGCTCTAGTTGCATCCAATGGGAGAACTTTTCCTTATAAAAAGCAGACTCCAAGCATTTCTGAAATTTCTTTCCAATCTGAGAATCCTTTGCCTTGTAATTTTGAAGGGAGCATTTAATGGGGATGGTAACTTCTCAGAACCTCTTGATTGACCCCATGTCTTCTCTGTTCTGGGGGGGGTCAACCCAGGGGGATTCAATTTTTTTAACAACCGTGGCTTAGTTGATGGGCATGGCTTGGTGGTCATGTGACTGGCTGGGTGTGGCCAACTCAACATCCCTCACATCAAGGCATGCATCTCCTTGCCTGGCCTCTCATGACTGTGGGGATGCTGCAACAGTCATAAGTGTGAAAAATGGTCATAAGTCACTATTTCAGTGCCACTGTAACTTTGAATGGTCACTCCACACAAGCAAAGTACCAGCAAAGGAGGGGAAAAAAACTCCAGAGATGTTCCTGAGACAGAAAGTCTAGTCCTGCCAAGAATGCAATAAGAGTTAATGGAGAGGCAGTTTCTGTAAGCAACACCAGAATGTTTCCTTCCTGCCTTCCTTACAGGATTAGGCCAGTAATTTCTTCAAACAACCGGTTCTCCGAACTGCTTCGAATGTTAACAACCGGTTCCAGCGAATAGGTGCAAACTGGTAGAATCCCACCCCTGGTGTGAACCTACACTCCAAAGCACCTGAAGGCAGAACAAGAAGCAACAGATGGAAGCTAATCAAGGAGAGAACCAGCTTGCCCCCAGAAGTTGTGGGTGTTATTTTACTCAAAGTTTTTAAAAAGGGACTGGACAGTCATCTGTCTGATAATGGTATAGGTTCTCCTGCTTGAGCACGGGGGGTGGATGAGAAGATCTTCAAGGTTCCTTCCAACTCTGCAATTCTGTGATTCAGTTACATAAAAGATGTTACGTACCAACCAAACTACTTTATGATTCATATGCTAGATCTCCATGGAGAAGCAGAATGCTATAAACACAACAAGTCTGATGGAAAATATGTGCTGCTGGAATTGATTAACCTACGTTGCAAGGCCAAGAGATGAATGCCCCAGTAACTGACTAGGGATAAACAAAGCCATCTCACCATTGCCAGAAAGTCAACAGAGGGTATTGAAACCAGTATGCCAGTGTTTCTTTTCACTCCCACTCTGAACACTCTTTAAACCAGGGGACTCCAACCTTGGCCACTTTAAGCCTGGAGGACTTCAACTCCCAGAATTCGCCAGCCAGCAAAGCAAAGCTGGCTGGGGAATTCTGGAAATTGAAGTCCTCCAGGCTTAAAATGGCCAAGGTTGGAGACCTCTGCTTTAAACACTGCATAAAATTAACCCCATTTTAACTGCTCTTTTTCTTTTAAAACCAAAGACCACTTTGCCTTGCTCAGTGGACTTTTTTTCTCCCTTTGGCAAAGTCCAAGGTAAATACCCTGTAGGCTGTAGACCAGAAAAATCTGCCACTTGCCCCACCCTAAAGAATCAAAACAAATGGATGATTATTCACAGAGAAAGAACACAGAAAACTGAGTAGAATATAGAAAAGAATGACGCAAGTTGAGGGCATGAAGGAAGAACACACACACACACAGAGAAGCAAAAGTCTTTAGGAAATCCTAATATGCTTTAGGAGCAACAAATAGCTAGGATTATCATATACACACTTAAAAAATGTGGGTGCACAGGCATACCAATCCAGTTCCAACCCTCCCACTACAAATGATGTGCTGTGAATTCCAACAAACTCTCTCTGCAACTCTCGCTATCTGCAACTCTTGAACATAGCAATTTGTTGCTCTTTTGAAATATAAAAGGATTCCCACACGAAACAAACATGTTATGAAAAACCGTACAAGATATACTGCACAACTCTTGCTTCTGAAAAGTGTGCTTATTTATTCCGCAAGATCTTCATGAGGTATTTCCTCATGAGGTAAAAATGTGATGGAGTATTTGGAAATCTCTCCCCCCCCCCACCCGAAATATGATGACTGAGAGAGAGTACACCAGGGCAAGAGTACCTTAGAAGTATTCTCTACTTTAGAGTACCTTAGAAGCCCAAGTTCCCTCCCTACAAAAAGATGGATACAAGAGAAACTGAGGCTGCTTATACTATAGAGAATGACTCTTTTATGTTTAAAATCACAAGTGATAAAATGTCAGATGCTGGCTTTTCATACATACAAAAAGACAGTAAGTGTGATTTAAATTGTTTGCAGCTTCTACCTTTAGTAAACCATTCTACTTCACTAGCCTTCTGGAATGAGAACACACACTTTAGGTCCCTCCCAAAATCGTTATGGCCAGCATTCAACTTTTCCATTTCTGTCTTATTAGCGGGTGGAAATGGACTGAGTACTGGTCAAAGAGCAAAACCAACCAGACGATGTGCCATTAAAAACGGGAGAAAAAGCCAAGCCTGCTTTCCCTTTTTTTTCTCCATTCAGCCTCAACTTCTCTTTGCCCTCCCCACCAGGTTTTCATTCACATCTGCAATGCACCATTGCCTAATAATAGTCTTACTGCAAGAGTCTCTCCATCCCACTTTGCACAACCTAAGCAAGCAGAGGGCATCCAGCACACCGTTTCTGAGACTGACCTCATCACTCACATCTCCCCTTCCCCCCCCCCCAAAAAAAGGGGGGGGGCGAGCAAACCAATTCCCAACTGAACCAAAGCAACTGAAAGAAGAACAACCAATCAGCATAGCTGATCTCTTCTCCATGCAACAAAGTGAGATTTCCTGAAGACAATATCTTTTCAGCAGAAAGGGAAACTCTAAGAGGTCTCTCGAATCAAGTGCATCCAGTCCAAGGAAACCATTCTGAACAGCACTTTTTGCACCTTGTGTCATCTAACAGGCTCCCAGATTTATAGTGCAATAACTTAGTATATAATTATAAATGCCCATGTAGTCTGTGCTGTATAACTGATCTGACATTTTCTACTAAATGAATGGTTTCATAGAAACAAAAAAGGTGGAAGATGTGGGGAAATAATTGTCCTAATTTGGCAGAGGGGGGCAGTAGATGATCTCCAAACTAATGTCCAACCCTTACATTCTATGACTATCTGATTTACACTAAATTCTGCAAATAAGGACAAAGCGATCATGTTTAGTCCCGAATTCAATCTATTGGGAATGGTGGTTCTAGGAGTACCAGATTTCTGAAGATGAGTTTTGGTCCACAAGAGCCACATTAAATGGCCCCTTACAGCCCATAACTAGAGTGAGACTATTCACATCTCTTGTACATTCCCTCTTTGTATAAATTGTAGAAGAATCTCATCGCTAATTAAATTATTAATTAATTATTAATAATTAATTAAATAATTATTAATTATTTAAATAATTAAATAATTGGTCTAATTAAAGAGAAAGAAAATCTCACAAATGCAGCATGAGAACAATGTGTCCCGACTCCTGCCCTGACATCAGCACTTGATATTTACCCTATATACACCCAGTTCTCCCACAATGGAGCCAGAAAGGAGGATCATCATTTCAGAGCATATTTACAATGCAGTCTTACATTTGTTGACTGATTTCTGAAAAATTTTCAGCATTATTATATTCTATGTGAGGCAAAAAGATACCAAGGATTGCAAATAGATTCTCATTGCCATAATAAAACTGTAATTCCCAAGATTTTGGAGAAACAGGCATATGAGTTAGGCAGGTCAAGCAAATCAAAGGAAATTTATAACATAAACGGTCAAATTAGGTCAAAATTTAATAGAACTCAGAATTCTGTCTTGCCAGGGAACCAAATAAGTTGGTTGTGCATGGTCCCTGATTTTGGTTCTTTCTTATCTAAACAAACCAGGGAACATCAACTATGACTTGTTTCGGCATCACCAAATCACAATCTCTGGCTTGTTGCTTTACAGCACTCTAGAATCAAAACATGTTCTGAATACTGATTTTGGCTTGTTAGGAGATCTGGAAGCAAATGTTCTCTCAATTTACAATCACATCAATTAATTCGCTTTCATCAAGTCAAATTTAGAAACTATTGCATCTTCACATCTCACATCAGAGATCCCAGTTTAGATGTAATACTGTCCTAAACAAGGTTTTGTAGCTTGTTTAATGCTTCCAAATGGCAGGAAGAGCCATTGGGAATCAGGCTCTTGTTCACTATGACGTTGCTATAACTAAAGTAAACCTCAAAAAGGCACTTTATTCTAAACTTTATTCTAAAATAATTAACAGTATTAAATAGAAAAAGGAGGCCAAATTCTTAGATCATAAAATAAACGTGCCCTAGAGGTTGGTGAGATTTTGCAATCCTTTTTAAAATCCCTTCCAACTTCAGGACTGTTCTCTGCAGACATCAACTTTGCACAGTCATCTCATGTCTACAACTTAGCACTTCTAATTGTCAAAACTGAAAAGATTAATCAATATACATTTGGAATCTCAAACTCCAACTCATTCCCTGATTTCTGCAAATGGACTCATTTTTTCTCTTGTCTCTTCTCCAGATAACAAAGAAAACAACTTGATCCAGAGTTTTCTCCCCTCCTTAAGTGAGAGGAGAAAACTCTATATCAAATTGTTTTCTTCGTTGTCTGGAATGGATGGCACATGTGTGTGTGCACATACATGCCAAATCTGAATGCTGAAGGAAAGGACTGAATACAGCTAGATACAGAAAGATCTCTTGTCCATCATAGTCTTAGCTATCCTAAAAGCAGCCTTTTCTGTCTAGCAGTCTCCAGGCAGGTGGGGTCAAAGAGAATCATGGGAACTGTAGGAAAAGGCATTCAAAATGCTACCATAAACTGTAGTTTAGGAAAAGGCATACAAAATCCTCTCTAGGTGTTGTTGCAGCATCTTTCACCCCCTTGCCATGTCATCTGAGAGTTGTGATTCAGCTGCCTCTACAGAACTACAGCGTTCCTGTTTCTAATTTAGAGGATTGCGGTACCGCAGAAGTGATTTATAAGGACAGCTTTAGAAATACGATGCAGAAACACAGAGTGAAACAATTGTTTATTTTCTCCTCCAACCTGTGGTTAACATGCAACGATCTATCCAAGCCTCAAAAACAGAGCTACAGACTCAATTTTCTGGGTAAAATACATTGTGTAATAAAGTGACCTTGACTTCACTTCATGTAGAAATATAGACATATAAATGAAGTAAATAAAACAGTGTCATATACGGGTATATGCAAACTCACATTGAATCTGAATTCCCACTCACCCAACTGAGTTGGGGGATTCTATTCTTCTTATTGAACCTTTTCAACAACTATTTTCAACAAGATTTAAAGGAGGAGGATTTGGTGTGATAAAATATTCCCTAATCCAATAATCCCTCTTTAGATTAGGGAAAGATAGTGTCAGTCTACAATTTAGATTAGATATATCAATTAGTAGATGAATTGACAATACTTGTCCCTACAAATATTGAACTGAAGAAGCTTCTTGAATGAGAAGCAAAATGTTTTCAAAGAAAAACAAAGCCCAGTTGCCTTTTGAAAAAAAGCATCTTTGGGATATTGTATAATCTCATTTATTATTGGAAATATTTATATCATACTAATATTACTATTTAATATAAATATTAAACTCCAGAAACATTTATTGCATTTTTTTAAAGTTTAAAGCATCAACTACTGTATTGATTTTGCTGCTTCAGATCCCAATATATCATTGGTCAGCCCTGTTTCCACACACCACCAAAAAGGGTAGGTTTTGTGTGTTAGTTTTTGTGGTTAATTACCCACAAAATAAAAATGCATGGAACTGAAGTCTTATGAGAGAAATTACAAAGTAGAAGGTAAAGTCAGTGCCTGGTCCTTGTCTACTCCCTCATTAGAAAAGACCCTGATGTTGGAAAAGGTTGAAAGCAAAAGAACAAGGAGACAGTAGAGAATGAGATGGTTATTCAGTTTAATTGATGAAATGAACATGAATTTGTCAAATTCCAAGAGACAGTGGAGGACAAGGGGGGCCTGGCATGCTGTGGTGCATGGTGTGACAAAGAGTTGGACATGACTTAGTGACTGAATAACAACACCCACCTCAACTATTCCCTATTTCTCATTTACCAGCCGTACTGAGAAAGATTCCAAGTAATAGGTTTAAGAGCAGAAATACGATTCATGGTTCTTGCGTACACGTTTGAATTTCATGAATCAATTTCATCACTTGAATCAATTTGTATAGTTCTAGGTTGTGGAACCCAGAAATGTGGTATTAATGAAGTGTCCTAGACTTTTTAATACAGCCTCTGGAAGGTGATTCAGCAGAAGGGACTTGTTTCGATCTGAGCAAAACACTTAGCTATATCCGAACACTGCCAAGAATGATCATCTGTTTCTCTCTCACTTAACTTGTTGAGAAAGGCAATATATGGATGGGAGAAGTGAGGTTTCATTACTGTCTTGAAAGAGCAATGAATCATGAAATACAAGATAATGATAGCAATCGCATTGGAATTGGTTGCAGGTATTTTGCTAAATTTGGGTAAAAGCATGCATAGGGAATAATCATAATCATAACCTTGGTCTTTTAATCCAGGACTGGGCACTTGAATACCCTAGAACAGCCAGCGAAGAGGATGCTGGTGCAGAAAGCTGACTTATATTTATTTGACAAAAACATGGTTAAAGTACAAGCATCATGTTTATAACAGAAACTAAGCTTTTATTCCGATCCGATCAATTTTAACAATGATTACACAGGATTTAGCTACTTTTCTGGGAACTTTGGAATATGATTTAGTAATAAATGCCCAATTCCCTGTTTAGGATCAAACTAAGGGATCAAGCTTGTTTAGCGAGATTAGCGCCAACCTTTAGGTGAGGGATAATTCCAAAGTGCTTGTGTGACTGATCCAATTTCAGTCTCTTAGCATGTGCATAAGCAGTTTTGATAGGCAATAATACGAGATCTCCCAGTCAATGCCATTGAAGTAGGGTGTCTAGGCCTGCCAACAAGAACACTCTGCTGTAGAAGAGCACAAGAACATGGTAAAATATTTGGGAATGGTAAGGGATTAACACAAATCCTCAATAAAGTAGAAGTCTGCCATATCAGTACTCTGCAAATAAAAATCTCAGGTTCTTCGCCTGATCCCACTCCAACCTGTTCTAAACCCTGCATTGATGCAGATAAGGTGGTAAACCAGATCTGACATAATCTGATTCTTCCATAGAAAGTGTGTTTTTCAGTTCAAAATGAGCCAAGGACTTTGTGAGCCAGTACTTTAACAGAATGGGCTTCCAATGAAACATCCAAACCCTAACCAAAGGATGGTTGGTGGTTTTTTTGGGGTTTTTTTTTTTTTTTGGGGGGGGGGGGGGGAGGGAGACTGAGCAAGGAACAATGAAGATAGATCTCAGAAATGTACAGTCGATAGAAATGCTTATCCACAGCAGTATCTTTATGCTATACAGACAGCACCGTGTGCCATACTGCAGAGGGCATAATATTTTAGCTTTGAGCAATTTGATTGGTGAAGGAAGAAAAGCCCACAAACAGCAAATGAGATCATTTTATTTTTCCCTGAAAGTGGAAGATATATCAGCTTACATCAGCATTGGGATTCTTTTTTTCTACAGCTTTACCAACTCTGTTATATAGACAAATATCTAAGACTTTGAAATCTGGCTAGCTTTCAACACTTAGGAATCCAATCTGTCTCCATTTCTGCATATTTAATGCTTCTGAAAAAAAATAATATTGCCAGAATCTCATATCTAATACCTAATTCTATATTTGGATAAAGCTGCAGAATGCAAAGCAGTTTTTATTCCCTGATGGGCAATGTCTCCATCTGATGTGCTTAACTAGCTTCACACACTGCTTTTGTTGAATAAATTATCATGTCCTAGTTTACATATTATGCAATGCGAAAAATGATGACTTAAAAACAACAATGGTTGGGATCATATTTATACTTCAGCTATAAACAAATAAACCCATATGACTTAGTGTATTTACTGTATTTACTGTGTTAAATTCCTTTTGCCAACAGACCTTACTTGACCAGTTTTGTAAGGGATAGCCAGCGAGATTCAAGGCTGACCAAAGATTTGAACTTGACACTTCTTATCAGTGTCTAATAAGTGAAGACTGACTTTAGAATATTTAAACACCCAGGAACATTGCAAGCCCTGTATATCTCCTTATTTCTTCTGTTTCATAGTGATATTCAATTTATTAAATACAATATATAATACTTTGTTTTACTAAATTGTGGGATGCTCAGTTCCCAAGAGGGTTTTTTTTTGGGGGGGGGGAGGGGGGAGGGTGCTAATCAAAAGAAAAAAAAGACATTGACAAATCTAGATTTGAAAAAGACCTAAGTTAAAAAGCCTGGATGAAAAAAAGTATTTTAGGAAAAAAAATGACTTCGCAAAGGAAAGTTGAAATGGGCACGCCACCATGGGGTTGACCCAAAAAGGAAGGTCCTTTTGCGTGGATCATCCACTGCTTCTAAATGGCAAAAACTTCTGACAGAAGGAGAAATCTGCAGAGAGTCTCTGGAGAACTGTAATAACTGAACACATTTCTGAGGAAGAATTTTTCCAAAAGTGTTCTCTGCCTTCACCCCTTTGTCCAAAGTGTACCTGGCAGATATTCAAAAGATACTTTCTTTTGAAGTCACTAAGCCTAGCATTTCAGAAGTGACTGGTATAGAATGCAATTTAATGTTTGCCTTTCAGGGACTTATTTACTGAACATCTGCTCCTGGCTGTGGATGCTCCTCTTTTGTGGTAAATACATATTTGTAGCCTGTAAAGAATGTTAGGCTTCAGCAAGTCCTACCTGCAGAAGCGGTTTTCAACTGAAGGAAAGAAAAACTCAGAGGACCCACTCACATTTGGCTGATTGTTCAAATGTATCTCTTGTCATTCCCCGTCTAAATGTAGGTGAGAAGAATTCAGCCATCACTAATATAAATAAATCAAAGCTGTGCACGTCTCCTGCGTGCTACATGTGCCGACAGTAGGATATAAATAATACAGTACTCCTGTAACAGTAATATTGCATACCGAGATCTTGCTGAGAGTTGAATTTCTGCACCTTCCTCTCCCTTCTCCCCTCACCAGTGGCAAAAGATGTGACTGAGAGGGGAGAGCAGTTAGGTAGGAACTGATAACAGGGGAGCACCTCGCAGTCTTAGTTTTGTGGTGTTTCCTCAAGAAAATGGAGAAGAAACAGAGAAGGCACAAGTGGAGAAGACTGAAAAGCAAAGCAAAAGAGGCTGACTCTTGCTTCAAGCCCGATCTTTTTTTCTTATTTTTTTTTTTTATGTTGTTCCAAGAAAGAATGAGCTCAGGGGAGGCTGTGCAACTGTTTTCTCCTCTCTGAAAGAGACCAATGCGCTCAAGAGGAGAAGTGATGTTTCCTTCGCCTCTTCCAATGAAAAGTCTCCAAAAGCTTAGATTTTTGCCCTAAAATAGCATCATACCAAACAAGTTTATGGGAGGGCCATACTCCCGGAACGAGCTGTTCTCTCCCCTGATTATTATTATGATTATTTTTTACTTTTAAAGCTAGGAAAAACATTTCGAGGAGGGCTCACAGAGAAGGAAGTGCCTCCAATGCCTTTTTTTTTGTTTTTTTTTTTGAGATTCCCATGATGGCAGGGCTCTCCAAACTTGGCAACTTTGAAGACTTGTGGCCATTGCTGGCTGGAGAATTCTGGGAGCTGAAGTCCACAAGTCTTAAAGGTGCCACCTTGGGAGAGCCCTGCTCTATGGGGACAGAAGGCTCCCCGGAGAAGCCTTTAAAACGTCCACAGGTTCCCTGACGGCGGCCAGCCCCTCTCTTGCCGCTTCACCTCACCTGCGCTTGTATTCATCCCGTTCCCTCTTCACCTTGGCCAGGACATTGTAGAGAGCCCGGATTTCAGGGGTGATGGTGTCTATCTGCACCCCAACTCCGTCCGGGTGCATCCAGGAGACTCCAGGCCCCTGAACTACGGTCGTCTCTAGGCCTGGCCCCAGACGGCGAGCCTGAGAGAACGACCAGATGGTCCCGGGCAGGAAACGGGAGGAGGCAGAGAAGGCGCTGCTGGGCAAAGAGGGAGCCTGGCAAGAAGTCGGGGTGAGCGGTGCTCCTGGGTGGTGGTGGTGGCAGCTGGGGGAAAGCAGCCCCCTCGACGTGCTGCTGCCCAGTCCCACCGGCCGGCTGCCGCTGCTAGCCCCGCTGGTCAGGGAGAGTCCCAGCGGGCGGATGGGGCTGATGAAACCGGTCTGGACGGCTTGGTCCCGGCGCTGCAGGCTGCCCCGACGGGGCCCCCCTTCCTCCAGGGCCTGCTGGAGCTGCTTCTCCAGCTGCCGGTTGCGGCGCTCCAACTCGTGCACCTTGGCCAGGAAGCATCGGAAGCGGAGGTTGAGGGTCTTCAGCACGTTGATGTTGGAGCCCAGGTCGTTGCGGAGGGCCATGGCGGCCGGCGGCGCCGGGAAGGAAGAGCCGGCGGCGAGGGAAGCCGGCGGGGCCAGTTCCCCGTCGAGCGGGTCCCCCTGGGGAAGAAAAAGGAGGCCCGGCAGCTGCTGGCCTTGGCGCTGCTCGGGGCCCGCCGCTGCCCCCAAGCCCTGCTGCTCCTGCTGCAGGAGGAAGAGGTTTGGGCCGAATAACGGGTTCATGGCTCCGCCAGCCGTCCCGCAGCTGCGACAGGGAAGGGGGAAGCGGCCGCTGGGCGGAGAGGCGCAGCCCCAGCAGCCAATCCCCGCCGCCCGCCGCGGAAGAGGGGCGGGAAGGAGCCCCGCGCTGCGGAGGGAGGGAGGGAATGCGGCGCCGGACAGGAGAGGACGGTGCGGCGGCCTGCGGGAGGAGGGATGCGCGCCCTCACGGACGGCGGGGTGAGGCGACCGCCCCAGGGCCCGCCTGGGCCGCCTCTGAGGCCGAGGCCGAGGCCGCGGCTGCGGTTGCCGCCCAGGATCCGGGTTGCAGCTTCTCCACAGCTAAAGCGTCGGAGAATAAATTGCTCGACCCGTCAGACAAAGCAGGAGGGCCCGGCTCCCCCCCCCCCTTTTTTTTTTTTTTTTTTCTTCTTCTTCTTTTACCGCCTGCCGTCGTTTTGCATCACCCCCTTCAGCTCGCCTGGGAGATCAGAAGGCTGGGCAGTTTAGACCCCTAAAGAGCGACAAAAGGTGCTGCTGACCCGATCCAAAACCAACCGAACAAGCCTTTGCCAGCGACAGAGATCGCTTGTTTACACGCTGAAAGGCAGAAAACACAAAATGGAACCTTTTGAAGTCAGTAAGCGAGCATTTCAGAGGTGAATGAAGGAAAAGAAAGCTATGTAATGGTTGCCTTTCGGGGACTTCCTTTATTCATTGAAAATCTGCTCCTGACTGTTTTCCACGAGTGTGGTACAGACGTATTTGTAGCCTGTGGAAAAAAGTTAGGCTTCATCAAGTCCTACCTGCAAAAAACTTCTTTCCAACTGAACCAAAGAACAAGTCAGGGTCAAAAAAGCGCACTGACATTTGGTCGATTTCTTCAAATGTATGTATCTCTTGTCATTCCCTGCAACTGAATCTTGCATGAGATTTGGCATAAAAATCACAGCAGCATCAGCAGGCATTAAGAGCTGCAATTGTAATGGCTTACTTTAGGCAGACATAGCGGTAAGTAGCTTGATGATGATTTATTTTAACATCCTAAGGACACCTAAGAATCTCCTCAGAGCAGCTTTCTGTCCAAACTGTTTAACTCGTTCACCCATTATCTGAACCTGGGGGCGAACTGTGGAATAGACACATTTGGAAGGAACATTAATTTGTTCAGTGTAGTATAATCCTGTGAAAAAGATCCCAAAAGATACTTACGAATGAAAAAAATATTTTTGAACGTTATTGACAAGCCTATTTATTGACCACATTCTTAACGTCCAAACAAATTGCATTCCTTAAAAGGAATTGAAAGACCAGCATGATCTGAAACAAAATGGGGCCCTGTATATTTACCTCCAGTCAGGTGGTTTCCACTTTTCAGCCGCCTTTCCAGCTGCTCAGTTCACACTCATTTTGTATTCTGGAATTCACACACCATTCTGTGGTTTCAGCAGTTAAGTCCCCGTACTTTGCAGGGGAACAGCCTCCTTGGGCTTCTGCTCAAATTCACTCCAGCTTACCAAATACCTGGTTCCATTTTGGCTCCCATCTTGTCCATATTCTCTGCTTTTAGGGCAGGCATTAAAATTCAGACTGACGAAGAATAGAAAAAAAAAATATTGATCCAAAGACATTTGTCACTCAATTTCTGCAGCCTCAAGCAATACAAATTTGCTAGGTTTTATTGAGCAAGTTAAATTCATTCTTAATTTTTTGTTATATGTTTCTGTTCAGGAACGACTTTGTAGTATATTCCTAGGATGCCTTCAAATTAAATGTACTTGCTTTACTTTCCCACACAAAAACGCTGACACATTCCATACTGGTAGATAGGCAGCAAATGTCCTGGCCGGTTTTCAAGCCCCAGACCTTCTGACTAGGCATACGCTAGCTGAGTGCTTTAAAGAAGACGCCCATGGAAGGAAACCTCACCACCAGGACCATTTCTGAAAATAGCCTCATCTATTGGATTTTTGGAGAGCAGCAAGATAGATCAGGGCTTCAGCTACAGCACTTTATCCTTACTGGTTAAATTTACACTCACCCTTTCTCTAAGAGCTCCAGGCACCCTGTACAGAGGTTCTCCCTTTATTTTATTCCCCATGATCATGTTAAAAAGGCTGGACTGGGAGGAAGTGTGGATTAAGACTTGTCCAACATTGTAACACTAAACCATGCTGCACCTGTGTGCAATTAAGATTAAATTACAGTCTTTTGTTTTTAAAATTCCATATACCAAATTTGCAACTTTTCAAATCTAAACCCACCATCCCAGAAAGCAACCAGGAACCAATTAAATTGGCTTATGATTAAATGAAGCCAAATTATGCTCTGCATAAAGTTGTGTGTGCTTGCTTGCAATGTGTATTAGCCTTCTCCAAAATTCTTCCAAGAATTTTTAAAGCTTTTGCCAGCCCCAGATAACAAGCCTATTTATTAATCATTGCCTAGCCCCATGTATCGCAGGGGACAAGGAAGTGTTATCCAGACAGATCATGAAATCAAGGAAATTTTTAATGACAGGTAGGGGTCTCATACAAATAGTCTCTGCCCTTCAACAGGCTAAAAATAAATGAAACACCTCAAGTGCAAAGGGGTAATGCCTTCTGCACAAGTCTTGCCAGGACAAGTTATCTTGGTAGTCAAGATCTCCCAACAGTCACCCCAGAATTGCCAGCAATTATTCCATGGTGTATGAAACGTAACAGCCCCCTTCTACTGGGGGTTTCGTTGTATCCTGCCTTTTTTTCTGGGAGTTGATTTAGCCCTTAGTCCTCTAGGAGAGGGCCTAGCAGCATTCAAGAGTCTGGACTTCTTCTGAAAATTGCTTTGCTTGGAGGCAACAAGCAATTTCTTCTTTTTATTAGCATTCAGTTCTCCTTTAGTCTCCTGCCTGCCTGCAATTGCAGCTGAAAGCTCTTGCTTTGAAGCCGGCTGCTGATTGGTTTTATTTTCTGGACCTTTTTTCTTTTTTGATGGAGGTTTAGTTGGAGCTGGAGCAGATCCATCTTTTACTGCTTGCGTTGCTAGCTCCTCACTGGACACTTCATCTAGAAGTTAAAAAATAAAAGTTAGATTAGAACAGCCATCAGATTACGACATCTCCAGTTTTTAATTAGTTTCAGGTTTTAACATCTTTAACAGGAAATTTCTGGGTCCCAATTATTTCTAAAGGTTTTGAGAAGAGGTGGTACAAACCCAATTCTCATTTTAATTCAAACTGCACCTTCCTCACTGCTATTAGAACAAAGTATTAGGATGTTCAAACCACACAATAATGTACAGTTGATTAATTTACTTTAAGAGTTAGCTCCACTGGAACATGTTTGTAAAATGTCAAATTCATTTATACATATTATTGCAAAGGTGTGTAGCATTTGGGTCTAATGGCTTTGGATCCAAAAAGGCATTGCAAAGGAGCTTCATGGACTACTTGTCTGAGTTAAACATGTACAGCAGCCTGTCTCCATAGGTGTGTATCTCAACCCAAATATACCAACCACTCTGGAGAGCATCTACTTGTGACATCTAACAGAAGCAACAGATAGTGAGATTCACATTCTCCCCAACATATTTAATTTTCTCTTTGGTTTCTATTTTTTAGCCATTTCCCCAGCAATTATTTAGGTATTGTTCAAAATAAAGGCTTATTATTCAACTAAATAGGTTCTGTGGATAACAAGATGCAGGGTAATCCAGCAAGGTAGTATATTCTAGTTGAAGATGTTAATTAATTTCCAGGTTTATGGTGGGTGTTATTAACAAAGTTTCTGAAAAAGGCAAGCTCTCAGATTCATTACCTTTCTGAGGTTTAGGAATGGCATTGGAAAATTTTTTCAATTTGGCCACAAAAAAACCATCCATATTGTGGGTGTGCGGATAGAAACGGCGTGTGGATTTCAAGGAAGGATGGAAACGACGCTCCCTAAACCTAGACAAATAAATGCAAAGAAAAAGTGATGCATTTCCAATACCCGAAGCCTTTGAGCGAATGTCCACTGCCCCACTCCATTTTTCAGAATTAAGAGATACAAACCGGGTAAATCCTTCTTTGCCAAAGTCCAGACCCGTTGGTACCAAGCGGACGTTGCGCTTCTTCAGGGCATAATCCACCACCCACTCGTTCTCTTCTACCTGTCACCACAGAGCACAGGCAGTCAGGTTGGTCAACGACTTCAGCAGAATGAAAGTCAGTGGAGACAGAGAATTAAAACAGGCACCTACCATGACTGAACAAGTGCAGTACACAATGTATCCCCCAGTCTCAGAGGTTGCATTAACAGAGTCAATGGCGCTGAGGATCAACTCCTTCTGCAGGTGAGCACAGCGCAAAATGTCCTTTTCATCCTGAAAAAATACAAAAAGATGAATGTTAATAGAAACAAATCTCAGGAGTTTTTTTAAAAGGGAGGATTACAAACTTTCCACCAGGAGACAGACGGGGGACTGAACCCTGTACTTTTCTGCATTTTTCAGTCAACAAATGTAGACAGAAGAGGATTGCATGGATCGTGCTCATAGTTGGGTAATTGCTTTCTGGAGATGTTGCTAAAGAATTTAGTGAAATTATTCATTTTGCCAGAGTTTATGTTGTTGTTTTTTTAAATTTATTTGACTTCTATAGCTACTCATCTCAACAAGTAACTCAAACCAGTTATTTTCAGACTACTACTTCAAAAATAAAATCAAATTTTCTGCTCTTTTGGTTGCCTTTGTTCATTCAGCATACTGGCATACTCTTTGAACCTGTTAAAACTAGTTTTATTCAGCAATATACATTTCATTATCAAGGTTGTATACTCCAGAGATCCACAAGAGTTCAGACTATTCCACAAGTTCAATTATTTGAATTTCTCTTTGAACCTTTTCTTTGAACTAATCTCATTTCTATGCCAGACCTTAACCAACCCAGGGTGGATATTTCAGTGTTTAATTCCATGATCAATTTTTCCAAGGGACAGATCTAGTCAAACATTTTAACCAGATGAAACCACTGTTCAATCAAGTATGCTTATATCATGAATCTCTCACTTCTTTCAGATATCCTTAAAGAGGCACCTCAGTTGAGTTTGTAGCAATTTATGAGAAGGAAGACCGGATGTATCATTCTGAGCTACTCCATGTGCCCATTCTGATACTGCTGTGTTTCATGCAGTGAGAATGGATAAATTTACCTTATTAGTTTTGACTGTGGGGTCCTTTGAAATAACCCCAGTACCACTGCAGGGAGCATCAAGCAAGACTCTGTCAAATCCACCCAGCACCTTAAGATGAAAAAAAAAAATGGACTTAAAAGGAATTTTTTCTCTTGATTTGATCAGCTTAATAGCTGAAGACTAAACACTTATCTTGAAGTCTACTCTTCCCCACAGAGCAGAAGGCAAACCAGCTACGTGTGGTCCTCCCTGCCCTCCTCAGTAACCTGGGCATGAGCCCTGATCAGCAGGGGAAGGTTGAGGCAGATGGCTCATAAGAGTTGAGGCAGCTTTGCCCCTGACAGCTACCCCAAGAAGGGAAAGGTGGCCCTCGTCCCAGAAGACACATTCTCAGCAGCAGCATACCTTAGGAAACTGGCGCCCATCACAGTGGCTCACAACAGTGTTTGTAACTCCTAAGCGGTGCAAGTTTCCCACCACACTGTGCAAACGTTCCGCATTGCTGTCATTAGCTAGTATCACCCCTGTGTTCTTCATCAGCTGAGCTGCCGGGCAGAACAGAAAGGTGCGTGTCAGGCCTGCCTTTGCAGCAATGATGCAGCAACTCCCAAGAGGTTTCCATTCCTTCCACACAATATGCTGTTTTGGAGTTTCCTACACAGGCAAATCCTTCTCCTCCATGCAAATGGAGAAGGTTGCCTGCATTTCCTATAAAGTAGCCTTCTCTGTGGGTTACTCAGCACAGCTTTAAACTCCTTAGACTGCCTTTTAAAAAAAGTTGGTTGAGGACAACATTTCTCCGTTTCTTCTCTGAAGCCAGATATGACATTTAGTTCCCTCTAGGCTGCTAGGTATGAAACCTTAGCAACAACCAAGGCAACAAGGTTGGCAATGGTGTTTTTATGGCATTTGAAGGCTGGCTGGGGAATTTTGGGAGCTGACGTCCACACGGCTTAAAAGTTGCTGAGGTTGAAAAACACTGGTTTAGTAAACAAAATTGAGAGGCAAATTAACCCTATTTCCTATGAGAAATGCAGAGAACAAGGAGGATGACCAGGATATGCAGGCTTCATTACCAAAGCAACAAGAAGTGAAATATATCATGAGTCCACAATAGATAACATTTGGAAGAGATTTAGATATTTCCCTTTTTCACAGGAGTATAAGGACATAAGACATAAGATCTGCTCCCACTCTCCTATCCTTCCATAAGAGCTCTGCCAGTTGGCCTGGGGACCAAATGGATGATTCCATGTGGAGGCGGCTTCTGGATTGATGGCAGACTCCACCTCCCCACTTGCCCTCTGCTCTTCACCCACTTATCCTTTTGATTATTTTGATGTATTATCCTTTTGTGTTCCTTTGTCATTGTTTATTTTATTGTTCTATTATTTTACTTGTGTTCTGTTTGCACTTTGAGAAAATAAATATATTATCATTTTGTGTTCCTTTGTCATTGTTCTATTATTTTTACTTATGTTCTGTTTGCGCTTTATTAAAGAAAATAAAAGCACAGACTTGCACGATTCTGTTATTATGGCCAATCTCAATCAAAGTAGTTCGAGATTTCCTATGAAGTTGATTGTCTGGTCTGGCTCACCTAGTGGGGACTGATAACAAGTGGCCTCAAATGAGACAAAAAGTGAAATTGAAGAGATTAACCTAAACCTTGTTTGGGCTGGTTCATACCAAACAATTACCTCAGGACAGGGGGAAAGATTAAATTATGCACACTCTGAAGTGGACCATCAGAAGGAGCCTGCCTTTTAATGGAGAGCGTAGAGCAGCCTTGCATGGTGAGCAGTCCCCAAAATGGGGGATTTGAACCCATTCTTCCCCAACAAGCATAAGTACCTATGTAACTGGTCTTGCCTCCTGGGGCACAGCACATGTCCAGAATGCGCTCATTCTCCTGAGGGGCCAGAGCCATAACAGGGAGAAGGCTGGAAGCACCTTGCAGCATGTAGTGTCCAGCTAAGTATTCTGGGGTGGCACCTAAGAGGGGGAAAAAAAGGAAAGACCAAAGGGATAATAAATACAGGGAAAGCAATGGCAGAGTGCCTGTATAGAGGCAGGATTTGAGGGAGAAAGAGAAGAGGGATACCCACCGATAGGCACAGAGGAGTCATAAACAACAAGCCCAGTTTTTGACCACTTTCCTAATGGGTCTAAATTCACTCCACGATTTATCAAGGCCTGCAACAAAAAGGAGGCGCTTTAGCTCTTCCAATCATGGCAGAAGAAGAGAGAAAAAGGCTGGGGATGCTCAAATACACACCTGGGCTAAATCACGGCGTCTTGTCTTCAGTGTATTGGTGCGGAGGGTCACTGGCCGAGAGACCTCATTGGCTTCCAAGAATTCAACTAGCTAAAAGCAGGCAGAATGAAAGAATGGGAATTTTTCCTCATCAAGAAGCAGTGGTTACACACATTGGTTTTTTTTCCCATGGAATAGAAGTAATTGAGCTGACACTTGCTTTAAAGAATACTGATCTATCAAAAGAGGTGAATAGGACAACACTGAAAATCCTTTGTTCTTGTCAATTGATGCTTATGTAAGAAACCAAGACCAGTTCTTAGTCTCCCAATGATAATCTAAAGGCAAAAAACATCTTGTCAGTCAGAGCTAATATTATGTGGGGAGAAGCTTTGATGGCAGGGAAGAAGAGGAATATTTACAATTTACACTGGAATTCTTGCAGCAAGTAGATTGGCACTATTGTATTGATCTGCATGTCAATATAGTGAAACTTACAAAAGAAATTGAAGACTGAGAAAACATTGGCACCAAAATAATTATCTACCAAGATTTCAGGTCTGTTGTTGACTGCACCACCAAATTTTTGTGTTTCTGACTAAAAATCTTTCTAGAGAAATAGTACCTCAGACAAAGGGAAGAGTTCTGTCATCTTTCCAATTAAGAAATCACTGTAAGAGTAATATGCGGCAAGATCCTGATGCAGAAGGGATAAATATTCCTGCCTTGAGCGTCCCTTCTCTCGCTTCAAACTGAAATCCTGAAGCACCTCCATATTATCTTTTATACGCTGATGAATGAGTTGGAGATCAGGAGGCTGAGCAGGTGAAAAGGAATTAAGGAACAACCACAAATGAAACTGTCTTATACCAAATCAGATAACTGATTTTACTAATAGCTTACTCAGCCTTTTCCAGAGATTACTGGTTCCATCAGCAACTTGTTCAGGCCTCCACAACAAGGGCACAAAACCTACCAAACAAGGGACCACAAGTTAGGATTACACAAATCCAAACCACCACTATCAGTTGACAGCAAAAATATCCTTTTGCAGTCCAGACTCGGTAATCCCAGTACTTAGCTTGGTCCCCGTGCACAATATAAAAGTTACAAACAAAGTACTTTGAATCCCAATAAGGCCACATTAGGGGTTGAAGCTTAATTTGCACTTTGAACGTTCATATTCTACCATCCAAATTACAAACTGGTTGCAAAAGTGTGTCATGCTAGCTCCATGCAAGATAGATTGTGGTTTATCATGACACACTGGAATCACACCACATTCATTTACTCATTACATATTTATCACATTTAAAAACAGTCCTAAAATGGAAATAAAATGTTTCAGAGAGGTATTGATACTTAAACTCTGTTACAATAAAGCAATTCAGGACTGCCATCCTTTTATGGAAAGTTTAACAGAATATTAAGGGGTATGTATGAATTCACCATACAGATCCTATAATCAAGTGTTTCCTAACCTTGGCAATTTTGACATGTGGACTTCAACTCCCAGAATTCCCCATGCAGCCATGCTGGGGAATTCTGGGAGCTGAAGTCCATGTGTTTAAAGTTGCCACAGTTAGGAAACCTTGCCTGTAACAAAGCTGTGCCATACAAAGGGATCTCTTTCCCTAGAAAAAGACTCAGGAGGACACACAGAGCAACTCTGGACAACCCCCTTAATATTCCCTGGGTCCACCAGAATAAGGATATCTTCTTTCTCTATCTCCTGCCCACTAGGAAGCACGAAGCACTCCTCTGCCTCCATGTTGAGCTTCAGGTTTGTGTCCTTTTCTTCTTCTTGCTCTATCCTCTGCTTGGACGGTGGTGTCTCATCCTCACTGTCATCCTCACTGATGTCCTGCCTGCAATCCAGAAGAAAGTCATTTTGCAAGAGGACTCAGAGAAGGAGAAAAATTGGATCCATTGTAAGGGAGAAAGGCTCAGCAATTCCCCCAAATCGAATATTCTGGATTACTCACTCTTCCATCTTTTGTTTTCGAGCAGCTCGTTCTATAGGCAGGAGCTGAATGTAAAAGCACACAAAGAACTACTTAATCAAAGGCCAGGAGTATCCTTTCTCCCCGCCCACCCACTCTGAATAATGAGATCTACAATATAGAGAAAGTATATCAACGTCAACTTTATTTAATTAGATCCAGAAGGCTTCCCGACTCTGGGTGGTCTTAGAGCAGGGTCCCCAATCCCCAAGCTGCCGCCCATTAGGAAACAGGCCATGCAAGTGAGTGCTTTTTTTGCACATGCACAAGATCAAGGTAGCATGTGAACACCACCACCCCAGTCTATGGAAAAAATATTTTCCATAGATCTGGTCTCTGGTGCCCAAAAGGATGGGGACAATTGCCTCATAGAATCCCATCTGTGGGTTTTTTAAAATATAAAATATATACTCATTCTGTGAATGCAGCTACCTTTTAATAAATTGTAATGGTGCCACTAGAACAGAGTAGAATCAGTCACACACACACACACAAAAAATAGGAATAGGAAATCCTGATAAAAATGATTTCATTAAACTTCAGAAGAAATTGCTTCAAGGTGCTGCAGCAGACCATCCTATTTCACTGGAAGCGCTTTCCCCTGGGGTTATAATACTGGGGAAATGTATGGGGGGAGGAGGTGGAAGGAGAGAGGAAGGAATGAGCAAGATGAAAATGACTATTATTTTCCATTATTACTGAATAAGGGTCAAAGCAAACATGTGGAAAAGCTAGGAAGCAAATAAATAAAATAAACTTCCCACCACCCTTGGATGTCATCATGTCATCTCTTGCAGAACACTTAAAACTGATAGTTTCTGCTCAGTAACAAAATCCTAGGCAGCAGACAAACATCTTCTTCAACCTTAGGTTTTCTTGGTCATATGGGCAGATCCCCACAGTTGGTCTTTGTAACTAAGTTAAATAAAAAACATACATCTCCTAGCATATTATTTTTATATTGATAGCCCACCTGCTTTGAAATCTTAGATTATTACAGTGCATCCCAACATAAAATATGGGGTTCTAAGTCAGGGACAAAATGGCTCAAGAGACAGAGTAGAGACACAAAATTCAATTAGGAGACAATGACACAAGAATTTCCACCTTAATAAGTAAGAAATATTTCCATCTATCTGAGTAACAGCCACCAAAAAGCATTCTTGCTAAATATTCTTACCTCTTCATCACTAGAGGAAACAACTCCATAGTCATCCATAATCTCATCCTCACTTAGATCATCTTCATCACTGAAAGCCATGCTTTCTTCTTTATCTTCTTCACTCTCTTCAGTCCTGGATCTTTTCTTCCTTAAGGCAGGGGAAGCGAGCTGCGTGGCACCATCAGTGCTACCGTTAGTTGCATTGTCCTCTGGAGAACTTTCCCCCTTGTTTGCCAACTTGAGTGTTTTCCTTTTAGCTGCCAAGAAAGACAATGGAACAGTGTGAAACAACTAAGGTACAATGAATTGTCTGCCCTGGCACACTTTAGAGCAAAGTTCTTCACCTCATGTGGATGGGAAATAATGAACACTGTAATTCATGAGAAAGATGGTGAAGGCCAGATGAGGTTGGCGAGGCCAATGAAGGCAGGGTAGCTGGCCTGTCAGAAGGCAAGGAAGAATGAAGGGTATGCATAGAGAAGAGCTAGGCAGATGAAGGGAATTGAAGAGGAGACATTTTGTCCCTTACATTACTGAGGCTTCGGGCTGGGAGGGACCAAGATTGAAGTGGGTCCTCGCCTAACAACCAGCAGGATTCAGTTAACAATAGCAGCAAAGAATACTGGGATTGCCGTTGCTATGTAATGCAGTCACATTTCCAAGCAAATCAATGCTAGCAGGGCAGTAACTGAATCCAATTCGACTACATTTCAACCATTCCTATTTTCATCTTTTGTACTTAACTGAGGAATCCTGATCCATCTTTAACCAACAACTGTGATGCCCTGCATAATGTATGTGCCACTGAACTTTCATTTGGGCTAAGATTACATAGGTCAAGTGATCAATCTTATTAAAGTTCTGCTGATTAGTTGAACAGAATTGCTAAATATCCTTAAGTCTGAAGGTGGTAAGCAAATAGGAGTACCAAAGAGGTACAAAAGTAGCTTTCATTTATCAACTTACATCTAAGAATGTTGAGCATTATAAAATTTGTCAAAGCGCTCATAGCACAGTAGTTTGAAATCTTTTATAGCATCTGTCGAGTACAGAACTCTTGGTTATTCTTATTGGGGGGAGGGGGGGAGAAAGCTTTCTAAAGAGATTTAAAATGACACAGAATGAGCCTCTGAGTTCCTGGGGTCAAGCGACTGACAGGAACGGACTGTAATAAGTTCATGTTGAGCCTGGAGGAAGAAAAGAACAGATCCCATCCTCATTTTGTCTACTGTACACTGTCCCACAAGAACCCAGCTTCTGAATAATAACCAGTGAAGGGGTTAACCAGTATAATAATACTTCCAAATAATAACCGGTGAAGACTATCCTTCCTAGTCTCCTCAATTAACACAAAAGAAATGAACAATAGTTACTCAGTGGCTTAGTATTCTAGATGTTTTAATATAGTCAGCATATATAGGAGCCTCTGTGGCGCAGTGGTTAGAGTGCAGTATTGCAAACTACTTCTGCAGCCAGCTGCCTACATTGGCAGATCGAATCCCACCAGGCTCAAGGTTGACTCAGCCTTCCATCCTTCCGAGATGGGTAAAATGAGGATCGAAATTGTTGGGGGCAATATGCTGACTCTGTAAACTGCTTAGAGAGGGCTGCAAAGCACTGTAAAGTGGTATATAAGTCTAAGTGCTGTTGCTATTGCTATATGCTACTAGTAAGTATGGAAACTAAAGGCTATCTGGATGATACAAAATTGGGGAAGCACATTACTGCTCTACATCCATCAATCCTAAACCCTAAATAGTAATAGCTCCAATTAACGTGCCTAAATAAGTTAAATGATAAATATTCTTTCAATGTACCTGTCACATTTTGGTGATTGGGGACATTCTTGTTCGTCTGCAGTTTCTCAGATTTAATCCGTCTTTTTGCAGCTCTAAAATGAAATAGAAGAATGAATAAAAAGCTATTACATCCAAGACAGTAAAAATAAGGAACATGAATTTAACACTGAGTAAATACAATTAAAGTGATTAATGAGCAAAACAACAGTTTGAGAACAAAAAAATAGGTTGGTTCTCCCTTATTGCTGTTTTAAATTCTTCACATTTACTATAAATAAGTGGATCTGCTTATTTCAGAAAATTGTGTCAGCTGTTGCTAAAAAGCCTAATAATAAAGCTGGGTTGAATGAAAAGCAACACCTCCAATGTTATAGGTCATCAGTAGATTAGCAGTATTGATGCATTGCAAGCTCTGATGTTTTTTGTTTAGAATTCTTTCGCTTCATTCGGTGGGAAGTTACTGTGAGAAAATGTTATTTGGCTACTGTTTGTGAAATGGAAACCTTGACATCAATGAATACTTGACAGTGCAAGGCACTATGATTGAATCTTTGACTACCCAAAAAGTCTCTGCAATTGAAATTCCACAACCATATGCAGATTGTTTGTCATAACTATTCTGACACGAGTACAGTGCATTATTGGCAAAAAAAAATCTAAAGATGATGATCTAAAAAGAGCTGATTTGTATGATCAAGTACAAATGTAGAAACCAACAGGTTCTACACAAGAAAAGCTGATAAATTGATGAAGAACAAGCATATTATTCAAAAGGAAGTTGCTGCTAAATTTGGTATTTCCCAGAAAGGTTTGGATCACATTATATGATGTTCTTCAATATCTTCAAGAGTTTAAATCTGCCAGCATTTTTAATCACATGAGACTCTTTCTGAAATTGCTGTCACATCATGAGGGATTTCTTCATTGCACTGTCAATGCAATGAAACATGGGTTCATCATTATGACCCAGAAATGAAACATTAGTCTATGAACATAGTCAAAATGCTTCACCTGAGGGAAAAAAATTCATATGAACAGAAATGTGCAGCAAATGGTAATTATATGCAGAAATAAAAATAGGTAACAAAGAGTTAATTTCAAAGATTTTGTCTGTTTTATTAAAATACCTATGTAAAGTTAGAGAAATGAAGGCATTACTTTTCATTCAACCCTTATATCATAGCTAATAATATGCTTTCCTAATAATTTTGAAGTTATTTGTAAAACTACAAAAGCTCAGGTAAAACTGCAGATACATGTATTGCAAAGATATATAAAATTGAATAAAATTTTTGAATTTAATTTGAATTTAATTTGAATTTTAAAATTGAATAAAATTGAATAGCATAAAAGATCAAATTTAATCTTCTGGTTTGCTCTGAGCACTGAGCAATCACTACCTGAGATTTAGAGGATGTGCTGCTAAGTATGTAGTAACTTAGAATTAATTTCTAATTCCAACCTACACAGTTGAGCAAAAATAAGAACTATATGATTCAGGGACAAATAATCTTGTGATTTAAACTTAGCATTTAAAAAACAAGCCTAAATATATCACTACTGACATCTCATTGAAAATGTCCTAGCAATAAGTGCCAGATGCTATGCACTAAATTGTAAATATTTATATTTGTTTTTATATCTTCAAAGATACTATGACCAAATGCAGAGCTGATGAAACCCTTCATGACATTCCACACTTTTTGTAATACAAGATTTTTGTCCCGCCTAGAAAAAAGCCTCCTTCTGCATCTTGATGAAGTGGGCAGGGCAAAGTAAACTAACCAGGTTCCCCACTCAAAGTTTGGAAGGTCTGCATGGGAAGCTGAGAATCGAGAGGGCCAAATATTTCAGGACAATCATTAATGCATAATATGGAATTTAAAAATAATAAGTATTACCAGTATAATAAATCCAATTATCAGCTAAAATATTTTTACTAATAGGCATGCATATTAAAAAAGACACTATTACGAAATGTTTTAATATAAACTAACCTTCGTCGGGCATGAGTAGAAAGTTTTATTGCATTTTCATCAAGTGCTGGGAGAAAAACAAAACAAAACAAATCACAACATTTCAAGAAGGGAAAATCTTTGTAAGAAATACGAAAAACTTCATGACATTTAAAGATCAACAAGTTTCTCAGGGTGTTTTATACAATTTTTCAGATCTTATGGGAAAGTTGGTACAAACAAATCTGAATTTGACAGAACAGTGAAATGAGACTTTTAATGCCAACAACAAACTTTTTAAAAAAGCTATAAATTACTAAATGCACTTCTATGGAAAATTAGAACCTAAAGATCCTACTGCCTCAAGTCCTCCACATAAAATAGAAAATATCTGCTAAAGACTCAGGTATTTTGTCTTCCATTCTTCTATTCAAAATATTGGGGCCTTTCATAATGAAGGATATATGGCATTTGCAGTTTGGTGCAGTTGTCATGTAATTGATTATATACTGAATCTGATTTTTATGAAGCAACAAATGTGTAGCAAATGGTTCATCCAACTTTACAGCAAGAAAATGAAGTATCTTGCTACTGATTCAGTAAGATATATGGTTTGGGTAAATAATATAGTTTGATTTCCATGCCTCTTCCCTCCCCAGCACAAAATTAATTATATACACATACAACAGAAAACACTTTCCCTCATAACTTTTTGAATTGCCTTTTTCTTTTTTTACATTAACAAAATTTGGGTCTTTTGTTCACACAAACATACAAAGGAAAACAAGTAGGAAGTTTACCTAATTCTCAATAGAAACATGTCAACAAATGTTTTCAAGTACTGTACTACAAACAGCCCCAGAATTCTTACAACTGGCCTAAAAAGCAGAGACATTGCTTCATTACATGAAATAGTGTTTTAAGTTAAGTGCCCTGCCCAAAGCCAACTCTGCACGAGAGATCTGAGATTTGAAAACAGTATATCCTTAACAGGTAGGGAACAATATCAGAAACACGAATCTGACCTCAGACTAAGCACACCAACAGGCAAAATTCTGAATACTTAAATCACTTAAATCAAATACAGGAAAAAGAGCTCATAAAATCAAGTTGCTGGTGGAGTGCAGGAATGGCACTATGGCAAAAAAAGGCTGAGCTTTATGTACCGTAATGTGCTATCCACCAAAGAGTCATCCAACTCAATGTTCATTCTTAAAAACTGGAAGCTAGGGGGGAAGAACTGAAACCTGTTCTTGTTTGATCTTTGTGCCCAGCCCTGAGAATAAAATTAGGATTCTGCTAGCAGTTTTTCCAACTCACAAATTTTAGCAAAAACCGAAACTTTTGTGAGCTCTAGCTCACTTCATCCAGTGCATAAATGGGCTAAGCTGATAAATTGGGGCGAGGCCATGGAGGGGATTAAAAAGAAGTTGGTGAGGTAGTTGGTGAGTAAATGTGATCAAAACCACTGCTGAAATCATCTGATTGCCAGAAACCCTTTTATGTACATAAATTCAGCATTTTTTTTTCTAAATAATAAAATTAAAGTCTTGCTTCCCTCCCCCTCAAAAAACAGTCACTTTGAGACCTGCTATAAATGCACCCTGAGAGGCTGATATGCCCTGCCTGATATTACCTTGTCTCTGTTTTGAGCCCAGATCTCAAATGTGTGCCTCACTTAAACCAAATATAGGAAAAAGAGCTCATAAAATCAAGTTGCTGGTGGAGTGCAGGAATGGCACTATGGCAAAAAAAAGGCTGAGCTTTATGTACCGTAATGTGCTATCCACACATTAGACCACAACTCAAAACAAGGACAAATTAATATCAAGGTATCTCAGCAAATCTCAAAGCGCCTGTTTTGGAAAAGCAGAACTTTGAACGCACCATCTAACTGAGAAATTGTGGGATTTCAAAAGAAGAGAAGATATGTAGCTCAGGGTTGAATTGTGGAGTCCTTGATACCCCTGGACTTGGTTGTTTTCCTGCAGACATTTCATTACCCATGGTGCCACAATACGGGAAGTGCTCTGAAGAGGTTACCTGGCTGGGTAACGAAATGTAAGTAAGTTCAGGGAGCACCTGTCTGACCTGTAACCCCCATCTTTATACCAGCCGGATCTCCACCTCCCAGTTCCCCACCCTAACTCCACATCTGGCCACTTCATGCATGGGTGAGGTGAGTTGCACCTCATAAAAGCTGATGCCTTCGAATAAAACTGGTTAGTTGGAAAAGGTGTTTTCTTTTTTACCGTCCTAGGCTACTGAAGAACAGTTGCAGGAACTGGGCTTGGCTAGTCAAGTGAAGAGAAGGACCAGGGGAGACATGATAGCGATCTTCCAATATTTGAGGGGCTGCCACAGAGAGGAAGGGGTCAAGCTATTTCCTAAAGCACCCGAAGGCCAGACAAGGGATAACGGATGGAAACTGAACAAGGAGAGATTCAACCTGGAAATAAGGAGAAACTTTCTGACAGTGAGAACAATCCACCAATGGAACAGCTTGCCCTCGGAAGTTATGGGAGCGCCATCAGTTGAGACTTTCAAGAAGAAATTGGACTGCCATTTGTCAGAAACGGTGTAGGGTCTCCCGCTTGGGTGGGGGGGTTGGACTAGATGACCTACAAGGTCCCTCCCAACTCTCTACGTTGTCCACCACATGAAATTCTGGCTGAGTGACTTACCGGGCGGCAAAAAGCGGGCGAGCTCCTCCTCCGCCCCACGCTGCTTGCGGGCCTTCCGACCTGGCCCCCGCTTTGCCTGCCGGCTCGGGTCCAACTTGCGCCCCATGGCTTAGAAAGGCCTCCGCTCTGGCGTGGAGTGGGACACGTGGGTGAGCTCCGCTCCCCCCCCCTTCCGTGAACATCTCGACTTCCTTCCGTTTTCGGACAAATCTCATTGGCCGTTCCTTTCTTCCCGCCCTCCGCTTCCTTCTACGGCCTTGTGATTGGTTAGTTAACTTGCCGCTTTCTTTGGATTCATACATCGTGAGCGCGAATACCTTGGTGCAGAGGGTTCCAAACTTGGCAACTTTCAGACTTGTGGACTTCAACTCCCAGAATTCTCCAGCCAGCATAGAATTCTGGGAGTTGAAGTCCAAAAGTCTGAAAGTTGCCAAGGTTGGAGACCCCTGGCCTATTTCATGAGGAAAACTGATTTTTCTTTCTTTCTTTCTTTTTTTTTTTGTGGGGGGGGGGGGGGGGCGGGGGAGCGAAACCAATTCCCCCAAAGAGCTGCTAACTTTCGATGCTACCCTCCCACTTTGGGAGAGGAGCTTCTCTGCTCCGTCACAGCTACCTCCAGAATGTGAATGTTATTTCCAAAGGGGTCCACGCCCCCCCCCCCCCCCCCCCCCCCCAGGAAAAGACGCCGAATCTTCCTGCAGTCTCTTGACTTCCGGGAAATTCTGCCAATTCTCTCAGACGGTGAACTTCAGTAGCTTGCAGTTAAGTTTCCCCCTTTTCTTTTCAGAGGAAAAGCCAAAGCCACGCTTATTCTCAGGGGTGCTTTTACAATCTGAAGGGTTCTCTGCTTCCTCTTGGAAATGAAATGTTTCTGCATTAAAAGGCGCAATGCGTATTAGGTATCCTTTCTTGGGTCTTTTACCTGACAACTGGACTTGGAAAATGATTTCTCAAAAGCAGCGTGTTAAAGACACAAAACTGACCCGCGTCCAGGATTAGAAGCGTGACACGACTCAAGTGTTCACCAACCAGGGCAACTTTTAAGACGCCTGCATTTTCAGTTCCCAGAATTAGTTATGATAAAAGTTGAGAAACACTGGAAAAGTAATTGAATGGATTGTGCTAGTTTTCTTTTTTTTCATTGCTGCCTCTAGAAAAGACACTGTTGCAATTCAGGTTATCTGGAGACTCAAAGCAATTTTATGTATTTAGTACAGTCATAATTAATGTCTATAAGTGTTTTAAAATGCTACTGTTCAATGCAACTAACCCAAATATACTTACAGGTATATTGTGTGTGCCTGTGTATATGTATATATATATATATATATTTGTTTTTTTTTTATACACACACACACACCACCACCACTCTCCTGGTGGTAGACTATGGAAGCACTGATGAAATCCGATCATGTAGCTTTTGATGTCAATTGGACATAACTAAAAGATGCTTGCTGCTCATCTACCTACAAGTTCTATGTAGAAAAATACTCGCAGAGAACTATCATGTCGGTCCTATCAAAAAGCAAATTGATCCATGAAGTGCATGTCTTTTATAGAAAAATTCTTAGATTAAAACATTATCAAGAGCCCATGACAATTGTTTATGCAAGATGCTGCTTTTGAAAGAAACAAGTGTCAGCATCGTGTCCCAATGTAAATCAACCATATTTTTCTGGCTTGCTGAACATCACTCTGAAAATAAAGCATTTTTCAATACAGAAGCTAGGCAAGGGTTTACTCAGAAAAACTCCACGCTATCTTTTAATTGCAATCTTTTTTACTATCTCATGTAAGGTTGTTGGGTAGAGTAACAATGGCTGGGTTCACGCATTGTGCTCAGCAATAAAGTAACAAATCTAGCCATTATAGTCAGTAACCCAATTCATGGGTCCACAAATTGCCTGAATGAGCTTTTAAGTTGCTTGTGTGAACTGTGTGACATTCCAAGATACAAAACCATGATTTGTGATATAAAAGGAACAGATTTAAAGTGTATTGAGCCTATAGTTTAGATAAATTCAGACAAAACGTGACACTGTCACGTAGGTGCTGCCTGTAATTGCACATTGCAGCACATTTTATTCTCTCTTACAAAGCCTTTTAAAGTTATCAACTGGAAAAATTATATAGGACAGCCTGGAATCTCCCTATTTTGGGCTAAACTGGAAGTGTGCGTGTTGTTTGCACATGTACACTTTTCTATCAGATCACAAGCCACATTAAAATTTTAATAAAGAAGCTGTTACATCCCTATATATTTTGCCCAAAGCAAATAAAATACAAGGAAACCTTTATTTTTAACTTTATCAAGATTTGTCTTTTTTCCAGCTGTTTCAAAGGACAAGTCCAGTCAGTTTTTGTATTAAAAGGATCTTGATGGAGGTAGCTGTGTCTGTCCTGACGTTTGCTTGCACTCATCTTGGTAAACAAACTGAAAATAAAATTAAAATCAAGGAAGAGTGGGCCAAGGTGATGAGCATTGCAGCCAGGTCTGTGTAACAGATGTGATGCTGCAGCCTCCAGTCACTATATACAGAGTCCATCCAATGTTCCTTTTTACCCAAGTGCAATCTAAGTGCAACTGGCAGCTTATGGAAGATTGCAGTTCCTCCTTTCTCCAATCATATCCTCCATCTGAGAGAACATCATCTGATTAGGAGTGCCAGACGGAGGGGATGGGGTTGGGGCCAGAACTGAAACAAGGGTATACGTGTCACTTTAGCTGAATCACTGGATTGATGGCACCAGTCGGATATTTCACTGCTGCTGAGCCACCTAAGTTTAAAGGAGGGGAGGGAAAGAGAGAGAGAGAAACATTTAGTACAGTATACTCTATGCAAAGCTCATTCCCCAACCTTAGGCAGTCACCATGGGCCCACTCCCTCTAGGATAGGATGGAAATGGCAGGACTTGATGCTTACCTGCTGGTTTGGTGGTGGTGGAGGAGGTTCACTGCTACGATTTGCCAAGCGGCTGAGGATGTTGCGCTCCGACATCTGGAGACGCACAGCCACGGGAGGAATACGGGCAATTGTGGCAGGTAGCCGTGTCACATCGGCCTTCATGTCGCTCAACAATTCCTCCAGCTGCTTCAGTACTGAAAAAAAAAAGAAATTTTGGACCCTCTGTAAATGTATTTTCCTCAAGGAAAGGAAGGCAGTTCATTTTGGGAAAAATCTCCTCCAAGATCAGAAAAGCAGCTACAAATCTGAATTGGAGGAGGGCACATTCACCTGACTTCCTAAACACAAATGCTAACAGTCTACAGTTCTAAACCATAGTTATAAGCAATGGCTGTAGAGAACATAATACAGCTGGCAGGCTTGACTCCAGCCCTAAATAAAAATATCCTTGTCATGAGATGCAACATTACTATACCGTACACATCTTGCCACAACTGCCCTCCTTTCTTTCAAATAAAAATTCACTAAGTTCAGAATTTCCCTCAACAAAGGAGAAGTGGAGGGCAGAGGGCAGCTAGCGCTGGACTGTTAAAAAGTGATGCATACTGGGAGCAGGTAGGCATTTCCAAAGGCTTTTATAGTCAATAGTTGTGTTAGCCAAATTTATACAATTCAAGTAAACTGAGCACACAGAATGTTATGGTAGCCGTGCCCTAATGCCAAGGGAGCTTGGGGAGGGGGTAATGTGATTTAAAAAAGCTGCATGTAATTTCCCTGTGAATAGTTGCTTGAAAACTGCTTTTTTCAATTTTACTGTCAAGCTGCCATGTAATCAAATATGTTTATACCCATGAAAACAGGTCAGCAAACCACAACACATGGTTAATCTCAGAATGAGTTAATGAGTATTCTGTCCTTCTACAGATAATAAAGGAATAAAAATGGACACGGCAATTAAATAAATATTAGAAATAACTTTTGAATACCAAGCTTTCAAAGCGGGATCCTTTTTAGAGTTCAGTTGGAAACTTAACTAAAGCGCTGAATTCAAATTCAGGCAGGGCAGAGGAATGAGCAGGAAAAGGGTCACAAGGTAAACAGATTTAAAGAAGCTAAATTATCTGCTGAATCGATGATTGAAGAATAGGACAGTCCCAGCAGCAGCAATTTTTAAAAATAATCAGCCATTATTAGACAATGAAGACTTTGTATCACCTAAATGTTCAAAAAACATTGAAATGGCTTTCTAAAAAAAAAATCCACGAGAACTTATTATCTTCTATCCTGTTTTTCAAATAGCTAGTTGCTGATCTTTTGATATTTGATCTTGGAAGAAATTAGTTGCCAATAGAAATATACATTTAAGCACTATGGCTCCTTCTCCTAATCTAAATTATTACAGATGATATATATCCGCCTTTTTGAAATAAAAGCAATGGAAAGAACAAAATGATTTTTTGTGTATATAGCTTATTTTTTTTCTGTTTAATTAATATTAATTAATCTAATCTGATTAATATTCAATTAATCTAAGGAATATTTTTGGTAAAAGAGGCGGAAAGAACTGTGGTGAAGTCTATGGTATTACCATAGCAAAGATCCATGGTTTCAATGACGTAAGTCAAAAATATCTACTTGAAAGAATTAGGTGTTATTCTGATGTTCCAACTATTCAAGCAAAGAGCTTCCAATGCAGTTTAGTAGGCTTCTATCAGGATACCTATAGCTACCGTATAATAATGCATTTGATCTAAGGCTCAACTGGGCCAAACATATCTAAATCCTAGAAGATGTATTGTTTCTGATCCTTATCATATATGAAGTTCCCTGAACCACTGAAACTAGCACTTGTTTTACTCATCTTGCACTGTGATTACTAAATCCACATCTTACAATTCAGATAAAGCCCTTAGCCAAGAAGTCTTGTCATACCACTTTTCTTATGGAACAAAGATATGTGGGATTATGCTCAGAAGCTTCGCTGATCACAGGAACAGATAAAGATATGTTAGTAGTATGCTTCCAGTTGTTTGTCTATTGGCAGGAAAACCCAATTAATAGGTATGTTAAACCCTAGGTTGAGGGAAAAAACAGATGGCTCAAGCAGGTAATTAGAAATAGCAATAACATCTTTGGCTATTATTACTCAGCTGAGCCAATAAGCAGAGTATCCCTGCTCCCAAAAGAGGAAAAAAATGAACATTGATAAGGGGTCTGGAGAGATATTGGTAATACTGGTTTATAAATGTCAAAGAATACAGCAATTTTCATGTATAAATAGGAAAGTTTTCCTATTTATTTAGGAACTGTGAAAGAAGAACGCTGGAGTGCCTGGAACTCTGACAAATAAGCCATCAACAGACACATACACATAAACAACATCTACATACCAAAAAAGACAACCAACAAACCGTAAAGGGAACAAAAAGATCAAAACACCTCCTCACCAGCAATCAACACCCACATGAACACCAAGATTAATATTAGACTAACAATCAAGAAGCAAACAATATCTCCATCAAGGAACTGTCAAATAAGCTAACAGCAAGCCCAACCAAAAAACCACCAAGACCACTTTCGCAAACATTGACAGGGTAAGTGTATGAAATGAGAGCAAACTCCTCTCCCTTCCAGCACTGATGATGTTAATAGTTTGAGCAATGAAATGTCTGCAAGAAAACAAGCTCAGAAAGCATTCACCGAGGAAAAAAAAATAATGCAGAGATTTCTTTCTATCTTGTGTTTTGTTTCTTTTTAGAATGAAGACAGGTGTGTACTTTAGCATTGTGGAAAGTTCTGTGACCTAACTTCTGAAGAGTGATCCTTTATTTTTTATTTGTTTCAGTATTTGTTTAATTAGCAGAATCTTGAAGCTTGGAAAAGACACAATAAGTTACAATAAGCTTCAAAGTTTATAAAGTCTTTTGAATTTTCATATTTCTGCACAAATATGACCTAAAATGTAACCTGTTCTCCACAGAAGTCCTAAAACTAGATAAAGAGAAACCAATTAAATAAATGTCAAAAGCATATTTGTTCATTTATTTATTGAAGAAAATGATCCAAAGTTAAATATTTGTGTGACAAAAGTATTTGAACCTTTGTGTTTGGTAACTTGTGCGCCCCCATTGGGCAGCACCAGTTGCAACTAAATTTGATAACTATTGATCAATTCTGCACATCAGCATGGAAGAAATTTAATTCATTCCTCCTTATAGAACAGTTTCAACTTTGGTATGTTGGTGGACTTCTTCATGTGAACTGCCCGCTTCAGATCCTTCCACAACATTTCTGTAGAATGAAGGTCAGAACTTTGATTTGGCCATTCCAAAACATTAACTTTCTTCTGTTTTAACAATTATTTGGTCATATGACTTGTATGCTTTGGGTTGTCATCTTGCTGCAGGACCCGTTTTCTCTCGAGCTTCAGTTCACAGGCAAAAACACTTGATGTTTTTTCTGTAGAATTTACTGGTTCAATTCATAATTTATAGTTCCATCAATGATGGCAAGCTGTCCTAATCCCGAAGCAGCAAAGCAGGCCCAAACCTTGATACTGCTACCACCAAATTTCATAGATGGGATAAGTTTATACTGGAATGCAGTGCTGGCCTTTTGCCAAACATAACATTTTTCATCCAAGCCCCAACATTTCTACTTTGATTTCATCTATCCACAGAACATTCTTCCAGAGCCTTGATTTATTTATGTTGCAAGCTATAGACAGGCAGCAATGTCATCTGGGAAATTAAGTGGCTTTCTCCTTGTATGTTTTGCCATGTGTATCCTTGTTATTCACAGTTCTCCTGATGGTAGTCTCTTGAACACTAATATTTAGCAATGCAAGAGGTCTTTAGTTCCTTAGACATTACCTTGAACTTCTTTGAGACCTCCTGGAGTACTGCATGCCTTGCTCTTGGTGTGCCCTTGGTTGGTTGATCACTCCTGGGGAGGGCAACAACTGTGTTTAATTGCCTCAAAGTGCACATGATCTGCCTGTCAGTGGATTTGTGGAGTCCACGTGCTTTGGAAATAGTTTTGAAACCTTTTCCAGACTGGTGCTTTTTGAAGATCTTCATAAATTGTTCAGCCCATGCCACACCTCCACATAACTGTGTTGGAAGATCAAACTTTGACAGTGAATTCAGAATTCTGTTCTTTAAATAAGGCAGGCCAATATTCATACCTGACTATCATTCCATTGACTGAGACACCTGACCCTAATTTTCCCTTCAACTGAAGCAATATTCCTAAAGGTTCACCTATTTTTCCCCACACAAGTATGTAACTTTGGATTATTTTCATCAAGTTTAATTGGCTTCTCTTTATCTAACTTTAGAAGTGTGAAGAACAAATTACATTATATTTATGCAGACATTTTGAAAATTCGAAAGGGTTCACAAACTTCCAGTATACTACATAGCCATCAGAGCTGGATCTCTTTAAGTCCATTTCTGATGCTGAATAGATTTACTATCCTTGTTAAGAAAGAAAAGCAGCAATGTTTGGAAAAAACATTTTTTTTGAATACAGGTGGTACATCTTATCATTTATTACATACTTCTGAAGGTTCCTGAAGAATCTGTAATCTAGTAAAGAAACATTGTTTATAATTTAGAATTACTTGTACTTGAGTAACTCTATGTTGCTTGTTTCTCTATTTTCATCAGATAGCCATTCAGACCAAGATGCTTTTTTCCCCTTTCTGAATCACTATGAAGCAGATTATGCCAAAGGTGTGTAATGTGTAGCTTAGAAGTATAATTTTCAGAATAGGTTAGCCTTAAAATTGTGTGTTGTAATAGAGTATAAGAAAGCATTCACAAGAGCGTTATTTTTGAGGTAATGGTTATCGCAGAGCTGTCTTTTGGGACAGTCCAATCTTAAACATGTCTTCAATAACTTGCAAGAGTTATTCCTTTCTTTACAATCCGCACAGGACCTTATATACCAACCCGTGCTTTTATTTTTAAGTAGAGATAATAGTATGATCTATTCTATAGCATCTATTAAAAAAGCAACACTCTCATGCTCTAAACTTACACTTTGCCTGTACTTATAAGAGGAAGAAGAGAAGGATGAATAGAGAATGAAATTTGAGAAGGTTCTTCCTTGATTTCTGCTGATGTAATATTATGGGGAAAATAAGCATTTTCACTCCTATGGAAAGAACTTCCAATTTTTATTTACTTAGTTATGTAGGTGCCCTCTCACCAAATGATTCTGGGCAGCACACCATTAGAATTTCAAGGATGCCCTTCTTGTGGCCATTTGAAAAGGAAATATTCAAGTTGTCTGAATCCACTACAAAAAAAGTACAATAGATATCGAAAGTCTATACCCTCTTGTTAAAATGCCAATGGTTAAAATGGTATCTTTTTTGGAGATATCAAAAAAAAAAAAATCAGACCAAGATAAACCACGTTATAATTTTTTCCATCTTTAATATAACATATAAACTGTACAGTTCAACTTAAAAACAAACTGACATTTTTTTTAGGGGGGGGGGGAGAAATAACAATAAAAACTTACAATAATGTAGTTGTAAACTAACACTTTAAATTAATACTTTGTTGAAGCATTTTTTGATTTTATGACAGCATTCAGTCTTTTGGGGCAGGACCCTAGCAGCATGGCACATCTTGCCTTGGGACTCTCTGCCTACTCTTCCTTGCAAAAGTGCTCCAAGTCTGTCAGATTGTGAGGGCATCTCCTGTGTACATCCTTCTTCAGGTCACCTCTTAGATTTTTAATTGAATTCAGTCCTGGGCTGATTGTGCCATTCCAAACCTTTGATCTTCTTTTGGTGAATGGAGGTATTTTGGGTTGTTGTAATGTTGAAAGGTGAAATTACTCTTCAGCACTTTAGAAGAAGGCCTGAAGTTTTGGGCCAAAATTGACTGATATTTGGAGCTATTCATAATTTCCATCACCTTCACTAAAGCCCCTGTTCCAACTGAAGAAAAGAAGCCCCAGAGCATAATGCTTCACTGTGTGTATGACATACTTTTGGTGACACATAGTATCGTTGTTTTGCCAAACACACTTTTTGGAATTATGGCCAAAGAGTTCCACTTTGGCCTCAACAGACCATAATACATTTTCCCACATGCATTTGAGAGACACGATGTATGTTTTTGCAAAATGTAACTGGACTTAGATGTTTTTCCTTGTAAGAAAATGCTTCTGTTCCACCATGCTATCCCACAGCCCAGACATATGAAGAATACGAGAGATTGTTGTCACATGTAATACACAACCAGTTCTTGCCAGAAATTCCTGCAGCTCCTTTAATGTTGCTGTAGGCCTTGTGGCAGCCTCTCGGACCAGTTTTCTTCTTGTTTTTTCATCTATTTTGGAGGGACATCCAGTTCTTGGTAATGTCATTGTTGTGCCATATTTTCTCCACTTGTTGATGACTGTCTTCACTGTGTTCCATGGTATATCCAGTGCCTTGGAAATTTTTTTGTACCCTTCTCCTGACTGATACCTTCCAACAATGAGATCCCTTTGATGCTTTGTAAGCTCTTTGCAGACCATGGGTTTTGCTGTAAGAGGCAACTAGTAAATGTCAGAAAATCCCTACTAGAACTGAATTTTATATGGGACTGGTCAGAGTTAATTAATGACATTTATTTAAAATCAATTTGAATGTAATTGGTCAATTTTGAACATAACCATATCCCTCCTTATGGGTGTGAATACTTAAAGTGGATATAAAAAGTCTACACACCCCTGTTAAAATGCCAGATTTTTGAGATATATATAAAAAATCAGACCAAGATAAATCACTTCAGATTTTTTTTCAACCTTTAATATCACACATAAGTTGTAAAATTTAAGCAAACTGAAATCTTTTAGTGGGGTAAATAACAAAAACTAGAATAATGTGGATGCATAAGTGTTCACACCCTCTTATAAAGTAGGATTGTGACTGTTCAAAATCACATCTTTTGTGATTTTGAAAATCACAAATTCATATCACAGGGATATGGCTGTGTTCAAAATTAATCTCATTCAAACTGATATTAAATAGTAATCAGTACAAATGTCCCATCAATTAAAGGGACTCTGATCAATCCCACATAAAATTCAGCATAGTAACAGGATTGTTTGACATGTACTCAGTTGCCTCTTACAGCAAAAGCCATGGTCTGCAAAGAGCTTACATGGAATAAAAGAGATCTCACTGTTGAAAATTATCAGTCAGAAGAAGGGTTCAAACAAATTTCCAAGGCATTGAATATACCATGGAACACAGTGAAGACAGTCATCAACAAGGAGAAAATATGGCACAACAGTGACATTACTAAAAACTGGATGTCCCTCCAAAATTGATGAAAAAATAAGAAAACTGGTCCAAGAGGCTGCCAAGAAGCCATAGCAACATTAAAGGAGCTGCAGGAATTCCTGTCAAGTACTGGTTGTGTGTTACATGTGACAACAATCTCCTGTATTCTTTGTATGTCTGGGCTGTGAGGAAGGGTGGGGCAAGATGGAAACTTTTCTTACAAAAATAAAAATCTAAGCCCGGAAATATTTTGCAAAACCTTACATCATATCTGACAAATTCATGTGAGAAAATATCTTATAGTTTGATGAGATCAAAGTTTTGGGCCATGAATTCCAAAAAGAATTTTGGTGCAAAAAAAAAGGAATACTGCACATAATCGAAATATATCATACAGTAAAGCATGATGGAGGCTTCAACTAGAACTGAGGCTTTAGTCAAGTTGGAGAAAATTATGAACTGTTCCAAATATCAGCCAATCTTAGCACAAAACTTTCAGACCTCTGCTAAAATATTGAATTGCTAAATCAACAAAATATTGGCTTCACTAAAAGATCAAAGTTTTGGAATGGCCCAATCAGAGCCCGAGCTGAATGCAACTGAAAATCTGTGGGGTGACCTAAAGAGCTTGCAATCTAACAGACTTGGAACACTTTTGTGATGAAGAATCGGCAAAGATTCCTAAGGCAAGATGTGCCATGCTGATAGGTTGCTACCCCAAAAACCTGGATGCTGTCATAAAATCAAAAGATGTTTCAACAAAGTATTAGTTTAAGAGTGTGCATCTTTATGCAACTTTATTGTTAAGTTTTTATTATTATTTCTCCCCCAAAAGATTTCAGTTTCTTTTTAAATTGAATTGTACAGCTTATATGTTATATTAAAGGAGGAAAAATTCTGAAGTGATTCTAATTTTTTTTATCTCAAAAACCTAGCATTTTAACAGGATATGTAGAGTTTCTATATCCATTGCAAGACTATACCCATTAGCTTCTGGGTCTGTTTTTTTTTTTTTTAAGACCAATTAATTATCCTAAACTGAGCGCTAAAAACCCTCTTGGAAATGTAGGACTTCCTTTATGGCAACTATTTCCTAATTAGAGACGTCAACAAATTTAAAATATTCAGAAATTTAACCTTTACAGGAAACAAACTCTCGGACCATATCTACTAGAGAGAAAATGCTCCTCAATAGAGACAAATACTAAGGTAATTTTGCACAAAAGCTAACCTGGAATCCATCTCATCTTCTGCTCTATTTTCTGGAACAAATTTTTATATTGTTTTGTATTTGTAAAATCACCAGTTGTTTGGGGAACTTTCCTATTCATTTTAAAATTGATTTGTTTTCCTGAACTGAAACAGGAGCATTCCCCAAGTACTAGCTGCCCTCCTTCCCTTAAGAAAAAGAAAAGGATATATTTAATGGTGCATGGAACAATGTGGGTTAAGGGAGCAAGGGGTGGGTGGGGGGAAGAGTATAGACTGGCATGCAATTCAACCCCTATTCTCATTAAATAATGTCTCCCCAGTCCTCACCTTTGTGAAGCACTGCATTGGCTGGCTTATTCCCAGCCATAGATTCCTTGGATAGATGCTGATGGCTCTCAGCTAGGCACTCCACTTCAGCAAAACGGGTGTTAAGAGCCATAGAGGGATGAGATGGATCTTCTGACATGTTTAGATATGCAGCTCTCCGTAGTTGCTCTTCAATCACTAGGGCTTGTTCCAGTAGCTATGAAAAGCAACGTTGGTCTTCAGTTTTAGGTACAAGAGCCATATTTCCTGTATGTTACATTCAGTTTATAATGTCTTGTAAGACCTATATACTGTTGTTCTAAGCAAACATTCATAATTCTCAGTGAACCTTGATAGTGCGGTGGTTAGTGTTCAGTACTGCAGGCCACTTCTGCTAACTACCGGTTGCCTGCAATTTGGTAGTTCACCAGGCTCAAGGTTGACTCAGCCTTCCATCCTTCCAAGATGGATAAAATGAGGACCCAGACTGACGGGGGCAATATGCTGACTCTGTAAAACTGCTTGGGGGAAGGGGGTAAAGCACTGTGAAGCAGTATATAAGTCTAAGTGCTATTGCTATTGTCTAACAAGTTATCATAAAATTTTAATTGCAAGTCCATGTGGCACAAATGCGCAATTAATTATTTGTCCTGCTGCCTCAAAGTGACTCGGATCAGGATCTTAAACCTAACCACTAAAAGTAATAAATACAGGCATACAATTCAACTATTAATACTAAGTCAAAATGTTACAAAAGAATCATTTCTATGACAAATACAACTTGCAGAATATTTTAAGAGTATTGCTTAAAAATCACAAAGTTTTTTTTGTGCTGAATTAGGCTTCATCATATGGTCAACAATACCCTCACAACCTGAGACATTCTTCTTTTCATATAAAAAAATCCCCGACTTAACTGCATGTAAAATCAGAGAAATTTCCCCCAGATTTTATATCGCAACTTTTAAGGGGTAAAAAGGGTGCCTTAAATCAAGTCAGGAGGCATTATTTTTGCCTTTAAAGCCTACCCTTACCCTTCAAACAAAAAAGAGTATGATACTTTCAACTCATCCACCCATCTCTCCTGTTCTTAATGCCCCCTCAAAGAAATTTAAAAAAGAAAAAATCTGAATTGTTTTTGAAGAAAAATCTAACCTATTCATTTGCCACATTTACAAAGAAACTGTATCCTAAGAAGGAATGCTCACCTTAAACCTCCTGGCCAAGAATTTATTCTTTATTTCTAGAAAATTACCCCTGTTCATTTCACCCTTGAAAGGCTCATTGAGGATGGCGTAACGGGAATCATTCTGGATATCTTGCCATCGAGCATAACCATGACTGTAATTGGAGAAGCTCAGGAAAAAAATAACCTGGAAAATGCGGTAAATCGGTAATAATTACAGTTCATTTGAGTTAGTAAATAGTGAGATTTAAGCTCAATTTAGGGATTATAGTAGGATTCCAATTTATTCATAAGGAAGGCTTTCAGGTAAAATCCTTTCTTTGGACACTGTCAGATTTCTTCTTCTTACTACTTCATCTGCCAAGCCACTGCTGAAAAATTTGACCCTGCTTGCAAACGGAGACCTATTTGATCATAATAAGTAATAGGATATGCTGGGCCACAGAGCAAAGTAAAGTTCTAAAAGTTGGGGAGAACAGTAAATGTAAAATGAAGTAAAGCAGGAAATCTGAAAACCCACCAGAAGCGAACAAGCATTTTTATTATTAAAGAAAGCATCTGAATATAATACAAATGTTTAAACTGCAGTGTGTAGAATCTATTCTTGTTAAGAGATATGAATGCAAATACCAGACTTGTTTTAAACCCAAGAGTCATACTGTTTTTCCTTAGCTAAGTCAAATTGTCAATCAATCTATCATGGCTCTTAGAGGAAGGATATCCTAAAAGTGCTTTTTCAAGAGGCAACTGGACTTTCTGGTTTTTCTTTTCTTTGAAGATGTTTCGATTCTCATCCAAGAAACTTCAAAGAAAAGCCAGAAAGTCCAGTTGCCTCTTGAAAAAGCACCCTTGGGACAACCATGACCTGGATGACTGAGAATCTCCATAGACATAGAGGAAGGATACTTTATAATTCCTGCCAAGAGCCAGTAGTCATGGCGTCGGTGCCAGATCTCATATGTCTTCTTGGTAACTGTAGCTGCTCGCTCTTCGTTTTGCCACAAAGAATGTAACTCTGCAAAGCAAGTAAAAAAGACAAAATGTTTACAATTGAGTAGAAAAAAACTCCCAGAAAACATATATCCTCATTGTCAGTTAATACCAGTGAAGCCACCATCTGCAATGTTGAACATGAACCGTTGTTTTATGGCTTTCTTATGCCGATCGTCAGCAGGATCTTTAAGTGTTTCCCCATTTTGCAGCATCACTATATCTTTCTTCTCATCTTCCTTTTTCTCTTCTGAAAAGAGAATAATTAGACCACAATTACCAATGAGTCCATCTTAATATTCCAAACATACCCTTGCCTCTGCATAGAAAATTTATTTTATTGTGTGGATTAAATGTACAATAAATATCAACTCTTGCCTTTCTCATCAAGATTAATTGTGGGAGGTTCAGCAGGTGGCTCTGCAGGTGTCTTTTCTTCCACTTTCTCTGTATCAGCTATGGAGGAAAACATTTGTATAAATGGGTGTCTTGGGTACTTCTCACAAAACTGTACAGTCTCAATCCAGGTTAACCCTGTTAGCCTTAGGAGCTTCCATTTACACCAAGAACTCCCATGCTCTACAATTTCATTCGCCACTACAGCCATACCTTTACTTTCTGTTTCCATAGGCTCCTCTTTCACTTCCAGGTCATCTGGTTTCTTCTCTTCAGCTTCTACAGTATTTATAGGGGATTTTACCTCTTGTGAGTTGGTCTCTGTTGAAGCCGGGACCTGCTATATGGGAGAAGAGTAAGTAGAATATTTAGTCAATAAGAGTGTAAGAAATTAAAACCATTCCCTGTTAAAAAAATTCATAGCATGTCTAGTAACAGCAGAAAGTTATCTTAAAATTTATTGCATACAATAAAGAATGCCTATTTTGCTATGTTCATAGAGTTTTGCGAAGCTTTGGATTCAAAACCAAAAATTACTTCCGAGCATGCAGGGACACTTATAGAAGTTCTCTTCCTAAATCAAATAAGGTCCTGCTATAACTGCAAAGGATACCTGTGCAATTCTAGGTAAAGATGCAGTTTTTCATCTTCAAAGTTGAAGAGATTATGATTAATTGAGCAGTACTTAGAGAATTTTTAATAGCAATAGAACATTAGGAGAAAAATTATTTTTTATACTAAATAAACCTCTGGCAAACACTCACCTCAACTGAAACTTCATTTTCAACAGAAGCAGCAACTGCAGGACTGATCTCCTTCTCTGATTCTATGGGCTCCACTTGATCCTTGATAGCGATTCCATCTTCTACCTTCACTCCCTCCTCTATAATCAGCACAAAGGAAGAAACTTTTCAGAAGGTTGTCCACCACCCTCTCTCATAAGAGCTGATGTTTCTCCATCAGAATTTTATTCTGATATAAATATTCTATCTGGATGTTCTCTTGTGCCTTTGAGGACAGTTCAACACTTGAAGAAGTCCTCCTAAGATAAGAGTGTTTTATTTACGTCCATCCCCAAGCTCTCTGCCACAGTTTTGGCAGGAGGAGCACAAATTGAAAGCTGGACTGCTTTTTTTCGAAGATACTAACTCAAGGCTCTCACCTAAGGAAGGAATAGGTGCAGGAGTATTAGGTTGAGTATCTCCTGGTGTAGACGGAGTTGGGGTTTTTGGGGAAGGCGAACTTGGCTGCAAAAGCTTTTTGTTCTCCTCTATTTCTGCAAGTTCTGGCATACTCCAGCGTCCATTCACATGTTCAAATTCTTGTACCTTAGGTGAAAAAAAAAGAAAATATATTACTCTTCAAAATCAAAACAAACTAAGAATATTAACATCTATGTTCCTGGACTCAAATGAGTATGTAGAGGCAAAAAGATACACTAATCAGTGTATCACATATGTATGAAGGATTAGAAGGCCTTTTAAAATATTTTCTTCTAATCTGTAGAATAGGTGGAAACTGCATTTTAGAGCTCACCTTCTTGCGTATCAGAGACATGACCCCTATTCGTGTGAGAACATGTTGTCGGGACAAGCCCTCACGTGGGACCCCATCGGCAAATGTTTCTGCACCATCTGCTCCTGGTTCACACAAGTGACGCATGAAGAGAGAGACGTAGGCCCTGCCAAATGCAAAAGGGAGAAACCTTTATTAGTAATAATAATCACTCTGCAACAGCCTCACTCTTAGATCAAGATTATTCACCTGGAATAGCCAAAGAAATTAACATGGAAGAGCCTGAGCAACAGGCACAATTGTTCTGCCTACATCAACTTGGCTCTTATGTATACTCATTAGGAAGTACTTGACAAATTCTAATATTGTTCTTCCTTATCTCCATAGAAGCACAATTGGCATTCATTGGGTTTCCCTTCTCCTGGGCTTTTAAAAGAGATTTCTCTATTATTGCACAAACTCACTTGAACTCCTTTTCTGATTTGCCACGGAGATCTCGGACCAGCCACTGGGTAGTAAAGGCATCCTGAGGTGGCATCCCGTAGCGCATGATGGCATTAAGGAAGGCCTTCCGCTGTCGAGCATTAAAGCCCAATACCTGTTACAGGAAATAGATTTCAGGGAAAAAGATTTAGATGTCAGGGTAACATATTTGTATGTTCAAGCATCCCTGGTAGGGTTGTATTAGTATTCTTAGAACACACTAGTACCATCCTTTTTCATAACATTCTCATAATTATATACATTACCTCTATGTTTCCTCCCACACGGGCAAGGAGCGGGGGCAATGGCTTGTCTTTGTCATTCCTTAGACCTTTGCGACTAGGTCGCCGTGCAGCTAACAAAACAAAAGGATAGGTCAGTTAACAGCACAATTTAAATCACAGGACTAGAGTATGATATATTTTTATTGAAAACAGAAAGCATATGAAGAACTTAGGTCTTATTTAATACTTTAGTTCAATATATGCTTTTCTTCCAAGGAAGGCAATGTGCAGCATATTCACCTGCCCCTGCTTTTTAATTTTCACCCACAGATATTTTAGGCCAAAGTATAGCAAATCACCCAATGAGCTTCAGGACTGAGAAATTGAATATTCCTAATCTCCCCCAAACCTCTATATTGTTGCTGGGATTTTAACAATTATGCTGTTTTCTCAAATTGAAAGAAAGCAGTGCCTGAATCTGCATCAAAATTTACCTTCAGACCTCTCATCAAAATCTTCATCACCTTCCTCGGACGCAACAGAATAATCAGATTGATTGTCTGACTGGTCATCCTGCCAGTCTGGGGAAAACAAAAAGGCTGTGAAAATTCTGTGAAGACTACCTTCAAACCATAATATTCACTTTCACTTGTTCATCACACACCTCTATCTTCTTGTGAGCCATCGTTGTAGTTGACTTGTTTACGAATGCGCTTGCCCTTGCCTAGATTCCTAGCCAAGTCTTCCTGTTGCTGCTCATAATGATGGCGAAGCAGTTTTTCCCAATAGTCTGGATCCACTGATTCTTCTTGCTTGATAATCTCACGTTCAACCTCTTCTTCCTCCTACCACAACATCAGAAGGTAACAATAGCTCAGTATTATCCATGTTTATAAGAGAAGTATGTCTCCCTGTTTTCAGTGTTTCCTAGTAAAGAGGTTTTTAACTGCCAACTTAATGTGAACTTTTTATGAAGAACCATTTTGGAAAAGAAACATCTAGCAAGGGCCAATCAATTCACTTACCCCCATTTCTTCTTCACGCACCACATACTGGGCTACTTTGAAGGAACTCAGGTATTCATTCATACCCTGAAGTTCTGCATCCTCTATCTCATCCTGATTCCTATCCAGAAGTCGTTCAATTGCCTTATCATCATAATGGATGACACTGCTGTCCTCACCTTCCTTATTATCCCCTGGAAAAGGAATCATTTAGTAGATGAAAAGGAACAAAACATAAAAGCAAATAACGGAAAGTAAATTACTCACTTTGTGTAACACTGCACAGATTCTTACCACCCTCGGTAGCTTCATCTTTGAAAAGCTCTTCAGTACCAAACTTAAGGATATCATCCAATTCTTGTTTAGACATAGAACCAGTCTTGGAGCCCAATCCTGGTCTTACTACAAGATGCGTTAGCATCATTTTTTTCTTGGCTACTTGTGTGATTCTCTCTTCTACAGAGGCTCGTGTAACAAAGCGATAAATCATTACTTTCTTGTTTTGTCCAATTCGGTGAGCACGACTAAAAGCCTGACAGGAAAAAAAGGGAGATGAAAATAGGCTTTCAGATATTCATTAAATCAGCCAGTATCCTTACAAACCATGTTTTTACCCATTTCATCTGGCATTCTCCCTAAATGCATTGTTTTCCAAGGTTTAATCTTGGAAGTTTTTGTTGTACTACTCAAATTCACCTGGATGTCATTGTGTGGATTCCAGTCAGAGTCATATATTATTACTGTGTCTGCAGTGGCAAGGTTAATACCAAGGCCTCCAGCTCTAGTGGAAAGTAAAAAACAAAACTGTGGGGCACCGGGAGCTAGAAAAAAGAAATGAGAGATCATCAGTTGCCAATAATTTGGAATATCCATTTCACCTTCAAAGCTTTTCTAACCAGTCCCAGATCAACTTTAGAGATATTAGCTAGTAGAGGGGAGGAAGATGCAAGGGAGAGTCACAGCTCCTCCCAAGATCAGTAAATTTGTTGGGTGTATCCATCATATTCATACCATTGAAGCGATCAATAGCTTCCTGACGCATATTTCCTGTGATCCCACCATCAATTCTCTCATATTTATACCCTTCATGTTCCAGAAAGTCTTCCAATAGATCCAACATCTTAGTCATCTATAAAGTACAAATAAATGGAATCAGTAGAAAACATGTTGCTAATCCATAACCATAAGCTTCTGTGACGTGTAACTATTTCTAATCAAGAGGAAAATACTGTTCCTTTCAGTTACCTGGGAGAATATCAGCACCCTGTGGCCCCCTTCCTTGAGATTCTTCAACATTTTCTGAAGCAGAAGTAACTTCCCAGAAGCTCGGATTAGGGCACTACCATCATACATCCCATTAGGCATCTTTGGTGCTTCCTATGTTTGAGAGCAAGCGAGAGCAAAAGAGAGGTTAAAAGCTCAAGTTTCTTTGGGTTTGGTCAGGTTTGCTACATATGTCCTACAACTGAATTTAGTACATATTACTTCAATGCCATTTTTGTTGCTTATCTTGCTCAAGTAATCCTTACTACTTTATTGTCCTGACTACTTTTACAGCTGCCATACTCATGTACTTTCACCCAGAGCTTTAGTAAATCCAAGTCAACGTAACTGACAAACATTGGGTCAGTTATTAAATATGTAGACCTATTTAAATTTAAATCTGAGATGCTTGTCAAAACAGTTTCTCTTCTATACCTGAAAAAAGTGATTGGCTATCGTACTTACAGTCAAGAATCTCAATATCCAAATGACCAATAAAAAATAATAAAAGGCTATAGGGTTTTAATCAAGATTCTAAAGGAGTCAAAACATACCATGGCAGCCACAGGGAAGAGATATGGATGGTTGCAGCATTTCTTCAAATCCATAACAACATTAAGCAGAGAAACTTGGTTGCCGCCACCCCGTGCATTCAGTGCCTCAAAATTTCTTGTTAGGATGTATTTGTAGTACTTCCTGTAAAATGTTAACGATCACATTATTGGTTTCTGCTTTTCACATGGCTTGCCTTAAAATCTAGCAACTACCTTAAGAGTACCTTTTAAAACAAATTTACCTCATTCTCCACCCCTTAGATGTATTATGAGAAAAGAAAGAAAGAAAAAGAGAGACAGACAGACAGACAGTAATTTTAAATCAATATCATAAGACAAAGCAGCTGGATGCTTATTAGGATACTTAACCATTATAATTTAAGTAAAAAAACAAACAAAGAGAAGCTAACTATTTTGTGACACTCACTTTTGCATAGGGCTTAGTTCCACTCTCACAATAAGTTCTGTCTTTGAAGGCATGTTCTTGAATACATCAGCTTTCAGACGTCTTAACATGTGCGGTCCTAACATGTCATGAAGCTTTTTGATCTGATCCTCCTTGGCAATGTCTGCAAATTCTTCCAGGAAGCCTTCCAAATTACTATAAAGGAATTCAAATAGAAACATGGAAACCTCAAGCCAAGAGGAAAATAAGCCACCTTGAGTCGCCTGGGTGAGATGAGGGGCACAGATGTTAATAAATAAATACTTCAGGGACCATTGTAGAACTTACTGAAATCTTTCTGGTGTCAAGAAGTTAAGGAGGTGAAACAGTTCCTCCAGGTTATTCTGTAGAGGGGTTCCTGTGAGCAGCAGTTTGTGCTGAAGAGAATAGCCATTCAGTACCCGGAAAAACTGAAGGGTGGAAAGAAAAGAACTATTAAAATATTTTAAAAAATAAATAAAAACCATTTCTATTCACCAAGAAATTTTTCAGCAAATGTCTAACCTGGCAAAAGTGAAATAACATTTTAAGAAATCAGTTCCAATCTGAGTCACACAAAAGTGTTCCTATTTTTTTAAAAAAAATGACAATTTCTATAAATATTTATCTTACAAAATGTTTATAACAGTACATAAAAGGAGAATTCAAAGTATATACTGATATTTTATGAAGAATAAGCTACATGTGTATGTGGCTTATATATCATATATGTATGTGTATATATACAGCACAAGACTGCAGCTGATAAGAGTCTCTTGAAAAACTTGTAATTTTGGATATAAAATATAAGAATTACAGGAGAAATGAAGCAAAGCATCAGTTACCTTGGACTGATTATTCTTCAGTCGATGTGCTTCATCTACCACAAGGCAAGCCCAGTCAATAGAGCCCAGAATAGCCATATCAATAGTAATCAACTCATAAGAAGTAAGCAATACATGGAATTTCACAGACGCCTCTTTCTGTAAGGATCAGAAAGTATTGATTTAAAAAACTTAGAAAAACATGGTACAGATTCACAAGACACCAAGTTTTCATTACTCAACATAAATAGAAATTTCTAAGTTGCTAGAGAAGTGGAAATATTCTCAGGCAAAAAGTTAAATTAGCTGCCAAAATACCTTCATCCTGGAAGCCTTTTTCCCTCCACGTATAGCATTGTCTTCAAAGGAAAATTCGTTTTCACGAATAATGGCCCGGCTGTCTTTATCCCCAACATAAGTCACAACATACATATCGGGTGCCCACATTTCAAATTCTCTCTCCCAGTTGATGATGGTGGACAGTGGAGCACTCACCAAGAAAGGTCCTTTGGAATGGCCCTAGAGTCAGATAAACTCTTGAAATAAATGCAACAGGAAAACAAATTTTTAAATGTTGTTTATGAATTATTCATGGAATGCTGCAATCCTACCTCTTTGTAAAGAGAATACAAAAACACTGCAGTCTGTACAGTTTTCCCTAGACCCATTTCATCAGCCAGAATGGTATCTGTGCCTTGAGCCCAAGAGAAACGTAGCCAGTTCAGGCCTTCCAGTTGATAAGGATGAAGGGTTCCTCCAGTTACATCTAAATAATCTGGTTGTCTATCATATTTCACCGTGGGCTATAGAGAGGTTGGAAAGAAAATGAAAATGTTTAGTGTCTCTGTTCAAACTTAGTAACACAAGTTTGTTTGTTTTTTAAATTTGTCATCATAAACAGCTCCAAAACTTGAGGGAGTCTTAATAGCATTTTATATCCTGTTTTTTAAATATCCAATTTATCTTTTTTAAAAACTTGTGCAGTAGAAATAAAGCAAGTGTCTGTGGAGATTCTGAGTCATCCAAGTCATGGTTGTTCCAAAGATCTTTTCAAGAGGCAACTGAACCTTCTGGTTTTTCTTTGAAGACGTTCTGTCACCTCTAGCCCTTCTCTCTGTTAGTCTAGATATATCCAGTTCTCGGAACTGTTCATTGTATGTTTTAGCTCCAGTCCCCGAATCATCTTTGTTGCTCTTCTCTGCACTCCTTCTAGAGTCTCAACATCTTTTTTGTATCATGGTACTTACACTTGCTTATCAATCCATAGACACCTATTATGTGCATCCCTGAACTTAACTAGTAAGATTATTTGTGTATAGAATATACAATATAATTATATAGTCTGACACCTTGCCATGACCAGAGTGGATACTCATAGAACTGCTGAGGTTAGAAAAATTATTTCAACTTTGGCAAACAGAAAGGTAATTCTTTAACAAGGCCTAAAGTTGTTTTACTGAACCATCTCTTTAAAGCAAATCTATATCTTATTAGGGTTCTGCTTAAGTTTCAAAGGCATAAAAGTACTTTAGAAAAACATCCACTGCATCTGTCTGCAACTCCTTAAACCCAAGCAAAGCCATTTCCCAATATTGTCCAGAAGTTGCAGATGAGTCAAGTAACCTAGGAAAAGAGGTTGCCGCTTGGAGGCTGATAGGTGCTGTTAGACACCTAATACATATCAGAGATAATATTCTACTTTGCTTAATGTACTTCTGATAGTACTAAATTGCCACATAAAACACATAAATTATAAAAAGAATCTTTATGATGGTCATTTGTTTTTCTCTAAAAATATATATAAAAAAAACCCCAGTAAAAATATTATCCCCCAAACTGAATACGAAGACTGTATGGCCATGAGGCTTCATCAACCCATTAACTTACATCCACTGTAGGTGTTTCTGGTGGTCTCTCTAATTTTCGTAATTTCACTTTCTTTATTTTTTTTCCTGGTCTTCCTTCTTCACCTCTCATCAATTCCCTGTTTAGGAAGAGACCCACACAAATTGAACGATAACAAATATACGTAGAATAAACATAACAAGTTTTCCAATACATTCAGAAAGTAGGCTATATAAATTCCAGATAAGTTTCCTTAAGGATATCAATCTAATAGGAATAATTATTCCCTTTTCCCCTTATAAAGTTACTGTTCAATTATGTTCATATCCTTACCTGTGGTTCCAGTATGACTGTTTGTAGATATCATAATCCTGTACCTCTGCCTCTTCATTTTCCCAAGAAGCTTGGTCATATGGTAGATCTCTCCATTTAATAAGATAATGAACGTTCCCCTTCTTATCCACACTGGAAGAAAAAGAGGACAATCAACATAACCTTCTAAATAAACCTAGTCCACAGAAGCAGAAAATTAAGCTTCATCCTTTTTCCCTTCCTGGAAATTCACTAATTAAAGAATGGAAAAACAGCAGGCATCCACTAAATTTATAGTAAGTGCGTATTCTTAAAATAAACAATTTGACGGTTGTGCAAAAGTAGATTGATTTCCTACTAAAAGAATCAAGATATCAGCAGTAATGGCTGCCAAATAAGCATGTTCACCCTTTGCTACTTTCAGAATAAATCGTGTACAGGTTTGTTTTTCAGATAACAGTTCCTTATTTGCCTAACCTATGATTGAGAATTCGATGGATCATCATCCATTCTGGTTTAATCCCATATCGATAAAACCGTTCCTCCATCTCTGCAAATTTGGGATCCTTGTTCTTCCGTTTCCGACTCTTTTCTTCTTCTCCCCCAAAGTCTCCTGAAGGTGGCTCATCCATATCATTTTTACGTTGATAATTGCGGAACATTACTTGACAATGCAGCTCCAGCTGGAACGCAAGCAGATTACACATCATTTGAATACGGTCAGACAGTTTCCCTTCCCTGATCTTTCGAAAGATCAGCTTTTACTTACCTGCAGCTCAGAAACCCAGGAACAGTGCCAGTAGGACATCCCCTGCCACTTGACAAAGAACTGTCTCTCAGGTCTTCCCTCCAGAGGTTTAGGAGAAGGTGCATTTGGATCTGCATCAGCAGGCCGTGGCACTGGAGTTGGTAATGGAGGCTGTCCCCATTTCCATGTCAAGATTTTCTGCACTTTGCCTTTCAGAGGTGGGCACTATCAAGTGTGTAAAGGCATTAGAAAATGTTTGCTCTGGGTCCTCTAGCATTTGCTAAAGCTTCCCAATACTTTCATTATATCACTATTAGAAAAACAAGATCTACATTCTATCCCAGAAAGTTTTAAACTATAGAGAACATTCCATATTCCTTTTCAGGATTAATAATAAAAAATAGACTACAATGAGAACCACAGAATTATACTTAATATATTAGGTATTTTCAATAACCAGAAGAACAACTGTCTAATATGTAGTTATTGTAGCATGGCTTACAGATCCTTTTAACCAGTTTCAAGAGGGACACTTCCGAACAACTTGTCTTGTACAGCACAAAAGAAGCATTCCAATATTTGGACCATCAGAAATTAGCAAGTGGAGAAAAATCAGGATTGCTTATAACTAGTGAACCATTTTAGTTAATACAAGAGTGATTCATATGAACAAGCAGAACATGTTTTGAGTACACGTGATTATTATTAATTTTTTTTGATGATGGGTTAAGTGCCAATAAACATTCTGTTCTAACACTGTATGGTCCAGGTATATCTATAAGCAACCAAATTCCTCATTAAGATTTCATGATTTGATTCTGGCCTCAAGGTCTAATTATTTTTATTATAGCTCCCTTCTACTTCATGATCTAGTAGCTCCTACCCAGAGTAGAACAGTATTTCCTTCTTATCAATGTGTTTACAAAGACATTCATGGCTCATTTTTTAACAAAATATATAAGGTCTATAAAAAATTATTCAAAACCACATTCACATACTTCTCTTTAGGAATAAAAGTTCAGTAACACATCTTTTACCTCATAATTTCACCATTCCCACAATAAACTCTACACGACATTTTACACAAGTTACAAATTATTGGAAGGACTCACAGTACAGCGTGGACAAAGCCACTCTCCATTGGGGATTTCTGGCAAAGGAGGATTCAAACAGTGTATGTGATAAGATGAAGGACAGGCATCACAGCAGAGAAGTTCTCCACCATCTTTGCAGACACGACAGAACTCCATGTGGTGATCATCTTCTTCCTCTGCATCCCCCACAACATCCTCCATAGTTTCCTCACCCTCAGAGTTATCTTCTTTAGCCTCCCACTGGATACCTTCTTTTTCCTAAAGGAGAGGAAAACTGTTAGCTCCAAGTGCTAGAAGTTCTAGCGAGCATTTACCTCTTTCCCAGTCTTTTACAACCCAAACTCACGCAATGGGGGCAGCTCCACTTGCCCTCTGGTGCTTTCTCCATATCTGGATCCAGACAAACCATGTGATAGGCACGAGGACAAGTGTCACATAGGATGATCTCTCCCCCCTGCTGGCACACCTCACAGTAATCCTGATGATCCGTCTCATAGCCATCCACTGTTGCAGTTGCATCTTCTTCTCCTAATGGAGACAATAGTGTTCAAAGCATTCAAAAGCGATCAAGTCTTTCAGCAAAACAAATGCATTTCAGACTTATATCGTAGAGAATTAGCTGGATAAAAGATTTACAATTGCAAATTTTAGATGACTAACAGCTGTAGAGATGGCAGTTTGAATCCCACCAGTGATTTCCAAGGACTGGACAATGAAACAGGTATACACTAAGAGGACCCAACTAACAATTAAGATTTTCTTTGTTATGTTCTCAGTAGGACTTCATTCCAGAATCTTTCAGTTTGATTCTTTCTCAAGTTCCTTTTTATGGATTTGAGGCAGGTTCCAACCTCAAACACATAGGCCCATCCTATTCTTGAATCCTGTACTCCTTAGAGCTCATTTTAACCAGAGTTCAGTACCTTTCTTTTTCCTCTTCCCTGCTTTTAATTTTTTACGACTGCGGCTGCTGCGACTGGTAGAGCCATCTGACACAGAATAGCTATTGATACTTGCATCATCAAAGTCTGATTCAACATCCAAGTCATCCTCCTCACTCTGAAGAAGAACAAAAACATTAGATAGACAGATGTAACAATAGCCACCTCTTCCCAATCTCATGAATGCTGACAGAAGGTACTGCCTGAAGTAATAGATTCTACCCTTTACACCCAAGTACCAGAAAAAAAGTAACTCACAGATGATCTTTTACGCTTGGAGCCAAATCCTCCGAGTTTGATTTTTAAAGGTGCCACCTTCTTGGTTTTGGGTTTTTTGATGTCAGGGACACGAGGACTAGCCTTGGGTTTTTTCCGTGCATTAGGTCCTAGAAGATATCACCTCCCAGTTAAATAGCACTTAGAACTACTGTATATTCAGTATACAAACAATATTTAAGGAAATTAGGGTTGCCAGACACATTATAAAAAAAGGACCTCTGTAGCTACATCTTCCTCTCACCTTTTCCTTCTTTGGTCTTGGCCTTTCGAAGTGGCACTTCAACAGGAGGCTGAGGAATAACAGCATCCACATTAGTTACCATGCTCTCTACCACAGCTACAGCAGCGGCAGCAGCCGCTGCCACTGATGCTCCAGAACTCCCTTTGAAGGGATTATTTGTGCTGAACTCTCTCCATTTGGCCCCCAGAACCATCATCATTTTTGAGACAGCAATTTTAGGATTTTTTGCAGCAATAAGTGGCCTATGGGAAGGAGAAGAGAAAAAAACAGCATTCTATTCAACTTCAATAATCACATCATTCCCACCAAACAAGACAATTTTCTGTGTACTGGCTAAGTTCTCACCAAAATATGAGATACTAACACAATCAAAACAGAAAAATGTTTCTAGCATTATTTTCTTTCTCTTTATAGGCAATATTGAACCAATTTGCAGGGCCCTCAACTTCTATAAATTTAAAGCCTCAGGCATAAGATATTGCAATAATGTATGGGAAATATAACGGTATAAATGTTACCAGTATAGCTTATTAGAGCTCAACAGTATTATTAGCATACTTTGTAAATGAGGTACAGAAGCATAGAAAGAGTAGCTGGCCTTTTTTTAAAGCAGTTTAACAACTATTTAGATTTCCAGTTCACAGTTCATGCTTTATTAAAACTACTTAGTTATGCATAATTTAATGCCATATAACTGAGACATAAGGGACAAAACAGACTTATACCTGACAAACTGACTGAAAGCCTTGTAATTTGTTAGAGTGCGATAATCTTCTTCTGTGAAAATGTGATCAATATCTTCCATGCCCCAGTCTTCTAAAAGCTGGGCAGAGGACTTAGGTTCCTAATAAAAGAAGGGTATAGAGAAGGTAGTATTATCAGAGATAAATTCTCAACTTGAAAACTCTTTTCAGTTCCAAAAAAGCATTTTACCAAAGAAGTACCACATGAGAGATTTAAAACCGAGCAAATGAAAAATACAAGACAGACACCAAGTCTGATCAGAAAGTAGAACAATAATCTTTTAACTGTAACTGTTGTTAGTCCATGCTAGTATATTCTCAAACTAATCTAAACAAATAACTTTTGCAGAATGTTTCAGATTCACCTTGGAATCATCATCTTCATCTTCTTCCTCTTCTTCCTCCTTGCGCTTGGTTTTGTTCTTCTTCTCTTTTTTAGGGCCAAGTTTTTTCTTTTTCTTTTTGCCAGGAGTATAGTCACTTCCCTCACTATCTGAGCGTAACAGCACCTCCTCTTCTTCCTCTACAAATTCATTTCCTTCACCAGAGCTATCTCCAAGCTGGAATGGAGGCAGGTGGAAAAATTAAGATAAACTGAGCATCAAACCCTTGTTCTTTCAAAAAGAACATCAGACTTCCTACCATCAACATGAAGTCCCATCTATTCAGAAAAAAAGCTTTTTTCTCTTCAATCCCTTACTTCCCTCCCCCACTCTATTTTCCTATTTGCTTTTGTATCTTATTCTATAATCTAATTTTTGAAAAAGTTCAAGCCTTTACAATCACCACACATGCAAAGACTTTCTATTTTCTTACCTCTTTTTTCTGACGCTTACTGAGCTTGGGTATCTTAGGTTCTTTCAGCTTCTTGGGCTTCTTCTTTTTCTTGATTTTTGGCAACTCTGCCTCTGATAACAGTTCTTCCTCTGGCTCTTCTTCAGGCTCTGAGATAAATAATAAAACCAGCAAGAGTGTTTCTAAAACTCAAATGTGACATCATACTCTGTTCCTAGATTACATCCTACCTATATTTACCGGAAGCTGCTTATTTTTTCAAATTACAATGTAGACAGGAACTTCTCTAATCTTTAAATTCTGGTATTTTCTAAACTCTTTCTAGTTTGAGTTTCTCCCCACAATGAAATATAGGTAATCCTCAACTTACAACCATTTGTTTAATGACTGTTAGAAGTTGAATAAAAGTGACTTATGACCAGGTTGCACAGTTACAACAGTTGAAGCATCCCCATGGTCATGTGACCAAAATTTGAGCTCTTTGCACAGTCCTATGGTCATACGATCACCAAGTCCCAGCTGACTTCTGACAAGCAAAATAAGTGGGGGAAGCCAAATTCACTTAACGACTCCATGATTCACTTAACTGCAGCCAAAAGATCAAAAAATGGGGCACAATCACTTAACAACTTGCTTAGCAATGGAAATTTTGGGCTTCATTGTGGTCATAAGTCAAGGACTACCTGTACTAGTAATATATTTCATAAATGAAATGTAACATTCAAAGAACTGTGGACTGATATAATCAATCACATAAGCACGGAAGGTTTTTTTAAAATGGGAAGATGCAATCACCTGTTAAAAATTACACATCCGGAGCTTTCATTCAAAGAAGCAATTTCTATACAGTACTCATTTTTTCTAAGCCAAACTGATGTAACCGGACATACTAACTTCCCTATAAATCTGTATCCAAATCCCAAATAAAAAGTGATTAAAGGAATACTCTTTACTCCAGGGAAGTAATCCCTGCAATAGTTAATTGGCTTTCTGCATCCACTTTCTATGTAAATATCAAAACAGCATAAAAAATAGCAACAGCCCTTCATAAACAAACATACAAAAATCATATGAAGCAGCTACCAAATTATCCTTCTTGCCTCTACTTTGAAACCTTTACCCTCACAGCAAACCTGATAGGAAACTGTGTGAATTTCCCCATCCTACTTAGTACTGATTCTTCAGGTATCCAAGTTCAGCAAGTGTCAGAAAAGAAGAAACATAACCTCTATCTCAATCATTAGGTGTCTATTTGGATACTGGTACTTTTCTAGTTCACAGTCACATCTTGTCAATGTAAATGCAAGCTATAGCTCATTTCTTCTCCCTTACTCTCTCTTTCAAACACAAATTTAACACATCATTCCTCATTCCAAAACACCATAATCCCATCCGTTCTTCCAATCTCCCACTCCCAAAAGCACATAGAGACACAGTCAGTAACCAGCTTCCTTTGTGACAGGATCCACAGTAACCCAGTCATTCTTCTTCCCCTCCCCCTTCATCAGCCACCCCCGCCCATTACACGCAGCTAGAGTCACTAGTTCTCCCTCCAAGGAAAATGGCCTCCTAACCACAGGCACCGGGCAGGATGAGGGAAGCCACAGGTCAAAGCAGTTGCTGCAACCGAAGGACAAGAAGCAGAGGGAAACGTCTGGGTGGAGTCCCGTATTCCCAAACCAGAAAATACATCTTGTGCCAGAAATATTTATTACATCCCTTCTTCCCAATCTTTCTTACTACAAACATTTCTCAAGTTAAACTAAACCAAAGTATTCTGGACCAAGTTTTCTTTCCACTGCTTTTCCTAGGCAAACTAACATCCACCGAGATACTTATCTTACTTTTCAGTTGATTAACACAAAATAACATTAATTATCCATTTCCCTCTTGAATTTTGGAAAAGAGAGAAGAGATGATTCTCAAAAAAGGTAATACCTAATTGGTTCAACAACTATAGGAACTTCAAAAGCAATGACTCTTAAAAAAAAGATGGTTCCTGCAGAAAATAACTGGTCTCAAACACAAAAGTTTTCTGAAAACAATTAAAACGTGACCAAGATCCATAGCTCATGACTTTCTCTGCATCATGCTGGCCATATTCAATCCAAAGGACTAAGGTGAGCAGTTAGTTGTAAAGTAAGCTATGCTAGGTGTAGCTGGGAACAAAAGTGGATCATACAATTACCCAAAGCATAGATCACTTTGAATACAGAAATACTGAACTTTCAAGCAAGTAATAGAAAGAAAGTCAGGCACTTGTCCCTTAGATTTACTCTTTGAGGGTGAAATGTTTGTTTTGATAGGAATCATTATTCATCCTTCCAGTCTCATCTCCTTCAATATCCATGCAAGGTACCCTCTGCACATCAACAAATGAAATAAACCGTATAGGTTTTAGAAAACAGATGCAGACATCCGAGAGACACTTTCAGTAGTACATGGACTAATAAACAAAAGTTTCCTTGAAAATGTTCCCATTTTCAAATACATTTAAAAAACGACAAATTGCTAATTCAAAATATTTGAGATCTACAAAATGCTCTTCCCAAACACAGCAGAACACAACTTCTGCATGAAGCAATGGATATAGAAGACATACCAAATATTAGCAGTAGCTGTAACCACAGCTTCATCTGCAATCCAAGAAGTTTGATGTCATTTTTATACTGTAGGGAAAACCTCACATTTTTACTTTCTATGTTCTGTTTAATTGTTGATACTACACAGTGTTGTCATCATAAAGTTATCATTAAATATTACATGAAGAGTAACTTATTACTTCCATGTCAGCCCTATAATAAATCTGGAATGTTGTGATGTTTCTGGTCCCATATGAAATGGATGACTCTGTAGCTAGGTCTGGTTCAGATAGCCAACAGACATATTGTTTTATTCCTTGCCTTAAAAAAACCTCTTCTATCACAGCATTCCTGTGTACCTTGATGTTGATGAATACTGTTGTTCAACAGGATCTCCATCTCCTCCTCATCACTGCCAGCAGAGCAGGGCGATGGGGATCCCATGCCCGACGCCATGCCCTCTGGTTAAGAGGGCTTCTGGGATTCAAGCAGCTTGTGCTATCTTGGCACTTTCGTATTAATAATGGCAGTAACGTGCTACATGAAGAAAGAAGAGCAAGCAATAAGATTTAAAGTCCCAACATGTTTACTAAGTTGTCAGATGGCCCAAACCGACTCCCTAGAATACCAAGAAAAAGGCAGCACCAGGGAGAGCCAAAGAAGCCAACGACTTGGCCCAAGCACCAATCCAAAGTGGTCCTGAGGGCAACGCTAAATTAATTCAAAGCAATTATTTCGTTCAAAGTGGGCTGACAGGAACTTCAGCTTTGGGTTTTCCAGTTCTTTTTGGATGGAGCCTGTGGGCAGGAAGGCGAATGTCTGGAATAACCGGGCTGTACTTTATAAAAGATAAAAACTATCTGAGGGCTCCCTTCTTGCTAACTTAAAAAAAAAAAAAAAAAGAAAAGACCTCCTCAAGATTTACATTTCGGTGGTGACCAGTAGTCCAGCTGCAGGGAAAATATACCAAGGGATCGTTTTAAGGCAAATAGCAAACAAAAGGCACAGTCAGCTCAAAGGAAAGCAAGGCAAACTTGCTTCCCCCTGGGAACTGGGGGTGGGCACGAAGGCAGAAATCAAGCAGGGTAAGCGGTGGAGGGGGGGGGGGGAGAAGAGACGGAGGGAGGGAGGGAGGCGGGGACGGGAATGAAGGCCGGGTCTGGGGGATGGCGAGGAAAGGCCGCTTTCCCGGCTCTGGACGCGGAAGGAGAAGCGCGGCCGGGGAGCAGCGGCGCTCCAAAGCGCTCCCCAGACACGTGCGCCGGCCGGGGTCGCGCGGTAGACAGCGCGGGGGCCGCTCCTCGCCCCCAGGCTGGTTCAGGGCCCCGAGGGGGGCTCGCGCAGAGCCACCCCGCCTCCCTCGGGCGCGCCGGGCGGCCGTCTCCCGGGGGAAGCACGGCAGACGACCCTCGGGGGCCTGCCGCTCGCCCCCCCCCCTCCGTCTCTCCGGTGTCCGCCCGCCCCGACCTCGCCTTCCATCCCGCCCTCACCCGACTCCGGGCGCCCCGGCTTCTTATTTCTCGACGCCGCTGAAGGGAAAATGGCTCCGGCTCCAGCGCCGCCTCTTAAAGGGGAAAAAAAAAGCCCCAGCCAAGCTCCTCCCTCTGTTTTCCCCCCCCCCACGCACTCCCGCCTCCATCCCATAATATGCCCCTGGTGCCTTGGAGACGGGTCCCACCTCCGTCACCTCAGTAACCCCCCCCCCTCAACTGAGGCATCCCATAATACTTCTCTGCCCACCAAAGTACCCGCTCGGAACCCGGCTCTGCATCCCATAATAACCCCTCCCCTTTCCAAAACATCCCATAATAGTCCCTGCGGGGGGGGGGGAGAGACACTGTCCAGTAATATACGCTCCCCCCCCCCCCATGCGGAAACATCCCATAATACTCGCCCTTACTCATACACACCACAATAGTCACCCTTCCCCCCCATGGAGGCATCCCATAATAGTCACATTCTCTTCTTTCTCTCTCTCTCCCTCCCCCCCCCCCCCCCCACCCCCCCCCTCCCCCCCCCGCACCCCCCACAATAGTCCCCACGACCGACCCTCGTCCCCTTGCCTGGCTCTCCCAACCCACCCCCAGTCATCTCTCCCCACTCACTCCTTGCCTGGCATATCCCATAATAGGTGCCCTGCTGGCTGCCAAGTCCGGTATCCCAGAACAAGCCCTCCTCCCTTTTGCATCCAGCCCTGCCTCACTGAAATATTCCCGGAGCCCCCATGGCATCCCATAATAGCACACACCCGGGACATCCCATAATATCCACCATTTCCACACCTCTCTCCCTCCTCCTCCTCCCCCACCCCACCCCCGAGCCAGGCATCCCATAATAGTCTCTGGCCAGTGAGGCATCCCATAATACGGCCAGCAACTCCTCGCCACAGCCGACAATGCTGGCACTGACTGCATCTCACTCTCCCTTCCTGCAGCCCATAATAATCCCTGTCACCCTCTTCCTCCCCAGGCAAGCCAAAGCAGCGGGGGGGTGGGGGGGGGGGGGAAAGACCCTTGCTCCAGAGTCTCAGGGACCCCTCTGGACCAGCCACCTTCTTCCTCCAGAGAGCAACCCCCAAAACCACTTGGCAGACTTGGGTTAGAGATGTGTCCCTTCCCCCTCCTTGCACACACAGACCATCACGACCACTGGGGGCATTGGGCCGATGGGCCATCCCATAATACTCTAGGCCAAGCCTGCCAGGAGTCTGTCTCCGTTCCTCCTTCAAATGATGCAGACTCTGCACATCCCATCGGTCTTTCGTAGTCTCCTGTGCACTTAGGGGCATGGGAAGTCACACCTTGATGCTCTGTCCAGGGTGAGGCCTCAAGACACATCCCACCTTTCCACAATTGTTTCCGGCAGTTTTGAGAGCGCAGGGATATGGAGAAAGCAACTCTATGCGCAATAGGCAAAGACAGTGTTCATCTAAAAAAAAATCTTCACTCGCAGACAACCTTGGGAACGTTTCTCCGATACTCATTCTACTTTTCTATGTCTCTCGTCGTGGGGGGGAAAAAAAAAACCCGGTCCACTTCAGTTTTAACAATTTATTGCAAGTGGCTAATAAAAATTGTTCGCGATTATTTCTATGTGCACAAGACGCATCCCACAACAGCATTTTAAGCATCCTATTTTGTAGACACTTCTTGTCAGACACTTCTTATTTTCTGGTTTAAATGTCCATATAAGTATTCCAAGAAACTACAGAAATGTCTTATTTTAAATGTAACCGAGGTTCCCTTATTGACCCCCCATGTTTTATGTTATCTTTCAAAATGTCCCATAGGCTGTTGATATTTAACATACGTGGAAAGCTAGATACAAAAATCTCTAGTGCTGCTGTGCATTTCAGTGTTATTAAATAAAGAAACTTGATAACATTGTTAAACGCAGAGCATCTTTGCTCATTATATCCATTTATTCCCTGCCTGAAAGGAATTTGTTTTTATCTTGTTAGCAACCATTCTTTTCTTATTCTAGAAATTTACTTATTTCTTATTCTAGAAGTATACGAGATATATTGGTGATATATTTTAAAAAGAACATATTGGATTATTACATTTAATATAGCACATAGACATTAAAATCACTAGCATGTTCCATTTATCCTAAAACCATATGTAAATGGGATAGCAGATTGAAGATGAATAGAGATCTGAAAGCTGGGTAATATCAGTAGCACTGGGGCGATACCTGGCTTGAGATCATGCTTTTAGCATTTTTGCCAACAAAAATACATTGTCCCGACCACCACTACCAATCCCACTCCACCCTGCTCTTGCCACAAAAGCTCAACATAATTTTGACAAATGTTGCAAACACAATTTATATTGTACATACATTGATGGCAAATATATGTGTCTCAGGATAATGTTTCAGGATCCAGTCTGGGTTGCTTACCTGGACCGGAGGTTTACTATCCCGAGCTTTCGGACTCGTGCTTGAGCCTATCCTCAGGGAGTTTCTCTCTACCAGAATGTATGCTTTGGGCTATTCTATGCGTAGTATTTAATATATTTAACATTTAAATTATTTTTACATATTTAAATTATGTTAAGAGTGACCAGAGGGGAGTGGGGGAGAAAGCTCCCTGAGGATGGATCTAGCATGAGTCTGAAAGCTTGGAAGACTAAACTTTTGGTCCTGGCGACCAACCCAGATTGGATCCTGTTTATATTGTACATTATAAGGTTATGGCCGGGGTCCTATTATAGTGTGAAAGGGCTATATAGTGTGTGTGAAAGGGCTATATCTGATATACATGTGAGCATACAGGTAAGGAATGTTGTAATGGGATTGAGAAAAGTCACTTTATACCAAAGGAAATCACATGCAACCTCTCATTCCTTTAACAAATGTAGTAGAATAAAGTCCTAATAGTTTTTTTTTTCCTTATAATCCTTACAGCTATTTTATTACTAGACTTCATTCTTAAACACCCATTGGTAACTCCCTCTCCATTCCTGCAATGAAAGCTGCCAGAGCCAAAACAGCTCAGATGATAGAAGAGAGGAGAGTTGGTGATCATGGATCTCCAGAAGCAGTTTATTGGTAAATGTAAGGCAGTTCACATTAAATCAGAGGGGCTAAACCTCAGGATCACTTTTACTTTGCCCAGGCTCCCTGGAGCAGAAGTACACATTTACTGCAGCCCCATTAGTTCTCTGTTTACCGAGAGAGAGAGAGAGAGAGAGAGAGAGAGAGAACCTAGGTAATAGGATATCTAGGTAGCAGCACTGTTTCTTAGCTGCTTATTACAGTCCTTTGGACTCCTCACAGGTAACTCTTTAACCAGTGAAGTGGTAAAGCCAGTCCAATTCCTACTTCAGAGCACAAGGGATACTAATTCATCAACAGGGACCGGTGTGAATCTAGCGGTTGTAATGTGGAATTGCCAGCCTTTCTGTTTGAATCATAAAGACATACATACATATATTTTTCTGTTAGCTATCAAACAATGTCCAGGATGCTAAAATTCTGTGGCACTTTCTGAGGTTGCTGAAAAAGAGTGGTTTGGGTAAGAAGTTGCTGGTTACTTTTTGCCAGTCTACCATAGAGAGCATTTTGGCATACTGTGTAACGGTGTGGTATGCTGGATGCTCTGCAGTGGATAAGAAGATGCTCCAGAGAATTATAAACACAGCACAAAAAATCATTGGTTGCTCTCTTTCTTCTTTGGAAGAGATTGCGAAGACCAGACTCCTCTCCAGAACACTAAAAATCTTCACAGACCTTTCTCATCCTGGACATTCATATTTCAATCTGTTACCATCAGGGACGCGTTATAGGTGTCTTAAAATGAGGACTAATAGATTGAGAAACAGTTTCTTTTCCAAGGCAGTAATTGTCTTGAATCGAACAGTGAATTTGTGATTTAGTCCTATTATTATTATTATTATTTTAATTTTTAAAACTCTGTAGTGTGATTGTGATGTGGTGTTTGGGGCACTGTGCTGAAGTAGCTTTCAGATTTCACTGTATTCGAATGCAATGACAATAAAGGTATTATATACTATTCTATTTGGTTAAATTATTTTTCTAGGAATTATGAGAAATATATCAACATTTCCATTAGAGCAGGGGTCGCCAACCTTTTGGACCTCAGGGACCACCAAACTCATAATTTTAAATCCCACGGATCAGAGACCCTGAGAAAATAAAATAAAAATTCCCCACCCCGTTTTCTGACCAATTGATCATTCTTTATGTGGGATCGCAGGATACTGTCTCCAGCTCTGTTCTCAGGGGGAGAGAGAGAGACTTTTGGCTTCATGCAGGGAAAGCAGCAGAAGCAGCAGAAGTCTTTCCTTCTCTCCCCCAAACTCCATCAGAAATGAGTCTTTGTGAGACTTGTTGCACCAGCACAGCCTCTTGGAGCAGGATGTCTTGCAGGGTCCCAAAGACTCATTTCTGGCAGAGTTTGGGGGAGAGAAAGAAAGTAGGTTTTTGCTGCTTTCCTTGTGTGCAGCCAAAAGCAGAAGAAAGAAGCTGAAAGAAGCAGGCCAATGGCCAGGCCAGACGCATGGGGAGAATGGGGCAGTTTTCCCCCCTCTGCCCTCCCCCCCCTCCCACACTATTTCATATTGTTCACAATGCAAGTGACACAAGCCTTGTGTTCCCACGGGCCATGTGGGCAGTGCAGCCTTGTGTTCCCAGTGCAACCTGGATTAATTGCTTTGGGGGGTGCTTTGGGGGTAAAATTTATCTGCGGACCACCAAAATTTTCTCACAGACCACCAATGCATTAGAGAATTGTGCACCATCTCAAAACTAGCTTCACATATCAGTGATCCCATGACATAAGCAGTATTCTGAGACAGATATTATTTATTACTGGCTGAACTACAATGTGTTTGAAAGCCTTAGTAAATCTAATATTTTCAAAAAAATTTAAAACTCTGTGGCATTATGGACAGTCCATTTCCACATCAGAAATTCTTTCCCTACTCTGACTTCTGGAATTCAGCTGCATTTGTTGCTCCCTTGACTTTCAGGTCTGAGCTATTTAAAAAAATCGGATTACTAATAGATCGTAACAAAGAGTTAAAAGTGTTATGTACATTGATTGCTATCTTGTGGTTATCTGGAGTTTTACAGCCCAGATCTGACAGCCATATCCTCATAAGAATAACTCAAATTATTTTGCCAACAGCCATACAACAGCCATTTATTTTATTTCTCTTTTGTCAAAGAAGGAGGAGTGACATTTTTTTGATTCTCCAGGACCTGCAGTGCTTGGGAAAGAGCTGTTATTAATTGCTCTTTGTTTTCAGCATTTTTATAACAGTCTTCAAATTACTTTTAAGGGATTGGAGGAATGGAAACATCTGGAGATATAGACATCCCTTAGTCCCAATGCATCTGAAATGCACCAGATTGGGGAAGCTATGTAATTAAGCTGTAATGTCAGCAGGCAATGCCACCTAATAGTTCACAAGTCATTGCTGGTATGACTACTGAAAAATCCTGTATCAAGTGGATATACATGGCTTCCTTCTTCCTATTAATGGTGGTTAAACAAACTGTGGAAACTCTTTTTTGTGTTTTATTGACCACAAGACTTTCTGACTTTTCCCTTCGTAGGAAACCAACTTTGCAAGCCATTGTTTTCCCAGTTTTGGTTTGTTAAAAGGTTAATAAGCCAGAGGATTCCTGGCTTGCATATTAAACAAAATATGGAGTTTTCATTAGTTATTTAGCAATTCCTGCTAGCAGGAAAAGCCAACATCAGTATGATAATGTATCGGAGATGAAATAGACAGATGCATCTTTCAATATTTTTACTGTGATAATCTCCACTTTTTGCTCAAGCTATCGGTTTCAAATAAACTGCACTAATTTCTTGATTGTGATCATTATCTATTAAGTATAATTCTTAATTAGGGGAATGTTGGGTGCATTTTAGTTGCAGTACAGTTTGCAAGAATGTGTCATGAAAGTAGGTTTTTAAGGCACTGCCCCAGATACAGTGCATTTAAACGTACAAATTCTATCTCATTATCTCTGGAAAGTGTTCAAATTGGTATAGAGGTACATGTTCCCCAGTTTTGTTCTCATAATACCATTTTGTAATAGGCAAAGAAATTTTCTTCTGAGTGACCACAGCCACTCAGAAAGTTTCAAGAACAGTGTGTATGTGTTGTACATAGGGGTTATTAATAGATAGGTTTATGGGGAAATTTTTCTCTGGAGATCAGCTCCAAAGCACGAATTCTAGTATTCATGCCACGTGAACATTTCTTCTTTAACTAAAATAGGTTTTGCCACAACCAAACTACAAATGCAGATTGAATTCTTAATATTCACCAGTAGTTTTTATTGTCTTCAAAGTCTAATGTGGTATACAAGCATTTGACAATCATAATTTATCTCCACACTTAGCATTTGCCTGCAACAAGGACTGGTGACTTCACTTGATACTTCATCTATCAGTAAAAATAAACTCTTGCCTGTGAAAGTTTATGCCTCAATTAATTAATTTGATACCTTTTTTAATATGCACTACAAAGTATGTTTGAGTTTCATATTATTCTCTTTCATCATTCAAAGGGAGAAATTGGTGCACTGCATGGCAACATTTTTGCAGTGTTCAACAAACCATAGAATATAAAAACTGTTAGGCAAAGACCATCTATTTCTTCATACAATGCTCTATCTTCTCATGCATTGGCCAGTTCTCTCTCTAGATGGTTAACTAAGGAATGTTAAAAGCACCACATATTCAGTACTCTGCTCTCTTCCTTGTTCTTCTAGTTTCTTTTAGAGCAATATTTTTTTTTAAAACACAACTAACTAATTGGAGAGAGAGTGGCAAAATCAGCCTTTGAAGCAACTATGGCCTGGATGAAGACAAATGAGGGTGCAGAGGAATCCCAGGAAGGAATAGACAAATGAGATGTGAAGTGCTACTAATGGGAAACTACCTGCCCTGGAGCTTCAGAGGAAATGCAGTGAAACCGTGTCTGCAATGTTTTCTCTAGAGCAGGAACCATGCTGGAAATCCTGCAACATTGTGGAACCAACAAAGCCACCCTATCCAGTATGCAATGGGAATACTGTATAAATCCAGTATTCCCATCTGGTATGATATGAGAAGCTGAATGGCAACCAGTGCTTGAAAGTAAAGCTGCTGAGTACATTTTCCAATTTCAATGTCTGCTGATGCCTATGGATATTATCTAAAAACAAAAGAGATTTATTTCAAATGTTTCAAATTTCTCCATTTACAATTTAATAATCTATCAATTCACACAGTTAAAAATCTTTAACTGAATTGATATCATGCTATATTGAGAATCTTCACAGATATACCATGCTTATTGTTTATTTCTTTCACAAGATGCATTATATAGCTTCAGCTAAAAGGTAACGCACAATATACAAATATACAAACCTATAAAAACGATAATCATACAACAATCAGTGAAACACAAGCAAAGACTGCAAAGACAGCAGAAATAAAAGTGTTTACTGAATGCACATTATAGAGGTGGGACATTAAAAGCCATGCAATATGAGAAACAGGCCTTTGCCCGGCACTGAAAAGAATAGATCCTAGGGGCTGAAATTAGAGTAACAACATTACTTAAAAGCAGAACTGAGGACAATTGAAGACCTGTATTGTGGTCTGAGGACAAAATAAAGGCAATATCACAAGAACATGATACAAAAACCCGGTGGTTAAGACAAATTTTTGCTGTGGTTAGGTAAAAGTGAGGACTTTTCCTTGTATATAAACAGCACCTGATATCCTGAAGTACTGTCTCTCAGTGTAATTACCTCAGAAGGCTATGATCTAGGATTCTTTACCACTCATTGTTCCTCTGCTTTAGGTTTGGGCATAATCCTCCATAGTCATTCTGGTATGGACAGTAGGATAACTCATTTCTTTCAAAACTATGCTCTTCTCTAGCACTAGTTCTCCAAGGTGATCCCATTTGGAGACCTGGATCCTTTTGAATATGCCTGCAGAAAACATTTGTGCAAAACCAGAATCAGTTTTTACAGAACACACCAGGTACAGCAGTCTATCTGTTAACATTTGCCTGCTACCCATTCCACTTTACAGAGGGTGACTGGACTGGAGGATTTTAGTGGGTGGAAGGGAAAGAAAGATCGGAGAATCCATTTCTTGTCCTCCCAAAGCTGCTTTTTCAAAAGGCAACCTGACTTTATGTGTTTTTTTCTCTTGAAGATATTTTGCTTCTAATCCAAGAAGCATCTTCAGTTCTGACTGAAATGTCTTCAAGAGAAAAAAACAAAAACAAAGGAAGTCAATTTGGCTTTTGAAAAAGCACCTTTGGGACAGCCATGACCTGGATGATTGAAAATGTCCACAGACAACCCTTGTCCTACTTAACACGTTTTATGTCATAAATAAAAAAGCACCATTCGCTGGCAGTATGCCCGTGTATCAATGAGCAGCAGATTTTATGTTAGTATAGTTTTCTGTCAAGGATTGGTGGATTGTACCTTAACAATCTTCAGGAACAGCCCTCCGCTTCAAATTAATACTCTAGCTACAATACTATATCACACTGGAAGTTTTAAGTTTGAAGAGGTGAAAGATTGCTGTTTTGGGTTTTGTTTATGGTCTTGCCATTTTGTTTTTAACATCTGCATGACACAACATGCAGTAATGAAACATTTTATCACTTCTTTTTATGCTTTACCATTGTTAATGGTTGCAAATCAAGTTGCTAAATGTGTATTAAGAAAGATGTGAAAAATCAGTTGATTTGAAAAGAGGGCTCTGGAGAACTCCAGAACATCCCATTTTCCTCTATGCTGTGTCTAATGTCGTCCCCACCATGAGCTTCTAGGCTGTTTGGTGGTTTCTGGAAATAAGCTCTCCAAACCAGGAGCAACTTGAGGTGTTCCAGGCATTCGGAACATGCTCTGGAATGTTCTGTTCCCAGTTTAACTAAGTTGGTGCATCTCTGATCAGGATCAGAGATAACCTCCAAACTGTTGTTATTCCTTCCTTCTCAGATGAAGCACTTGTCCGGAATAAAAGCCAACGCAAAACAACAATCTTTGTGTTTTGAGCATCTCAAGTTCTTTTCCCTCTCTAAGCCTTTTCCCCCACTTTCTGTTGCAAGAGGCACATGCTCTGAAGGTCCTTGGACAAACAGCCGCACCCAACAAAATTAGGCTCATCCCATAGTATTGCTGAGAGGAGACGTTGCTCGCAGCATAGCAACTATCCCCACCCCCACCCTGCTAGCAGCCATCCCATAATAGTTTGCCTGCTTTACAGGTTCTGACAATTGAAAGGAGGAGATTAAGTGGTGGAGGGGGCCGGCCTGGGTGGGTGGCAAAAGGGAGGTTGATGAAGGGGAGGGGGCACGCTGGAACTGG
>BLBF01000004.1:8680922-8691870 GCA_015471245.1 Laticauda colubrina | reverse complement strand
GATTGTCAATCATTTGGAAGCCTGCACTCTCAAATAGAAAGATCTCCATGCCACAAGCCAGGCAAACACCTGGGCAAAAACAGAGTCCCTCTGATAGCTCCAACCTAACCCCCCCACCAGGCACCCAGGTGAAACCCAGCTTGCTAATGAAGAGCAGCCGTCCCTTCACACGGAGCCAAGCTGCACTAAAAGCCTCCAACACAAGAACAGAGTGTTGCCAGCCAATCAAAGCCACAAAACAGACAGAAGAAACCAGGCACACCAATCAATCAAACTCCAAGTCCAATGAAACAGGTCCAGTCTCCCAGCCAATCAGAATGAACCAGCCTCAAATTTAAAACCAGGAGCTGTAAGACCCATATCCATACAGAAGCCTGATGATGGCAGATGAGATTCTGCTGAAACGTTGCTACAACTTTAACAGAACTACAATGACGTGGGATAATACCCGAAGGAAGCTGAACAGCACACATGTAAGTACCCGCGAAAACCTAAGAAAACATATATATATATATATATATATATATATATATATATATATATATATATATATATATATTTAAAACAACAATCGAGACCAATTCAATTCTATCATTAACATTAATATTCATTTAAATCTTAAATGTTTTACACATTACTTTTCACGCAAATATCATACTTCTATGGGAACACGTATAAACTTTCAATAATTGCTTCCCCCCCCCACTTAACTTATATTTTATCAAACATTGAATAGTTAAAATGTTTCCATTCTTTCCTCATTCAGTTCTCTTATTTATTTCATTTCCTTTTTTTTAATTCACAAAAGTTTCACTGAATTACACTATTTTAACCCACTTTTTAATCATATGTTATTTCCAATTTTCTAACATTATTTCTAATACAAATATAACAATACAATCTTATGTACCTTTACAGAATCCCTTTTTCAGTTAATTTTTCACCCATTATCTCTGAATAAGTCCTGTTTCTTTACATCTAGCTCCAAACCTTTGTAACTTCTCTTCCCTTCCTTCTTCCCTTTCTTCTTTTCTTTCCCCTTTTGACCCCCTTGTCTCTCCACCTCCATTTCCCTCTTCTGTGTTCCCCTTTTCTGTTGCTTTCCAACATTATATCCATTTTTTACATTATTTTTCCCTTTTTTGGCTGTTTTTTTAAGTCTTAAATTCTCCATTCTCTTTCCCCCCTTTCCTCTTTCTTCCCCAAAGAGAGTTACTTGTTCATTAAAGATGGCTTCTTCTTTGTCCCACTCTTCTAATTGCACAATCCTTTCTTGTTGTTTCTCATAGATGCAGATCGCCATTTCTAAAAATTGAAAAACAGAGCCAAAGGAGTCCTCCCTTTCTTGTGCCTCTTCTTTATATTTTTTAGATTCCATTTTCAGTTCATCCAGAAGTGATGCCATTGTAGAGTTTTCTTAAACAACCACCCATATTGTTTTTAGTCATTAAAATATAATTTCCAAAGATTCCAATGTCACCAAACAGTTTAAATACACACAAGCTGTTTCTTTCAACTCTTTCTTCTTTTTTATAATTTTTTTAATAAAATTTAAATTCCAGGATACCTTGGTTGTTACTTGTTGTCCCGGTCAGCCAAAGCTTTCACTTCTTAACTTCCTCCTGCACTTTCTTTTCTGGCTGAGTGCTTCTTTGAGGCGGCCATTTCTGACCGACGCTCTTACCGCCTTTGGGAAAGGGAATTTAGCCAGCTGAGGAGGAGAGATGCGGCTCCTCAACCCTGCTGGGGCTCCCCCGTCTTTGCCACCTCTACAGGGTGGCTTAGCCCTGAAGCCAGCTGGCTCGGGGCGCTCCAGCAGCAAGCCCAGGCAGAAACTGCACACCATCGCGGATTCCTGCCTGTCATCAAAGCCCTGCAAACCGGAAGTCCAGCGAGAAAGCTGGATTAGGGTTAATGAGGTCAGGATTTAGATGGATGATGAGAGGCTCCAATTTAGATATTACTTTCTGGTGTATAACCAAATGGACTGTGCAGAAAAGGTCTAATTCTGTATGAGGGCCAAATTTGATATCCTGGGAATACCTTGCCTCAGCACATTCCCAGTTCTGGAACATAATCCAAGAAACCAAGAACCACTTTTGTGACACCTAAAATGGGGAGATGTACTCCTTTAAAGAATGTTCTATTTGAGTTAGAATATGATTAAATTTGTGGCAGCAAAGCTTCCTTTCAGAAGGATTGCAGCAAATTTCAAACAGGCTTAGGGTTTTGCTACTCAAATCAACAGGAATGATGATAAGGAATAATAATACCCATTTCTACAAGTTGGAGTTTTTAGAACAGGAGAAAGTATAAGAGATTGATTCATGGATCTTTTCCATAAATCCATCCAATTATTAGGACAATCAAAATAGTTCATTAAACAATATGAGCATTTTGGGAATTAATGAACTGGAGGAAACCGTAAAATAACAAATATAGCAAAAATGATAGCAAATACCACCATTCTGAGTCTTTCAGAACACTGGCATTTGTTAACTTTTTCTTCTCCCCTCTGGAGTCTTTCAGAATCTCCTGGAAGGAAGGGAAGAACAATAGCAAATGCCAGCATTTTGAAAGGCTCAAGATATAGTGCTTGGTAGTGTGTTTGCTGGATTTGTTCTGTTCCCTCTGCATGCAAGAGGATTTCCCCTTCCTGCATAAAGTGGAGAGGCAAACCCTCAGTGCATTGGAGGAACAGACTTCAAATTCAACATCCCCTCCCCTTGCAACTTTCTCTGCAGGCTTCCCCATTGTCTTTCTGGGGAAACTGGCAGAGAAGATTGCAAATGGTGATCACATGATTGCATAGAACTTGGCATTTGGTTGTATATACAAACAGGTTGCTATGAACCCAAAATTCAGTCATGTCAGACACCATGTTTCATGATGACTGGAAGTGCTTTGTGGGCCTTAAAGCACCTGTTGCGACTGTGAGCAGTTGTTAAAAATAGAGGATTATCTGTACTGATAATGGTTTGATCCTAAGTGATGATTTGAGGACAGAAAAATTGATCTCTGAATCTAAAACTGCCTCTTACTTCCACCAAGGTATTTACAAATGCTAAAAAGCAAATGCTAAAGTTATTTAAAATCCTGTCCTTTTCTGTTCTCAACAATTCATTCTCAACAAATTAGGGGAAAGCTTGAACTGGGATAAAGTAGTTTAGAGTCACATATCCTGCTTCTAGTGAATAAAAATCTGTTCTTCTGCATTGTTCCATTTCACCACAGGTTTGGATTTTAACCTAAATAGAATATGATTCAACTTAATCTCAGGATATGGAAGGAAGCAACAGAGTTTTAAATCTTAAAAGACATTTGTGTTCAAACCTATTCCATAAGAAAACGATCCAGGATAGGTGGAAATAAAAGCAGCTAGGTAGACAAAACTTGGTATCACTTTAGATGGTGCATTAAGATAGAGGCAAAGAAAAATAAATTTTATCAAAGCTAAAGTAAGCTACTATACGTACTGCTGTTTTCTTATGGTGATTGGAAACTTGAAAAGTTCATGTCTAACACTTGTGGAAGACCCCAGGTTGATAAAATGTGACATTTACAAAAATAAATTTAAAAATCCTATTATGTTGAACTCAACTCTTGGTGAATTAATTTGTGCAGTTTTTTGGTCAGTTCTGTGTTTGCTATTGATTTCTTTTTTAAGATTCTTGACTTTCTATACCTACCAACCTTTGATGAAAATAGTTTGTCTATAATACTGTATAGAATTAACAGAATATCAGAATAGAGTTGGAGTACCTCCAAGTACCCTTGGAGGTGCTGTTCTTCTGAATAAGTTGATGTTGCTCATATCACAGAAGAAATAAAGCAAAGCAAAACAAAATAACCAATAACATAAGCAGTGTCCTGCTAGATCAAACTCCTAACTGCCTAATCCAGCAATCTATTCTCACAGTGGCCAACAACTGCACAAGAATGCCATGAGTCTCCCAGCAGAAGCCCTTCAGAAGCAGTCATATTGCTATCAAGAATAATATGCATGACTTCCATGAATTGGTCTAGCCCCCCCTTTTTAAAAGCCATCCAAGCAAGGTAGTCAGCACCAGGTCCCATAGGAATGAATCCAAAGTCAAATTACACATTGGTTGTTTTTTTTTTTTTAAATCAGACCATCAATCACTGCTGATTCAGATTCCATCCAAATGATTCTGGCCATAAGAAAAATTCTAAAAACATTTTGGTCAACTAAAATTGAGTTTGTTTAAATCACAGATACTGCTAATTTAATAAATACATTTTTCAACATTCTTCTTTTATTTTCAAATTGATGGGATAGTCATAGTAACTGAGAAAAGCATGTATTGTGTGGCTGTATCAGATAAGTTTTCAAGTTCAGGTTTTCGGAAAACTCCTCTAACAATGAATAAAGACTTGGAATAGCACCAAATGCACTGACCAACATTACAAATGCTTCTCAGGACTGTTGAAAGTTTCTTGTCTCCAACTCTCACCAGCAGATTCTGAGCCACCAGGTGGCAGCAGAGGAACAAGACTGACTAAATTACTGCACAAGTTTGAGATAGTTGTGATTAAGGTTAACTGAAGCCCCAATTCCAGGGGCATTGATGCAAATTGTTTAATTCTATATGTATAACCTCCAGTGATTTAATAAGAATTTTTTTTTTAATTTTCATTTGTATTTCGCATAAAAGTTGCTAGAGCTAATCTGATATCACGGAGGAAGTCCTAAAATGAATCAAGTGTACCTTTAAATTACAAGTTAGAGCCTTATTGTATTGAAATGATTTTTTTTAAAAAATAGCTTCATTCTCCAACTGAAATAACTGGAAAAACTGCAATTTAAAGCAAGGATAATATCATATTTTTCTGTTCTTTATTCTTAATGCAAATTTACCTTTTCAATATAATTAGAGGAAATTTTCTCTAATGCAGTGTCACCTTTGATTCCTATATTAGATGGCCTTACTATACAGCAACAGCAGAAAAGGTTTAAAAAAAAAAAAAAAAAGGGCTTCCCAGAAAGAAAGATCTGAAAAATCTAGTCTAGCCGCAAACTCTAAATATGTTTAACACTGTTTTCTACTATATCTATGGGTGAAATTAAAGTATTACTTGTTTTTTTCTGTCTTTATTATGTTCAGTAATAATTTCATTAAAAACACCACACCATAATTCTGAAGCAAGATAAGGTCTCCTTGGTACTTTTCTTACTTCTGGGATTTTTTTTGGTAAATTTTATTTGAGTTTTCACAAAGAAATACACAAAGAATTTGAGTTTTCACAAAGAAATATACTTTCTTTTTTGAAAGTAGCGTGATCCCAGATTACATTTCTTTGTACAGACACAAATTCAATTTCATGCTCATTTTTATGTTCAGTTCCATATCTTATTACTGTTTTACATTTTCTACATAGCTTCTCTCCTCTTCTAATTTTCTTAATTTTATTTTAATTATCTCATCTCAATTCAAATCCTTATATTTATACTTTTTGTCTGTCCTGTTTCAATTCTATATTATCTTTTCTCATTAAACAAAATTTCTCTTGTAGTTGCTGATTGGAGTATGACACCTTTATAAATTTTAATTTTATCCATTTAACTCTTATTTAAGCTTTAACATATACTTTAAAGTTTAACATTCAATATAATACATAACTTCAATTCAGATTCTGCTTGGTACATTCTTAAAATACACACTATATTCTTAAAAAGAAAAAAAAAGATGATAAATCTATGTAGTTAAAACAACACATTCCATTCCAATTCAATTCTATCATTAATATTAATATTCATTAAAATCTTAACTTCTTTAACATTACTTTTCTATTAAATATCATACTTCTATGGGAACAGTTATAAATTTTCCATAATTAACTTCCCCCCTTTTCACTTATATTTTAATAAAACATGAACTAATTAAAATGTTCCCGTCCCTTCCTAATTCAATTCTCTCATTTATTTCATTTCCTTTTTTTTTATTAACAAACATTTCACAAGATTACAAGAGCTATTTTATCCCTCATTTTAATCATACATTGTTTCCAATTTTCTAACATTATTTCTAATACTAATATAACAATATAATCTTATGTACCCTTACAGAATCCCTTTTTCGGTTAAATTTTCACCCATTATCTCTAAATAGGCCCTGTTTCTCTATATCTTGTTTCTGTCCTTTATAACTTATTTTCCTTTCCTTCTTCCCTCTCTTCTTCTCTCCCCTTTTTACCCCTTCGTCTCTCTAGCTCTATTTCTATCTTCTGTATTCCCCTCTTCTGTTGCTTTCCAACATTATACTTATTTTTTGAACTATTTTTCTTTTCTTTGGTTGTTTTTTTAAGTCTTAAATTCTGTATTCTCTTTCCCCCCTTTCCTTTTTCTTCCCCACATAGAATTACTTGTTCATTAAAGATGGCTTCTTCTTTGTCCCAGTCTTCTTGTTTTGCAGACGTTTCTTGTTGTTTCTCATAGTTCCAAATCTCCATTTCTAAGAATTGAAAAACGAAGCCGAAAGAGCCTCTCCCTTCTTGTGCATTTTCTTTGTACTTTTTAAGTTCCATTTTCAATTCATCCAGAAGTAGTGCCATAATATAAATTTTTAAACAACTACCCGATTAATTTTAGTCATTCAAATGCAATAACCAAGAGTCCAATGATCACCAAAAAATCCAAATACATGTGAGCTTTTTCTTTTTTCTTTTTTCACTTTCTCTTCCTGGGGTTCTACAATTTAGTTATCAAGTTTCAGTTAAAGCGTATCTTTTAAAAGTCTTGTTAAAGTTTTACTATAGATTCCTTTTAATTTCAGGCAGTTTCCTCCCTTTTTCCAGATCCTGCCCTTTTATTCTTTTTCTCTCTTTTCCTGTTTTCAAAAGCTTTTGATTATCCAGAAATCTTTATTATCCCTTCGACATTTTATTTTATTTTCAGCTTAATTGCCTGTTGATGTCAAAGCGTATTTTTTTCCCCAATTTCTTATTTAAGTCTCTTGGTTGTCAATCTAGGGAAAGGGAGAGAAGAAGAAAAAAAGCCAAACCTTTCCCTTTTCACTTTCCTTCGCTACTTCAGAATCTTCTTTGGGAACAATGTTATTTTTTTTTTTAAGTTTAAATTCCAGGGTACCTTAGTTGTTGCTTTTGCAATTTAACCCGGTCAGCCAGAACTTTCACTTATCTTCCTCCTGCACATTCTTTTCCGGTCGAGTTCTTCTTTGTGGTGGCCATTTCTGACCACCCGCTGCAACCGCCTTCGGGAAAGGGAGTAATGGCCAGCTGAGGAGGAGAGATGCAGCTCTCCTCAACCCTATTGGCAGTCTGCCCCCTCTTCACCACCTCTCTGGGGTGGCTTAGCCCCGAAACCAGCTGGCTCGGGGTGCTCCAGTGGCGAGCCCAGACTGAAACCACACACGATCACGGATTTCTGTCTGTCGCTGAAGAGGCTCAAAACCAGAAGAGCTGGGATTTTTTTTATGATTATTTGAGATATCCTAGTAAGGAGGTTTTGCATAGATTTTTCGTATTTTTGCCATGAGTTAATGTCACAGAACATTATTGTATGGATAGTAGAAATACTGACATTATGGAAGTCCTTAAGAGTAAAACACACAAGCTTGGTGTTCAAATTTTTATTTTTGATCAAAATTGTATTTCTTCTTGCATAATAAGGAGAGTTTTGGTGTAGCATGTTGCTTTGGTGAGATTAAAGCCAATTTATTTACATTCTGGATCTTTGATACCATGGCATGTTTATAATAAATAAACCATACTTCATATCTTTTTAGATAATACTTCCAGTGAACATTTACTTGGGAAGATGTCTGGGCCAAAATGGCACTTTTTTTCTCTCCCAAGCACGACTATGGAAAGCATGATAATTTCATACTTCAGAGCCAAAAGTTTCTTGCTACGTTATGGAAAATGGGAACAAATCTCTTTTGACAGAACATTATGTTCCAGATGTACTATTGCCCTTTCATGGAAGATTTAAACAGGCTTTAACAAACAACTTGAATAGAACCTTTATGGCAGTAAGAGATGACATAGAGAAATACAGTGTTTCCATTCAATGTGTGTACAGGTAGCCCTTGACTTATGACCACAGTTGAGCCCCAAAACTTTGTTGCTAAACGAGCCATTTTGTTCCATTTTTCAACCTTTCTTGCCACAGCTGTTAAGTTAATCTGCAGTTGTTAAGTTAGTAACACGTTGTTAAGTGAATCTGGCTTCCCCACTGACTTTGTCAGAAAGTCACAAAAGGTGATCACATGATCTCAGGACACTCTAATTATCATAAATATAAATCAGTTGCGAAGCATCTGTATTTTGACCATTTTGGCCTTGGGGATGCTACAATAGTCATAAGTGTGAAAAACAGTCATAAGTAACTTTTTCAGTATCATTGTAATGTTGAATGGTCACTAAATGAACTTTTGTAAGTTGAGGAATACCTGTCCTGTGTGTGTGTTTGGGAGAGGGGTTTAATGATGATTTCTATAAGCTCTACTCTCATCCATTGCAATTGAAGGTTGGCTATGTAAAAAAAAACAACACCTTGTCCCTCCCCAGTTCAAATCTTTAAGAGACCATTGAAACTTTGCTGAATGCTTTCTGCCTTAAACCAATGCTGAATGATGCAGGAATTTTTTATTTGGTTGGCTTTTTATTTTAGGTATTTGTAAACTATTTTTCCAAAGCTCAAAAAAACAACAACCCCAAAACCACCATTCTGTCATTAAAATGTAAAGGTATTATACCAGTAAATACAGAAACAGCTAATAAATATTTTTGGTGTAAGGTTTTCAAGAAAAGAATAGCAATGGCACTCTGTATTTCTGCAACAGTGTGACCCACAGATCACAATCATTCTTGCTTCAGTCTGATGCCCGTTGCTACAACATTGGGAGCCTGAACTTAACCTGGAAATGAGTGACTTTTATCATAAATTTCTCATAGCATATGAATATCACATAGCCTTATGGGTAGGAAATAGAAAATAAATTTTAAAAACAATATCAGAAATTGTTCTTGAGATATGAAATGCTCTTACGTACAGTATACGGCTTTACAATATTTAAGTGCATCAAGTCTTCATATTTTGCTCAAATGTTCCTGGCACTAACTTTTTGTAATGCCAATTCATTCCAAAAGCTTGATAGTTTGATAGTTCCCCCATCTCTATATTTCAGAGTTTTCAATGGAGCTTCTCAAGAATATCTTAGGGGAAGCAAATGGCAAGTCCTCACAGGGAGCAATTGAATTCTGATTTGGATATTGTTTACTATCTTGCTTAACATTTGCTGCCTTGTAGAAACCAACTTTTGTTGCTCTAGTATGAAGCGTTCCCATCTCAAAATCCCAAGCTTGCCCTCTTCTTATTCTCTTCAAAGTATTTTTGAAGCCTTCTGTATTGAAATAATAGATCAAGGGGTCCAGGGTACAGTTCGTACTTGCAAATAACATAGTGATGATAAGGGCATTGCGCACTGAAGCCTGCATAGTTGAATCAGTCTTAATCACATTAGCTTTTATCATCCCATAGGCTGCCAGGATGATGTTGTAGGGTACGAAGCAGATGATAAAGATGACCAGATTGACTACAAGCATGCGAATGGTCTTTTCTTGGCGCAGCCTCTGCGTCTCACGAGTTTGGCATAGTTTCTGAAACATTCTGATTGAGCAGACCGTCACAGAGGTTAGAGGGAGGAGAAAGCCAAGAATCTCTGCTAAAATGACCAGACCGAAGATTTTCCCCTGCCACAAGTGCTGACTGAAGCTTTCAAAGCACACAGTAATTTCATTTTGTTTAAAGTTAGAATTTGTTCCACTTTGCTTAATGCATGGAGTTGTCTTGTGGATTAGAGCAACTGGAATAGAGCCTGTCAGGATTAGTACCCAAACCACACAGCAGAGCAGCTTGGCCACTTTGGGACGCCGGAGGTGGCGCCAGCGTAGTGGGTGGACAATAGCAACAAAGCGGTCCAAATTGATGCACATCAGGAAAAGACAACTGCCGTACATATTTATTTGGAAGAGAGAACCCGAGACTTGACAAAGGAAACTTCCAAAGGGCCATTCCCCCATGTAATAGTAGTATATACGGAAGGGCAAAGATATGGTGAAAAGGAGATCACTCATAACCAAGTTACACATGTAGATGGCCACCACTGACTTGAGCTTCAGGTAGTACAAGAAGATCAAGAGGGATGCAACATTGAGACATAAGCCTGCTGTGAAGATCAAGCTGTATCCAATCAACTGCAGTTGGTGAATGCCACTATAATTATGGCATATATTAAGAGGGACAGCTGACATGCCTGGAAATTATCTGAAGGGAATACTTTGAAAGTTTAAGATTCTGGGAGAAGCAGAGATTACAAGAGACCAAAAAGGGGCCTAGAATTCCAGTTGGTGCTCATCATTCTATTTCTTCATTCAGGTGGTGGTCGTAACTCTTTGACTTGAACTTCCAGGTTTCACAATCCATCAGAGCTCAGGAGGTTTCGGGCCATTCTCAGTCATAGAACAATGAGTCTAGAGGAAAATGAGAAGAAGTGCTTTATTATAGCATTCTGAAAAAGCAAAAGTCTCCAAAAATGAAATGGCCCCTAAATTAAAGCCAGTTTGGTATAGTGGCTAAGGCACCACTCCCAACTGGGAGACTGGGACTTCTACTCTTTCTTAGGCACAAAGCCAGTTGGGTGACCTTGAATCAGTTATTCTTTTCAGCCCTAGGAAACAGGCAGTGGCAAACCACTTTGGAAATCTTGCCAAGAAAACTTCAGGAACTTGTGCAAGCAGTCATCAGGCATCAACAATGAGTTGAAGGCATAAAAGAAACAAACCATCCTAAATTTTAATAATAAATTGTGGGCAAAAAAGTCAAAATTATGGAAAGAGAAATCAAAAGATAGATAGATAGATAGATAGATAGATAGATAGATAGATAGATAGATAGATAGATAGA
>BLBF01000004.1:8544360-8660192 GCA_015471245.1 Laticauda colubrina | reverse complement strand
AGATAGATAGATAGATAGATAGATAGATAGATAGATAGATAGATAGATAGATAGATAGATATAGCATTTCACTGCCACCTCTAGAACTTGAAATAAAACAGAAGTATTACAACAAATTTCAATTTCAATTTACCTGACATTCCTTTTCAGGTATACTGATACATGGATATTTTGAAAGACTCACATTCCCCAAACTTCTATCTTTCCACAGACATTCATAAGAAGGCAGTTCTGGTGATGGATTTCTGAGATGCCTTTAGGAAACTCAGAAGAGAATAATATAATCTCTCTTCATTCATCTCTCTTTATTGACTCAGAGCTAAATTATATCTAAATCTGAGGGCTTCATTTAGTTTTTATTATTAATATTTTTGGAAGACTGATCCCAATCTAATGAGTTCAAATCTTTTAATTTTTTAAAAAAATTACTAAGCCTGTTGTTAGACTATTCATTCAACACTGAAGTCTATAATTAAACATCATTTGGTGGGGGGAGAGAACACTTCCTCCCTCTCCTGAATCTAGGTTTCTGTTAATAACTTTTATTGCAATAATTTTATCCTGATATTTCCCTTTACAACATCCCTGTTTAATTATTTGTGGATATAGGTATCTTTTTTCAAGGCATCTTATTTTTAAGGCAAATGTCTAAAAAGTTCAGCTTAAAATAATAGGTTAAAATGAATTCATTCTTGATTGGAGAAAATGTCCCCCCCCCCCAAGAAGTGACTAATCTATGATAAAAATTGAACCTGAGATGTCCTGTTTCTTCATTCCAACTTTTAGCCCCCCAGTTATATCACTCACCAAAGACAGTACAACTCGTGCATTTCCATTGGATGCCTGCCAAAAGAAAGCATGAAAAGAAATGAAAAGAAAAAAAACAAAATGTCCTGGATTCTGGATACAAAAAGGTGCTGAATTATTTGACTTCCATCAACACCTAACATGAATCCCTCTCGGCTTGCCCTAAGCCTGAACACTAATGGTAGGTGATACACTTGTTGAGTTCCAAGATAAAGTCGATTATGCTCTGAATTCCATGCTCAGATTGTCCTACCTCTTGGGAGCTTGGAGTTCTTTAAGCCGTAAAGTTGTGCCGTTGTAGGGAAGCATGGAACTGGGAGTTGCACAGCCTGGTCCTAACTCCTTCAGGAAAGGAACAGACATGCTCAAGCTTCCTGAAGCCCTTTTCTGATCTGGCAGCAGGTAAAACCAGTCTTATGGGGTGTGTCAGGTGTGCTGGGAGCTGCAGATCCAAACAGGTTTTTGGGCCTACCTAGTAAGGATATTCAAAAATAATAATGATCAGCTACATTCTCATATGGAAGACTATCCCCTGACACTTCACGGATCCGAGTAATTTCCTTCTTCGGAGACATCCTTTTTTTCTTCCCTAAAATTGCTGCACTTTCCTCTTGAATAGACTGCCTGACAAACAGCAACCCTAATTATTCAATTAATGAATTAATGTCCATCCTGCTTCAATCTTGTTCAATGTCACAATAGAAATAACAACCAAATTATAGCAATCCAAATTACAAAAAAAAAGCCAAAGCAGGAGAGAAATATAGAAAGAACAACCAAAGGTGAGGTGATGCTACTGAAAGACTCTTCAAAAAAGCTCTGTTTTTAACAATTAAAACAACAATCTGGGAAGGGCTGGGAAGGATTCAGCAGGGAGCTCATTCTTTAAGGGCCTGTCACATAGGCCGACGGATGCAAAACGTATGTAAAAAGGACACAGCGGACGAGAAAATGTTCCATCCGTTGTTATCCGCTCTCAAAAGTGCCCCGAATTTGCATAAGCAGAGCGGACAACAATGGAAAGGAACGGACAGGGAGAGGACATAGCGAGGATGGAAAGCGGATGCTCCACGGAAGCCTAGCGGATGGAAGCAGATGGAAGCGGATGGCACATCCGCGGGGCTTCCGGGGGAGCACAGCGAAGCAGACGCGCAACGGAAGGAACGGATGCAGAGGGGAAGCCTAGCGGATGCCTAGCGGATGCCTAGCGGATGCCTAGCGGATGCAAAGCGTTCACTGCGCATGCGGGGAGGATGCATTGCGTCAGCCCCGTGGATATAAAGGGATGCAGCTCGCAAGCAGGTCACCATTCAGAGGAAAGACCTGCTGTCAGACACAGCTCCAGCCAGCCAGCCAGCCAACAACCATGGGGAAGAAGAGAAAGCCTCTTCCATCTGCTGCCAGCCCTGGCAAGAGGGACAGGGCCACCATCCCACCCCGTGGCCCTGACTCTGCTTCTGCTGGGGCTTCTGCTGCTCGGGCTGACCCTTCTGGTGCTGGAGCTTCTGCTGGCGCTGCTCCTGGTGCTGGTGCTTCTGCTGGTGCTTATTCTGCTGGCACTGCTCCTGGTGCTGGGGCTTCTGCTGGTCCTGCTGGTGCTCCTGGTCCTGCTGGTGCTGCCGGTTCTCCTGGTGCTGCTGGTCAGTGGAGGGGCACTGGAGGAGCTCCTCCAGGTATTCTTCGATGTTGGCCTGCACCACTTCTCTGACCACAATGCTGATGGTGTTGTGTGGCACCCTCCAGCCGTACTGCATGCTCCTGTAGGTGGTCCCGGAGGCCAGGTGGCCCAGAGTCAGTGCCACCTTGAGCCCAGGGTCCAGGCTGGCCCGGAAGTTGGTGTTTGCCTTGGTCAACCTGGGTCTCAGCAGCTCCACAACTTTGTCAAACATGGCTGGTGGCATCCTCTTGAAGTGCTGGAATGCACGAGTTTCTTCGTTCCTCAGCTCCACCATCAGCTTGTCATACAGTCCATACTCCGCTCTTCTGGCGATCCATCTTCGGACCCAGACACTTCTTGGCCGCCTCCTTTTCTTCGCATAGAACAGGTGAAAGAGCCTGTAGATGGCTTCGCACTGTTGTAGAACGATGGTGGCTACCAAAAGGAGTGTATTAAGATCCATGGTGGAGATGACTGGATGCTGTGGAAGAGCAAGAGCCAGATGAAGGCTGAAGAGGTCTGCACAGCAGGGCTGCTGGACTGAAAGTGAGATCCAGGTGAGTTCCTCCCCCTTTTTATAGGAAATATAGGTTTTCCACTCGGTGTCCTTTTGCATCCTCTAGGCATCCTGCAGACATCCTAAATATCTGAGATACGTCCCCTCTGCGAATGTTTTTTCCGTTTTAATGCTTTGTATGCGAGTTGCATCTGCTTTCATCCTTTCTCCATCCGTGCTACTAATGCTGCGTGTCCGTTCCGCGTCCGTTTCGATTCCTCCCTGTGTCCATTTTCCATTGGAGTGGATGCAAGTTGCGCGGATGCGCAGCGGATGCCTAGCGAATATAGCGGATGCGTAACGGATGACAACGGATGTAGAACGGATGTTCCCCGTATGCGTAGTGGATGCAGAACGGACGCGTTGGATACATTTTCCACTCAAAAAGTTTTGTGCAGCTCAAAACTTTTTGAGCGGATGAAATGTCTATAGACGGATGCTGGACGGATAGAGAGGATGAAAAACATACGCAGTGAGTACAGAACAAAAGCATCTCGTTAACCAACGGATGGCAAGTGTTTCTCTCCATTTTACATCCTCTTTCCATCCATTGGTGCTGTGTGACAGGGGCTTTAGGTCGATGCTGTGTGGAGAAGCAGTGCCTTCTAGCTTCAGCTCTTCTGATGTCCCAGAAATGTGAAACAAATCCTCCCTATTTGCTCCAGTCTGTTGGAGGAGCCAATCCCATGGGTGCCCAGGTGCCAAGTCATGGAGGGCTTTGCATAGTTAATCAGAGGTGGTATTTAAGCAGAGGTGGTATTCAGCAGATTCTGACCAGTTCTGGAGAACTGGTAGCAGAAATTTTGAGTAGTTCAGAGAACTGGCAAATCCCACTTCTGACTGGCCCCGCCCCCATCTATTCTCTGCCTCCCGAGTCCCAGCTGATTGGCTAGGTCTTCTTTGGTTGCCCTGCACAGGAGAACGGAGCTGGAAAGCAGGTTAGTGGGGTGGGGAGGGAATGGAATTTTGCAGTATCCTCCCCCATGGAGGGGGGTGGGAATGGAGATTTTGCGGTATCCTTCTCCTGCTACACCCACCAAGCCATGCCCCCCACACCATACCCCCCAAGCCATGCCCACAGAACCGATAATAAAACATTTGAATGCCATCACTGACTTATATTTGGAATTGAAACGGTAACCAGTGTCGGGCCTGCCACATTTATTTCATATGCTTCCAACATCAGGGGCTAGTTAAAAGACCAGACCACCACATTCTGGGCTAATCATTGCAATTTCTGAGTAGTCTTTAATATGCATGTAAAGCATATTGCAGCAGTCTATATGGTGGTGATGAGAGCATCAGTTATTGTCGCTAGATCCTCCTGTACCAGCTTAAGGATGTGTTTAAGCTCTACTGTCCATAGTTTCCATCTGCTGTTCAAATGGGAACCACAAGTCCAGGAGGATCCCTACATCAAAGACCTCCTCCTCTCCATCCATGAATAACACCAGCACCAAAGAAGAGCCCTGATGAACAGGTAAACCTTGACATACAACCGTTCATTTAGTGACCATTCAAAGTTACAACAGCCTCAAAAAAGTGACTTACAACCAGTCCTCACAATTACAACCATCATTGTATCCCTACTGTCACATGAACAAAATTGGGTGTTTGACCATCAACATGTATTTATGTTGGTTGCAGCATGCCAGGATCACATGATTACCATTTGTGACCTGTCCAGTTGCCTTCCGACAAGCAAAGTCAATGAGGAAGATGGATTTGCTTAATAACCACCAGTAATGACATGGCAAAAAAAGTCATAAAATTGGGAGCCATTCACTTAACAACCATCTTTCTTAGCCACAGAAATTGTGGTCCCAATTGTAGTTGTAAGTTGAGGACCACCTGAACGAAGAGCAACTCCAACTTCCTTGGGTTCAGTTTGAACCTGTTCTCTCTCGAGACCGTCAAGGCTCCAAACCCCAGGAAAGAATATTTGGGGTACCTCCCTTACTACCCAAGATAGCAATGTGTTGCATACCGATTATTCATAGCCCAAACTGTCATCCCATGATCTTCTCCCAACAGTTTCAAATAAAAGTTAAGAAGCAGGAGAGTGAGGACTAATTCCTGTAAAGTAAGGGTCTGATAGGCTGATGTCACTTACCCCTTTACAACAGACTTACGTTATGTTCCAAGGAAAGGGGAAGTTTTCACTCTGGTCTGCCAATTAGGCGGGAAAATATTCAAGCTGATTGGTTGTCCCATCTGACAGCTCCTATAAAAGGACAAGTGGGATTTTTCAATGCGTAACTGTTACTTGAGTAAAGAAGTTCTACTCGTTACCTCGATTCAGTATCTTCTTTCACCCACAATTCAACAGAAACCATTCACAGGAGTGGAACCCCTGCAAAACAGTGCCCCAATCCCTGACCTCCTTAGGTAGTCCAGTAAGATGCTAGAGAGAAGAAGTCTAAAAGGACAGGAAGCTCACCAAAAGATCTAAAAGGAAAAGGAGAAGTGCATTTCACAGGTCATCCAGCAAAGAGACCAAAGCTGTCTCGTTCCCATGCACAGGTCTGAACCCAGACTGAACCGAGACAATCCACTCCTCCTAAAGTAGTACCTTTATGTATTTAGAATATCTACACTACCATGATTCATAATTCCAACATCCAGTTGGAAAGATGTAAAGCCTATGATGCCTCAATAACCGTGCACCTTAAAAATGAAGACGTGCTGTTTTCCTGGACTGATATTTAATTAAAAATACGGGACAGAAATTGCTGAAAAATCTGAAAATGAATGCAGTCAATGGAACAGTCCTACTCTACATAGGTCAAAACAAAAGCAGACATGAAGGTCAGAGGATGGAGCATCAGGTTAAAAAAGCAACAATGGCAAGGTATCAGTCTTCTAGAACAGGGGTCCCCAAACATAGCTGGCTGAGGAATTCTGGGAACTGAAGTCCGCAAGTTTTAAAGTTGCCAAGTTTGGGGACACCTGTTCTTGAGGCAAATGAACCATGTATTGCAAGAAGGCATATCTACACATTTTGATATCATTCTGTGAAGAAAGAATCAAGTATTTTATTTATTTATTTTATTTTATTTGTCAATCGCTTACATGATAATAGGCATAAGTATAAACATGAGTAAGAATACAGGAAATAGGTATGAATAAATGGGGACAATAGGACAGGAATGGTAGGCACAATGGTGCACTTTTGCATGCCCCTTACAGCCCTCTTAGGAAAGGGGTGAGGTCAATAGTGGATAGTTTGAGATTAAAGGAGTGGGGGGCTAGAGGCCTAAGTGTAATAAACTAGTATGTCCATCTGCAAAACCATAATAAAGGAGAGCTTTAAAAAAGTTGTAGAATTCTTAAAATAAAGTAATAATTTAAAAGAGTTCAAAATAATTCTATTTATGGTCATCTCATTTCCCCAGGATTTTGCTGGTTTGCAAAAAGCAGTTAGAAGTATCTTTGCAAAATGGAAGAATATCTAAAAAAAAATAGCACTGTATTCAAATGAGACAAGGACAATTGCTTCTAACCCTTAAAAATAGTGTAATTAGTTTTAATATTCAAAAATGTGATATCATTTTATAGACTGAACTACAAAACTGATGAAGGTTGGGTCAAAAGTAATGTCACTGACAAAAGAATGCTGTGTGGTTTTTTTTGCCATGCCAAACGAATGAAATTTTTGGAATACTATTTGATCTGTCCCAACTCCCACAATTGTATTATATATCTCTGATAGTATTTTGTTGTTAAAGCCCCTGTCACACTGCACCAACGGATGCAAAGAGGATGTAAAACGGACAAAAAAGCTTGCCATCCATTGCTTAACGCGATGTATCCGTTCTGTACTCACTGCCTCCGTTTTGCTTCCTCTCTATCCGACCAGCATCCGTCTATTGACATTTCATCCGCTCGGAAAGTTTTGAGCTGCTCAAAACTTTTGCGCGGAAAATGTATCCAATTCGTCCGTTCTGCATCCGCTACGCATCTGTTCTGCATCCGTTACGCATCCGCTATATCTGCTAGGCATCAGTTCCGCATCCGCGCAACTCGCATCCGCTCGGACGCAGGGAGGAAGCAGAACGGACGTAGAACAGATGCCTAGCGGAAACAAAGCGTTTAAAACTGAAAAAACATTCGCAGAGGGGACCTATCTCGGATATTAAGGATGTATAGAGGATGCCTAGAGGATGCAAAGGGACACCTATACTGCCTATAAAAAGGGGAAGCAACTCGTCTGCATCTCACTTTCAGCCCAGCAGCCCAGCTGTGCAGACCTCTGCAGCCTTCATCTGCCTCTTCCTCTCCCACAGCATCCAGTCATGTCAACCGTGGATCGTAACACAGTCCTTTTGGCAGCCACCATCCTTCTGCAACAGTGCGAAGCCATCTACAGGCTCTGTGAACTCTACTACGGGAAGAAAAAGAGGCGGCCAAGAAGCGTCTGGGTCCGAAGATGGATCAGGAGAAGAGCAGAGTATGGACTGTACAATAAGCTGATGGTGGAGCTCAGGAACGAAGACATTCGGGCATTCCAGAACTTCATGAGGATGCCTCCAGCCATGTTTGACAAAGTTGTGCAGCGGCTGACACCCAGGTTAACCAAGCAGAGCACCAACTTCCGGCCCAGCCTGGAACCTGGGCTCAAGGTGGCACTCACTCTGCACCACCTGGCCTCAGGGACCACCTACAGGAGCATGCAGTACGGCTGGAGGGTGCCACATAACACCATCAGAATTGTGGTCAGAGAAGTGGTGCAGGCCATCATCAAAGAATACCTGGAGGAGCTCCTCCATTGCCCCACCACTGAACAAGGCTGGAAGAAAGTTGCAGAGCAGTGGTATCAGAGGTGGAACTTCCCACACACCCTTGGAGCCATAGATGGGAAGCACGTGGCCTGCAAAGCACCAGCCAAGTTGGGGTCCACTTATTTCAACTACAAGGGCTTCTTCAGCATCATCCTCTTCACCATGGTCGATGCTGACTACAAGTTCATGTACATCGATGCTTCAGGCAACGGCTCATCTTCAGATGCCCAGGTATACAACGCCAGTGACCTCAAGGAGGGGCTGGAAGGCAACCTCATCATGGGCTTCCCAGATCCAGACCCCTGCCCAACGACACGCAAGATGTGTCCTACTTCATCATGGGGGATGACGCCTTCTCCCTCAGAACCTACCTCATGAAGCCCTACACTTCCAGGCTCATGGACCTCCAGCAAGGCAATGGGGACATGGAGCCTGGGGAATGGAGGCAAGGGCGAAACCTGATAGACACTGAGGATGTGCAAGGCCCCAACAGAGCTTCACGTGAAGGGAAGAAGCAGCTCAAACTCCTGAGACACTGGTGCAACTCCCCAGCTGGAGCAGTGGAGTGGCAAGACAGGATGATAGATGCTTAATGGATGCTTCCTTCAGCCTGTCTCATCACACTGATGAGATTGGGCCATGTATGTTGGGTGGGCCTACAATGAACAGGGCATTTAATAAAGAGTTGTGTTTATGTTGACATGTGTGGATGAATGCTTCCATTGTTATTGATAATGAAGGGCCAAAGGTGTGGCACCTGGGAGGGTAGACCATACAGTCCCACTATGCTTGCACTGGAGGTTTATCTATCCCATAACTATCTTAACCCATCCCAAAGGAATCCCTGCCCATCCCACAGCTATTACCCATCCCAAAGGTATCCCTGTTCATTCCACAGGTATCCCTGCCCACCCCACTGCTATCTTAACCCATCCCACAAGCATGCAAAGGCTTAAACCATTTCTAAAAGTTTCCACCAAGACTTTATTAAAAAAAAGAAATGAAGCAAGCAAATGAAGCAAGCAAATCAAAGATAGACTTTATTGAACAAGAAGCTATAAAACAAAAATGACCCAAGTCAAGTGTCCAAGTCAAGTGTCTCTGGCACTCCTCTTGGTCACTCGGAAGTGTGCCCAGTCTCAGGGGTGAAGGGTCCAGGTGCTGTGGAGGTGGGTGCTGCTGCAGTGCTGGTCTGAAGCCCCACTGGGTGCCTGGCCCCGAGAGGACAACAGGTGATGGTGTGTTGAGAAAGCTCTCGGACAGCTGGCTCAGACCCGTGATGCTGACAGGTCCTTCCTCCATGCCATGGGGTGTCAGCCCCAGTACTGATGACAGATGTACTGAGGCCGGGCTTGGCTGTGGGTGGAGGAAGGAGTAGTGTATTGGGGCTGTCTGGTCTGCAGCTGGGTGAGGACTGTCGTCAGTGGCATCGCTGTCGTCAGTGGCATCAGTGGAACCAGTGGCAACAGTGTCGCCCGATGACTCTGTGCCTGGACTGGGAAGGGCTGCTGCCTGTGCTGCTGGACCTCCTGGTAGCCGTAGCCCTGGTAGGTGAGGGCCTGTGGGAAGCCTTGGTATGGGAGGGACATCACCTGGGGTGGAGGAGCAGACCTGGACTGGGTGGGAGCAGGTTCCTCTGGGTCTGGAGGGTTGTGAAGCAGCTCCGTGATCCGGTCCTTCACCACCTGGTACTGGGGATCCGCCATGTCCCTCAGGGCCTGGTTGACATAGGTGAGGAAGGGCTTGCGGTTGAAGGATGAGGAGTCAGTGTGGACCAGCTGAGAGAGGAGATCTATGCTGGTGTGGATGGTGTCCCTGATCTCCAGCAGGACAGTGTGGCTCTGCCCCTCCTGCTGTCTGGCTCTCTGCCTTTCTGTGGAGGTGGAGCTGGGGTGTGTGGATGCAGCTACGGCTGTGGTGGACGCGATGTCTCCTTTCTCCCACCGCACCAGGGAGTCCTCCACGCGCTCCACCACGGTTACAACACCTGTCCGCGGGTTCTCCGCCGTGGCACACTCCACAGAAACCTGCCTGGAGACAGGGACTGACTCTTGGCCAGAGGAGGACTGGCACTCAGCAGGCTGCCGGAGAGAGAGGGTAGACAGAGGGGCTCCTGGTGCTCCTCGGTGGCGGATCTCACCCTCCAGGAAGCTGCACCTGGCCATGACGTAAGTCTCTCTGTCCGTCAGCTTAACCGTGGCCTGGCCAGATTTCTTCAGGTACAGCTTCCCGTACCAGGTGTGCATGTGCTTCCACCAGCCGAGCAGCACATCCGTTGTGTAGCCCAGACTCTCCACCTTCTCTCTCCAAGCAGCCTGCTTCCTTTTGGTGTCCCTGTACAGCCGGTGTCCCTTCCACCACAGATAGTCATTCTCTCTCAGCCACTCCAGCACCTCATCCTCATGTTCCTCCTCAATAAAGTACTGCCTCCTCTCCCGTTGTTGCATACGCCTCTTCCTCCCTTTGGCAGGACCAGATGGGCCCTCATCAGAGGGGCTCCCAGGTAGTAGGGGCTGCTCCTCCACACCACCAGCAGCAGCAGCATCAGCAGGATCATCATCATCATCACCAGCAGGATCATAATCATAATCATCATCAGCAGCAGCAGCAGCAGTAGCAGCAGCAGCAGGATCAGCAGCACCAGCAGCACCAGCAGCACCAGCAGGACCAGGATCAGCAGCAGCAGAGTGAGCACCAGCAGCGCCAGCAAGACCAGGAGCCTGAGCAGCAGCAGCAGCACAAGCAGGACCAGGAGCACGAGCAGGACGAGCGAGACCAGGAGCACGAGCAGGACGAGCAGGACGAGCAAGTCCAGGAGCACGAGCAGGACGAGCAGGACCAGCAGCAGCTTCGGCAGAGTATGCAGCAGCAGAAGCACCACTGCCAGGAGCAGCTTCAGCAGAGTACGCAGCAGAAGCACCACCGCCAGGAGCAGCTTCAGCAGAAGCTCCAGCACCAGAAGAGCGAGCCTGAGCAGCAGAAGCCCCAGCAGAAGCAGAGTCAGGTACAGGGGGCGGGAGGGTGGCCCTGTCCCTCTTGGCAGGGATGGCGGCAGGTTGCTGAGGCTTTCGCTTCTTCCCCATGGTTGTGGGGTTTCTGGCTGGCAGGGAGGCTGGCAGGGAGGCTGGCTGGCACCAAGGCTGGCAGGAAGACTGGCAGGAAGCCTGGCAGGCAGGCAGGCACCAAGGCTGGCAGGCAGACTGGCTGGCAGGGAGGCTGGAAGGCACCAAGGCTGGAAGGAAGGCTGGAAGGAAGCCTGGCAGGAAGGCAGGTACCAAGGCTGGCAGGCAGACTGGCTGGCAGGCAGGCAGAGAGCAAGGCTGGCAGGGAGGCTGGCCAGGAGGCTTGGAGGCAGGCTGGCAGGAAGCCTGGCAGCAAGGACTCGATGTATCCGGCAGCAGGTCTTTCCTCCGAATGCTGGCCACGTGCGAGCTGCTTCCCTTTATATCTGCGTGGCTTATGCAATAAATCCCCCCCGCATGCGCAATTAACGCTCGGCATCCGTTCGGCTTCCGCTGTGCATCCTCTAGGCTTCCGCTGTGCATCCGCTTCATCCGCTGTGCATCCGCTCTGCATCTGCTGTATCCGTTCCGCATCCGCTTTGCTGAGGTCCCCCGGAAGCCTAGCGGATGCGCCATCCGCTCCCATTCGCTTCCATCCGCTGGGCTTCTGTTCCGCATTCCGCATCCGCTTTCCATCCGCTCTGCGTCCTCCCCGCGTCCGTTCCTTTCTGTGTTATCCGCTCTGGTTATGCAAATTTTTGCCCCTTTTGAGAGCGGATAACAACGGATGGAACATTTTGCTCGTCCATTGTGTCCTTTTTACTAACGTTTTGCATCCGTTGGGCAGTGTGACAGGGCCTTAAGGCTAGAGAGGTGGTAAGCAGGGATAACACCAGACAAAAGAGCAGGAAACATATCCCCAATCCAGGAACTTCCAAGGAGAAAACCCCACCCCCAACACTGGCAGGGCAAGCTACTGCGTATAAACAGGAAGCAGACCCCACTCTCTAGAACTAAGGCAGGCAATGAAACATCTGCAAAACAACAACTAAGCACAGAGAGCAGCAAGAACTCCACACTTCAGCCTTGAGCTATATATATTTTCTTCTATAGGAACTGTTCAGCCTTGTCTAATCTAAAGAGTTCCATATATAATGCTAGACTGCAGCTCCCATCAACTTGGCTTCTCAGGAATGTTAGAAATAATAATTCAAATGTCTGGAGACTGTAAGATGGGAAAAGCTGACCCAGACCAGTAAAAAGCAGGCAAAGAGAAGGCCAGTCATGAATAACACATGTATAGGCTTGCTCTGCTGAACAGTGATGTTGCTGAATTGCATGGCAACTTTTATATGAGCAGACAATAAAAGGCACCACAGCAGGTGGAGTAGAATACAAGTGGCAGTAAAGTTTTTCCTCTAGAAAATATTCCACAGCCAAAGTGCTGCCATGGAAGAAAACAGTACCTTCAGGTTTCAGCTCCCCTCACCCCCAAAACTTCTGGAACCTTTTAAGTATTTTTTTTACTTTATTTTTTTAAATTATGATTGAAGGTGATCCCATAGATACTTTTGAAACACTGAACAATTCAAAAAGTATCTGAGTTTCTATTTCCAGTCATACTGTGTTCATGTCCTAGTTAATATGGTGGCCAGCCTAGATATCTGCACCAAAGACCATCTTAAAATAATTTTCGGCACCTCAAACTTTCAAGTGCAACTGGTCTGCCCTCATCATGTGGACAGGTGAGTCATTGTGGGCTTAACTAGTTGAACATTTCATAGGTGCTTAATTGAACATAGGCAATCAAATATAGGCAATCAAATTTTCGTGCCATTTTTGTTGGCAGTAGAAAAATATCTGGGAAGAAAAACCAGCTGTATAAGGAAACAGATGTTATATAGGTAGTCATAAGTGGACAGGAGCTGAGTGATTCCCAGGGTCCTGAGTTTGGAGATTTTTCATCTGTTGCACTCAAAACGGGGTTGAAAGATTAAGACACACATTTCACTAGAACACTTTTTAAACAGACACCATACCACAGAAATCCAGTGCTGTGTTGTTAGATATATCTGAGGGACCATCTCTTCCCAGTTACATCTACCCAACCCATCAGAGCGGAGAGGCAGGAAATGTGGTGGGTCCCAGCCCCGAGAGAGATACACCTGCCTTCTCTGTGGTGGCTCCCTCTTTCTGGAACATCATCCCCTCAGAGATTAGAACGGCCATTCTAAGCATTCTTCCGGAAGGCACTGAAGATCTGGTTCTGCCGGTGGGCCTGGGGAGCCCATAGCGGGATGGAGCCCATTAAATGGCTCGTGTGAGGTGCTGTTACCAGGTGGGGGGATGGGTGTGTGTGCGATTGGAATATATTAATTTACCACATGACTTCTTTTATCAGTTTTATTGTTTTTATACAGGGTTTTATATTCTGTAAGCTGCCTTGACTCAGCCATGTGCGAAGAGGCAGCGATATAAATCTCATAAACAAGCAAATAAATAAATGGCGTAAGGTCATGTAACATTAATGTACTGATAGGTGAAAATTGATAAACATCTAATAAGGAAGATCTAGTCTGCTGTTTGTTTTTTTTTAAATTATGGTTAACATCCAATCTTCTGGCCGCTAGTTGCTGTTCCCGGATGCATTCTGCCAATCTTTTCAGGCTTTTTCAACCTTGGAACTCTTGGTGTGAGCAAGGCAAGTCTCTACCTGTTATCTTAAGGAAGATTCCCGGCGATATTTTGTACCTAAATTAAGGCTTGGCCCATCAGCGACTAAGTACCAAGGTATTCAGGGTCATATGCAGAGACAATCCTTCTGTAGCTTTCCTTTTCCTGGAAACGACTTAGCCATTCAGGTCAAAGTGGTGCATCAGCAAAAGGGCTGATGAGCTATCTTTCCGAAGATTAATTTCCGACGGGCTGATGTAGATTTCAGGGCTGCTAGAACAAAGCCAGTCACCACAGTTTTGGTTTTTTCCCAGAGCAAAAACTTGTCACTTTTCGGCAAAAAAAAAAAAAAAGAAGGCCATCGAATCTGAATGTCGTTGATGAGCTCTGCGCCGTTGTTTTTCCTACAAGCTGCCCGGCACATCAAGAGCCTGAAACGCACGTCCTGCATTTTCGTCGTCACCGCTTTCCGCAAGATTACCGCCCTTCCTTTCTCTTCGCAGCGGAGGTGGGTGGGAAGACAAAGGCTGTGGGAGAGAGTCCAGTTTCAGCGGCGGATGACTCCTAAAACGCGGCTGGAAATAAGCTGCCTGGAAGCTGAGAGGGATGCAGGAGCAAACAGGCGGGACTTGGCCTAGCGCAAACCAGGGGAGGCGCGCGAGACGCTTCTCTGCCCCGGAGCTGGGAGCGAAGCGGGAAAATAACAGCGGTTTTGTTCCCAAGAGGAGGCAGAATGTTGGGTTTGATGTTTTTCATTGTTAAGCTCCTCAGCTGTGGTTTGTGGTTTCTCCTGTCACGGCTGGAGGCGTGCTGAACTATACCGAGCCCGAGCGTAGTAAAGACGTACATAACCGCCGCGCCATTTTCCTTTCGGGCTGAGCAAATGCTACAGAAAGAATAGGAAAAAATGGCTTGAGACGTGAAAAGCTACATCCAAATTATACCGGTGAAATTAACTTGTACTGCTCCATGCCGTTTTATTCGATGTAAACCATTTCTCCTTTCCCTTTCAGTTCATGCGTTGCCTTTTGTTCTTCAAACAATCTCTCACTTCTTTTTGGGGAACTCGGCAGCTCCATCCAGTCACGACTTTCTCTGTCGCTGTGCCTATAAATAACCCATTTATTTATTTAAGAATAAATAACCCATTTATTCTTAACAATATCCAGGCCTTGTTCATTCTCTATATCTGATCAAACCACCTCAATATACCGCTTTTGTAGCATTCATTTTGCATGCGGTCAACATTCATTTACAACCCATTTGCTTCTTATTTATACATTTAAATATCCGATGAAATATTTTGAAGCTTTTCCTCATCTACTCAAATCACGTTTGCTCATGAGAAGGTGGACAGAAAGACATTTTTTGATATCGCTGTTTCCAGTTCCTAGCGCAGCCATTCCTTGCAATAAACCGCTTAAAGTTTACCCTCATTTTAACTTTAATTTTGGGTATCTTAAAGCTGCTTCATTTCCCCGTTTTTAGTAAATGTTCTTCCAAGGTGCACAAATTCATTAACTTGCCTTCATTTTTCATCACGTATGGATAATTTATATTCACTCCATTTTCTCTGTTTAAACACAGTTACCTTGGTCTGTTGTAGATAATTAGTTTTTGGACCCCTGCTTCTCATTGCACAACTCAGCGTTATCACTGGATGCACAGTTGAATAGGTTCAAATTACCCTATTCCAGATATACTATGCAAAGACCTAGTTCTCTGGAAAAAGTTGCAATGCTGGGAAAAATAGAAGGAAAGAAAACAAGAGAGCAAGTTGGATGACTACAGTGGCAATGAATATATAGTTGGGAGACTTGAAAAAATAAGTCAGGGATAGATTGCCATGGAGAAAATTTATGTGGTCAGTTGGAGTTAAAAATGACTTGATGGATTGTAATCAGCTTCTCTTTCTATCATGCAGTCTACTGAACCTTCTTCATAAATTATTCTGGTTCTTAACAACATAGTAGTACCTGTATATTAAAATGCACTTGCAATCTTATCCACAGCCAATGCATCTCTAATACCACTATAAACATTCCTTATACGTAAATCAATAAATACCTGAAACAACTATGGAGGATCATAGAGCCTTGTCTTATTCCCAGCTCAGAATGGTACCATGAGCCATAGTGGTGCAGTGGTTAGAATGCAGTATTGCAGGCTACTTCTGCTGACTACCGGCTGCCTGTAATTTAGCAGTTCAAATCCCACCAGGCTCAAGGTGGACTCAGCCTTCCATCCTTCCAAGGTGGATAAAATGAGGACTCAAGATTGTTTGGGGCAATATGCTGACTCTCTAAACTGGTTAGAGAGAGCTGTAAAGCGGTATATAAAGCCTAAGTGCTATTGCTAATGTTCTCCACTAAGCCTTCCACTTTTCTCACATATACAGTGGAATCTTGGGTGACGACCATAATCGGTTCCGAGAATTCTGTCATCACTTGATTTTGACATCCCCGGAAGCACATGTGTGAAAAAAAAAAAATGGCATGCACGGAACAGCAAATCGCCGTGCCTGTGTTTGCAACCAGAGGTAAAATCCTTCGGTCATCACCTGAATTGGTTGTGAATGGAAGTGTTCGCGACCAGAGGTTCCACCTGTCCTTTATTTCCATCTTAGACTATTCCTATCACATCCAGGCTTGAAATTTTGGGCTTGGACAATCTTGAACTGTGCTGCCTACGGTTGGACTTAAGTGTAGTACACAAAATTATCTGCTAGTACAATGTCTGACCAGTCAATGACTACTTCAGCTTCAACCGCAACAATACAAGAGCACACAACCGATACAAACTCAATGTTAAATGCTCCAAACTTGATTGCAGAAAGTACGATTTTGACAACAGAGTGGTCAGTGTCTGGAATGCACTACCTGACTCTGTTTTACATTCTCTAACTCCCACTTCTTTAACCTCAAACTATCCACTATTGACCTCATCCCATTTCTAAGAGACTGTAAGGGGCATGCATAAGTGCACAAATGTGCCTCCCGTCCCTGTCCTATTGTCCCCATTTATTTGTACCTATTTCCTGTATTCTTACTCATGTTTATAGTTATACCTATTATTTTGTAAGCGATTGATAAATAAAATAAATTTTAAAAATGAATTCAATTCTCCAATCTATATTTTAAATTTCATTGACTTTGCTAAAAGTGCTGCTTCAACTATTTTAATCCCCTTTCATAAAAAGAAAAATCCACCAAAATTCCAAAATGTGATTTAGAATACGTACGTAACATATGTTGGGGACATTTAAATCAAAAGTATCTTTTCGTGGGATTATTCAACACCTGAGAAAAGGCAGTCCATGCAAACTGAGAAAAAGAAGTGCTTTACAGTAAATCAGAACAGAACAAAATAACAGAGTTAGAAGGGACCTTGGTGGTCTTCTAGTCCCACCCACTGCCCAAGTAGGAGACCTATACCAGGGGTGTCCACCTCAAGGCCTGGGGGCTGAATCCGCCCATGGGGTGCTTAAATCTGACCCACGGGGCTGCCCTGGAAACAATGAAGGACTGGTCCATGGTGCCTCTGCCAGGGAAAACAGCTTGCAAGACTCACTGGTGGTTCTCCCAAGCTCCGTTTTTGCTGGCAGAGGGTTGCAAGAGACTGTCCCAGCTGAAAATAGAGTTTGGGAATCCGTTTTCGCTGGCAGAATGCTCAGGCCAACACAGGTTCCCCCAACACGTGTGATATCATGCTGGTCATGCCCCCCCTGCCCCCCCGAGGTCAAACACAACCCTGATGTGGCCCTCAATGGAATTGAGTTTGATACCCCTGCCCTATATCATTCCAGTCTCTTATTAAAAACCTCCAGTGAGGTTTTCTGAAGGCAAGCCATTCCACTGATTAATTGTTCTTACTGTCAAGGCAATTTCTCCTGAGTTCTAGGTTGGACTTTTCTTTGGTAAGCTTCCATTTGTTACTTCTTGTCTGGCCCTGAGGTGTATTGGAGAATAGGTTGTCTCCCTCTTCTTTGTGACAGCTTCTCAAGTATTGGAAGACTGCTATCAGGTTACCCTTAGTTCTTCTTTTCATTAAACTAGACATACCCAATTCCTGCAACAGTTCGTCAGGTATTTTATCCTCCAGTCCCCTAATCATCTTTCTTGCTCTTCTCTGCACTTTTTCTGGAGTCTCAACAACTTTTTTGTATTATGGTGATCAGAAATGGATGCAATATTCCAAGTGTTTCAAATCCTGTATGATGTGCTGTCATACAATCTCATTACCCGTTAGATAATTTTTCATCTTAATTATTTTGCAATTATTTTCTTCCATACATTTTGTCATCCATAACTTCTTTCACATTACCATTCCACCAACCTTTTAAAAAAAATCATAGTTACCATTTTACTCACTTCTAAGACGCTTGGTAACATAATTCTTTATCTTCTGTTTCAACCAGTTTTCACATTTTTTCTTATGTCCTCATTTCATTTATTTTGTTGGTAGGTTATCTTCTAATACTTTTCAACAAGTATCTTGCACTTATTTTCATGAAAATTTTCACAGTACTTTTAAAAATTCTTTCATGTACATTTAAGTCACTTAACACAATCCTATTTTTCTAGGACACATTCCTTCTGAATAATGAACAGTCCCACCAAATTCATCTCTAGTTCTTTCATTATCACTATTTACAGGAGTATAATGTGCATCATCATCAACATACACATTTTTTTCATTTATCCATACCAAAATGACATCAATTCGTACTTTCAGACTCACAATTTATTCCCTTTATTTATAATTAAATCTGTATCTTCACTTCCATCCATAAGTTCAAATGACCTTCATGAAGATCTGTTATGTTTTCCTCCTTGCTCTTTATTTATTTCTTACTTTCACTTTATTTGCTAGTTCATGCTTTTTATCCTTCATCCTTCCTACATACAAGTTTCAACCTTCTATTTGCTCTAACCCTAACCCAACCAGGAAGATTTGGTAAAAAATCTTTGTTGAGAAACATTAACAGGACAACACTTATGAGATGGATTTAGTAGGAGCAGCTTCCAGAGTGAAATAAAAGGGTACCACTGTAGTACTTAAATACAGAGACTATATATTTAAACATCTTCAAACTGAGAGTCGTAAAACAGTGGCTATTTATATATGTGTATATGTTTGTGCATAAGTCTCTTTTGGCCCTTTTAAAAAAAACTACTTTATTCTGTTCTTTCATTCACCCTTCAGTAAAATTCAAGAATTTCTGGCTCCATAGCAACACTTCAACTTCCCCTTCCTCCCTGCTTAGCTCGCGATACATCTGATCTTTTAGGCAGCCAATCCGCAATACCTGAGGGTGGAGATAGAAAGAATTTAGGAAAAAAAAGAGAGTTAGTGATGAATTCATCTGTCCTGCAAAATCGCTTTATCTTCAAAGTGATACTTTTCCTGGAAGGTACAAAGTAATCTGTAATGGCCCTATCAAGATGAACAAGATGGGGACACAAATAAAGGGCAATTTCAGAAACTGGAAATTCTGATTAAAAAAAAAGAACTGGGAAAAGTGCCATTGAGGACCACAGTAAATGATTGATTGGAAATATGTTTCAGAAAGCCTAAAAGGCTCAGCAGTGAATAAAAGAAAAATTGCTGTGTTGTTTTGTACTTCTTTCCCTGTTTTTTCCAACAAAGAATCTTCCCCTTATTTTGGCCACAGGTACATTAGGAATTTGAAGACATATTGTCAGTATTCTTGCAAAATTGTTAGAAGGTTTGACAATTAATAAAAAGTCCAGTTTCCCAAAAGGCAAATTTTAAAATAAAAAGTAATTTTGCCAAAAACATACTGCTACTTAGTTTGTGCTTCATACTAAATCCAAATTGTTAAAACAAGTTACAAGGGTTCATATACCGAGCTAGTTATTATAACTCCCAAACCCCAATTCCTGACTTGCCTAAGAAGCTGTGCCCAAATCTGAGAAACTACATTGAAGTTTAGTACAATGTTAACCTAACCACTGATGATGAGAAATAAATGCCCAGAAGGCAAAATAACAAATTACTCTTTAAAATGCTGCTTTTGTATTTAATCTACACCCTTTCAAAAAGGAAGCAGAAGGGAAGGAAGAAGGGAGAGGAGGAGATAAACAAACTAGGGGAAATGAATACATTACATATACAAAACATGAGTATTGTAGGCAAACTACCCAAACCAGGCATTCTTGGAAAAATAGCAGGTGGTAGAGACGAATGTTTTGTATTGCAATATCCCAACTATCCAGTTTTCAAACACATACAACTGTATTGAGGGCAGAAAGTCGACCAAGTTTTAATGAAGATGTTCAAATAAAGTATTTTTAGTGCCTATATGATGTTGGAGATACAGACGACAAGGAAGACTTTGTTTTGATTGAGTCAGACTCAGGTCACCCAGAGGTCTTGGATGGGAATAGTCAAAGAACTGGAGAGCCTGAATCTGTGCCAACCAGAAATATTTAAGTGAAAGAAATTTCCCATTGGAAGGAGAACAGCTATTAAATAAATATTTGAAAATCAAGTTATAATGTTTGTATGTGTACGTATGTGTATATGTATATATATGTATGTATTTGTATGTATGTATATATACACTGCTCAAAAAAATAAAGGGAACACTTAAACAACACAATCTAACTCCAAGTCAATCACACTTGTGAAATCAAACTGTCCACTTAGGTAGCAACGCTGATTGACAATCAATTTCACATGTGGTTGTGCAAATGGAATAGACAACAGGTGGAAAGCAGAGGCAGTAAGCAAGACATCCCCAATAAAGGAATGGTTCTGCAGGTGGGGACCACAGACCCCTTCTCGGTTCCTATGCTTTCTGGCAATGGTTTGGTCACTTTTGAATGCTGGCGGTGCTTTCATTCTAGTAGTAGCATGAGACGGAGTCTACAACCCACACAAGTGGCTCAGGAAGTGCAGCTCATCCAGGATGGCATATCAATGCAAGCTGTGGTCAAGAAGGTTTGCTGTGTCTGTCAGCATAGTGTCCAGAGCATGGAGACGCTACCAGGAGACAGGCCAGTACATCAGGAGATGTGGAGGAGGCCGTAGGAGGGCAACAACCCAGCATCAGGACCGCTACCTCCGCCTTTGTGCAAGGAGGGACAGGTGCCGCACTGTTAGAGCCCTGCAAAATGACCTCCAGCGGGCCACAAATGTACATGTGGCTGCTCAAATGGTCAGAAACAGACTCCATGAGGGTGATATGAGGGCCCGACATCCACAGGTAGGGGTTGTGCTTACAGCCCAACACCATGCGGGACGTTTGGCATTTGCCAGAGAACGCCAAGATTGGCAAATTCGCCACTGGCACCCTGTACTCTTCACAGATGAAAGGTTCACACTGAGCACATGTGACAGATGTGACAGGGTCTGGAGATGCCGTGGGGAACGTTCTGCTGCCCGCAACATCCTCCAGCATGACCAGTTTGGCAGTGGGTCAGAAATGGTGTGGTGTGGCATTTCTTTAGAGGGCCGCACAGCCCTCCATGTGCTCGCCAGAGGTAGCCTGACTACCATAAGGTACCGAGATGAGATCCTCAGACCCCTTGCAAGACCATATGCTGATGAGATTGGCCCTGGGTTCCTCCAAATGAATGATAATGCTTGACCTCATGTGGCTGGAGTGTGTCAGCAGTTCCTGCAAAACGAAGGCATTGATGCTATGGACTGGCCTGCCCATTCTCCAGACCTGAGTCCAATTGAGCACATCTGGGACATCATGTCTCACTCCATCCACCAACCCCACGGTGCACCACAGACTGTCCAGGAGTTGGGGGATGCTTTAGTCCAGGTGTGGTAGGAGATCCCTCAGGAGACCATCTGCCACCTTATCTTTCTGTTTTCACATTATTAAGTCTGGAATGAATTTAACTCAGTTTTCACGCTTAAATCCAAGAATTTTTTTTCAATCAACTGGGTATTTTTTTAAAAACTGCACTCCTGCTTGCCTTCCTTGACATTTACACGAGTACTTTGGTATTCATCATTAATTGGTTTTGGGAGGTGCATTGAGTCCCAAAAAATGATGTGTATTAAACAATTTCCCCCCCTAAAATATAATATAGTTAGTCACAAGGCAGCAGACAAGGCAATTCTAGCTTGTGTGTTGAGTATAAACAAACAATATGTACCACGACAAAATTTTCATGTCAAAATGCCTTGAGTGCCAAATTCGATGATTTTCAAAGCAGTTGAGTACTAAGGTACCACTGTATTTTGTCCAAATATCAGCCTTTCCTACATGGAACAATATCAGATATTGAAAATCAGAGCTATTGCATCGACAAACATCATCCCTATGCTTTTTTTTCCCAGAACAGCAAATTTCTGGATTACTCACAAGTTCTGCAATAGTGCTCCAAATGATTTCGCCCCCCTTTTAATATTCTCTTTATCTGAGTTTATGACACCAGGACTTGCTGGCTTTTATATTTGATTTCATTCATGGGTGTTTTATTTCTTGACCGTCGCGTATATTTTTAATTACCATGCAATGTTTTACTTTTTCTATTTGTGCACCTCTTTGGAAAAGACTTTAAAGTCAGAATAAGTATATTTTCACACATTATGTAAAGACCTGGCTCTTTGGAAAAAGGCTCTAATTCTGGAAAATATGGAAGGAAAGAGGACAATTAACTCTAAGATGTATCAACTCAGTCAAGTGATGACGGCACTGTTGAAATACCTAAAGACCAGGTATGAAATAGCAAACCATCAGAAAATATGTACGGTTGCTAGTAGTAAAAATAACTTGATGGCACATAATCTATCAAAATTATATCTCAAGTTAGGTATGAGAAACCTTTTTTCTATTCTATAGACATATAGAAAGGCAGAATATGGCAAAATAGACAGGCTTAAAGTGAAAATCCATTTTAATATTAGTGAAACTCAATTCCAATTTAAACTATGATATTAGCTGTACCCAAATCAGCAAACATGGAGAATCATTGATGGTTGAAGAAAGGACCACATGAGTTCATTGGGAAAATTACAAGTGACCAAGTGTTGCCCATTTATCTTGAATGAACTAATGAAGAGTTATTACAGAGTTATTTTGTCTGTTAAAAGGAAAGCAATAATTAAATCTATCCAACCCTGGAGGGAAAATAATTCATTACAAATCATTTCTATTCTACTTTAGTTCCTAGTTAACAAGCAATAAATAATTTATCTTTATTTAAGAGTAGGAGAAAGAAAGAACCTAGCACTGAAAGGAAGTTACAAAGAGTTTTGCTGAATTGTAAGCATACAATAGGATACTTTTCAAAGACAGGGTTTTTCAGTTTTTTATGACTAGTGAAAAGTTGCCATGTTTTCCTCTTCTCAACTTGGCTAGTAAAAAACATTCCACAGGAATGGTATAGAACAATGCAGAAATTGCATAAAATCTGTACTAGAAATGAGAAAGCTGGCCTCTTTTAGAAAGGCTCACTGATAGACTGTGGAAATCCAGAATAAAAAAATGGCAATCCTCACCTTCTTGTTTCGGATGGTGTATTCCATGCACTGATTGCTCTTGAATGCACAATACGTTGGATGTTGAATTCCTGTTGAGTCACAAATCTAAAAAGAATGAAATGAGACAGAAGTGGGAAACATGAGAGGAGCAACCAACCAAGTGCTAAAAAAATGCTATTTCGTGAATGCTCACGTTTTCTGGAAAATCTCCTCCATGAAAGAAAGAATATTCTGATTGCAGCCAAAGAGCCACACGATAATCGTCACAGCCATGAGCAGCCAATCGACCACACCAGTACTCTGTCCGCATGCCACCATAAGTTTCAAATCCATAAAATTCTTGCAGGTTTGGGGAGCTCTAACAATAAGAATGGGAAAATAGAAGATTGACTACATTGAAATATAGCTATAGTAAAACAGGCAAGATTCTCCAATATCTTATCAATCTAACCTTTATTTACCTCGAGGCTCATAGCCCGATGCTGAGCCAGAATCCCAGGGTTAATGTAGTTTGTGAAGATGCCACCACTACAGTGGGTACGTTTCAGATTGGAGGCCCCTTGACACTGCTCTGTTTTTAGAGAGCAGAATGCACATTCAGGACATAGATCTGCATGGTGTCGGCCAAGGTTATCACACACCTAGTGACCAGGGAACAAGATCAAAACAAAACTCAAATTCTGGCAATAATCTTTAGGCCTTACTTCCCTAAATATGTGGCATATATATATATATACTTCCCTAAATATGTGGCATATTGTTGGGGTGAATTAGTCAGGAATCTTTTCTCCAAATCCCCAAATATTTTATAAATGTTGTATAGTATAAATGTTGTATAGTATAAATGTTGTGGCGTAAGCATTTAGTTGGGAGCTGGAAATGTCTGCCAAGTGCTGAATTCTACTGGAGGAAAGATATCTCAGGTAATCAGCAGCGAATCTTACCAAATCCTCAGAGCCAAAAATTTTTCTTTCTATTTCTTTCCAGGCCCTGCTAATAGCTGAGGATATGCAAATGTCCTGAAGAACTGCATAGCAGAGAATCACCAGAGCTTCATCCTTGTCAATAGCTAAAAGACTGGTATAGCAAGAGAAAAAGAAGCAAGATAATGGAGGAATAATAAGAAAGACGGTTTAATTTTATTGCTCTCTCCTTACCTGCCCATCAGGCAAATGTAATGTTAGTGTTTTAGAGAATAGTTCCTGTTTGATGTGTAGCTAGGAATATAACTCAGTTTTAAGACAAAAGTGCATTCACTAAAGTAGCAGCACCTCCACCTCTCACCCATCACTAAATTGTTCTTATTTAAGAAAACCTGTAGAGCTAACAAATCTAGGCTATACACATCCAAGACTACCCATAGATTACACCAAAGAATGCTGTAGCCTGTTTCTACAGTTGTTGAAATTCACTTTTTTTCTCACTAATCTACACTCAGTACCCCATAATGACAAAGTGAAAACAGAATTTTAGAAATGTCTGTAAATTTATTAAAAAGAAAAAACTGAAATATTACATTGGCATAAGTATTCAGACTCTTTGCCACAACACCTGCAATTTAGCTCAGGTGCCTTCCCATTTCTCTTGATCATTGATGCCTTGTTTCTACACCTTGACTGGAGTTGACCTGTGGTAAATAAATTGATTGGACGTGATTTGGAAAGGCACAGACCTCTCTACAGAAGACCTCAAAGCTGACAATGCATACTGTAGCAGAGCAAAAGACACGAAGTCAAAGGAACTGCCTAGAGCCCAGGGATAGGAATAATGCAAGGCACAGATCTGGGGAAGGCTACAATAAAAGTTCTGCTACACTGAAAATTCCTAAGAGCACAGTGGCCTGCATAATTCTCTCTCTTTTTGGGGGGAGTTTATTTTTTTATTTTTTTTAACAACAAACAAACATAAAACAACAAATAAAACCTTTCACTGTGTCAGTTGATACATATTTTTTGTGCATAATATCCATAGTCTTTCCCTCTTAGATTTAAATTTACATTCAAATTGTATTAATCAACTTTCCATGTCGTGTTGTATTCTTATACATCTTCATTGGACTTTAATTTCAATTTCACATTATCCTTTTAGAGCAAATCCCAACTCTTGCTGATTCTAATTCATATTATAATCCATTCCATAATAACCAATTATAACATATAATTACTATTGTATTGTATTTACTATTATATTATCCTTATATTATCTTTCATTTCCCTATTTTTCTATCTAGCCATTGATAAAATAAATCCCATATTTTATAATATTATTTTTCTTCTTGCTCTACCTTCATAATTGACAAATGGAAGAAGTTGGGCACAACCAGGACTGTTCCAAGAGGTGGTCGCCCGTTAAAGCTAAAGCTGAACAATCGGGGGGGGGGGGGGGGGAGAGAAGAGCCTTAGTAAGAGAGATTACTAACAACCTGATGGTCACTCTAATTGAGCTCCCGAGATCCTGTATGGAGATGGGACAAAGTTCCAGAAGAACAAACATCATTGTGGCCCTCCACTGATCTGGGCTTTATGGCAGAGTGGCTAAATATAAGCTTTTCCTCAGTGCAAAACACAAAAGTCTGCTTGGAGATTGCAAAAGAGGACCTGGGAAATTCTCAAACTGGGAGGAACAAGATTCTCTGGTCTGATTAAACCAAGATAGAACTGTCTGGCCTCGGGTTTAAACATTACATCTGGAGGAAACCAGGCACCATTCATCATCTGATCAATATCACCCCAACAGTGAAATGAAGGTGGTGGTAGCACATGTTGTGGGGATGTTTTTCAGCAGCAAGGATAGGGAGACTGGTCAGGGTTGAGGGAAACCTGAATAGAGCAAGGTATAGGGGATATCCTCAGTGAAAACCTGTTCCTCAGTGCTCAGGACCTCAGACTGAGCCAAAGGTTCACTTCCCAACATGACAATCATCCTCAGGAAACAGCCAAGACAACACAGGACAACTCTGTGAATGTCCTACAGTGGCTCAGCCAAAGGTATAACTTTCCCTATTGAACATCTCTGGAGGAACCTAAAAGTAGCTGTCCACCGATGCTCGCCATCCAAACTGACTGAGCTTGAGAGGATTTGCAAGGAAGAATGGCAGAAAATCCTCCAATCTAGGTGTTCAAAGCTTGCTGCATCATACCCCAAAAGACTCAAGGCTGTAATTGCTGTCAAAGTTGCCAATGTAATATTTCAGTTTTTTCTTTTTAATAAATTACAGACATTTCTAAAATTCTGTTTTCACTTTGTCATTATAGGGTACTGAGTGTAGATTAATGAGGAAAAAAAAGAATTTTAACAACTGTAGAATCATGCTGCAGCATAACAAAATTGACAAAAGTGAAGAGATTCTGAATACTTTCTCAATGCACTATAAATAGTTACCCATAAAGGGCTCCATCCAGTGTCCCACCAGAATAATGGAATTTTTTTCTTCTCTCACCACCATTGGTGCCCCCTTGTTTCCCCCAGTGGGTATCAGAGGTGGTATTCAGCAGGTTCTGACCAGTACTGGAGAACTGGTAACGGAAATTGTGAGTAGTTCGGAGAATCAGCAAATACCACCTCTGACTGGAGATTTTACAGTATCCTCCCCCTGCCACGCCCACCAAGCCACATCCACAGAACTGGTGGTAAAAAATTTTTGAATCCCACTTATCCAATCTTTAGAATAGCTGGAGTGGTCGAGAGGGGTTGTAAAAATCGAATTATCTTTGTAATACTGCTCAAATATAATCCAGAGAAGTGCCAGTCACAGAATCTGAATAACAAAGGCACAATTATCAGTGGATCAATTATCTTTTTTTTTTCATTTTCATTCACAGAAATTTAATAAATGAATAAATATAAATAAATTTATTTCTGCGGCTTATCAGGGAAAGATGTACGAAGAAATGGTTATAGTGACTTCATTGCTACATAGGACCAAGAACAATAACTTACATGATATAGGTTATGCCTCTACCTCAAACTCTAACTCTAACATTTATCCAGATGTAAATAAGACCTTATATATACCATTGTGAAAGATGCCCATGATATTTTTTCTATACGCCTTCATCAGTACTACAGCACTTATTGGTACTTCATGCCTGGGTTACAGACAAATCCTGTATGACAGAATACTGAGAGGGCCCTGCTTATTGACTAAAAGAGCCAAATGCCCATTCAAGTGGAAACATTATTGAAAAACATGGAGGAATTTATATAATTGCTTTTGTCAAACAACTAAATGTAGTCTTTGTCTTCCAACCATTTGTTTAGTGACCATTCAAAGTTACAATGGCACTGAAGACCATGACTTACAATTATTCCTCTCACTTACGACACACAGAGCATTCCCATGATCATATGATCAAAATTTGGGTGCTTGACAACCAGCATCTATTTACCATGGTTGCAGTGCCCCTGGGTCATGTGATTGCCAAATTGTGATGTTGTAACGGGTTTCTGTGGCTGTATACTCTCCTAGAGAATGCCTGCCCTCGTGGGTTCTTTGTGCATCCCACATTCTTAATTCTGTGTTTTTTTCTAGTATCAATATGTTTTCATCCTTGAACAGGTTTTCCTCAACTCAGGGGTGTCAAACTGGCGGCCTGTGGGCTGGATGCGCCACACTCAGGCCACACTCACCCCAGCTATGTGAAGGGAGAAAACATTGTGAAATGTAATGTGATAGCAATGAGACTTTGTGAGCATGATACCCATGCCATAACCTATTGTCCTTCCAAAGTTGGCTTGAGATGTTGTCATTTGAATCTATGGGCAAGCTCAGCCTGGGCGCTTGGAATGCAGGAACAGGCTGCGCACCGGGACTTTTGCAAACTTGCAGAGCCCAAGGCTAGAGCACCAAGAGTAGCAGCAGCAGAGACGCTCGCTCGGCCCTTCTCACGCCCACCCAGCCACTCAGGATTAAACTAAAACGCAGCACGCGGTGATCCCAGGTACCCCAAAATGTTTTTTTCCTGTTGTTACGGGGACGGGGGAAAAGCGGGAACAACTCAGATGCTGTTGTTGGAGATGGTGCTGGTGCACGGGGGGGGGGGGGAGAAATTAATTCACCCCTGAAAAGACATCCTAGCCATTTTTTCAGGGCTCAAAAAAAAATAAAGCTCAGCCTTAATTTTTGAGAATAATATTTTGTGAGAAACACAGCAGCATTTTAATTTTGGGGGGAGGGATTAAATAAGAGTTGTAGTATTGGAGAATTAAGAATAGGATGAATTGGATGAATAAAATATGGAGCAGTACTTGAGGATATACCCAATAAACTGTGAATTGCATAGAACTCAGGCTTTCCAATGTTTAGAAAAAGGAAGAGTTGCATTGTTACAGTAACTTGAAAGAGTAATTTACAGTCAGCTGTGCCTTTGATAAGCTAATGCCCATGTGTTATGATTTCTCTTTCAACAAGAGAGGACCTCCTGATTCCAAAAATGACACCCTCATTATTATTAGGATTATTATTTTAATTATTGTGAGACATGAGTGTTCCTGGCTTTGCTTACTATGACCCTGGTGGTCTCTGTACATTTTTGTTAATCTAATAAAGGAACAGAGCTTTGAGCAACTGCTTTCGCTCAATTCTTTTAGGTGAGATTTTTTTCTCACTATGTCTTGTGAAGAGGAGCTGTAAAAAAGACCCATTGGGAATGCATGATAATGTTGGCACCACAGACTTTTTCCATTCCAAGGTCCTCTTCAAACACTTAGATAGCCAGTGGTCACACTTGGTCTTTGGCTAGTGTTAAACATGGACAGGACTAAAAGTTACTTCATTCTTTCAACACGATCAAGTTTATTTTATGGCTTCAATTATAGCTTTACCTTAAAATTGCACAGTTGGGAGTCAAGGTCTGAAGGCCATAAAAAGGGAATGATAGTGCTTTGCAGGAACCTGATGCATCAAGTCACTCCCATCAAACCTACTCTTATAAGAGCAAATGATAACTTAAGCATATCTTCTTTTTGTAACTACTCCTTACCTTACCTGTTTGTCTAGGTCACAGTCACTCTTTCTAAAATATTTCCCATAGCTGCTCACCTACATTTGAATCAACACAAAATAATGCCAGAGTAAACTTTGCTATTCAAGTTGCCAATCTGTGTTCTGCCTGTAGGGCATATATTCTGTGAGTCAGAGTCACGTGGTGTTTTCCTGATTTGTGACTGCCATAGGTTATGGCCAAAGTGTTGACCTTTCTGACCTGGCTTTGCTACTGTCCCCCTTGAGCAGGTCAGAAGCCAACAACCAGAGCATTGCAGTGGGAATAATGCCAGCCTGACTTTGGGTCTGTACCTAGACTTCACTAATTTGGTCTGTCTCCCCATTCTCCCACACCCCATGTCCCAAAATATTTTTTTTTAATAATTTTTTTAAAAAATTGGAAGACACCAAATGAGAAATGGCTTTAGAAAGGAGAGAGAAATGTTTTCATGATTGCACAGCTACTAGGCTTCAAAAAGGGAAGAACTGACTAGCTCTTCTCTCACTTTGGAGAGAAGAGGAAATACAAGGAAACTGGCAATTAAAGGCCTGGTCCCACTGGCCGACGGACGCAAAACGTATGCATAAAGGACACAGCGGATGAGCAAAATTTCGGGGTTGGCTCTCTCCGTTGTCATCCGCTCCAAAAAGTGGCGAAAATTTGCATAAACAGAACGGAAAAGAACGGAAAAGAACGGACGTGGGTAGTATGTAGCGGGGATGTTAAATGGATGTTCATTGGAAGCCTAGCAGATGAAAGCGGATGGAAGCAGATGACACCTCCAAAGGGGTTCTGGGGGATAATTGCGAAGCGGACGCATAGCGGATGAAGCGGATGCATCACATACGCCTAAAGGAAAGAAAGGGGATGCCGCGCGGATGTATATTGGATGCAAACCATTCACTGCGCATCCTTTCTATTTCCGTGCTACTAATGCTGTGTAGACGTTCCGTGTACCTTTTGTTTCCTCCCTCTTTCTGTTTTCAGCTGCAGAGGATGTGAGTTGTGAGGATGCCCAGAGGATGCAGAGAGGATACAGCGGACGTTTATTGGATGACAAAAGGACATAAAACGTTTGTTGCTCGTATGTCGCAGATGTACATCGTACACAGCGGAAAGTTCATCCGTTCATAAAGTTTTGTGCAGCTCAAAACTTCTTGCGCGGATGAAATCGCAGTGGACGGATGCTCGACGGATGGAGCATAGGAAACACGTATGCAATGAGTACACAACGGATGCATAGCGTTTTCCAAAAGATGGCAAGCTTTTTTTAACGTTTTACATCCTCTTTGCATCTGTAAGTGCAGTGGGACAGGGCCTTAAGCAACCAAAGCTCAGTTCCATATCCGATTATTCTTTCGGTAAAGGCAATGCAGTAAAAATAGTGGAGCCATTTCATATTAAGCCAAAAATACATTTCAGCATATTGATAAAGCAGATTAGCACAAGCATGTCATTTCTCCTTCAAATGAAATAGCAGAGCTATATATATATTGTTTTCAAGCTGGATTTGGCCATTACCTTTCTGAGATGTCTTTTCCACTATTCAGACCTAGATTTTTGTCTTTCTTCTCTTTTGTGCTCTTTTCTTTTAGGTTCTTTTCCACTGACAATGCTTCACCAATCAGATGGTGAATGTCTTCAAAGAGATGCTGGTTTGCGACCTCTTCTGGGACTTCAGCATTCTTGAGAAATAAGGTGAACGCTTCAGGAGGAAAGGTGCTCATTTCAGCATTTAAGCCAGTTGACCATTCAGGGAGCTTTTGGTCTTCCAGATTACTGTGTGAAACATGGAAATTTTCTTTCAGCATGGGCTCTTGTCCTGAGACTGCAAAGGAGTATTTCAAGATGGAGTCAATATTGGAGCGGAGGCGGTCTTCAAGGGTTAGTGGAGAAACCTCAGTAGGAGCTAAGGCATGATTCTCATTTGGGGCTGTATGGAAAAGGTCAGTCTCTTCAAGGAATGGCACCTTGGGACACAGGATCCGCTATCCAGGTAAAAAGAGGGGAAAATTGGGGATATGTAATTACTGTATACATACAGAATCTCATTTCCCCTCCTTCCCAGAATACAGATGTCTTCAACTCCTAACTTATAGTCTATTTTTGATATTCTCTCCAATAATGATGCCTACTTACATTATTTGTTGCTATTATTTCTCTACATACATTATCATCTACCTAAAAGTCATTTCCCTTTGCTGTTTCCAGCAACTGTCATTGGAGGTAGGCTTCCCTCATCTAATTGGCCAAAAGGGAGGTGGCACACAAAGACTATATAACTTTGTACTATTCTAAAAAGATCTAAGCATTCCCTTTTTATATAAAGTAACCTGTCTGTGTCATTAGGCTTCCTGAGTTCCACATAGCCTTAAAGAATATGAACAGCATATCTATTCTTTCCTTAGCAGATGAACAAAGCCTGAAGAATTTAGGAATGGGGAGGGCCACAAAAGAGATCTGAACTACATTAAAAAATAGAGAGAAGAAAGAATGAGGAAGAGCTGATCTCCATTTCTTTCAAAGAGATGTTGATAAGCCAGAAATCTCTACTTAGTTTGATATACTTTCTCCACCAACTTCACTCACAATTCATCAAATGGAATGCAACTGAGAAATTGCTGTGAGTTAAACCCAAGTTATTGAGGCTTTCAGAATTCAGATGAATGCATATAGTTTGAATATGCAACTTTTAAAGAATCAAAACCTGTCTGTTGAATATCATGTTGATTGAAAAGGGACCTAGGCAAGACAAAGAACTGAGTAATAGTGAGACAAATACAGTACAAAATTTGATGTAGAATTTAATTTGAAAATAAAATTGATTAACATTAATATAATGGATACAATAAGTCCATTGTATTTAATAACTTTCTCCCTCTCTTAGATAGAAGAGAGGTGCATAGATATTTCCAATACAGGGACTTTGGTCTTGGTTAATAACATGATATTTGACCATTTTCAGATATGTCTTCCATTTCTTCCAATTAATCCTGTATTATTGGATGTAGCTATCTGTTCTGGAAAACAATCTCAGTAAAAGCTCCTCAACTGTCTCTAGAACTCCAGATTTGAACTCCAGATTTCAGATTTTCTTAGCTAACCACAAAGAGTCACAGAAGTTGGAGGAACACTGACTCATAACTGTCAAGAAATGTGTGAGGTGTGAACATTTAATTTGCCATGGGTTAAGGCAGTTAGAAATTGGACATTCAAGGGGTTTGACTCCATAGAGGATTGGGGTGAAAGAAACAATTAGAAGGAGAAACTGTTGAATGGAGAAGTGTAATTACACTCTAAGGGTTTTAAAAAGAGAGAAGACACTGTGAAGGGGAGCGGAGAAGATCCACTTAGTTCATTTTTTGTGCCTCTGATTTCCATCTTGTCAACCTATTTCTTACTTCATTTAACTATCTCTGAATAGATACATCATGGATGAGGTGTTTATTTCCAATTGTACTGATTCAGAAAGGACTGAAAGGTCTTTCCTTTTCCTGTTTCCTATTCCTCTTCATCTTCTATGTCCTTTTCCTTAATAAATAGTTAATTATAGTCAGGTTCCAAACATTTACTTAAAAAGAACAGTGAAAGCATAATCTGGATGTATGAGGGAGGCTATGGTTATGCTGAAAGAAAGCAATGAGAGAGTGGAAGAATGAGATAATAAAGTCAGGGGTACCTTCAAAATTGATCTAATAGAAGTATCTCTGTGATATCTCTGGTTATATTTAATGAGGGTTTCCTGGAGAGGGCAACCAATGGTCCCATGTTCCTAATGTGAGAAGACAAAAGGGGATTCTTAGATACTGAGTGAAACTCTTAGAACCTCCAAGTATTGAGTATGTAAGGAGTTTGGCTCCACAAAGAGAGTTTAGGTGGTTCTTAAAGCAGCCAAGCACCCACCCCATGATGTCAAGTAGTATTGCAAAGTCCTGGGTTGTCTCTAAAGTTCAAGACAGATTGGCTAAACATTGTGTGAGTGGATTGTGTGTGTGTGTTTGAGGTGGGGGAGGGAGGGAGGGAGAGAGGGAGGGAGAGAGAGAGAGAGAGAGAGAACAGTGTTTGAGTGGACAGAAAGAAAGAAAGTGGATAGCCTAGATTGGGCATAGACTTTAAATTGGGCTGAGTTCCTGGGAAAAGCCCTGAGGTATAATAAGACATGAGCATAGAGTGGAAAATATCTGAATGGTACTATTCTGGACTAAGATTAGAAGATGGAGAGAGGAATCAAACACCTGCCAGGAGACTATTGCAATAATCTTATTGTGAAACAATGAAGGCATGGTACTATTAATGCCACAGTCTTTCCACCAGAAATCCCTAGATCCTACAAATACTCATCATATTTTACACAATTTACTATTGTGATGTGAGTTGAGAAGACTACAGTAGTATACATTCAGCTATCAGGTAGCCCTCAAAGACTTTTGTTTAAAAAGGTAGTGTTCCATATTAACATACTTCTAATAGTCTATTCCTATTGGTTAACAAATACTGAAAGCTGATTGGTTCCCTACTCAACGCTGATTGGCCAATTATAGCTAGCCTATGATTGGCCAGCTCAGCGGCGGGAAAATCAAGAAGCCGTTATTGGCCACAAGCTGCGAGCAGCCTCTCTATAAAAAGAGCTGCTGTGGCTCTTGGTTCAGATGGATTTTCAGAACTAAATAAAAGAGCTGAAGTTACGCTGGTCTCCGGTCTCATTCTTCGCGAACACTACACTGGCGACGAGGATGGGATTCTGAGAGAGGAGACCAGTTGAGCACATGGCAATGAGAACCGAGCAGATGAAATGGCCGAAACCAACTCACCACCTGCACCATTCAACCCAGCAACAGAGGACTGGGACTCCTACATCGATAGATTCCTCATGTTCCTGGAAAGCAACAACTTGCAAGGAATCTTCGACAACCGAAAAAGAGCCATGTTTCTGACGCACTGTGGGCCCACAGTGTTCAAGATGGCCAAGGCGCTAGCGAAACCAGAAGATGTGAAACAGATGGCCTGGCCAGATCTAGAAAAATTGCTGAAGGCTCACTATGCACCGACTGTCTCCAGCCTTATTCGGAGACACGAATTCTACAAACGGGACCAGAGAGAAGGTGAGAGCATCACAGACTTCGTAGCAGCTCTCAGGGACATTGGAGGGGTATGCGAATTCCTAAACATGTACAAAGCCATGAGGGATTGCGTGGTCCTCGGACTGAGAGACCTCACTCTACAAAGCCGACTGTTAACCCAACCAAAGATTACAGTCACTGAGGCTATCGCTGAAGCCATGGCAGCGGAAGCAACTAAAAAATCAGCAGCCAAAATGCAGCAAATGAATGCAACAACATCCAAAACACTGGCCGAAACAAGCCAAGGTACAGAGAAAAAAGCAGAAAATGCGCACAAGACCATCACACACTATGCGGATAGTGGATCGTGTGAGATCGACGACGATGACGAGGAGATCCACAGACTTCAGGCTGAATGAGATAGACAGGTGAAGAAAGGTCGTAAGTCGGGGTTTCAGTGCGCCGGGTGCGGAGGAGACCACCCCCGTTCCGAGTGCTGGTTTCTAGATGCTTTGTGCCGGTACTGCAAGAGACAGGGTCACATCGCAAGAGTATGCCGAAACCGTAAGAGCGACAGCCCCCGACGTAGGGACAACACACCACCAAGAATCAAAGAAAGACAAACGTGGAGCCATGAGAGTCGCAAAAGCAAGGGCAAGCGACTAAACGAGAACTATAGAAACCAAACCATCACCATCGGTCATTCTAACGCAAAAATGGCTGAAAAGTACATGTGGCAGTCAGTATCGAGGGCCAAGAATGTGATATGGAGGTGGATTCCAGATCGTATCTATCGATAGTATCATGGGATACCATTAAAAGACTGGTACCACATCTTGGCAGAACTGAACTAAAACACCAATCGCTAGTACTAAAGGACTACCAAGGAAACAGAATACCAGTAGTCAGACTCGGACATTTTCACATCATTTTCAAAGAACACAAGAAAATTCTGCATCTTACCATCGGAGACCGAAACCGGCCAAGTCTGTTGGGACTTGAGTGGTTCGAACCTCTAGGAATCGGTGTGACCGGCATTAATAGCATTGCCGAAACAGACTGGGAGGAGAACCTAATGAGGGAGTTCCAGGACGTCTTTGATGGGAAACTAGGCAAGGACCGAGGGTCTCCTATATCATTTAATTTAGATCCAACAATAGCTCCTATTAGGCTAAAAGCGAGGCGAGTCCCCTTCGCATTAAAACCGAAGATTGATGAGGAGCTTAACAAACTCATAGCACAAGGCATCTTGGAACCAATTGACCACGCCAAATGGGAAACCCCAATTGTGACCCCAGTTAAGCCAGATGGGTCCGTGAAAATCTGTGGTGACTACAAGGCCACTCTAAACCATGCACTACAGCAAAGTGCATATCCTGTTCCGATAGTGCAACACCTACTACACTCATTGGGGAGAGGCAAGGTCTTCGCAAAGCTCGACCTTGCCCACGCATGCCAACAATTACCAGTCGACCCCGAAACAGCAGAGGCACAAACTATCATGACTCATCGGGGAGCCTTCAAATGCAAAAGACTGCAATTTGGAGTTAGTGTGGCCCCAAGGGTGTTCCAAAGCCTCATGGAGCGATTATTACAGGGGATAAAAGGAGTAGTCCCATATTTTGATGACATGCTGGTGTCAGCAGCGACATGAGACAACTAGAAGCCCGTCTCAGAGTAGTCTTACAAAGGTTCCAGAAGGAGGGACTCAAAGTCAAAAAAGAAAAGTGCCAGTTAGCCACCTCAAAAGTCGAATTCCTGGGGTATCTAATCGATAAAGAGGGCATCTACCCCACAGAGAAAAAAATTAAAGCAATCAAAGAAGCGCCTAGACCAAAAAACAAAGTAGAGTTGCAAGCATTCTTGGGACTGATAAATTTTTACAACATTTTTCTGCCACAGAAGGCAACGACAGCAGAACCACTACATAGGCTACTGGACAAGGCAGCCACCTGGACCTGGGGATAACGTTAAGAGACAGTGTTCCAGAGAGTAAGACTTAATCACATCCGTCTCTGTATTAATGCAATACAACGAGACACTACCATTGACAGTCACCTGCGACGCGTCACCATTCGACATCGGAGCCGTACTTAGCCACATTCTGCCTGATGGGAGAGAAGCACCGATCGCATTCTACTCCAAAACACTATCCAAAACTGAACGTAACTACAGTCAATTGGACAGAGAGGCATTAGCAGCAATATCCGGTGTCAAACAGTTCCATGAATACCTTTACGGTAGGACCTTTACACTTATTACAGACCACAAACCCCTATTGGGAATACTAGCAGGGAACAGGACAGTGTTCCAGAGGGTAAAAGACCTAATTACTTCCAACTAGGTATTAATGCAATACAGCGAGACTCTACCATTAACAGTCACCTGCGATGCATCACCGTTTGGCGTCGGAGCCATACTTAGCCACATCCTGCCTGATGGGAGAGAAGCACCGATCACGTTGTACTCCAAAACACTATCCAAAACTGAACGTAAGTACAGTCAATTGGACAGAGAGGCATTAGCAGCAATATCCAGTGTCAAACGGTTCCACAAATACCTTTACAGTAGGACTTTTACCCTTGTTACAGACCACAAACCTCTATTGGGAATGCTAGCTGGGAACAGAGCCACCCAAATATACTATCCCCACGAAAGACAAGGTGGTCCGAGTTCCTTGCAGCCTACAATTATAAACTGATTCACTGACCGGGCAAAGACATTTCCCACGCCGATGCATTGAGCCATACTCCCCTACCAGAACTAGGGACTGACCCACACCAACCACATCCACCCTACAGATTGAGACTCTATCAAACCTACCCATAACCGCAGCAGACATTGCGAGAACAACGACAAGAGACAAAACCTTGTCACAGGTTTTAAACTGGGTAGGAAAAGGGTGGCCGGAAAATGAGACAGACGTTAAATTTAAACCATTCAAGCACAGGCAGACTGAACTGTCATTGTTAAAAGGTTGCATTTTATGGAGGGATTGGGTAGTAATACCAGAACCATTGCAAGAGCAAGTACTGAGAATGTTGCATGATGGACACCCGGGCATTGTACAAATGAAATCCCTGGCCAGGAGTTATGTATGTTGGCCAGGGATGGATAAGGATATTGGAAAATGGGTAGAAACCTGCGGAAGATGCCAAAGATCCCGACCTGCATCCCCTTCAGCACCTATACTAGACTGGGAAACACCGAGGGGCCCCTGGTCAAGAATCCACATACATTTCATGGGGCCGACAAAAGGACAAACATTTTTAATCATAGTAGACGCTTACTCCAATTGGCTAGAGGTAAGCGTCATGAACTCTACCACCACAGAAGCAGTTATTAAACAACAACGGAAACTGTTTACCACACATGAGTTACCGGACTTGGTAGTCTCAGATAACGGGCTGCAGTTTACTGCACTAACATTTGAAAAATTCCTCGCTGAACATGGCATAAGGCATGCTTTGACAGCGCCGGGCCGACCGGCTACGAATGGGAGGGCAGAACGCATGGTCCGATATACCAAAGAAACTTTAGAAAAATTAGACACAGGGGACATACAAGAAAAAATTGATAAAATGCTCACCATACAACACATAACACTGAGCTCCACTACAAATAAAAGCCCAGCAGAATTACTAATGGGCAGAAAATTAAGATCACAATTGGATAGATTACATCCAGCATACAACTCTGAAAAACCAACTGACTCCTCCAGCAGACACCGCACATTTGAATCAGGAAACCTAGTATATGCAAAAAATCTCACCGGGCACCCACTGTGGGTACCGGCAAAAATAACACAAATAACGGGACCCCAGTCGTATAGACTGGTGATGGACGATGGCAGAAGCTGGAGGAGACACATTGATCAATTAAGATCATGAACATTGGAACGCACCACTGACACACCCAGACACAAAGAACAACATACACACACACCAGAACCAGAGCAAGCATTAAACAAAAATATTAATAGACCAACCAGAGAGGGGGGAGACCCCTCAAACACAAATAAGGGGGGAGGGGGAAACCCTCCGACAGAACAAGAAACAAGAAACCCCGCAAAATCAAAATACAAACCATAAACAACATTCGCAAATAAATTCAGATAGAAACAACGACTTACCTGCAGAAAACTTCGGCGAAGAGGAACAGGAGGCACAAGAAGACCTAGAAGCCACTCCAGAAGGGAGCAGCCGAGCCGACTCTACCAGCCCGGGTAGGCCAGGCAGGAGCGGCATGGCTGACTCCACCTTCCAGGAGATTCCACAGAGAAGGATGGGAGAAACAGCGATCCCGTCCAAACCCGCCAAAGACGACAACACAACTAAACTGCGCAGGTCAACTAGACAACCAAAAAGCCCCACCTACTTACATGACTACGTAAGGTAGGACCATACCAAGAGGGGAGGGGTGTTCCATATTAACATACTTCTAATAGTCTATTCCTATTGGTTAACAAATACTGAAAGCTGATTGGTTCCCTACTCAACACTGATTGGCCAATAATAGCTAGCCCATCATTGGCCAGCTCAGCGATGGGAAAATCAAGAAGCCGTCATTGGCCACAAGCTGCGAGCAGCCTCTCTATAAAAAGAGCTGCCGCGGCTCCTGGTTCAGACGGATTTTCAGAACTAAATAAAAGAGCTGAAGTCACGCTGGTCTCCGGTCTCATTCTTTGCGAACACTACAGGAAGCAATGGGACAGACCAGTACCTTGAGCACAAAGAGAGATCCAATGAGGATCTCAATCACAAAAGACAAGTAAGGACTCTTTTAAACAAAAGAATCTGGAAGTCTACCTGTTGTTAAAAAAGAGTTCCACCAGGCAGAGGGACAGAAAAGAGGCAAAATAATAAGATAAAGGAAGGAGGGAATGGGGAGTAATATTAAGACTGTTGAATCTCGTCCCCTAAGTAGGGAAATATTTACATGCAAAGTGGGAGTGCATTTCAAAATCATTGCAAGCCCTTCAGTCAGGATGTTCAAATACTGCAAGCTTCTCAAATGAAACTTCAAGATGTTATGTTCCCCCTGCATATATTTTTAACAACTTATTTGACAGCAATATTTGTAAAAAAGAATATAGTTCATTTTTAAAAAAAACAAAATCCCTGGTCTTTGCATTTGTTATTTATTGAATCCACCAATATAATTTAAAGAGAACTAACTAAATTAATTGATAGCAGCCTACTGGATTTCCCCCCCTCCCCCCCAGACGTAATCTTACAATTACAGTAAAAATTTCCCAATGTTTCCTTAAAAATATTTGAACTTCAACTCTCATTCTCAAATTCTCAGCAGTGGCCCTTCTAATTAGGTATCTGTAGGTAAGTTGGTCCAAACCGCTAGGAGACACCCAGTTTGGAAAAGCTGATTTAAGATCTAAAACAGATTTTAAATAAAAAATAAGAAATCCTAGACTGAGAATACTGGCCTATCTCTTTGTATTAATGCCTTATCTAAAATGGCCCATTTCCCCCAAAACAGAAAGTTGTCCAAAAAGAAAAAAAACTTCAGTCATTGCTTCCTTCAAGGTAAGAAACATTTCTAGTCCAGGGCCTAGTTAGAGGGCCTCTAGCTTTCCAAAGAAAAGGAAGGAAGAGGAGGAGGAGGAGGAGGAGGAGGAGGAGGAAGAGAAAGCATTGTTCTTAGCATAGTTCCACACTGAAGGCTGAATATGACTAAAACTTTGCCTAGCAACACGTATGGGTAAATTCTGCTAACTACACTTTTCATCTCAGTTTGTTTTAGGCATTTTTTCCCCAGTCTTCGTTCAAACTTGCATTTTTAGCTGGTGCCCTCTGAATGCTTACTTAACTCTTCTCTTGGGACTGACTATGCTTTTGGACTGATCATCAAGCAATAATGGTCCTTATGAGAAAATAAGTTAGGAGGTGATGTGATCGTATGTGGGAATGACCTTGGGGAGGAGGGGGAAAAGAATGGGAAGCATTCAGGGACTGTCCAGTCACTAAAAGGAGAGGAGAAATACTTTCAGTCTTGTAAGATTGATGTTAGCCCTTCATGTTAGTCAGTCATGAAGCACAACCAGGAACATCACCACTATCCCTATTGTAAGGTTACCTTAAACTGAATTTTGCAGGATTGAAAGTATTTCTCCCTCTCTGTTCTTTTTATCCCTGGAAAACTGAGGAGACCCTTCTGACACACTTACCAACTTTTTCTCCATCTGCAAACTGAGCTGCCTCTTATCAGATGGTTGCCTAGGTTGCTGGTCTTTTTCCTGTCTCCCAAGATCCTTCCCACACACCATCATAGGTTTCCTTGATGACACTTTCAAATCTCATCTCTTTACTCTCTTGATTTTCAGCCAAGTCACTATCTACTAAAGGATTGACCCCTGTAAAATGGCTGTAAGATATGTACTTGCTCATACCTTGGTGTAGAACTTCTGGTTTAAGCATCGGAACTGTGCAAAAACACAAAAAGTCTCAAAATTTGGGCTTTGGGGAAGTTCAGTACAGATAGGACCTGGAAGCAGAAGGTGGAAGAGAACAAATTTTCTCTCAAGATAGCAACGAGACAAATTTGAAATGAATGAACTCATACAATACTAATAAAATAGCTGTGTTCATTAACATCAATGGGCAGTGAATGTTTAATCTGTCCAATACATTGTGAAAGAGAAAACTTCATAATTTGTCCCTTAAACCAATGAGAAGCCTCACAATATAAAATGTTCTAACAAAGCATTATATTTTACTTCCAAAACGCAAGATATTAGGAACGCCAGCATGCATTACGATATTGTACAGTGCAGTATTTCAAACAGCAAACTGAATTCCAAAGTAAGAAATAAATTAAAAAAACTCAACAGGTACACTTCAAAAATTAGTTAGGGTGTCTAAGTAAAATTAGCATAAGATAATTTTATACAACTGTTCCCCAGATCATCTTTTGGTAGCAGCTCCATGGCCCTTCTTTGTCCTATTATGGCAAAATGTTAGCTTTGAATGTGACATCAAGAAAAGAATCATGTCATCAATGTAATGACAAAAAATGTTTGTCAAAGAAATCCAACACGTTCAATGTTTTTAAAAATTGTATTTAATAAAAATTTTCTTAAAGAAAGAAAAGAACCACACTTTTGGAAGTGCTGCTGCTGTTGGTGGTACAAGTATATAGAGATACATACCTACGCTAATTTCCAAGAAACCCCTCCCCCTCCATGCATAAACATCTTCAGCTCTTTTACAGCACCTTCACCTCTCCTTTCTAAAGAAAGTAGTATCCATGGAAGAATGTAAATAGATCAAAAAGTCTTATCTATTTACATTTGAGAAAAGAGTTCTATACAGTTCCTGACAATGGTCATCCTATCAAGCTACTGGGAATGAGTTTAGTACAGAGGCTAACTTTCCTTTGTATTGGACCTTTATTCTTTCCTATAGAGCTGCAATTCCTAAGTGCTCTATTGGAAAGAAACGAATGTCCATCCAATTATATATAACCCACTGGTCTAATGGCCCCTCTACCGGCTGATTTGAGAAGTAAAAATTATTTCAATTCTAATGTGACGTTTCCTCAGGCCCTCTAGGTGTGAAAGAAAATTGGCTGCTTATTTCCTGACACTGTTCAGCTGTCCATTTTTCATTGGAGAGCCTTCTTCCTGCGTATCTTGTTTCCCAGCACTATTGCTCAGCTTTAGCATTTTATTTCTATCTGAAACTAGGGCAGATACAGCACCAGCAATCAATCTTCAGCCTCTCTTCCCCCAATTCCATAGAGGATGAATGTTCACAAGGTTGTCTTGCTCTGGCATTGATAACTGTCTTGTTTTGGTTGATATTTGACTGTTACCACTCCACTTAGGAAAGCTGTTGAATGAAGTTTAGTACCCGCGCTGCCACGGTCACAATGATTCAAGCTTTTGAATTTAGATTTACTGCCATCTTGTAACAGAACAATCACAGGAGGGGCCTTTGCACTCATTTAGCAACTCATCTTCCCTTGCTGTCATCTTCTACCTTTAAAGAGGAGTTTTGTCTATTGACACATACACGCAAACAAATGCATGGTCAGTGGGGAAATGGGGGAGAGATGCTGCTAAGTTATTTTCTTTTCATGGAAAGACTTCCTAATGCTTGTTAATTCACAGCCTGGTAGTGTCTTGGCAAGTGAAGAGTTCTAGGCCTGCATAAAGTGCAAGCTAACAGAGCAACTAAATTAGTTGACACTTCACTATATTCTTTATAGACACAGATATAGACTATTCAATTATGATAAAACTATGGATATCAGCATAGATGTCAAAATGATAAAGATAATCTCAAAGCTTTAGGTTTTCATTTTAAAATAAAAAAAAATAAAAGATTGGTGGTCTGTAAAGTCACAGTTTGTCTTCAGTGTGGATATGAACAAAGAGGAAGGAATGTTGACCAAATAAAATTTGTGTACCACACTGTGCAGAGCTGGGGAAAAAGATGGATCACTGTATTTAAAAAGTGGAAAATTATTACTATAGTATACAAATAGATATTTCAGGGTTAAATGTAGTTTTTAACTACAGGTTATGAAAAACTACATATGGGAAATCGAGTGATACCAGCAACTCTCATCACAAAAGGTGCCGGAAGAAATCTGAAATGTGCACCACATACCCTCTGGGATCTGGCCATGATTCTCAAATTGATCCAGCTCTATTATTTTAGGATCATGGCAACCTTTGTTACGGCGAATCTGACACACCAGGTTTGCCTTCCATGTAGGACTCAAGGAAGAGAAAAAGACCTTATATTCATCGTCTGTGAGTGGGCTGCCTGGGTTTGAGGACAAGGAACTTTGGATTGCTGGTGTCAAAAAGATTGGGAATCCTGAAGGAAAAACAGCACAAGAAAGGAAATATATTAATTGGGGGGGGGGGAACAGGAAAGAGCAACACTACCTTAATTTTATTAATATCAATAAACTCTAAAGAGCACTGGCATCAATTTCCAATATTTCAACAAAACCGATGAGCAGAAAATAAACTGGTCAATCGATAATTTCCAAGAGTGTAACAAGATTAGACTTCCAATAATAAAAAGAATCCCATTTCTCCCTCCAAACTATACTGCTGAAATAAAAGTTTGGAGATAGAAATGAATTTATGACAAAGCTTTGAATTGAGATAAATTCTGAAACTCAAAGGCAAATTACCATTCTAAGAAATGTTTAATTTTGGGTTTATATATGCATCAGGCTCTGATGAATTGATCTTGGGATTCTGATGAGAAGCAAAACTTCTTAGGAGCCTGAATTTTCCTTTCTCAATTCTAAAAGGCTTTGTAAGAGTAAAAAAGGTTAAGAATTAGGACATGTAAATTCTGTTGTGTGCCATTTTTCTTGAAGAAAATGGGGTGTATGCTGAATAAATGTGCATAGAAATCATTGGTGAATTCATAAGCTATAGTACTTAAAAACCAAAACAAATTAAATCTGGTATTTTGTTATGCAAATTGAATAATACCACTTTTAGATTTCCTTGAAATAAAGAGCTATATCAGCTTCCTTAAGATATATTCCTTTCTTCTTTTGAAGGCTTTTCTAGAATTAAATATAAGGTGGTTTATTGTTCAAATACAGATGTAACATGCCTGGATCATTTTAAAGTCATTTAAAAGAGTTTCTTCACTTTGTTTAATGAGCATGTATTCTAATTTGATTCATTGAAAATCCCAAAGTAGAACAGACATAAATTCAGTTAATGTGAAATATTTCTGAAAGTCATTTTTTTCCTCTAAGTGTAATGTGAAGAAATAATGTTCTGCCATGTATAAAGCAAAAGCAAAGGGGGAAATCTTTTCCTAATATGCACATGGAAGACTTTAAAATGAAGCAATGCAGGTTCAGATTTATCTTCCCATCCCACATCCTTCCCAGCTTTATCAGGTGGCAATGGTCCAATATATGAGAAGAAATGAATCAGTACTCAGGAGTTTCCAGGACTTTTGTTTCATTCCATATTAGCAAGAACGCTAGAGACCATGGGGTAAAATATTGAGACTAGCAGGTACAACGGCAGTTATGTTAAGCCAAATTTGATAGAAAAGCAGTAGTTTGAATAATTTCTGACATACTGGTAAGTCAGCCACTCACCCACCAGAAAGGCCCATGATGAGGTCCTGAATCTCAGGAGTGGCATTTTGCTTCTTTCATGTTAGGCTTCTCCACTTCTCACCAATACACCCCATTTCAAAGGCCAACAAGACCAAACACTTTTAGAATGAGAACACAATGACCTCACAGTTGAAGCTTTTGCAGGAGAAACAAGAATCTTGCAGGCAGGTTAAAAATATAAGGAATCAACAGCAGCCATCATATTGTGAAGCAACAGCTTTCTCTGTGTTCCTGGCCTTTGATCGCTGTTAAAATCAGAATATGGTGGGCAGACAGACTGTAGATACAGCCTATTGAAAACTTGATTGTGAAATGAATGGGAATTCCACAACACATACTCTTGATTCATTTGAGAGAAATTATTATGCCTCATGTTAATGTGAAGGATGCAACACAATATTGATTTATCAGTTATTTTCTTAAGTCAGCAGAATGAGAAAGTTGAAGGCATCAAGCTGCCAGGAATCAAGATTGACTTCCCCGACCCCGTCCCAAAGATATGCATTTAAGTAAGAAATCGATTGATTAAACAGCATCAGTACAATGCAGAGTGATAAGCAGGGAATTTATGTATTGATTTAATGGATTTATAGGGCTGCTGAACTAAAATACTATGACCTGAAAGCAACTCTCAATCTATTCATGTGCAAGGAAAGTGTTATATAAAATTATACAATCAGGTACAAATTCAGTCAGCATTTCTAGCAAGCTAGGATTAGGGTCTAAATTCAAGACACCTTTATCTATGGAAAATCACTAGGAAGCATTTGCCAGGTTTCTCTGTGTTCCTCATAGTATTATTGTGGAGACAAAACCAGAAGAGAGATCGTATGCATCACTTTTAAGGTCCTATGATAAAACTCAATTTTCCTTTCTATCAATACCACTAACCTCTGAATGTATTTTGATCGCCCACTTATCACCCATTTCTGATCATATTTTAGCTATCATTTGTCCTCTTTCAATTGCTCCTATCTTCAGAAGCATTGATGGCTATAGAATTATTTTTTAACCAGTGATAAAGACCCCACAATTCCTTTCATTTTAGGTTCATCTAATGCCTTGCTTCTCTTTTAGATACCCAAACAAAATTCTCCCACAATCCCTTTCGGAATTTTTTGTATAATTAGATAAACTCAAAAGTCCACTCAAAAGTGAAAATCACTCATGACATGTATTGAATTGGTTTTATTTAATGCATATTTTACAATATGGGGTTTCCCCCTAAAACAAGCACCACCAAGAAAAGACTGGAGCCTGGTTGGCTTCCATTACAAAATCCATGAAATATTTCGGACAGAGGGGAAAAATCTCACTTTTTAATATTTTTCCCATGAAGAAAAATGAATCACTTTCCAGCTGCCTCTGTATAGCTCCCTCCCTTTGAAAAATGGAATGTTGTAGTAGTGGAGAAGGAAGGGAGAATAAGAAGCCTGTCTTCTTAAATTACATACTGCATGAAGGGTTGACCGGACGGCCTCTCCTCTGGAACACCAATTAGTAAGTCTGGAAGGAAATCTGCAGTTTCTTCAATCAGATATTCCCCCATCAAGAAAACTTTGTTCCTTTAAGCTGATGTAGGTTTTAAAACCTATGCAGGGAAAAAGGCTGTAGGACAACGACTGACTTCATCTTCCTCTCAAGGACAAGCAGTGAGTGTTTCAGTACACACAGGAACCATCAAATGGATACAAGCCATTCACAAGTAGCTCTGCTCACCCAGAGTGGGGACCCCTACCTAACGAAGCCCCAGGAACTGGGAGAAGAGTGCTGAACCCCAACTGCAGAGCTGGGTATTTCGGAAACAGTATCTGGACCTTGGAAGATAAAATTTATTTTTTCTTTCTTTCCTGGGAACAGCGAGGACAGAACCTGTATCAAGGAGAAAAGGCAAAGCAATAATTGGGGGATCAATGCTATCCAAGGAAAAAAAAAAGGATACCAAAAAAAAAAAAAAAAAAAAGAAGCCGACAATTCTGCAAACGAAAAATAACCTAATAATATTTTAAAGCATTATTTTTACACTACCATTCTCAAATATTTTGTACTACTCTCAAATATCTGTACATACAATCTATATATAAATAGCCATACCACTAACCATATAGAATTCAAATTCTGAATAATACAGTTGAAGTTTTTTCAACATGTGGTCATGCAGGAGTTGGGCTCCAAATGCTCAATGGAGAAGATTCATTTCATTTAGACATGAAATTGGATGCTAAAATTGTGGCCTTGATATGGCAAATTGAATGTATCCAATAATTTTAAGTTTTCCAAGAGATCTTTGTCACTTGCTGGAAGATGCCAGAATAATTTTTCTTTCATTTAGAGGGAAAAATCCTTAGTAGTCTGAGAAATCACTAATGGAATTAGGAGGAGAAATCTGGTGATGAACTGTGTGTTCTAAAGTCCTGACAATAATAATGCATGGCCAAATGGAGAAATCATAATTAATATTTTAATTAAGTTTGAAAGCCAGTAGTTTTTAATGCAATGTTTCTTCTGGATTCCTGGTTTATTTCCTTGTTCATGGGAATAGAATACATAAACCTTATTAAGTTGAGATTTGATTAAATGTCACAACATTATTAAACTATCAAAAGTAAACAAACTTTGTATAGGAATAAACATATGAATAGAAATAATTCTCCCTACTGTTAATTCTTTGAAAAGATCCTCCACTATCAGGGATCAAAATTTGATGTCCTAACATTTCAAAAGTCCTACAAAGAAAACCAGGGATTGGAGAGTAGAGTTACTTACCATTTCCCTCTTGGCTTTGTTGTCAAGCCAACACAAGCAAAATGGAACCATTCAATGGAGCACTAGTAAAGTATACAAATCACATAGAGATGAATCAGTATTCTTCTGGCAACCGTTAATGATTTAATTCTAATTCCAATGAAATCAGAACATGGCTCCAATGCAAAACCCCTTTCCTGACCACTTTTGTAGAGTTTTGATACACTATTATAAGAGGATGGAACAAAGTGACCTGCAGCTCTTTAGCCAGTGGTAAAAAGTTATTTATTTAGCTATTTATTATTTTTTACAAATAACACAATGCTGTGGACATATCCAACTCACTTTCTTTCTCCTTATTTCCCCACAACAATCACCCTGTGAGATGAATTGGGCTGGCCCAAAGTCATCAATTTGGCTTTCATGGCTATGGCCAGAACTGAACTCATGATCTCCCACTTTGTAGGCTGGTCCTTAACTACTAAAACAAACTGGCTCTCTATATGAGGGCATGGGGCAGATTGGATAAATGCTTCAGGCTGTTCGCACTTTGGTAGAAAAATGTAGGGCACCGAAGAATGACTAAGTGCCCAAGATAGCATTTGGTCCTTGAAGCACTTTCCTGAGTGCTCATTGACCATAAGTGCTAAAAAGTGACAGCATAGTTTCTACAGTTTAGATTGCACAAATGTAAACGTAGACTTTTTTTTTACAAGAAGCTTAATACTTTTCTAAAAACTCTGAATATCTACTGCAATCTGGTCAGTCAGTAAGTCAAAAGTTCATTACAATCAAAGACCAGTACAATTTAAAAGGCTCAAGGAGTATCTTCTGCAACCCATAAAATAATCCCAAATCAGAAAACAGTATACTTTCCACTGCATTTGTGATACAGCCCTGCCTGCATTGAAGTATTGCTCATGCAATAGTTCTATCCATCAACCATCAAAAGCATGCCCAACATCCACTCTCCCTAATCTAAAGGAAAAGTTTATAAACTGCTGACACACATATGCATAACTGTTTCACTAAGTGCCACCTCCATCTGTAGCTTCTTTTATGAGGGGTGGGGAGGTGAAATACTGATAGAAGAGCTACTGAAATATATATAGATATTTGGATGTAGGGATACTTTTAATGGCTTCAGATAGAATGAATTCAAGTGGAAATATTTCTTAAAATAGTGCAGAAAGGAAAAAGTAACATTTTGGAGGTGCAAAAAAGCTCAGGCTTGGCAAGGAAATAAGACTCCCAAAGCAAAGGACTCTCTTTCTAAACAAAGCACCTAGCACATAATAATAATAATAATCCTAATCTAAGGGTTTCCCGAGATGTTAACTTTTAAAAATGAATACACCTGGAAAACAAATGCAAGATTAATTTAGCAATTTAAGAAGTTTATATGTGCAAATGTGCCACTCTGCCAATTTGTTAAGAACATAACAAAAAGTTTCAAGTTGATTTCTATAAAAAAAAAGTAATAAGGCCATTTATGTCCTTCGTTATGTCTAATTTGCTTAGCTCCCCTCATTTTCCACCCTCTATTAGCAAGATTCTCTCTTACGTCAGGGTTGTCACAGCCAATCATCTCCCCATAGGAGACTTGGTGGCAGAGGCAGTAGGTGGGCTCATTGGGATCCACAGGCATATCCAACACATCAGAAGGATGGACATTTCCAAAGGTCACTGAGGGCATCCCATAATCTGTGCTGCTTTAAATGGAAAAAGTTGAGTTAGGAAGAATTTTTTTAAAATGACCCTAGGAGAATTCCCTCCAATCTATATCAATTAAACCACTTATTATAAACGATTGGTCTCAGGGTTAGCACCTGAGAGTGCTAATGACCAGATGGCTGCAAAGAATATAAATCCTTCCATTCCCAACCAGCAGAACTGAAGATGTTTCTTGAATGAGAAGTGAAATGTTTTCAAACAAAAAACCAAGAAAGCCCAGTGGCTTTTTGGAAAAAGCACCTTTGGAACACCTTTTACAACTTGCCTCATAGGAACTTCATCTTCTCAAATTTAGGGAAAGCATGAGCAGAACAATTGTGCTGGAAATGGAGTAGACTGATCTAGGGAAGATCAAGCAACACCTACTAGGACACAAACTAGTGGCCTAAGTCTGCTGCTTCTTCCCACCCACTCACGTGCGAACTAATTTCAGCTTCTTCTGGGCTGTTTTTGGTGCTTCTTCATCAGAGTTTTTTCCCTTGGAACGAGCACGAGCAGCTTTCTTTTCTTTTTGGGCACGACCTTCTGTAGGGATAATATAAAAAAGAAAAGTAAAACATCTCTAGAGACTTAAATGTTTCAGCTTATCAGCCAATTAATTGTACAACTTCCAGTATTCCACTTATGCTTATGTTCTATCTCTGATCCAGTTCCATGGTGATTAAGTTCATTCAAGAATCTGGATGATGATTATGTCAAAAAAATAATATTAAAGTCCATAATGTCAACTACTATATTTTTTTGATATTCTTAAATTATTCTTCATTTCTCTTTGTCGAAGTCATCTTGATTTTTTTTATTCATAAAGCATGTTCTACTGCTCATTTGTTTCAAAATCTAGCATTAGTATTTTGTAATATTTTCTGATTTGTCTGGGAAAAGATCTAATAAATATCTTGTTCTCCCACATTCCATTCCCTTAAGCTCTGAATCTTAAAACTGCTTACCAATCTTCTAATAAGAAATTTACATTTATATTAAAAAATAGAATATTTTAATATGTATATTCCATCAAAATGCTGCAATTTTAATTTGTAAACTAGTCTTGGTTTATTGTTACTTAACTGCAGATGCCCAGATGCTGCCCAGGACCTTCAAAAATAAATGTAAGGCATGTATTTCTAATGCAGTATCTTTCTCAGTTAAGGAATACTTGCAGGATGGAAGCGTGAGGAAAAAAAAATGAAAGTGTAGTACAAAACTTATGCAATTAATCTAAACAGTATAGTTTTGGAATAAGCAATTCACGTTCTACAGTATTTATTTGTTACAGGAAAAATAGTACTCTGTTTTGGAGACCTTACTTTGCTCATTTTGTTAATTTTATAAATTAAATGTCCAGTGAAATATATTCATGTTTTCTTGACTTTTTTAACTGCCCAAGCAATTAGTCTTTTCTCTTAGAGCCAGTCTGGTGCAGTAGTTAAGGTTCTAGCTTAGAAACCAGGAGGCCACGAGGAAGATGGGCAGTTGAGAAATGTGAAATAAATAAATGGCAGAATATCAATTTAATAAAAATAGAGCTACTATCCATATTCTTTTCCTGCATATTTCCAGACAAGTAAGAAATTATTTTATGGCTTTGAACTATATTACAATTTTACACAAATACAATTTTTAGTATATAATATACAGAAAAAGGCTTGTTTATTATGCTAGTCTCTAAAACTGCATTCCAAAATTAAATCATTACTGGATAATCCCTAAATATTCCAAAATAATATGTATGCAATGTAACATTTTTCTAATACAAAGAGCTAAGCAATAGATGCAACTTAGTATTTAAGAAATCTAATAGCTATAAATAAATATCAATACATTTTTCTCTTATGATTATACACATTAATTTCAAGTGGCTTTCAAAGTCAAATTTATTCTCATTGTCTCATTTCAGTAATAAGCTAACAATTCTTATAAGACAAGGATAACTTCTCCCTAGGATGTTTTCCAACAATCCAGTCTAAGCAACGTTCCTGAAACTTTCAGTGGTTCCACATAAAAGTAGTAGTCAGGTCCAACCCTGCCTATTTATTGATCCACATTTGCATACTGCCTATTCTTGTAACTTGTAGCTTACAATATACAAAATTACAACATTCATAAAAACTCAATATAAAAGCAACTAATACATTTAGTTATTGGTATTGTTCATAAGAGCTCTTGCTACCCTTAAAAAGGTTTTCGAGCTAAATGCCATCTGAAAGAAAACTATCTTAACCACTTTGCTAAAAGCTGTAAGGGGAGGGGCACATCTGACCTCCAGGGGCATGCTGTTCCAGAGGGAGGGGCTGCTCCTGCAAATGTGCTTCTCTGAGTCCCTGATCACTTTCGGGGTGGGCACCTGAAGCATTCTCTCCCTGCTAGACTGCGTAGGGTGGACAGATTCTACCTGGAAAAGACAGTCCCAACAGTAATGAGAGGCCAAGCCATATAGGGTTTTACAGGTAATCACCAACATCTTAAATTGGCCCAGAAGCCAAATGGCAACCAAAGCAATTCCTACATCATGTAGTTTATTCTGCTGAATCAACTAACACCAGAGAGCAAGCGGGCGACCACATTATGTATGAGCTAAATCTTCAGAGTCATCTAGGATAGTCCCTTAAAAGCGAATTGCTGTAGTCTGACTGAGAGATGAATTACCGTCTTCTGCATCTCCTGATCCAGGGAAGAGTACCACTCATAGATCTGCCAAAGCTGGAAGAAGAGTTTCCTGATCATAGCTTTCAGCTACCATTAATTCCAGTAGGAATTACCTATCTTCCAAGGTCAGGGCTGTTACCCTATTTCAATCTTCTATTTTCATAATGATGCCTAAATATTTTCTCAAAATTGGTTCATATTTAAACTAACAGTATTACTTAAGGGTATAACTATTAAATGTCAGACTGGTGCCAGGGAGACTCATGTTCAAGTCCATCCTCAGCCACAGAAGCTCACTGAAAGTTAGCCCTTGGAGACTGGTCCAGGCAAAAATAGTTTGGAATTTAATTGGAACTGTACTTTATTGCAAAGACTATAGGAACAGAATCTTGAAAACCTGCAGTGCTTTCCCTTTCCCCCTCTTGTAGCAAAGAGAGGAATTTGGTAGTACCTTTTCTGAGTAACAAATTTAATTAACAGAAGCTAGTGTTTGTGAGCTGCAGCTTACTTTATCAAGTGGAGTCAGGTTAAATTTCTGATATTCTCCTTATTTGTCTTTTGCAGTATTTTCAAATCTAATTGTGATTAGGTACTTGATTTTTCATAATTCTCCTTACTCTCTCCTCCCCCATCTCTGAAAAACTCACTCTTTTTGCCTTTGCTAGATGAGCTGTCATAATCACTTGATTCAATCTGTTTCTCTTTTAGGTCAGCTTCAAACCGGGCAAGATCTGTATCCAACCTCCGGATGTGCTTATCTACCTGTAGACATAATAGGAGTACAAAACTATTATTTGAGATGAGAGTCAATTCATCAGCAGGATGGAGATTCTACAAATAGAAGAAAGAAGAAGCTGGTTGCACTAATAACTGAAAACGAATAATAAAATGAATGAAATTTTATAACATTGTTTTCTTGCTATATCTCATACCATTTCATATGTCTGCATAGCCAATTGTACTTTGTCATCACCAAACTCCTTGCACTTCCCATAGGCCTCCTGGATTTGTTTCAGAAGACCCACTTTCTCTTCTGAAGACAGAGTCCGTGCATTGCTGATATATTCTGTAGCCAGTTTATCAATCTCTGATTTAAGATCTAGAGGAAGCAGAAAGAAGTCTGATGAAGACTATTTTACCATGAATTCCACAGTAAGAGAAATTGACATTAAAATTCACTTTTTTAAAAAAAATATGTGACACACAATTACTCCAAATTAATAGCTGTCTTCCACTCATCTTATCTCTTACCAACCTTCTGTTCGTTGGTCTAGATCTCGCATAAGCTGAAAGTTTCTCTGGAGTTCAAAAGGCAAATTCTCAATGCCTAAAAAGGAGGAACCCAAAGACAGGAAAGATGATCAGCCAAAGGGGACATTGTGCTATTTTCTTTAACATGTTAACATAGGAACACCGATATGAATGGGCATTCACATGTCAGTAGAAAATGAACTGCCAGATATTTAATTTTATATTCAAATATCATGTATGAGAAAACACCGGAATGATTATCTGGGTCTTAAATGATATGAGACACACATTTCTCACTAAATATACTGCACAATGGCAATCCTAGCTGTGACTAGTATGTATTTGCTTCTATGTATACAAACACTGGCTCAATTGGGTTTGCTGCCATTAGTCTGCTGAAGCAAAAATTAAAAAAAAATGTTTACAGCAGAGTCTGTTTTATAGTACATTTGATTCACTGAAGCAGGAATGTCTATTTTACTCCCCAAACTGTTCTGTAAATGTCCAGCATACTGTCTGCATCTCTTATAAAATGTGCTTTCTTCTGACTTACGGTATCCTTTAGGTAATTCTACCTCTTTCCTAAAATATTTTAGCCTTCAAACTACATGTATTTAAGGTACAACAACTATCACTGCTTGGAGTCCACTGGAGCCGGGCAACTAATAAATTCAAATAAATGAAACACAGATCTGATCTGCACAGGCACACCCATATAGGCTGAATGTTCCTTTTGAAGTGAAGGAGGCATGCAACTCCATCCCTTCGAACCGGATTACACGACAATATATCTGAAAGTTGAGCCAAACTGAACAAAGGGATTGAATAATGAACTGCAAACCTTTCGGCTGCTCTTGGATTTCAGCATGTAAACTGGATCAGGGACACTATCTAGCGTGCCCCTCCTACCCTCTTCCCTCATCACACCTTTCCCAAGAATAACGCCCCCGACTAAAAGGGCGCAGTCCCGCCCTTTCTCCTCAGAACCGCGAAAGGCGGGAAGACACTCATCAGGGGTTTCCAGATCGTGCTTCACCCACCGGGGAACCGTGATGAGCCGAAGTGCCCTCCTGAACAGGTTCTCTCCGCCGCTGAACCCATGAACGGGCCGAACATGCAAAGAAGAGTCCCCTTGATCTCATGCGCCCACCCAGCGACACGAAATCGAGACGTCTGCCGGCATTTCGCGGCGTCCCTCCCGGCCGAATCCCACGCCCGGTCTTACTATCGAGGTAGTGCTCCAGGTACATCCCAGCCGCCATTTTGGGTTCCAGCCAACCGCCCAGGCGCTTCTCTTGGTCCCGCCCAACCCCGGCATTATTTCCGCCCTGAGTGAAAGCGACTTCCGTTCTGCGGCAGACTTGCTTCCGCCTGCGTGCCGGGAGGCCGCTTCTTGAGCGTGCTTGGGGAGGCGGTTGCCCCGCCAATTTTAGTGAGGGCCGAAAGGGGGAGAGGTGGTCCTAGCTATCTCCCCCCCCACCACCCTTTTTAACGAAAAGCAAATATATGTGTCTTTTTCTATTTTAACCTTACACGAGTACATTTTTTAAAACTTAAAACAAGTACATTTTCATACGGGGCGCTCTGGATAAATAGAACAACAGAGTTGGACTGGCCATGGAGATCATCTAGTCTAGCCCCCTCTCAAGTAGGAGATCCCATACCACTCCAGACGAATGGCTGCCAGTCTCTTCTTAAAAGGCTCCAATGATGGAGCACCCAGGACTTCCGAAGGCGAGCCGTTCCGCTGGTTAATCGTAGGCCATGTCACACTGCCCAACGGATGCAAAAAGGACACAACGGATAAGCAAAATGTTCCATCCGTTGTTATCCGCTCTCAAAAGGGGCAAAAATTTGCATAACCAGAGCGGATAACACGGACTGGGGGGGGGGGGAGGACGCAGGGCGGATGTATAGAGGATGCGTAGAGGATGCAGAGCAGATGAGCTGCATCCGCTTTCATCCTTTCTCCATCCGCTTTCATCCTTTCTCCATCCGTGCTACTAACGCTGCGCGTCCGTTCTGCTTCCTCCCTGCGTCCGTTTACCGCTGGAACGGATTTGAGTTGTGCGGATGCACAGCGGATGCCTAGCAGATATAGCAGATGCGTAATGGATGCAGAACGGATGTCCCCCGTATGCCTAGAGGATGCAGAACGGATGCATTGGATACATTTTCCGCTCAAAAGTTTTGGGCAGCTCAAAACTTTCTGAGCGGATGAAACGTCAATAAACGGATGGATAGAGAGGAAGCAAAACGGAGGCAGTGAGTACATCGCGTTAACTAACGGATGGCAAGCTTTTTTGTCCGTTTTACATCCTCTTTGTATCCATTGGTGCAGTGTGACATGGGAGATTTTTCTCCTCCGTTCTCAGACTAGGTTGCTTCTCTCCTTGATTAGTTTCCATCCGTGGCTTCTTGGGCTGCTTCCAGGTGCTTTGGAGAATAGGTTGACCCCCTCTTCTTTATGGCAACCCCTGAGATATTGGACCACTGCTATCATACCATCCCTAGTCCTTCCTTTCACTAGACTAGACGTACCAAATTCCTGCAACTGTTTTAGTCTCCGGCCCCTTAATCATCTTTGTTACTCTTCTCTCTATTCTTTTCAGGATCTCAACTTTTTAATAATATGATGAACAAAATTGGATACAATATTCGAAGTGTCATAATACATAGTACTAATACTTCATGCGATCTTGATTCTATCCTTCTGTTAACGCAACCTAGGATTGCATTGGCTTTTTCGGCTGTTGCCACACACTGCTAGCTCATATTTAAGTGATTGTCTACTAGGACGCCAAGATGCGTCTCATAGTTATTGCTATTGAGCCAGGTTTCACATAATCTGTACCTGTACATTTGGTTTTCTTACCTAAACGTAAAACCTGACTTTTCTCTACATTGAATGTCATTTTGTTAGATAGGGCCTGATGTTCAAATCTATTTAGAACTATCTGGAGTGTTGTCTATTCCTGCCAGTTTAGTGTCTGAATATTTGAGGAATTCCCTTTATCTTCTGTCATCTAGCCATGGATTCTGTTTAGAAGGAGGACATGTTTCACAGAAGCTCAGAGGTACTCACTTTGAAGTGTCTCAATTTTTTAAAATGAAGGAGAATTTGGGAATTTCACAGCCCATTTCATCAGATGCATGGAAGGGGAATGTCAACAGCAAATAATGCTTATAGCATCATTTTAGACTGAGTTGTGCCTTCATTCCAGAAATCCAGTTGATACCTGGTTTACTCACAGAACTTTGGGAATTTTAGTGAAATCACTTAAAAAAAAACCCACATGCAAACAAAGAAAGAAGCAAGTCCACAAAAACAAAGTGCTACATTAAAAAAGCTAATCTTACAGTTAAGTTTGTATTTATTCTCAGCCTTTTAAGATAATAATCCCCTCAAGGTATTGTTCAATGGTGTAATCTAGAAATAGAAATGCAAAAAAAAAATATTTGAAAACACATTGCTAGGATTTTTCCCAAAGGGCAACATTTCCTTAAGCAGGAAGAAAAAAAGGAAATTAAGTGTGTACATAGTTCAAATATATTTTGGTTTATTAAACAAATACAAAAATGTAAAAAAAGGAACAAGGGACAAAAGCAAAGGCAACTGAAAAGGAAAATAAAAATTATGTATGGATATACCGTATTTCTCCAACAATACAGCCTCCACCAATAGGAAGGCCCAGCATTTTTTATTAGCATAAAATCAAATTAAGTCCCTCCGCCCAAATTAAGGATTATATTAAACATGCAAAATGGGGGAGAAAGGCGGCAGTGGGGGCTTGCCGTTAGAAAATACTTTTGTTGCATACCCGGATATGGTGCTGCCTGCATTGACTTTAGTGTTGGTGGAGCACTTCGTATCGGAAGAACTTCCTCCACCATTGTTTTCTCTTCTCCCTTGCTGCCGCGACATTTAGAGCAATGCCGCGGTGTTTGGCACAGCCACGCAGAGCTAGGCAGGGATCTTCCCTGCAACTGGAGCCCGGCGGAGACACTCGGCTTCCGGTGCTCCTGTTGCTGCCTTTCCTTCGCCTTCAAAGGCAAAGCCAATTCTTTTCACCCTACTACCAGTACGACAAAGCTCCCCTGCCCGAGAGGGCAGCCCAACCTCACAGGCGAATCTCCCGGGGCCACAGCGCAGGATCGGCCGACCTCAGGAGAAGCACTCAGCCACCATCTCTGCCTGGTGCTGGGCAGAGCATGAAGAGGTCTGGGGCGCCCAGCACAGCTGACAGGTGGGCCCTCCTGCCCGGCAGCAGAGCTCTCACCAAGGCAGCGAGCACCTCCCCACTGGACCCTCCGCTCATCCCACCAGGACTGCGCCAGAGCCGTGCAGGCTGGGCAGAGCCAGGAAAGCAAGCCATGGGTATGCACCCTTCTGCCAAGCAAAAGAGCCGGGCCGACCTGAGCTTGGCTTTCTTCCCAAGTCCCTCCAGCACGAACCCAAAGGGGCCACCAGGAGAGGCTGCCCGAGGCAGTGATAAGCACCTGCCCATCCACAGACAGGGGGGCGAGGTGATGGCAGCACTGCTTCCCTGGCTGGCGGAGAGACCCCAAAGCTGCCTGTCCTTTCCAACCCTCGCCCAGCCCGTCCCCGTGCACCTCCAAATGCGCCGGCAGCTCCAAACACCCATCGATGGACAGGGAGGCAAGGTGATTTGTCCTCCTCCTAGCTGAGCCCCACCGAGTCAGTACCTCTGCTGATGCCCATTCCGCTGCAGCGTTTGGAGCTGCCTGTGCATTTGGAGATGCCCGGGGACGGGCTGGGTGAGGGGTGGAAAGGATGGGCGGCTTTGGGCTCTCTCCGCTGGCCAGGGAAGCAGCACTGCCATCACCTCGCCTCTCTGTCTGTGGACAGGTGGGCGCTTATCACTGCCTCGGGCAGCCTCTCCCGGTGGCCCCTTTGGATTCACACTGGAGGGACTTGGGAAGGAAGCCAAGCTCAGGTCAGCCTGGCTCTTTTGCTTGGCAGACGGGTGCAGACCCGCGGCTCGCTTTCCTGGCTCTGCCCAGCCCGTATGGCTCTGGCGCGGCCCTGGCAGGATGAGCAGAGGGTTCGGCAGGGAGGTGTTTGCTGCCTTGGCGAGAGCTCTGCTGCCGGGCAGGAGGGCCTGCCTGTCAGCTGCGCTGGGCGCCCCAGGTGAAGCTCTTTGCATTCTGCCCAGCACCAGGCAGGGATGGCGGCTGGGTGCTTCTCCTGAGGTGGGCCGATCCTGTGCTGCGGCCCCAGATTTGCCTCCCCACGTGGGGTTGGGTTGCCCTCTCGGGCAGGGGAGGCTTTGTTGTAGTAGGGCGTCATTTTTAAAATAATTGGCTTTACCTTTGAAGGCAAAGGGAAGGCAGCAACAGGAGCGCCTGAAGCCAAATGTCTCCACCGGGCTCCGGTTGCAGGGAGGAGGCCTGGCTGGCCGCGCCAAACGCCATGGCGTTGCTCTAAACGCCGCGGCAGCAAGGGAGAAGGGAAAGCAATGGCGGTGGAAGTGCCCCGATACGAAGTGCCCCACCAATGCTAAAGTCAACATCCAAGCCGTCGCCGCCCGCCCGAGGTTGCAAGGGGGGGAATTAAGTCACCCCCCAAAAGACGTCCTAGCCATTTTTTCGGGGATCAAAAAAAATAAGTCTCGGCCTTATTTTGTGAGAAACACGGTAGAATCAGAAGTGACCTTGAAAAAGTTATAAGCATGCTTATACAGTATTCCTTTCCAAAGTGATAACTATACAAAGCCAAAATCATTGACAACAGATCTTGAAATTGCAAGATTTTTCAGAGATCCTAATTGTATTGGTTTTTCTGTTAGAGCAATTTGCCACTTAAGTTTATGTTTCATACTGCTGAACAAAGCATTTCAGATTTCTGGTCCTTGTCATAAAAAAACTGGCGGATAATTGCTGCTGTTAGTTGTGAAGTCATGTCTGACCCATTGCGATAATAGATGGTGGATAATAGAAATTAACTAAATTTCTTGTATTGCATTGATTTGTTTGTTTTAGGAAAAATTAACAAAATTAACATTTGTTTTAATGCAGGTGTGTTCCACCTGTGGCCCGCAGGCTGTATGCGACTCTGACAACTACAATGCGGTCCCACAATATAAAATATTAAGAAAGTTACTTATTATATTAACTATATATTTTATATGTGGCCCAAGACAAATACCCATGTTTTAATGTTTTATCTTGTTTTTATGACTATAAGCCACATAGAGTCACCTCTAGGTGAGATGGGTGGAATAAATAATTCATTGTGACAGATTATTGGATGTTTACTGTTGGAAACATAGAAAGTCAATGGCAGAAAAATTGAACGTCCCCTTTTAGTCCTTTTGTTTGTTGTTTTCTTTATAATTATTATTTTTATTATTCATTTTATTTTAAAATTTTTGTTGAATGTTAGACACATTATAGACACATTATACTGATGATTAACCTCCTATACCGATAATTTACCTTTATTTATACTGATGGTTAACCATTTTTATACTGATGATCAACTTGGAGTTTGATTCAAATCTTCCACTACTCATTCTTCCCCCCCCCAAAAAAAAACCCACTAAAAAAATTCCAAAAAGTCGAAATTGATTTTGCTGTCAAAATGTTTATAACCTGTCTAGAAAAGATATAGCTTACATGTGGAGTAGAGTGCCACCTGCTGATTAACGTCAGAAGCAATTCTAGATGATTTGGTGAAATAAATTTAAAAACTGTTTTAAACTAGAGAGCACCATCCTGAGAATCTCTGAATGCATATTCCAAATAACTTGTATAGGACTTTCAAAAGAATCTATTTTTCTCTAAGAGTTTTAAAAACTTATGAAATTCCCATCCAAAATGAAGGCCATTTAGCAATCTTGTCAATGAACTTAATGGAGAAGATTGATTTATGTAAATAGTTTACAAAAGAATGTTTGAACTTTGTTTGAAATCCTGTTGGAACTTATGGCTAGTATAAAACATACTCATCAGTAATAGGTTTACTGGAGCCCATTATCTTAATGGTGTGCATGTACATGAACATTGCACATGTATTTTTTACTAAAATATATCCTTACGTTTGAAATGACGACCAAAGAAAAAGTTCATGTTTCTATTTTTTCTAACCTTCTAGGTATTCAAGTACAGATTTGAAATAATAAACATTAAATTTCTGCCATGTTAATTCAATTGGTACCCATGGAACATTACTTGATTTCCCAATTAAATATTTTTAGTTTAAATTTGTCAAATAGTTTCAAGTTCCGTACATCTCAAGTGCCATTATGCTTTGCTTGAAATGTATAATTAGCTTTTCCCCATGATTTTTAGTTACTCATAATTAGTTGCAAAATATGAAATCAGGCAATGGACAAGTGTTTGAAAGAAAATTTTAAGGAAGAAACTGAATCTGTACTAAGCTGTCTGAAAATGACAACATGCATCATAATATCACCATGCAAACAAAACCACCTAGAACAGGGGTGTCAAACTCAGGGCCTGCGGGCTGGATGCATCATGCACTGGTCACACCCACCCCTGGTTTAAAGAAGGGGGGAAAAAATGTCCCCATACATCACACAAGTTTGACACCCCTGACCTAGAACTTGCATGGCGACATCTGATACAAGTATGTAAGTTGTATCATTTGCAACACGTTATGCATTGCTTCTCCCAAACCTTTTCTTGAAGATTTCCCTATTTCATCACAAAGCAATGGTAATGGAAAATGTTGCAGTAACTTTTGCAGTAGAAAGTTTTTTAATTATATAAAATTAGAACTATAATTATAGTTCTATTGTTTCATTTTAACTGGGCCACTGGCAAAAAAATGCTTGTTCCAAATATAGAGAGGCAAGCCATTCAAAGTCTTGTAAAACTGATTGCTCCATGGAATTGAAATTCTCAAACACTATTAGATGAGAGAATAATAAATCAGTTCAAACTTAGACACAATGCTGAGGAGACAGAGCCTTGTTTGCTATTCCCCTCAATCTTTGGCTTTTCCAAATATTAGTATTTGCTTATTTGAGACAGGAACAAAAGCTTGAGAGACAGGAACAGAAAAGGAATATTGTGGTTAAAGGCTTCCATCTTCTAGCACTAAAAAAAAAGACATCAGAAGTCCCAGTGAAGGAGAAATCTGACATCTGAATCTTTATAGAATGGACAAGAGGGGACTGACAATGTAAATCAAGAAGTTTCTTCTGATCCAGTATGTTTTCTTAAATTCAAATTGATGATAACATGTTCCAAGCTGTCTATTTCTGGAGCAAAATACCCTGGCATTAAGTATTGTTGGATGGTGAAAAAAAAAATCCTTTCCACACATAGTAGGGAAAACAAAGGAAGTTCCACTTTCTGGTAGTAATTTGCAAACAGAGGAATAAGAGTTCAAGAATATGTATTGATTCCATGAATTTAAGAAAGCCACAATACGAGACCACAACATGCAGCTGCCTGACAATTTTAGGCTTGTTCCAGCATAAAATTTGAATAGTGGATTGCTCTGAAAGCTGTTTTCCATATGGTAATCTTACATGCTGAATTCACACTTTGCAACTGATGAATATGTTTCCCTGACTTTGACTTTAGGCTGTCATAGTGTTTATAAACACGTTGTTTATAAACACTCTGATTTATAAACCATGGCTTTTGCATTGTATAAATATATATAATTTTGTTTTATTTTAACAAGCTATGGTTATAACAATTCCTGCCTTAGCCCAGGTATTTTCAGAATCATGTTTGCTATTGCAGCAAATGCTGCAGACATAAAGAGATTGTCCAAACTTTAACCAGTTCAGGAAAGGCAGTTTTGACCACATCAGATATGAGAGCAAAATCAATTTCTCAGAAGTATTAGAAAAATGCAAACAGCCACATTAAAAGAGTTTTTCTGTTTAAAATTCAACTTCCTCATGGTTTTATAATTTTAATTAGGAAGTATTGGATATATCTTACCAACTTGTCAGTCATTTCTAGAAGAACTGCCTTGTCTGTCCAAGTAGAATTAGTTCAATTTGTTTATGGTTAGGGTTATATCAAGAGTCCTGAGAGTAGCTGATAATTCCAGTCTTGTGACAGGCTACATTTGCAGAGTTTATTAATACAAGCCATAAAGTGGTTTGGGTGATTGTGACTGAATATGTGACTCTTATCCATTGTGATTTGGAAACTATGATTTCTGCCTTAACAAATTACGATTAAAGCAGTGGCTTGGTGCTGCAAGCCATTCATGATTTAGAGAGAATTCATATAGATTGTATTTTTTTCTTAAAGCTTGTGCAAATCACAATCAAAAATTGTGGGCTTTGCATCTTGTTTTGTTTGTGCAAACTGAATGGAGCAATTGCGGTCCTTCAAAGTTAGAAAAACTGTAATATATAGATTAAATTTTAATTATTAAAAGTAAGAAGTATATTTATTTATTGCCCCAGCCTAACCCAAGAGAAAAAAATCATTTCTTTTTAAATAATTCCATTGTTATGGGGTATCACACATATCCATTTATCATTTTGGGAGATGCCATATCACAAAAATTTGAGAACCCGTCTTAGTACAATATTTCAACTGAAGCTTTGAGACCAAACATAGTCAGAAGGAAAAGGCAGTCACTGGACAAATTTCTGTCTTCTAGCTTCATAACAAGAACCACCTATTAGCGCTCGTCACCTAGAAAGAGAGATTAAGAATTAAGAGAAACATACACACTTTTCCTTGATAGTCCCAGTGTCAGGATGAATACTGTATTTCTTTGGAAGTTTCTAAGCAAGGATGTGGAGCCTTGTATCAGCCGATAAAGCTAAAAGGAAACATATCTATGCTAATTGAAATGAAATTACTTTCTACTGCAATTGTTATCTGAATGCTGGGACGTTAATATGCACATAACAAAACTGTATCTCCTTTCTGTCCTGCTATCCATCAGGCTTTCAGTAGCTAATTTGGATTTTGCTTTTCATAAGCTTCAATTTACTTATTATGTTTTCCTGGAACTGAAAAAAAGCTTCTGAAGTAAGTGCTAGATGGCTGAAATCTAATACAGTTTCAGTTTAATCCTCATGGCTCTGATCATAACTGTTAAGTCTGCAGAGGGTGAAGATCCATTAATAGTAATCTTGTAAACTGCCCTGAGTTACCTAAATGAAACGGACAGTGTAGAAATGTGGTGAATGAACAAATATTCTGATTAATTTATACCGATGGGAGCGACCTTCCTAATATACTAATGTTGGACTGCATTCTTATAAATCCCAGCTCAGAATTTTAGATCTCGGAGATTCCCGGAGAAAGAAATGTAGTTAAAACCAGTTCCTGACTAAAATGTTAAATATACATTAGGAATTGATGGTGGATGTCCTGTCCTCTTCTCAGATGTTATTGCAGTGATAGAGAAGCACAGATTATCTTCAGCTGATCAGAAAATAAGCAATGATTTCTTTCTTTTATCTCCATTAATTATTTTATGATCTATGTGAATAATACCTGCAACAATAAAAGAATTAAATGGGAAGCTGTTAGTCCTGCTGAACAAGAAGGAGGCAGGTGACCAGATTGGTCAAAAATACTTTAGCCTCCAAGTCAGAAAACTCAAAGGAGATCTCTCTTCACACTAATTACCCTAGGGGGGAAAATTTCCATATAAGGGGGGCAGTTGTGCAATATTCTATTCTTGCTCCACTCTCTTGCATTTCTCCAAATTTTCAACAGGACAACTCCAACAGTGTGCTTGTGTTGTTCCCCATCCTTTTTTTTCTCTAGGCTCATATTTTTTATTGAAAAATATTTTCTAATTTACCTTTTTTGCCCTTTATAGGGCCTTGTCAATAGCACTTTCCCATGATCTAGAAATCTTATCTCAAACAAATCCCCGTAAGAGTGACAGCCAATAACCCAGCATCTGCAGAATCCTTTTATCTGTTTCTGAAAGAAGGTAAGGAAGTGGCTACCTTGTATTCCGCTAAGCACAGGAGAAGATAACCCCTCTCACAATCTCCCCCGGCCCCAGCTATTTCTAGATTGGCCAATACTTATTTAGGAATAGGGATAAAGCTGGGTGAAAAAGGGGCAGGGAATAAAAGACTTCATTGAGATGGTGAGAAAGAAAGAAAATTGCATTTGTACCTAAGATGAGAAGCAAAATTTCAAATTCCAACATAGCAGTTGGACCAAAATAGTGAATTTTCTGCTCAACTTTGTAAAGTTGCCAGAGTAATGTAAGATTGCCCAAGTTCTATGACAATTTTTGTGTGTGAAATGAGTAGAGACCAGGAAAGGGCTTAGCACAAGATACAAATTAGAATTTATACAGAGTATGAGTCTGAAGTAGAATCCTTTGGAGATCAAAGCTCAAGATGGCTACAATTGTGCAGTCAAAGCTCTAGTCTTTTTATATGTGTGTTGTGCAATGAGGAGCTGCCTCTTCTGTTATATCTACGCATCCATCCATCAGATCCAATAGAGGTATGGTCTGGATCCTGCCTGAGAAGGAGTTCCCTTGGTCAGGACTCAGGCGATGCACCTTTCCTGCTATAACTCCACCCTCCATGAAGTGAAGATAGCCCCATCTCTTGATAAAGCCTTCATCAACAAAGGAGAATATTTATAGCTTAGAATTGAAATGAAGGGGTGCTCTCTGAGCTTGTTTTCTTACAGACATTTCATTACCCAAAATATTGGTGCTGATGATGTTCCTTAATTTGGGTAGTGAAACATTGTAAGAAAGCAACCAAGCATAGAGAGCACCAAGAACCCGTCAGAAAACTATGAAAATATTATTCCATCTATCCCAGGAATGCCTGTGATGAGTTTGTGAAATGGTTGAATGAGACTAAATGACAATTGTCTTCCTGCAATATTTGGGTTCTTTATTCCTTTTTTATTTCTTATTTATGTCTGATTTGTAAAATATTGTGGTATGGTTCGGTTATTTGTAAGATGCCTACAAGCCCTTTTTATGAGATGGGAAGCTATAGAAATTTGTTAAATAAAGCAATATAAGAAAAGGGTTGGACCTTCAATCATATGATTACAGCACCATTTCTACTTTTTTAAGACTTCCCCTAAACAGCCTGGGAAAAACTTTTATTTCATAATAAATGATAGGCATATGCATTTAAATTTATTGTTGTAATTCACAGTTCAAAGTGTGGATTACTGCTTGATTCCAACCTGTAACCACTCTGGGGCAGCCAATCATATATTCTAGTTTCCTCTTTATTCTAATGGATGACTAAGGTCTCAACCACAGTGCTCACTGGATCCTCAAAAAGACTGAAAACCCACTGGATTCTTAAGCACCTAGAACCTTCCCCGTTGCAAAATCCACAGCAATCAGAAAGCAGTATGTCTATAACAAAGAATAACGTTGAGGCCCCCAATTTTCAGGTCACATTATGGCTGCTCTGGTACAAAATCCAGACATAGCATGGAACTCTTATGTGTCTTGGGCCCCCAATAACTAGTTCAGGTACATGGGTGTCATGGTGGCCAGAACACCTGGGCCACTTCAATCCCTTGGACAGGGAAGGCTGGTTGAACATATCCTGTACCACCAGTTTGGGAAACTTTACTGCCACCTCAGCAATTATGCAAAACAGCCCTAGCATGGATGCTGTCTATACAGCAAGGGAAAACAGCCGGTTTAACTACTATCCCCTTTGGGCTTTACCACATAAACAAGGCCCCAGATTCAGTTATCTGAAGAGTAGGGCCTTTTGATGCTAGTAATTTCATGGGTGACAGTAACTTATTCACTTCCCACCATACACTGGGGCCAAACTGAAATTCAAGTGGCTATATCTCTGAGAGAGATAGTTGTCCATCCAGGTTTTGGTAAGCATATCAGGGCTGCAATTAAATGGCAGATAATTGCAAAACCTCAGGGCTTTGTTGGATGAATTTGTTATGAAAACATAAATTAGTATGTAAAAGAAAGTAACCTATTAAGAATATTCTTTACTTGTCCTGCAAGGTAATTTAATATTAATTTGTGAGAACAGTTAGTTCTGTCTCTTTGAAAGACAGTTATAACGCTTACAACACCTCCCCAAAGGACTTTCGTTTGCACCAGCGATTGTGATAGATGTTGCTTGGGTGAGAGGTTGGACTACAAGACCCACCAGGTCCCTTCCAACTCTGTTAATCTGTTAAATTAAATATATCCTTTGAGATAAATTTACCTCAGAGCATATTTACTACAGGATACACTTATGCATAAGATTGAAGCAGATCAATAGTCAATCTGACTTCAAACATGGCTTCAATCCCAAATCAACTTTAATTGTTCTAAAACAATTAGGAGTGTGACCCATCTTAATTTAGCTGGACTTCTTGGAAGCTTTCAGTGTTATTAATTACAACATCAAACATGATTATTGTGGTTAAAACACTGAAGGGCCTAACTTTGAAATATTCATTGGAGGTTTTTTTTTTTTTTTAATTAGAATGTCAAGATTCATTGTTCCAGTATCAATTATAAATGATAAAGTCTTGGTTTGTACTTAGTTTCGGTTTTCTCTATTCAACAATACTCGTTTCTCACATGCAAGTTCACTTCCTATACGTTTGAGCAGTCCAATTTACTATAACTGGGTCAAAAATATTTACCAGATCGATTGCAAATAATTCAAATCAACCTGTTACACTTTCAATTTATTTTGGTCCTAAGATTCACATGCATAGCCTACGCTATTGAGTCTCTTCTGACCAATTTGAGCTAAGCAACTTCATGCAAAATGAAGCCGCTTTCCCAGCTGAACCAGCTCTTGGATCAGGTGTTTGTCAACCTGAAGCAACTTTTATATGGGCTTCAACTCCCAGCATTCCACAGCTTGCCCTAGACCATGGGTGCCACAGCTTGCCATTTTGTGATGTTTTCCCCCTTTGCAGAGCTGGGGGGTGGGCGTGACTTACACGTGATGCACCCAGCCCGCAGGCCGCCAGTTTGACATCCCTGCCCTCGACAAAGCTTATCTGTTACTTCATAAGATTCCAATAAGACTTCTGAAAGATATTGTCAGTGGATTTGCTTTTGGAGATAGGTCAAGAATGTCAGTTGGTTCAAAGTAATAATAGGTTGGTGAGGATCAGTGTTGACATAAATACATTGCTCTTGGTCAGTATGCTTTTTAAACATCTAAATGACTTGAGATATACAGGAGAATCTTGTCTCATAAACTTGCTTGCCTACTGTAATTCTCATAGAAAATCCCTCTGGTTTTACCTTCCAAGGCTAAGTGAGCGGGAAACATTGTGCTACATTTTTTGTAATACTTATCACAAGTTGAGATTTGCCAGACTCTTGGTCTTAAAAATAATCTACACAAAGATGTTTTTATCACCCCAAGCTTTAAAAAATATGATTTGAATGGATTATTTCCATTGCTATTTTTGCTAGTTAATTTCATCTAAATTAGTAGTTATTTCAATGGTTACATTGGTTGATTTAATCTATTTGGTGAACCATCCTTGATGTAGAAATACTAAAAGCCAACATATATAATTCTAAAGTATACAACATATGGGCTGAATTCTGGCTATCCAGAGCATTTCCAAGCTCTGGCAATCCAGGCCCCTAATCTTAATTATCATGAAATTCATACAAACCTGGGAGTTTCTCAGGAAATAGCAAAACACTCATAAATCCATGCTTCTCTAGTGGCTGAGCAAAAGGCAAGTTCAAGAGGGGAAAAAAAAAACAAGAGGAGAGAATTAAGAGGCTTGATCTAGATGAGATCAGAGAACAGATCATCCATATATACAATAAAAAGTAGCATCAATCTGATAAAAAAAAGTCACTACTTTAGCAGTAGTACAAAGGGAAAAAGGAAATGTATACAAAGACCTGGCCACGCAGTCTTCAGGAAAATATGTGGGCCTTAACAGCATATATTTTAATAATTTCCAGTAGGCTTCGAACCTGGAGGATCCACTTATAATCATCTTACTATCATTCTTAATCCTTAATGAACCACAAACACAAACACAGTTTCATTAACATTAAGAGGGCTTTTGGAATTTATTCTTTAAAAAAAGTAATGAAATTAAATACAAAAGTTCTAATGCAATATTAAGATTGGAAATTTAAAATACCCCCCTTCCTCTGGGAAATGCAATATGAAAGATTCTTAAGAACAGCTGAAAATTACCCACACTGAACTAATGTGACAATTTGAAAAGGTAAGAGCAAACAAATTTGTCTCCTTAACATTCAGTAACCAGTCCTCTCCAGTGAAGACAGAAAAAATATTGAGGAAAACACAAATGTTGCCAAATACTTCAACATTTGTCATTTCTCTATGGTTACCCTTAACACTGCATCTCTGGAAAAGTGCTTTATTTATCACTGTAAGGAAAACTGTGGAATTCTCTCACCCAAGCTTCATTTTTCTACAATGTCCTCCCTCTGGAGTAGCTTTAGAAGTCAGAATACTGATCCAAAAACTTCATGTAAGACAAGGGCAAAAGGTCTCTTTACACAAAGGCAAACTACCTTTATATTATCCACCTGCTCAGCCTCTTTAAATGTGTATTCTTATTTTAACTTCCATCATTGTTGCCGCAATTTCCCCCAGGCTTTTTCTTAAAAGTAGATGATGGTCATAGATCCCAATTCCAATGTCCCAAGGAGGACAATATTCTCAGCCCCACAATCTGCCCAGTGAAGGATAAACACGACAGGTGGAAAAAGCAGCATACTCTCGTTCTGTTCTTGAGATGAAATGCTGAGGGGGGGCTAAGTATTAGCAGTGTTCTCACTGCAGATACATAAAGAGTTGTGCCTGCTCACAATCTTAGTTCTTCCACTGCCCTGTCAGGAAAAGAACTGTTCCTGTTGCACCTTTCGAGCCATTAATCTAGTTACAAGGAAGCTTCTGGAAAAAATATATCTCATGAATGTGAGCATCTTCTGCAAAGCACACACAAGATAATTAGCACATAACGAGTTACAGCCCTGAATCAAGGTCTGCTCACTCTCATCATCCTCTCAGCACTGTGCTCAGAAAACAAGGGAGATAACTCTTGTAGCTCTTACAATGCTTGTAACAATCATGGACGTGTTATGTGGTCCAGAAAATTAATACCCTGAGGGAAAGGAAGTGCAGGATTTTACCAGACGTGCATGTACACTCAAAAGTGTAGGGACACATGCACACAAAATTCATACCCATGCCCAACATAGAAACAGAACACACACACGCACACTCAAATTCACCATAATCCCTGCAGCCAAAGCACAATCTTGAAATGTTTATGCACCGTTTAGATTTCAGTAGGACTTTGTGTGCCCTACATGGGGGAAGGCAGGAGGGAGGAACATCCAACAGTCCTGGTCCATCCCAAATGTGTGGGATCATCAAGTCACTCACAAATTTGTCCTCACACAATGCTGCTTTTAGCAGATAGGAAAGCAGTGTAAATTGCACAGAAAGCAGTCTTCCCTAGACAAGCTCTGTCATTACTGAGGGAAGAACAAGCAAACCTCATATTCTTGCCTTAGGTATCCATCTACTGCCAACAATGAGAAGAATCTTCATTTGTTTCGAAAGGCACCTGAACTGATTTGTTTTTATGCACCAATATTAGCAAGTAAGTTCTTCCACTTTTTAATCTACAGCATTTGCAGGCTTGGTAGAGACAGTTTTTTTCACTTAAAGCCCAATTGGCTTTTTGTGCCTCTGTGGCCGATGGAATAATCAGAATATTGAAATGAAGGAACAAGAAATTGCAAGTTTAAAGCAAAGGGGAAATACTTTGAAGATGAAAACATCAACCGAGTATGAAGGATAAAAATCAAGGACTGAAAATAAAAGTGTGCAAGGTTAATGTGGTTTTATAAAACACGGATAGAAACAGTTACAGCAAAGACAGAGGCAGGCTGGATGGGATTGAAGTGTGAATAGATATATCTATCCAACTATCTGTATATAGATTTATATATATATTTATATTTATATATAAATTCAAGTGGGAAGAGGGCCAGAGTCTGTTATTTGGGAAATTTCCCCTTCTAACTGGTCTCTCTGTGCAGTGCAAGATTGATTGTTTCCACCATTTCCTCTTCTCCACTGTTCACCCCCTGGAAGATTCCTCTGATTCTTGCTCTCCAAGCATCACCACAACTACAGCCATCTTATATCCAGCCTGGCTTGGCAGTAAGGACAGTGAAGGAGGCATCTGGACCGCACGTAGAGAGAAGTAGCCCAACAGTTCCCTGCCCCAGGGGCTTCCCCCGAAGACCTCCTTTGAGCCTTGGGTTCCAGACTGCACTTATTGCAGAAAGGGGGAAAGAGGGGAGTGAAGACAGAAAAACAACCCTCAGTCTCTCTCTCTCTCTCTCTTTTTTGGGTGGGGGGACTGTCATTTTGGCACTCTTACCACCAGGCATTTTTTTTTTTTTTTTGGTTTAGACTTGATGCCTGGAATAGGCTTAACATTATGGTGGAGGTTAAACCCTATAAGTTTCTAAGCTGTAGTACAAACCTTTCCATCTCTAATTCTTCCTGAAGTTGGCTGGGAAAAGATTAGGCACTCACTCCCCCATTCCATAGCCCCCTAAAGTAATGGATTATGCAGACTCAGCTGTCAGTCACCAGCAACCTCCCATTATCTTCAAGGTTTTGTAAACCGAACAACATCTGATGCCTAGAACAGGAGCCGCCATTCTTCCTTCCTCCAGCTTACAGGAAAGAGGGGGTGAGGGAAGGGAGTGACACAACGAGTAAGCATTCTCCAGTCTACACCCCAAGGGAATCTTTGGAAGACTCCCAGTCACCCTCATTCACCTGCAATCAGTCATTGCTGAAGCTCCTTTCATCCACTGGTACCCCCTCATTTCTCATCTCTGCTGGATATCTTAACAAGTGAGAGAGAAAGTGGGGTTCCCTTAATGAACAAGGCCTGTTGTAAGGGAGGAGCCCTTGTCTTGCACAAAGAGAGTTTGGTCCCCCTGTTTACAGGGGGAAGGTTGTGCCTCTGGAGGCACTAATGGTAACGCCAAGGAGCAGCCACTAAATAGATAGAATCCCCATTTCCCTCCCCCTAAGGGAAGCCGTCACAAGCTGCTGCATGAGGAGAGGCCATCACAAAAGAATTGCCCATGGGCACAGATGATGCAGGAGAAGTTTTCCACTCCCCTCTTCAGCCATGGGTCTCTAAGAACTGGAAAGATGCTCCACTTGGATGGTGCTGGTGCTAACCGTGAGACAGATGTCTTTGTGATGCTCCGAAGTTTTATATGGGGTAAGGTCAAAAGAACACTGTGGGGGAGGATTGGACGGGTTCTCTCCAGATGGACCCCCTGCTGCTCCACTGCCCTGTGCTTGGAAGTGCTGCTGCTGCTGCTGCTGTTGCTGTGATGCCTGTGCCTGGACTTGGGCTTGAACCACAGCCACCTGCTGCTGGGGGTCAGGGATGTTGTGTTTCCGCATGTGTTTCATCAAATATGTTTCCTGTAATGGAAAAGAGGCACAAAATAAATTCAGAACCATGGATACAAGTGAAGAGACCAAGTCTTCCATTCCACTAAGAGGATGGCGCACACCCATGGGACACAGCAGAAACCTGTTTCCAGAGCTCTCCTCTGAGGGCAGTGGCCAAATGGTCCTCCCGTTGTCTCCCTCTTTCGATTAAGTTGTGCTTACCGAGGTATAGGCCCGATTGCACATGGAGCAGTTGTAAATCTTGGCATGCTTCACTGTGTGGGTGGCTAGGTGAACCTCCAACGAGGTGGCATCTGTGTATGCTCGGTGGCAATTGTGGCACTTGAAGGGTTTGTCTTTGTTGTGCTGCCTTCTGTGGGACTAGAATGGTCGGGAGTGAGAAAAAGGGCAAAGAGTTGAAACCTTGTACTGTCTTACCCTGTTTGGAGGTCTATTAATGTTACTCAAGGAACCATCTCATCCGTATGGGGCAGGCCAGTCCCAATGTGCTGGCAGAGGAGGCATGCTGCGGATTACCTCAGTCAAGGAATTCTGGCTGGCAGGGTCCCGAAGAAGAGCCTTCTCTGCTGTAGCCCTGGTCCTTGGAACATCTTGCCCCCTGAGATGAGTTTAACTCTCACCCTCCTGACTTTCCGCAAGAGCCTGAAGACCTGGCTCTGGCAAATGGGGGCAGTAGCACGCTGGACATGGTTGATCGACTAATAGCAGCTCCCACTTCCCTCCCCTTTACATTCTGTTCTTTGCCTCCCCGTCTTTTAGTTTTAGTTATGATTTTAGTTTTTTGTTATGATTTTACGTGTGTGTGTGTGTACATGTGTGGGTGTACATGTGTGAGATGGGCAGCAAACAAATTTAATAAATAAAATAAATAATAATAAGTAATGCCATTTCTTAAATAAAAATCAGGCATGTGTATGAGTACACAGGCATGGATGCTATCTATGTATCTTCTAAACTGGCAATTTACACAATATTTATGTAACCAGATCCCCTATCGTTTGTTTTCGCTTTATCCTGCCCAAATTTGCCCAAAACTTGCTGGTTACATCCAATTTACCTTCCCAAATAACTAAATTGTACATCATGCTATTTCAAATGCCATGTATATAAATTTCAACTTCATGTAAAAACAAAGGCAAAGGCACAGCAGTGAGTTTATTGTTGCTAAGCAAATAAACAAGTAATCAAATAAATGTGTTAGTATTATTAAAATCTATTAAAGCTGAGCAGTGTAGCTGTGGTTGCCACACATGCTTCCATTTGGCAACAAATCTTGGAACTGAAGGAAGCAAGCAAGACCTAAAACAGCATAAATTAAGATCTGTACCGGTTGTAGGAATGATTTCCTCGGCTAATTTTTGAACTTTGCCTTAGCAAAGTTGGATTCTTTATCTGTGACATTTGAAAAAGTAGTTAGTAGTTACCAGCCTCCTCTTACCCAATAAAAACAGATTCTCAGGATCGCACTTTTTATTATTTTCCTTCAAAACTATGTTTGGCACAGTTTGCAAACAGGCTAATGGTTAAATTATGTTAGATTTTCCCTAGTAGAATTGTTGATATAAGCCATAAGATTCCAAAAATGTAAAACCAAAATCAAATGACACACTATAACAAACAAAGAAATGAAACCTTTCCTCCCTCTGCAAAAATGTCAACTTTCCCTTGCTTACTTTGTTCAAAGTTATCCCCACTCCCTCCCAATTAAGATGTTCACCCTGTATAAAAAACAGAATACTGGCAGAGAAAGGAGGGGACTCCCTCCTTCTAAAACAACCACTGGGTGCATATGCTTTTTTGATTCACCTGCCTAGTACTTCTGGCCTAATGTTATCCAGCCAATGCTTAAATAAAAGGCTACTACCACCCCTCAATGCTTTCCAATCACAACCCAAGTTGCTGGATATTTGGATCAATTCCTTTAGAGACTAACCTAGAGAAAGCTGCAAGCCTTACCTGCAAATTTGAAAGTTGTGTGAAAGCCTTTTCACAGCCAGGGTGAGCACATTTATAGGGTCGATCTCCAGTATGAATTCTATTACAAAAAGGATAGAGAGAAAAGATCAGCAGAAGAAAAGTCGGCATAGAAACCCACTCCCAGATGCTCTGAGCTAGGCAAGCAAGAGATGCACCACCCTTCACCAACTTATTTCCTTGTTTCTTTGATCAAGCCACATGCCACCTTCTTCCCAGGCCAGCTTAGCTAGCTAAGCTCAGAAGGAAAGCCCACAAGAGCATGCAGAAACAAAGGAGAGGGACAAGCAGCTCACAGGCAAGAGGCAAACTCTCAGTTACTTCAGTCACCTGTGGCAGTGCCAGGGCAAAGGACTGGAGAACAGTATCTCAGTCCAAACTGAAGTTGTTTCTTTTAATTCTGCCCTCCACCATGCCAAAGAATATGCTTGCAACGCCTGCCAAAATAACTAAGGAAATCATACATTTATCCTTTAAAGTATCAAGGAACATTGCCATACACTCCACTTGTACAGTGCCACTCCTTTATTCCCTGTAACTTCATACCCCTCTAGTCCATGCCTGCCTCAGTCTCTCTCATTCTCTCTCTCATTCTCTCTCTCATTCTCTCTCTCATTCTCTCTCTCTCTCGGACCCCCTGGAAGGGAAGTGAAAAGGGGCCACATCTTCCCCGGGCCAATATTCCCTGCCCTGGCATGGTCAGTGTCTCCTCTGCAGCCCCCACTCCTTCCTCTCTGGCAGGCCACATCTTTCCAATTGACAGGACTGGCTTCATCCCCCACCCTCTCCCTACATGCTTGGCGTGTGTGCTCCAAAATAGTGCATGCTGACGGCACGGGGGGCCAGGCTGGGCCCCCAGCCTCCTTGGCCCTTACCGTGTGTGCTGCTGTAGGTGGGAGAGCTGGCGGAACGCCTTCTGGCAGTAACGGCACGTGTAGGGTTTGACCCCCGAATGGATGCGGAGGTGCTGGGCCAGGTAGGACGTGTTGGCGAAGCTCTTGGAGCAGTGAGGGCACTTGTGTGGCTTGACAACCGCAGTGTGGAGCTTGGAGTGGATCCTGCCGAAGAGGAGGAGCAGGGGCAGCAGTTGGACATGACCACCAGCAGGCTAGCAATGACAACATGAGGAATGGTACCATGCTGTCTCTCGCTACAGTGGAGGAAAACCAAGTGGGATACTTGCCCTGAACTCCACAAAAGGGAGTGCAAGACCAGGAAGCCAGAGAGAAGAGTTGGGAGTGGTGCAGAGTATGTGTGTGAGAAATGCTGGGCTGGGGAAGCAAGGGGATGGAGCTGCTCAGCAAGTGTTTTTGTGATGTGAAGTGGGGAGGCCATCAGTCCTGCACCTACAGATTTCAGTCTCCCAGACATTGTTAAGAACTCCTGTCTCTGACGGCCCAAGAGCTTCTCCATTTTCTCACAGACTGTTCTTTGGCAAAGGACCAGGATAGCATACATTAAGAGGCCCCTCTGCTCTTTGCACAAAGTAAGCATGGACCAACTGGAAGGAAATGGCTGAGATGCTCTGAGCAGTCTCCCCATGGACACTTGCCTCATGCTACAATGTTGGCAGCATGCATCGTGGATGTTTCCCCACCCCTACCCCGTCTCATCGGATCTTACCGTGTGTGCTGTTGTAGATGTGAGAGTTGGCGGAAGGCTTTCTGGCAGTAGCTGCAGGTGTAGGGCTTAGCCCCTGAGTGGATGCGTATATGTTGGGCCAGATAGGAGCTGTTTGCAAAACTCTTGGAGCAGTGAGGGCACTTGTGTGGCTTTGCCTCGGTGTGGGACTTGGAGTGGATCTGCATTTCTGACTTGGAGTAAAAGGTCAGGGAACACATCCGGCACCTGAGACCAGGTTGAGGGGGAAAGAGACAAAGTCACTCAAGGGTGGGTCAATATCTATGTCCCTAGGATCATCTACAGCTGACCACAAAGATCCTATCGCTTGAAAGAAGAGCTGCCCACATTCAGTCCTGATTAATTCTGTTAAGAGGTAAAGGAATAACTCTGATTTGGATTCGGCTCTTTCCGGAAAGCCTTCCTTAGGTTAGACTGCCTGGGAATATTAACAGTACTAACACATCTGGAGAATATCATGCAGGGACTAAATGATCTTCTTTTAAACTAAAGAAACGACAAGTATCAGGGAAGACATAACCAGTTAAAAGTATTTTTGTGCTAAATTCTTAATCCCTATGGAATCTGAAATTTAAACATTCTTTCTCAATTCGATGTTTGAGAAAGATGTTTTGAACTACAATTTGTTAATCCCGAGTCAGCACTCTAACATAAAGAAGTTGTAAGTGCTCCAACACTGGAGGTTTTTAAGAAGAGACAGGATAACCATTTGTCTGGAATGGTACAGGGACTCTCGCTTGTGCAGGGGGGTTGGACTAGACCAGGGGTCGCCAACCTTTTAGACCTCAGGGACCACCAAACTCATAATTTTAGATCCCAGGGACCACTAACTGGTTCTATGGGCGTGGCCTAATTTGTGGGTGTGGCTTGGTGGTCATGTGACTGGCAGGGCATGGCTTGTATGTAAATATTAAAAATATTTATATAAATATTGATTTTTTTATATAAAAAGAGCAACTTTTACCCAAAATCAGGCAAAGCAGGCAGATTGAGTTGCTCACAGAATCATTCAGTGATCTATCTATCTGCCATCGGCTAGCTCAGTCTCTCAAATTTGATTGCCGTGGGTCTGCACTGAATTTGCCTGTAAGCAAACCTTCAGTCCTAAGGGAGGTTCGGCTGTGCTGAGCCGAAGATCTAAAGACAAGCTAGAAAGCAAGAAATCCAACCATTTTCTGCTTCCTAGCTAAACTAAATCTCCCGGCACAGCAGAACAGATGATGGTTGGAAAAAGGAAAAATAGCAATTTAGCAGGCAAGTTTACCGGGGTAAGGAGTGAGTGGGCGGGGAGGGTTTCTGTGGGCCCTGTGGCGGCACAGCCTTGTGCTTCTGCGCAGCCTGTATTAATTGCTTTGGGGGGGTGGGGGCTCTGGGGGTGAGATTTCTCTGCGGACCACCAAAATTTTCTCATGGCCCACCAGTTGGCAACCGCTGGACTAGAAGACCTCCAAGATCCCTTCCAACTCTCTTATTTTGTTTTTCTGACTGAATGCATGTCATATTAATATTAAATTACTGGATGAAAAATGGATATAATATTGATTCTAATTAGGTTTTTAAACCTTTCTATTATGTTCAATTCTTTTCAGACATTATACAAGGTGTTTCTAAGACCAGATGTTGAAAAAGAGCTCAAATGGTAACATGGTCAAAACTCATGAAACCATGCACAGAATAATAGAATCATACAGCTGGAAGGAGCTTCTTCTACCACCCTGGACAAACGTTTGTGCAATCTTTTTTTGAAAACATCCACACATACAACTCTGGGAGGCAAGCTGTTCCATTGGTTGCTCTCACTGTCAGGAAATTTCTGTCTCTTTAACAAACTTCTACCCATTGCTTCTTGTTCTGCCCTCAGGTCCTAATATATAATAATGAAAATATGATCCTTATATTTTTAAGCAAAATACTATGAAAATTGTGCTACTCATGGATAAGCTATCCTTTAAATTTTTTGTATGTTTTAATTTTCACAATTAGCTTATCCGATGGTGCCACATTTTCATGGTATTTTTTGAAATCTAAAGGATGCCTTATGTGTCAGTATATATTGATTTATAATGTTTATTTATATATGGATACTTTATTATGGATAATCATAGATAAGCTCATTTGCAGATAAGTTGAACACAGTTTGGGGGTTATTTTTGAACCAAAAATACATGGTTTATGTACAGATATATACAGTAATAGTAACATAATATATAAATCAATACAATGCAACAATTTAAAACTTTCCAATAAACCTCAGCTTCTGCAGCAGTGGAACTATCTTTCACAAATGCATTCTAAGCTTCTTTCTAGCATATATAAAATAAGAACAAACATATTCCCAACAAAGCAAATATCCTCAACAAAGAGGTGCAATTTCACTGAATACCCTGATTTCTAAACTAAAGATTGGTATAGTAGAATGTCTCCACTAATCAGCTGTGCTCTTGTTAATCTCATCTTGCTATGGTGCTCCAGCATCTAAAATATTCTGATCAAAAAACAATTAAAAGTCATAATTACACAACTTTAAAAGACCCAATTGCAAAGAAATTGATTCCTCTACTAAAAATGGCCAGAGTAATGATAAATACAATCCTTTGACTTCCATAAGCGGAGGGGGGGGGAATCCTCTCACATGTCCAAGAAACAGGTGTCTGAAATCTAGGACTCCTTATCAACCTTAGTACAGTTGAGATAAGTAGTTACCTGCTTAGAGCTTTAAATATAGTAACTATCTTTAATTTAGTGGAAAACACAACTGGCAACCACAACAGACATTTCAATACAGGCAAATACACATTATCATGTATCCAGCGGGTGCTATCTTTTGCTCTGCCTGAAGCACTACATAAAACATGCTGTACTAGTATAATCCCGATGTAATAAAGGCATGGATAATCACTGGCAAATCCGATCGGATTAAGAACAGACATAATCTGGCATACTTTTAGCTATGAAAACATACCAGCTGTCATTTCCAATTCCTCAAAGATGGCAGGGAGCCAAGGAACCCTCCTTAACTAAGCAGCCATTCTTTTAGGAGGAAATTTTACTTTACACAGGCTAAATATCAGCTTAGACTTGCTGAAGGTTCACCAGAACACTTGAAGGCACCTCGTTCCAAAGTTATGGATAGCCTCCAATAACAGTTCTATATAAATTAATAAGTTGCAAAAATTAATATAATAGAACTCTAATACTATAGAACAGGGATCGCCAACCTTTTGGACCTCAGGGACCACCAAACTCTTAATTTTAAATCCCAGGGACCACTAATCAGTTCTGTGGACGTGGCCTAATTTGTGGGTATGGCTTGGTGGTCATGTGACTGGCTGGGCATGGCTTGTATGTAAATATTAAAAATATTTATATAAATATTGAATTTTTTATAAAAAAAAACAACTTTTTCCCAAAATCAGGCAAAACAGGCAGGCAGATTGAGTTGCTCACAGAATCACAGATTCATTCAGAGATCTATCTATCTGCCATCAGCTACCTGAGTCTGTCTCATAAAACTTGCTTGCTGTGAGTCTGCACTGAATAATAGAACCTTCAGTCCTAAGGGAGGTTCGGCTGTGCTTAAAAGTAGAGCCGAAGATCTAAAGACTAGGTAGAAAGCAAGAAATCCAACCATTTCCTGCTTCTTAGCTAATCTAAATCTCCTGGCACAGCAGAACAGATTATGGTCGGAAAAAGGAAAAATAGCAATTTAGCAGGCAAATAAGGAGTGAGTGGGTGGGGAGGGTCCTGTGGGCCATGTGGATGGTGCAGCCTGGTGTTTCTGCGCAGCCTGGATTAATTGCTTTGGGGGAATGCTCTGGGGGGAGATTTCTCTGTGGCCCACCAAAATTTTCTCACGGCCCACCGGTTGGCAACTGCTGCTATAGAAAAAGAAGCCCAACTCAAAGCCTATTAGAATACACATCCATAAAAGACAGAGCTAAAATTGAGAACTCTTTTCTTTTCTTTTGTTATATCAGGAACTTTTAAAAGTAAAAATGGATGCCTAAACCTTGGAGATAAAAACATCAAATTCACCCTTTAAATACCCAAAACCTATCCCACAAATTACCTACACCAAACCTCACTGTGGCTGATTTGTCTACATAAAACAGACTTTAGGTCTTATTTTCAAGACATTTTGTCCACATGTTCTTTTCAGCTACATGAGCTAAAAGGAATCTAATATAACAGGGACCACTGATTTCAAATGATTTTACATTTAATATGAAAACATGAGTCCAGGTTTAACCAGTTGAGTAGCTAAATCTAATTTATTAAAAAATAATGGTCTCAATAAAAAGAAATTGGCACCAATAATCCCAGAGAACCTAGACATATAATATATGGTTGGAACTAGAAATTGTGCCTTCATCTTCTACATCATATACAAAACTTGTATAGAAAACAGCAATATACTAGAAAATATGAGAGGTGGTGAACAGGAGCTGCCAGCATTATAACGTAAGACACGTGGAATTGTTTCCTGTGTGGACTATTTCAAGAGTTTCAATGAATTCCAGTCAATGACTTAACTTCAGTTGGGTTCATTAATTATTACTCCTGAAAAATCTATAGGAATTTTGTGATCATACTGAATGTTAGTTTTGCAGCTACAGTCTTGCACATCATACTGCAATTTAAACATGTAAAGCCAAAACTGCTGAGCTTGTTGCCACTGGCTCCTTGTTGTTTACTCCACTCTCTTTGGATCTGATGCACCCTTCTGAATGGCATAGAAGTGTTGTGGCCAATGAAGGGAGCCAAAAGAACTACACACTTGACAACTATATTGGTTATTTAAATTGCCGGCATATTGTATAAATGCTGAAGTTCTGATATCATTGATATCAAACAGAAAATAAGATTTTTGCAATCAAAGTAGTTGCAAGGTGTAGTTTGCATGGAGAGAAATGTGAGGGGATCTTCAAGTTTGTTGCTGTTTTAATTTGGAAAGACTTTACCTAATATGAAAATATTTTGAAAAAGAACTATTTTAGTCACAGACTAGAGAAAATGTATTCCTGTCCCTTACAGTTTCCACAGAGCAGTTGGGCAAAAATACTATTATGGTATACATGAAAACTGACAAAACACTTACATACAGTTTTTAAAATACATAGCCTTATTGGGAGCCTAGTCAACCTATTCCCCTGTAGGGTTGTAACACTTCGTATTTGTCCTTTTTGGGGTACTGCATGACTACGTTTTCTCATAAATGCTTTTCTTTGACCAATAATCATTTTCTTGGATTTCTCCTTTGCAGATTATGAGTATTTTACGACATTTCTAAATCTCCTCTTCCACATAGGCTATGGTACTTTCAAGACATTTCTCTCCTTTTTATCCGTAATTTGGGATACCATTTAATATTATATTCCTTAAATATTTTTTCAAATTACATTAACATATACATTTGAAATTTGAAAGAACAAAGCTGTAACAAGACCCAACCATATGAGTTAAAGAACATTCAAATTTCTTACCTGTACTACTATAAAAAAAAATCCAATGCCTATCCCTTTTAAAATAGACTTTAAGGAGTGCAAAATACATTAAGTACTATTTTCTGATGAACTAGTTTCATTTTTTTAATTTATATGATGTATATGTCACATTTTAAAAGCCTGGACTCATGTTTAAAAACTGGATATTTCAATTCTTCTCCTCACAAATCAAATATATAGCAAATTCTAACTTTTACTTTTAATACGTTGTAAAACTGAACTATTGGTTTCAAGCACAATATGTTAAAAGTGCAATAATTGCAAGCATCTCAGATAGCTAATACATCTGGGCTATACTGTTTATTTAATATACATTTCAGTTGTATGTACAAGCAGTCCTTGACTTATGACCACAATTAGAACCGGAACCTCCAATGCTAAGTGCGGTGTTAAGTGAATTGCGCTCTACTTTATGACCTGTTTTGCCATGATTATGAATCCCTACAGATGTTAAGTGAATCATGCGGTCATTAAATAACTCCAGCTTCCTCCTTGACTTTGTTTGTTGGAAGCTGGCTGGGAGGTTGCAAACTGTGTCCATAAGAGGCTGCAACCATTTAGCTATGTAAAGTATTATTCCCCTTTTAGCCCAAATATTCCAATAGAACTTCATTCCTGCTATTTTCAGATTTGAGTTATACCCACAATTTCAGCTTTTCACATTATTCAGAGTCAAACTGCTTCCCTGTTATTAAGCAAATATGACTAGCAGCTTTCAAATTAAGATAGATAGATCTTGGTTTAATATGTCTAGATTTTAACATCAGCCATGATTTGAAAGGTATTCCATATTTGCTTTCTAAATGACCCTAGAGAAGAAAATAATCCTAATATCCCTCATTCCCCAAAAATATAGACATTAAGCCAAATGATATTGTGAAAACTGTGGAAGATTCCTTGTAATTTGATAGGCTCTCATCCAATTACTCGCCAAATCTATCCCTGCTTAGCTCTTTCAATATTCATTAGATGCTGCCATCTGACATGATGCAAAATTCATATACACGGTATTTCCAGTATTCCACTAGTGAAAAAATTATACACCAACTTATAAATGCGCAAATCAAATCAAGAAATGAATTTTCCATATGATCACTAACACAAATTCTTTATACAAAGTGTGTTTCTCATGAACAAGAATGATACAATTACAAATGTTGCTTTAAAAGCAATTGTAATAGAATCAGGACAACGCAAATTAATATATTTAGAAACACCCAGTATCACAAGTGCAAGATTCCCATACTGACAAATAAGCTTTCTCCAAAAACACATTAATTTCAAATAAAGCCTTTTGTGCTACTTGCTAAAAATAGGGTATTTGGTTTGTGGGACTATTGTGTTTCTTCCCAAGCCCAATCTATTCATCAATATCCACAGTACAAAGCTCAACCTTCACATTTTATCTTGGAGATAGATTAATTCAGAAGAATATTATTGCATTCATACAAGCAATCCAACTATGCTATTACATTAAAATACTTTATCAATCCCAAACAAGGACAGCATGATCATCCATCCAGTCTACTACAGTTCTGTCAGGCAGAATTAGACATCATAATATGACCACAGCCCTTGATAATTTTCATTAGCTCCTCAAGAGTTTAATGTATTCACTAGCAATACCAGAACAAGACACTTTAGGTAGAAACGAGTGAATAAATCATGAAATAAATCAACTGCTATTACAAGTTTACCACAGCCAGAAAGAATAAAACTATAATTCACATAATGGAGACATGAGAGACGACTAAATTCACATAGGTAGTTCTGGTATGCAGTTGCATGTACCAACCATTATATTAATTTAGAGATCATCTTACAGAATCAACTACATTGTAAAAGCCAGCCAGTGAAAAGTTATTGTTCAGTATAACCTGCTAGGTTCTTTTGCATACTTCCCTCTTACCTAAATCACAAGTAAACCAGAAGCGCAATGAACTAGAGTGCCACATCATGGAAGAAGACAGTTCCCCTGTAATTCAAATGAAATACTACTTGTTCATATGCACTCTTGTGAAATCTGCCCAGAGCGTTTTGAATTGGGTAGGCTATAAAAACTGTCAAATAAATAAAATCCAGGTTTTCTAATCCCCATAATCTCACCTGTATGTCTTGCCATCTTTGTGCTGGTCTTCTTCATCATCATTGGGTAACACAAAAGGATCACTCATGTCCGGCAGGCCCGTTTCCTGCAGCCGCTTCTTTTTTCTTCCCCTGGGAGCTTTAGGGGTAATACTGCCAGTAGCACTCACTGCCCCACCCTCTGCAAGGGTGCCCTTCTTAGAAAGGTCAGGTATCACTTGGAGAGCCTGGGAACCAGGAGGAAGAGCTGAGACAATCATGGGTGCAGAAATGGGAAAGGTTTGCACAGAAGAGGCTGTGGTCACCAGGGATCCAGAGGGAGAAGTTATCACCAAACCGGGTCCTGTAGGGGAGAAAATAGAAGGATTGTTTCAAACCCCACAAGTCCTAATCCCCCCCGTCAGCATGTCAAAGAAAGGAAACCATACTAATATAATTATGTATAATTGCTACTGGACTAGGCCTGCAGGGCTCAAATCTAAATGTTCATGCACGAGTTTCATCCTAAAACCCTAGGTCTACCTCTCTGAATTGCTGTAAGAAAATACAAAGAAAAAAAAAAAGGTATGACTGCAAGTGTTTTTTTAATCAAACCACACACCCAGGCAAGTGTGATTCTACTTTCTAGACTACCTTAGCTATTATCTCGATGGAAACATTTTTTATGAAAAAGCAATATTTAGGTCATACTACACATTTAATCGGAATGCCCCATTTCCAATGTCTAAGAAAAGGTTAACTATATTCTTTTATCAAGAAGAATCTAAAATGTTGAGTTAGCAACTGGACCATCCAAATTACCTCACCTGTTGTCATGAGCCCAGTAGACTGTACTGGTACCACTGTGATGTTCTGTGTTACTGACGTCTGGCTGGTTGGGGTAAGGTGTTCTGGCTTGGTGTCAGAATCAATAGAAATGTTGGTGGGAAGGGCCACAGAAGTGGGGACAGTCAGTAAAGTAGGATAGTGAGGAGGAGCCAGACCACAGCTCTTTTCTGAGGGCAACAACTGCTCCTTCATTTTATTAATGAACATACTGTTGTCAATCTAAAGAGAAAATGGAAGTTTTAGAATAGTCACAGGCCAAACTTCGTAAAAAGCAATTTACATTTCAAGATATTCCTTACCTGCCCCGAGACTGTGGGCACTGCTGGCCAGAAATACGGGGAGGAGTTGAAGTGAGATTCTTCCATTCTAGCTGGGAGACATAAAGATACAAGGCTGGTTGTCAAACTATGTAATGTCTATATGATATTGAGAACCATCTTGATTTCTCCACAATACCAATTCTGATTCTGAGACTTTGTTAGTTCATTGTAAACAAACTAGAATTTACTAGCACATTCTGATGTTCCAAACATGAAAATAGCTCTCAAATTTTCCAAGCATCATTGAAAGGAAATCATGCTTCATATAATTTTCATGAAAAGACACGGTAGGAATATATAAATACTCCAATTTCTCAGCATCTCTCAAAAATGTTGGCAAGATGGCAAGCCAAACACAGCAGCAAGATTTTTGTAATTTCTAGAAATGATTGACCCCCATTTTAACAGAAAGAATGGGCAAAGGACCCTGCATCTCAATGTAGTAAACTACTCATGACTATTTAATACCGGGAGTTTTCAAAAACTGATCTTGTTTAGTTCTCTGGCATACGAAGGACACAAATTATCTGCTGAAAACTGGAGTGAAATCTAACACAGGTGCACAGGTGATTTTTTTCAATCCTTCAAAAAACATTTTACAAATTATGTAGGGGCTGAAATTGTCTTTCTAATTCTGTTGAGGAAGATTCCATACTGAATCAGCCTCAAATAATCATATCCTAATTCTGGACACTCTCTGCCGAGCAAAGTATTAAAAACACTCTCTCCAGTTGTGGCAAAAGGATCCTGTCCTGGTTCAAATTCCTGCATTTCTGCACTTACCTGCCAAGAGAATTCCATACATAGCTTCTAAAATTATGAGTGATGCAATGTAGTCCCTATTCTTTAACTTTGAAAAAAAAAATCTCAGAATGTGATATTTTTAATCTCAATAAGGTAAAAGAAATTCTCAATGCTACATGTTGTTAAATAACTTAAATCTTGATAAGCAAAATCCATGGTTTGAAAAATCTTGATCATATAGCTTTTACAAAGTTTATATAGCATGACACAAACATACCAGGAACATGCACTTAAATTACTTATTCAAATTTCAGTAGCCTCCAACTTCTGATAGAGCTCACAATGGATTTAGTTTCTGTTGTGCTGAAGGATAACTAAGGAGCAATTAAAAAACAAATATTCTTGGTTTCATTGAAATGGCCAAAATTGAATAAACATGTTTCAGGGTGAACTTTGAAATATTCACCGCATGTATGCATGTTATCTAACTTATATTAGCAGATCACAGCTACTTAGCAACTCATTCCCTACACTCCCAAGCATCCCAAAGGAAAGCTGTGCTGTTCTTTAAAGGCAGTTTTCAGCTTAAAATGCTAAAGTTGCAGATGAAACATACCAAAAGCCTGCTATAATTATGCAAACATGAACAATCCATGATTCCTACAATTACAGCGCTAGACTATTTCTTTCCTGGAAATCTGCATTCCATCCCCATCTTTCTCCCAATCTCATCTTGTGGGCCTGCACCTGTTTTGAGAAAAACAACCATGGACTTCAAAGAGAAATGTCAAGCGAGATCACTGAAGCATCCCAAGCACAGGCCTAGAAGTCTACCACCTTCCGAAATCTGGTATAATTAAGTGGGGGGTGGGGGGTGGGGGTAGAATAGCCATAGCACTTAGCTTTTCTATCCTGCTTTCCAGGCCTCTCCAAACGGTTTGCAGAGTCAGCATATTGCCCCCAACAATTTGGCTCCTGATTTTACCCCATTTCTGAAGAAACCCTAAAGCTAAAGGAAACCATCTACAGAAAATACAAGCTGAGGCGATGAGATCTCTTCTGAAATAAGTTATGTGAGAGATCAAGGCATGAGTTTCCAAAGCCCAACCCCCCTCGGGCTCCAGGGAAGCCCAGAAGCAATTCCCTCCTTTTTTTCCTTCGGCAACAATATTCAGAGGGTTGCAGGCTTTGAACCCCAGGGATCTATATATCAACTGAAACGATAGAGAGTTTTGTCTGCAAAGGAAGGCATCACCATGCAGGAGACGAAGAACAACTTTCCTCTCGTCGGGACCAATTGCCCTTCCGCTTGAGAGGCGCCAGAAATCGGAGACACCCGCGAGGAACTCGAGAAAACCGGGGGGCCCGAAGCCGCCCCCCCCCCCCCCCCCCCCACCCCCGGGACCCCTCGCCCACAATTCGCACCCCCAGCTCCCTTCGTTGGCACTGACCCCGCCCGCGGCCCCTCGCTCTCCGACCCGCCCGGGCTGAAGCGGGGAACAGCGGTCGCGATGACGCGGAGTCCAGCGGCGCACGGGCCACCAGTTGAGATGGGGCAGCCCCGGAACCTCCGCCTCCACCTCCGCCACCCGCCGCCGTTCCCCCGGAGAGCCAGGCGGACAGCAGGCAGCCCTTCTCTTCCGCTTCCGGATGATTTAACCCCGGAAGTCCTCCTTGTCGAGGAAAGCCACTCATATTCTCCCGCCCGCTGCCCATTCATCTGCCCCTCCCGGCCCCCGGAGACAGCCCCCCAGCTCTGGCCCGAGTGGCGGCAACGGCAACCTCCTCCTCACCGGAAAAGGGAGCAAAAAATCACTTCCGAGTTGAGGAGGCGGCGTTTGAGTCAACACTTCCGGGGCATGGCCGCGGAAGTTTGAATCGCTTCACTGCTTGCCGGAAGCGACGTGGTTTCTAGACGCGTTTGAGGAAAAGCGGGCTTCTCCCTTTCCTGCCTTGAATGTTTGGCCTAAATGTAAAATCGGGTCGACGTAACGGAGGCGAGGTCCGCCTGCCAAAGATCCGTTAGTCGGGCCTGATTCGTACACCCTGCGGATCTTGCGGAAAGGGACTTCAGAGTGCCATGCAGCCTCGTCCAGGCCGCAGGGGAGAGAAGGCCGGCCTAGACAGTAGAGAGAAAGGCTAAAAATCAACAAGCGTTGGCAGAGCCCCTTGCAATCCGAAGTCTCATTTAGAGAGTCATCCTGTATACTGTTTACCCGTGCGGTCACTACAGATGGATATGGATGATCGGTTAGTAGCTGAAATGCAAACACCTGAGCCAACCCAGAAGGTTGACCACAAGATCCTGGAAGAACCATTGAAGATGTGTGTGCTATAAAAACCTTAGTGCCAGGAAGAAATCAACTTTCCTCTCCATCTCACAAAGGCAAAGTGAGAAAAAGGAAGGCCATTGTGGAGGAGTCTGAATGTTGGTATTTATATGATACATGATATATGGTAAATACCAACATTCCCCCTTCCAAAACTTTTCAAGCTACCCAGGACTCTCAGAAGGAGACCCTAGATCTGTTTGATCCAGAGGAAAATAAAAAGACAGACAAGCTTGTCTTCAGGCAGACACCAAAGGTAATAGGGAACTACCTGCGGGGTTGGCGGATGGATATACATGAAGATCATCCCCTCAGCATAGACCCAAGAACTTTCTTGAAGGGTATGCGCCCCCAGATATGCCAAAAGCTCAGAAGAAATTCGGGCTTGGAGAGGAGTCAAATTCCAGCTGGCACTAAAGGTTGATCTCTGGAAAGGTACTTGCAGAGAGGATACACTTCGTCACAAACAGGAAGTTGTCTTGCAGAACAGTGAGATCGACATGGCACGAGACAAGGCATTCCCCACTATTCAGGAGACACTTGAGAAATGGACCCAGATAGGCTCCGGTTGGATAGTTAAAAAAGTGTAGACTCTCTGGCTGAATATTGCCCGGTATCAACCCTTCCAGGGTGGCTCCAACATCCCACTACCACCTGTGATGAAAAAGAAAAAAGCGGTGATAAATGTGAAAAACAAAGATGGTCGTTGTTGGAGGAGGGTACTCCGCTCAGCCCTGTTCCCTGCAAAAGATCATGGGGATAGACCCTCCAAGTACTCCACTGAGGATGGCTTTAATTTCGAAGGGATCCAAGCCCCCACACCCATCTCCCATATCCAGAGGGTAGAAAAACAGAACAATCTAGCCATCAATGTCTTTGGCTGGGAGAAGGGCATCATCATCCACCTGGTCAGCTCTCAGCCACGAAACATACCCAGGATAAACCTCTTGCTGATCGAGGAGGCTGGTAAGTTGCACTACACCTGCGTGAAAAATCTCAACAGATTACTGCACGATCAAACTAAGCATAGAGAGCGCAAACATTTCTGTGACCTCTGCCTCCACCGCTACACAAGAGAAGATCTTCTGGAAGCCCACAAACCGCATTGCCTTGGGATTGGGCAGACGACAGTGAGAGAGGAGATGCCAAAAGAAGGTAAAAAACAAGCTTTTCTTCAAGAATCATCACAATTACCTCCCAATCCCATATCTCATATACACTGACACTGAGGCCCTCATCACAAAAATCAAGGGCTCCAAGCCCGGCACTACAAAGAATAACATTCAGAAAGCACAACAGCATAAGGCCTGTGGCTATGGTTATATAGTTGTGTTCTATGATGGTCATATAGGACAACCAGTCATAATCAGAGGGCTAAATGCAGCAAAGGACTTTCTAAACTGTCTCTTAGAAGAAGTAAACAAAATCAAGTTGAAGCTGACCAAACCCCAACCCATACGGATGACCCAGTGCAGCTATCAGGCCTTCAAAGCAGCCACTATCTGCCACGTGTGTCAGAAGCCACTTGATGAAAATCCTGTCCATGATCATTGCCACATCACAGGGCAATACCGAGGTGCTGCTCACAATAACTGTAACCTTAAGCTGAGATAACTCCGAAAATCCAGTCATTCCAGTTGTCTTCCACAACTTGAAGGACTATGACTCCCACCTCCTGATGCAGGTTATCTCAAAGATAGTGAACCATAAGATCTTCTGCATCGCAAACCCCACAGAGAAATACATCTCCTTCTCTCTAGGACCACTCCGGTTCATTGACAGTGCCCAATTTCTACTGGCCTCTCTTGATGAAATTGTTTCAGCTAACCAGTCTGAAGGCTTTCCAATTATGCCTCAGCTTGAGAACAGAAGAGAAAAGTGAGAACTCCTGCTGTGTAAGGGCGTCTACCCATACGAGTACATGGATTCTTGGCAACGGTTCACTGAGTCGCAGCTCCCACCAAAGGAAGCATTCTACAGCAAACTCACAGAAGAACACATGTCGGAGGCTGACTATGACCATGCCCAAAAGGTCTGGAAAGCCTTTGAGTGCCAAACACTAGGGGACTACCATGACCTCTACTTGAAAACAGACGTACTCCTCCTAGCAGACATCTTTGAAACATTCTGGAAGACTTGCATGCAGCAATATGGATCGACCCTGCCCACTATTATACAAGCCCAAGCCTTTCTTGGGATGCACTGCTAAAACAGACTGGTGCAGAGCTCGAGTTGTTCACAGACCATGGCCAGCACCTATTCATTGAGAAAGGGATGTGGGGTGGTATCTCCATGGTCTCAAAGCGCTACGCAAGAGCCAACAGCCCACAGGTAGAGGCCTATGACTGTTCTAAGCCAAACATTTACATCATGTACCATGTTTCTCACATAATAAGGCCAGGCCTTATTTTTTTTTGACCCCTGAAAAAACAGCTAGGCCGTCTTTTCGGGGGTGGCTTAATTTCCTCCCCCACCTAGAGCGGCCCATACACACGTACCTCTCCACGAGGCCGTTTCTATCAGCCGATTGAAAGCTCCCTTGAGGACACAGTCCCCAGTTGCTTTGGGATGTGACGTGGCTGCCCCTGTCCCCTTGCCTTTAGGGCAGTCTCTTTCCGGTGATGGGAGCTCCCCAAGTGCAGTCAGCAGCCACTTCGGCCGGTAGAAGCAGCCTGGGTCGAGTGCACACACACACTCCCCTTGCCGCAAGGTCGCTTCTATCTGCCGATCGAAAGCTCCCTTGAGGACAGTCTCCAGCTGCTTCGGGGCAAGGCGTGCCTATGCATCAGGTTCCCAACTGCAAACTCAATGCAACTGCAAGCTCAATGCAATGTACAGATGCTGTTGTCAGAATAAATATCAGAGGACTCCAAGATTCCCGCTGCATTTCTGCTTCCTGAGCCAGGCGCTCTTCTTCATCCCCTCAGATACCCCATTCCCTCCCCCCCCACCTCGATTTCCCACTGCAACCATTTGGATCGCAGGAGGGTTGCTAAAGAAGCTTTTGTCTTCTGTCCCACTGTTTTAAACTTTTCTCTGCAGCCTTGGAAATCCTCTCCTGGCGACTCCATCCCAACTCCAACCCTGTTTAGTTTCCATCCTAGACAAGCCCCCTCCCAGGTGTGCTCTGGGAATCCAAGGCTTGTTTCCTTCCCCCCCCCCCCCATCTCTGACTTGAGCAGAGCAGGCACTAGGGTGAGCAGGGAGGGAGCGGAGTGGAGGGGCTCCTGGGTTTTTTGCCTGAGCTGGGTGAAGATCATTCTGGTGGCCCCAAAGGGTGGTCTTTCAGATTGCTTTAATGATTAACAGGACACTTCCCTGAACCCCACCTCCCTCCAGTGGGAAGGACAGCAATTTGCTGGGCCCGGGAGAGATGCTGGCTGCATTGCAGGGGAGAAACACTTTCCCCCCCCCCAAAAAAAAGCCCCTTGAGGAAATGTAAATGAATGAATAAACTCAAAGGGTCTTGGGACAAACCCCCCCCCCAGGTAAAAAGAGAGAGGTGGTGGAAGAGCAGGGATCTTCAGGTTCAGAAACTTGGTTAAGCACAAGCTGCTACTTCTCCCCTCCCTGCCCTCATTTCATGTTGCCTTTGATCACAAAGCAGATCTTAATGATAAACAACCCTTTTGTACCTTGAAGATTCAATCTTCGTTCATTCATTTACGTTTCCTCAAGGGGCTTGAAGAAGAACCTGAAAAAGATTCACCGGGCCTTGAAATTCAAGCAGAGCCCTTCGATGGAGCCCTACATTAGGATGAACACAGACCTCCACAAAAAAGTGAATAGTGATTTTGAGAAAGATCTGTACAAGCTAATGAACAATAGCGTCTGTGGGAAGACCATGGAGAACCTCCGCAAGCAAGTCAATGTCAAACTAGTATGCGCAAATGAGGAAAAGAAACTGCGGAAAATAATAGCCCAACATTTGCACAGGCAAACATATTTGATGATGACTTGGTAGCCATCCTGGTTCACAAGAGCCGCATAGTCCTCAACAAGCCTATATATGTGGGTATGAGCATCCTTGACCTCTCAAAATATCTCATGTACGACTTTTACTATAACAAGATGAAGGCTCAATATGGGGAGCGCTGCCAACTCCTTTACACTGATACTGATTCCATTCTTCTTGAGATCCAGACAGAGGATGTATACAAGGATATGATCACACAGGTAGACCTCTGTGACACATCTGACTGCCCAAAAGATCATTTCCTCCACAGCATAACAAACAAGAAGGTCTTAGGGAAGATGAAGGATGAGTGTGCTGGATTGCCCATTGTTGAATATGTTGGCCTGCGCCCCAAGATGTACTCGATCCTGGAGGCTGGTGGCCCAGGAGCCAAGAATATCAAGAAGGCCCAGGGTGTGAAAAAGAGCGACATGAAAAAGCTCATCCATCACAAACACTACAAAGAAGTCCTCTTCTTTCAAGCAAGATGACCTTCTGCTATATGTATGTGCTACATACAGTCTGGGCATCTATGAACAGCACCTGAACAAGGTAATGCTGTCCCCTTACAACAAGTGCTGGATTGCAGAAGATGGTATGGACACTAGTCTATGGTCACAAGAATGCCATAGGCTTGCAGTATCTGGCTAGGAGTGAATGATGCTACTTTATAACGTGATGCCAGCTAGATATCAGGAGGCACCACGAGGAATTTTTCCCAGACAGTTGGTATAAGTTTCTCATTGTGGAATGTAGAATATTAAATCAAAATCCATGTAGTTTAAAATATTCCACTCTTGACTCATTTATCAACTGTCTTGTTTTTTTTTCCCCTAACGGGGAGGGAGCATTAATGAACAAGGTTTTTGGCTTACTCCTGTCTCATGAATCTTTTTTTTTACTCAGTCATTTTTGATGTTGCACTTAGGATTGATGATTTTAACCAAGTCAAGAAAGGCTTATATACACCTGAATGACTTCAGGAACAATTATTTTACAGTGTTCTTGTGATTTTAACCAGATGGCCATTCTTGGAAAAGTCAGTATTATTCCAAATTGTTTCCATTTCAGCATTAAATGTCTGACTGGATTTGTGGAATCCCAGAGCTTTAGAAAGTGTTTTGTAACCTTAGGCATATGTGACGTATTACAGAAGTCTTCAACAATTTCTTTGGAGAAGAGACATTTTACTATATTTGGCGGACATATAAAGCTAAAAAGGTTTGAATTGAATTACTTAATTCAGAGGATCTTACAAATTAATATACAATTTTAACCAGTGGCTTTTCTTCTGGGATGATAGATAAAATTTGGAAAAATTGTTTTTATGTGTCATAAATATGAGATTAATATATATGTATAGTTGGAAAGATTCAATATTACCCACAAAGAAGGTTTGGCTGGTGAAGATGATGGAATCTGCATGAAGACTAAATTGACTCCCTGGATGAGAGAAAAGACTATTGTTGACTTTATAAACTTTTTATGTAAAATAGAAAAAAATGAAGATATGATTTATGATTTCAATTAGAAAAATGATATATTAAATGATGATTAATTTCTTAAAATTAATTTCTAAAATGTATAATTATCTATTAGAATTTGAAATGGTGGAATTAGTTAAAGGCCCAATGATTGTATGGGCAAGGAATATAGGGCACAACATTAATCTGGAAGACTGGAAAAAAGTTTAGAAACAAAACTGCAAAATAACAAAATTGGCTGTCTGTAAAGAAAATCAATATAAAATGTGTGACTGGTGGTACCTGGCACCCTCAAGATTCGTGAATATGTACCCAAATTTAAGTCTGATTTGCTGGAAATGTAAGCAAACGAGACACTTTCTTCCACATTTGGTGGCTTTGCCCAGAAAGTAAAAAATACTGGCAAAAAAATTAAAATTTGGATAAAAGAAATTACAAATGTCCACTCACACAAGTAGAACTGTATGTATGTGTATGCCGGCCCACTGCTTGCATGGCCTGGTTCCCCTCCTCCCTGCTGGGCTACCAAGCCACAAAGTTTGGAGACCACTGGGTTTTTTTTAAATATTTTTTTTAATATTTTACAATAATTCCATTTTATTTCAAACATGTGTAAACTGGGTACATATATCTTGTGCTTACAATTAATACTTTTCTTACCAATATAACAATCACATTTTCTTATAGCTATTATTTAATATATTATTTTTTAACAATCTTAACTTATTGCTTTGTATATTTATCTTGTCCATTTTAATTTGTTTTATTTTCCTACCATTGATAAAATAAATCCCATACCATATAATCCATTTCTTCTTTTTCTTTGATTACGAATGTTAACCTATTCATCTCTGCACATTCAAATATTTTCTCAATTACTTTTCCCTCTATTGGTATCACTTTTCCAATACTGAGCAAATACAATTCAGGCTGCTGTTAATACATATATAATTAAGTATATTTTTTCTTTACCGTAACTTTCAAGTACTGTTTCTAATAAAAAATATTTCAGGTTTCAAATCTATATGTTTTATCATTTTTTCCAACCATGTGTGTATTTTTGTCTAGTATCTTTTAGCTTCTATATAAGACCACCATGTATGGTAATATGTTCCAGGTGTCTGGTGGCACTTTGAGCATTTAGCTGATTTATCTTTGAACATCTTAGCTAATTTTGCTTTGTTAATTGTTAAATTAATTTTAACATTAATTCTTGCTTTCTTCCCTCGCTGTATGTATTTCAATACTATTTTGTTAATATCTTCAAAAACTTTTTTCCAGTTTTATCGGAATTGTTTGAAACAAATGCAACACTTTTGGTAATATATTCATCTTAATTGCTGCAATTCTTCCTGTTAATGATAACTGCATATGACCCAATTTTCCAGATCTATTTTGATTTGTTTAAGTTTATAATAATTGTCTTCCTTAATTGTTCCACATCATGCCGCCAACAGAATTCCTAAGTATTTAATTGTCCACTATTTGAATATCTAAACTCTTTGTCAATTCTTTTTTCTGTTTCTGTCATAGATTTTCCAATATCTCAGTTTTCCCTTACTTTTCAATTCTGCCATTTTCCCATATTCCTCTATTTTATTAATTTACTTGGGTCCTGTTCCTAGACGTTCTTCTAATATAAAAACTAAGTTGTCTGCAAATGCCTGCAATTTATATTCCTCTTTTCTTATTTCCATCCCTTTTATCTCCTTGTCTTTCCTAATATTTCTATTTGGCACTTCTAGTGTTAATACAAGTAACAATGCTGACGGGACACACTTGCCTTGTTCCTTTCTCAATATGATTTTTTTCTGTAAATTTTTCATTTACCATTACCTTTGCATGTTCATAGTATATTGTCTTAGTCATTTTAATAAATCTTTCCCCAAACTCTCATTTCTTCGTTTGTGTCAACATAAACTGCCAGTTCACTTTGTCAAAGGCCTTCTGTGCATCCAAGAATATCAATGCCATCTGTTTTTCAGGGTGTGATTCAAAATGTTCCAAAGCGTTTAAGATTGTTCTCATATTCTCCTTTATTTATCTCTTCGATAAAAACCCATTTTATCTGCGTGTGTAAATTGGTTTAAGTATCTTTTTAGTCTTTCAGCCATCATTGAAGCAAATATTTGATAGTCTGAGTTCAATAGTGATGTTGGTCTATAGTTTTTAATCTAGTATCACTTAAAGAATCCTGTAGGGTTTTGTATAGTTCTTGTAGGCCATCCGGCACTGGTACTTTTCCATTATTTTGTCTTTTAATTGTTTCTGTTAATTCCATCATTGTACTTCTTTCCTCTAAAGCCCATGTCACACTACACCAACGGATGGAAAGAGGATGTAAAATGGAGAGAAACACTTGCCATCCGTTGGTTAACGCGATTCATCCGTTCTGTACTCACTGCCTCCGTTTTTCATCCTCTCTATCCGTCCAGCATCTGTCGACTGAGGTTCCATCCACTCAAAAAGTTTTGAGCTGCTCAAAACTTTTTGAGCGGAAAATGTATCCAATGCGTCTGTCCTGCATCCGCAACACATATGGGGAACATCTGTTCTACATCCGTCGTCATCCGTTACGCATCCGCTATATCCGCTAGGCATCCGCTGCGCATTCGCGCAACTCAAATCCGCTCCAGTGGAAAATGGACACAGGGAGGCAGCGAAACAGACGTGGAACGGACGCGCAGCATTAGTAGCATAGACGGAGAAAGGATGAAAGCGGATGCAGCTCGCACACAAAGCATTTAAAACAGAAAAAACGTTCGCAGAGGGGACCTATCTTGGACATTTAGGATGTCTGCAGGATGCCTAGAGGATGCAAAAGGACACCTCATGGAAAACCTATATTGCCTATAAAAAGGGGTAGGAACTCACCTGGATCTCACTTTCAGTCCAGCAGCCCTGCTGTGCAGACCTCTGCAGCCTTCATCTGGCTCTTGCTCTTCCACATCATCCAGTCATCTCCACCATGGATTGTCGCACACTCCTTTTGGTAGCCGCCATCATTCTACAGCAGTGCCAAGCCATCTACAGGCTCTTTCAACTGTTCTATGGGCAGAAAAGGAGGCGGCCAAGAAGTGTCTGGGTCCGAAGATGGATCGGGAGAAGAGCAGAGTACGGACTGTACAACAAGCTGATGGTGGAGCTGAGGAACGAAGACCCTCGTGCGTTCCAGAACTTCATGAGGATGCCTCCAGCCATGTTTGACGAAGTTGTGGAGCGGCTGAGACCCAGGTTGACCAAGGCAAACACCAACTTCCGGCCCAGCCTGGACCCTGGGCTCAAGGTGGCACTGACTCTGCGCCACCTGGCCTCCGGGACCACCTACAGGAGCATGCAGTATGGCTGGAGGGTGCCACACAACACCATCAGCATTGTGGTCAGAGAAGTGGTGCAGGCCATCATTGAAGAATACCTGGAGGAGCTCCTCCAGTGCCCCTCCACTGAAGAAGGATGGAAGAAAGTTGCAGAGCAGTGGTATCAGAAGTGGAACTTCCCCCACACCGTTGGAGCCATAGATGGCAAGCACGTGGCCTGCAAAGCTCAAGCCAACTCAGGGTCCACTTATCACAACTACAAGGGCTTCTTCAGCATCATCCTCTTTGTCATGGTCGATGCTGACTACAAGTTCATGTACATCGATGCTTCAGGCAACGGGTCAGCTTCAGATGCCCAGGTATACAACGCCAGTGACCTCAAGGAGGGGCTGGAATGCAACCTCATCATGGGCTTCCCAGATCCAGACCCCCTGCCCAACGACACGCAAGATATGCCCTACTTCATCATGGGGGATGAGGCCTTCTCCCTCAGAACCTACCTCATGAAGCCTGACACTTCCAGACTCCTCACCCGTGAAGAGAGGATCTTCCAACTACAGGCTGTCCAGGGCAAGACGGGTGGTGGAGAATGCCTTTGGCATCCTGGCCAACAGGTTCCAGGTACTTCTCACCACCATGCAGCATCGCCCAGAGACCGTGAGGAGGATCGTGGAAGCTTGCTGCATCCTGCACAATCTCATGTGCACTCGCTACCCAATGTTGCAGAACAAGCTCATGGACCTCCAACAAGGCAATGGGGACATGGAGCCTGGGGAATGGAGGCAAGGGTGAAACCTGATAGACACTAAGGATGTGCAAGGCACCAACAGAGCTTCACGTGAAGGGAAGAAGCAGCGCAACCTCCTGAGACACTGGTGCAACTCCCCAGCTGGAGCAGTGGAGTGGCAAGACAGGATGATAGATGATTAATGGATGCTTCCTTGAGCCTGTCTCATCACACTGATGAGATTGGGCCATGTATGTTGGGTGGGCCTACAATGAACAGGGCATTTAATAAAGAGTTGTGTTTTTGTTGACATGTGTGGATGATTGATTACATTATTATTGATAATAAAGGGCCATAGGTGTGGCACCTGGGAGGGTGGACCATACAGTCCCACTATGCTTGCACTGGAGGTTTATCTATCCCACAGCTATTACCCATCCCAAAGGTATCCCTGCCCATCCCACAGCTATTACCCATCCCACACGTATCCCTGCCCATCCCACTGCTATTCTTACCCATCCCACAAGCATGCAAAGGCTTAAACCATTTCTAAAAGTTTCCACCAAGACTTTATTGACAAAAATAAATGAAGCAAGTGTGTGAAGCAAAGATAATCTTTATTAATAACAAGCTGTAAAAGAAAAATGACCCAAGTCAAGTGTCCAAAGCAAAAATAAAGTCAACAGGTAGCCACCCAGTCTCTGGCACTCTTCTCAGTCAGTCTGAGGCATTCCCATCGTCTCAGGGGTGAAGTGTCCAGGTGCTGTGCAGGTGGCTGCTGCTGGAGTGCTGGTCTGAGGCGCCACTGGGGTGCCTGGCCCTGAGAGGACAACAGGGGACGGTGTGTTGAGGAAGCTCTCAGACAGCTGGCTCAGCCCTGTGATGTTGAGAGCCCCTTCCTCCATGACATGGAGTGTCAGCCCCAATACCGATGACAGATGTACTGAGGCCGGGCTTGGCTGTGGGGTGGAGGAAGGAGCAGTGTAGTGGGGCTGTCTGGTCTGCAGCTGGGTGAGGACTGGCGTGGGTGGCATTGGCGTGGGTGGCATCTGTGGCATCCGATGTACCTGTGCCTGGACTGGGAAGGGCTGCCTGTGCTGCTGGACCTCCTGGTAGCTGTAGTCTTGGTAGGGGAGGGCCTGTGGAAAGCTTTGGAAGGGCAGTGACATCACCTGGGGTGGAGGAGCAGGCCTGGACTGGGTGGGAGCAGGTTCATCTTGGTCTGGAGGGTTGTGAAGAAGATCGGTGATCCTGTCCTTCATCACCTGGTACTGGGGATCTGACATGTTCATGAGGGTATGGTTGACGTAGGTGAGGAAGGGCTTGTGGTTGGGGGATGGGGCTTTGGTGTGTACCAGCTGAGAAAGAAGATCTACACTGCTCCTGATGGTGTCTCTTATCTCCAGCAGAGCAGTGTGGCTCTGCCCCTTCGGTCTGCCTCTCTGCCTTTCTGTGGAGGTGGAGCTGGGGGTGGATGCAGGTTGGGGTGTGGTGGAAGTGCCGTCTCCTCCCACTGCGTCAGGGGGTCTTCCACGTGCTCCGCCAGGGGTAGTACAGCTGTCGGGGGGTGTCTCTGTCGTGGCATGCTCCACAGATACCTGCCTGGACACAGGAGCTGACTCTGCCAGAAGAGGACTGGCTCTCAGCAGGCTGACTGAGAGGGTTGTGAGAGGGGCTGCTCCTCGGTGGCGGATTTCACCCTCTAAGAAGCTGCACTTGGCCATCACGTAGGTCTCCCGGTCTGTCAGCTTGACCGCGGCCTGGCCAGATTTCTTGAGGTGCAGCTTCCCGTACCAGGTGTGCATATGCTTCCACCAGCCGAGGAGCACCTCCGAAGTGTAGCCCAGGCTCTCCGCCTTCTCTCTCCAAGCAGCCTGCTTCCTCTTGGTGTCTCGATAGAGCCTGTGTCCCTTCCGCCAAAGATATTCATTCTCCCTCAGCCACTCCAGCACCTCCTCCTCATGTTCCTCTTCTATGGTGTATTGCCTCTTCTCCCGTTCACACGTCTGCCTCTTCCTCCCTTTGGCAGGGGCATATGGCCCCTCATCAGAAGGGCTTCGAGGTTGTAGGGGCTGCTCCTCCACACCAGTAGCAGCAGCAGCAGCAGCAACAACAGTAGCAGCAAAAGCAGGACCAGCAGGACCACCAGCAGCACCAGCCGCACCAGCAAGACCAGGAGCACCAGCAGGACCAGGAGCACCAGCAGGACCAGGAGCAGCGCCAGCAGAGTAAGCACCAGCAGGACCAGCAGGATCAGGAGCAGTGCCAGCAGAGTAAGCACCAGCAGAAGCACCAGCACCAGGAGCAGTGCCAGCAGAGTAAGCACCAGTAGAAGCACCACCACCAGGAGCAGTGCCAGCAGAGTAAGGACCAGCAGAAGCACCACCACCAGAAGCAGCATTAGCAGAGTAAGCACCAGCAGAAGCACCACCACCAGAAGCAGCATCAGCAGAAGCCCCAGCACCAGAAGAGTGAGCCCGGGCAGCAGAAGCCCCAGCAGAAACAGAGTCAGGGCCAGGGGCTGGGAGGGTGGCCCTGTCCCTCTTGCCAGGGCTGGCAGCAGATGGCAGAGGCTTCCGTTTCTTCCCCATGGTTGTTGGGTTGCTGGCTGGCTGGCTGGCTGGCTGGCAGGCAAGCTGTGTCTGGCAGCAGGTCTTTCCTCTGAATGGTGACCTGCTTGCAAGCTGCTTCCCTTTATATCTGCGGGGCTGACGCAATGCATCCTCGCCGCATGCGCAGTGAACGCTAGGCATCCGCTAGGCTTCCGCTAGGCTTCTGCTCTGCATCCGCTTCATCCGCTCGGTATCCGCTCTGCATCCGCTCTTTCCATTCCGCATCCGCTTTGCTCTGCTCCCCCGGAAGCCTTGCAGATGTGCCATCCGCTCTCATCCGCTTCCATCCGCTAGGCTTCCGTGGAGCATCCGCTTTCCATCCGCCCTACGTCCTCCCCCCGTCCGTTCCTTTCCGTTGTTGTCCGCTCTGGTTATGCAAATTCGGGGCACTTTTGAGAGCGGATAACAACGGATGGAACATTTTGCTCGTCCGCTGTGTCCTTTTTACAAACGTTTTGCATCCGTTGGCCAGTGTGATAGGGCCTTAACATTGTATTGATTTCTTCTGATACTTTAGGTAGTTCTGCTTTTTTAAAATATTTTTTTATTTCTCCCTTTTCCAGTTGTTCTTCTTCATAGAGTTCTCTATAATATTTTTGGACTACTACTTTTTAAATTTTCATTTCTATGATAGAGGTTACCTTTATCGTCCATTAGTTGAAAGATCCTTTTCCTTTTCTTTTTTCAATCTATATGCTAACCACCTTCCTGGTTTATTTGCATTTTCAAACAAGTTTGTTTTGAACTGTTTATTTTTTTATGCTAGTTCTTTATTATTTTCATCTTGTGCTTTGTTAGATTCATTTTGTTTTGTTTGTCCTTTTTTGTGGGTTCTTTTGAAGTTTTTTCTCCAGCTTTTATATTCTTCTAGTATCTTTTGTGCCTCTCTTTTCTTTCTATTTCTCTTTCCCGTATTTGTTATTGTTGATCCTCTTATATAAGCTTTAACTGTATCCCATATGTTTTGTCATGAAGTTTCCTCTTTTCTATTTTTCTTGAAGAAAAATTTCAATTCTTTTTCCATATATTCAATATAATCCTTTTCTCTTAACATTAAATTATTCATTGTTCATCTTGACCTCTTCTTTTGTCCCTTCCATGTTACTTTAATCATATTATGGTCTGCCCAAGTGCTTGTTGCAATAATGATTTCTTGTATGTTAGTAATTAACTCTGTTGTTGCCCACATTATATCTATTCTAGACCAAGACAGATGTCTTGTCTGTTCGAGTAAAATGTATATTGTTTATTTTTTGGGTATCTTTCTCTCCATCTTGAATTGCTAATTCATCTGCCATTTTGAAGAATGATTTTGGTAATGTTTTCCTGTTCTTTTTGTTTGGCTTTTGTGTTTTATAGTCCATTTCTACATCCACTATTGCATTGAAATCTATAATACAAATATTTTCATATTCCAGTTCCATTATTTCTTATGTAATTTATCATAGAACTCTTCTTGACTTTCATTTGGTGCATAGATTGCCAGTAATAGTGTTTGTTTATAATTCATCAATATTTCCATCATTAACACTCTTCTGTTGTTATCTTGATAGATTGGTTTCATTTTTATAGCATCCTTTATATATAATGCTATTTGTCTTTTGCTTTGTTATGCTAGGTAGGTATATAATTTCCCATTCTTAGGGTAGTCCAGTATTTTCTCATGTTGTCTTTTAATATGTGTTTCTTGTGGAGAAATTATGTCCAATTTTAGTTTCTCTAATTTATTGAATATCCTTTTTCTTTTTATTGCTGAATTTAATCCATTTATGTTGATAGTCATTAATTTTATTTCTTCTTCCATATCTTTATTTATAATATGTTTTTGTTACTCTTGTCACTCTGGTCTCCCTTGGTTCCTTCGGTCTTTCTTCTCTGATTGTTCTCTCTTCCTGTTCTCTTTCCTCTTTGTCATCTTTCATTCCTTCCTGCAGCTGCTCTCTGTTTTATTTCTTCAATTTCCCTCCTTTTTTCTCCCTCATGTTTTTTGAAATATTGGTCATAGAATTGTTCTGCTTTCTCAATTGTATCTAATCTGTGTCTCTGTTCATGCCATGTCATCATTATTCCCTCTGATACCAGCCGTCTGAAGTTAATCTCTCTTTTAATTAAGCATTTTGTTAAAAATTGGTATTCCCTCAGATCTCTTTTTGTTATTTGCTTTAATACTGTTGTCATCTTCCCTTTGTATTTTAATGTGTCATCTCTCACTGCCTTTAGTATTTCTGTTCTTGTAACTTTTTTTGTAAATCTGACATGTACTTCTCTTGGTAACTTGTTTCTCAGTGCATACTACGGTTCTATGCAAATGTTCTTGTACACAAATCTGGCTATTTCAGTGTTGCTCAGAGTACGTTGTTCCTGCCAGCATTTTATACCCTGGCACTATGTGTTGTACTGTCTCTGAGGTCTATGGACTTAGTCTGCATTTTGGGTTCCATCTAATATGATAGACCCCTGCTTCTATGAATCTGGTGTTTAGTGTCTTTATATGCTGCAGGACTTCAGGGCTGTGTTTTAATCCAGCCCTTTCAAACCTCTGGTAGGATTTTCCAGTGTCTGCCACTTCAGCTGTTTGTTGATGATATATCCCATGCAGAATCTTATCTTTCCATGGTGCTTCCTGTTAGTTGTTTCTCCCATGTCTGCTGCTGCCTCAGGCATTCCCTCAGCTTCCATTTTTGGGTGCTATCTTGTATTTCTGAATACTCCAGGACAGTGACTTGGTACTATACCCTGTCTACCTTTCTGGGTAGTGTACAGTTTCTCTCAACATTGTAAGGAACTTTCAGGTCTTCATATTGACATACCATGCTTTGTCCAGCGCTCTATACCAGCAGGTACCTGATGACTGGAAGAGCTTGTTGATGGTTTAGATCTTTCTCATTGAGCTGGCTCTTCAGGGCCTGTTTTATCCTTTAGTGATACTTGGATGTTGCTGTCTTCCTTGCCTTCTTATGGTTCCCATGTGCTGTGGGTGACCAACATACTTGTCACTGGTCTCTTTATCTGTTGTGGTGTTTCCACCCCATTAGTTTTAACTATTTTTCCTCTCTTGACTACCATCTATTCATATTGTTCCAATCTAAATGACATCCTAATGTCCTCACTGTAAATCTGTGGGGCTCCATTACAGGAGGTTTCCAAGAAAAGGTTGGGCAACCATTTGGGATAGTGAGAGGACTCCTGCCTTGGGCAGGGAGTTGGAGTAGAAGACTTCAAAGATCCCTTCCAGTTCTATGATTCTATTACCTGTGTCAGGTGGATCAGTGAGTCAATGTCGTCTTCACTCTTAGCATACATCTTGATGTAACCTATGTAGAGGAGCAGCTGATGGTTTTTCCATTCTTCTATCTATATCCAGTCTTTATGGTTATCTGATAGAGGGGGTCAAACCTATGCAGAACCATAGTGAATATAGTGCATCCCCTTCGTACATGCCACACTTGATGGCTACTTCTTTAAGCTATCTTGACTTGGTTCCTAGAATTGTCTTCTACAGTTCCATTAAGTTTTTGAAGAAATTCCATATTGTCCTGTGTTAACTTTATATAGCGCCAGGCAGTCATTGATCAATGTGTGTGGCATTGAGGTGTAGGTTTTCTTTTAGTCAATCCAAGTTGTGTTGAGATTGTTTTGTCTACACTAGGGGTCTCTAAACTTGGCAACTTCAACACATGTTGATTTAGACTCCAAAAATTCCTCAGCCAGCCATGTCTAGACTTGAATTGTGGGTGACTGAGTTGTGGTTCCATTTATGAACATCTGGTGTTTTGAGTCTCTGGTGGTGTTCCCTTGCCTGATGCCTGATAGGATTTTCCATTATGTGAGGAGACAGGTTATTGACTAATAGTTGGATGGTGCGGTTCCTTGCAGGGATATTTCATAATGAACACTGTCCTTTCTGTTAGCAAGTCTAGGTGCTGCTAGTTATCTGTGCTACTAGGTGTTCAAGCATTGCTATTAGTTTTATTTAACCAGTAGGTTTCGGTCTTGACCAGGCCAAGTGCTGTCCAGCTCTTAGTGCTCTTGTCCCACTGTTGGATATTTGCTACTGTGATGGTGACTGCTTCCTGTTCTGGGAGATTGTTGTGGTCTGCAACCATTTTGCGTTAGTGTTATGTGTTTTTCTCCCAAATTATCAGATCCATCAGCTTTGGCTTAGTGCCTTGCTGGTATTCTGCCATCAATCGGGGAAGGGAGGGGGGAATAAATGGGCAATAATGCTATATATTTTTATGATGGGAAATTGGGAGGGAGAAATTGACAACTGAGAAAAAAACAGCTTTTTGGAATCCTGTTCATGCTGTTATGCTGACATCTTCAAGGCCGTTTTCCCTGAGAGTGGAATTTCATCAACCCAAACACCTCAGCATTTCCCAAAACATATTGGCAGTGCCAGATTGGCTACACATGGACAGACTATGGGGCAAGGGTAGGGGAAACCAGGGGTTTAATTCTGTATTGGCACATGGGAATTTTAGATTCCACTTGACTTTATTGTCATCAGCATCTCTCAGTAAAGGTGCCTTTTCACTTCAACCAAATGGAGTCTAAAGTTTTACTTCCCTAAAGATCAGACTCCTCATCAACAGTCACAGAAATATCTGAAAAATACAGCTTGAAGCTTGACACATCAAAACCCAAGATCATGGCCATCGGCAAACAGCCCATTAATTTACCACACCCATAAATTCAGAAGGAAATCACTAGAAAAAGTTGAAAAGATCACTTGGTTCTAGTTTACAGGAAATCTGGGACATGAACACTGAAGTAAAGGCAAGGTTAGAGAAAGCTCGGACAGCATTCTTCAAAATGGAAAAGGTCTTCTGCAGTCATGACATAAGCCTAAGGTTGAAAATCAGGCTCGTCAGTTGTTACATCTTTTCTATTCTGCTCCACAGAGTAGAGACTTGGTCTCGGATAGAAAACCACTTGAGGAGGCCAGAAGCATTTGAAATGTGGATTTACAGACGGCTGTTACATATAAGTTGGGTTGAGGAAATTAGAAACGAGGAGGTGATAAGCTGCCTTGGAAAGCAAAGGGAAATAAGACCATTAAAAAGCAAAAGTTCGAATATTTAGGAGATGTCATGTGACACCTGGAAAAATATGCCATCGTACTTCATTTAATCCTCTAGGGAAAGATTGAAGGCAATTGAGGTCCAGGCAGAATCATGCCTTCAAAATCTAAAGGACTGGTTTGTACAAAACTCAGCAGCAATTTTTTGTGCAGTTGTTGATAAAAATAAGATTGCCAACATGATCACCAATGTCTGATGATGGCTATGGCACAAGAAGAAGAAGAAAGGTGGGGCAGGTTTTTCCAGTACTGTTCAATTTCTGCTGCTGGTGCTTCCGCTGATAATGTGTTGTTGCACAATAGTGGTCCTAAACTATATTAGGAATTCTTATATTTCTAAATTAAAGCAGAGGGGCAGTTTACTCAGTAAGTACTAACATTTTGGCTCTATTGCGTGCAAGACATTAACAATAGAAATTACACATTGCAGCCACTAGGTGGTGACATACAATGATCAAATGCTGAAATACTGTAACTATCAAAGGCCTGTTTGACAAAGTAATGAGAAGGTGCTTGCTCTACTCCAGTGGCAGTTTGTTTCATAACAGGCCATGCTAGTAAAAAAAAAAAAAGATATGTTGATCCTTAACTAAGTGTGTATTAAAGTACAGGATAAATTATGTGGAAATAAGCAGTACTATTTCTACTACTACTATTACCTTGAGCCTCAGCCATGTTAGATTTTCAATATTCTACTGAGTGTTTTAATTATATTTGGAGGTAAATAGTAACCAATGGATCTGCTTCAGCACAGAAACTATGAACCATCTTGGAAAGAGTAACCCCCCCCCACACACACACACAGCTGCAGAACAGTTTTGTGGGCTAATTTCAATTTCTGTTTTACCTTAAACTATTCTGCATGCAATCATCACTAGTGTTTATGACTTTCACGTGAAGAATGATAATTCCCTAATTCCGTATGCTGGAATCAATAAAAATGCTGTTTACTCCAGGTACAGTTTTAGTTTTTTCTCCCCTTTAGTGTTCAGTGATTGAGCTTCTTGAAAAATCCAACTATGAGTATTTTGGATATTCAGACATATCTAGTCCTTACTTATCTGGATATTCCATATTTTATTTGAATACAACTTATTTTATAGTCTTGATCAGCAAATTATATTTTGTAAGATTATGATGGGAAAATATCTTAATGACTGTGCAGTATATAGTCTAATTGATGAAGAACATTACCTACCTGTGTGCAGAGATATATGGAAGTATAGCAGGATGATTAAAATGTGCTTTAGACCAGGCAGATATCAAAGGATGACTAATGGATAAAATTACCAAAAATCAGGATATGAACTTCCATGACCAAGAATGGCCCAAGAACAGCTAGATCCCTTTCTAAATTGTCTTCTCAAATAGGATAGAATGAGAATATTATTGATTTGGTCATTTGGCTGTATCAACAGTACAAAACTGCTACAAGTATACAAATAAGTGCAAAGAAAACATCAGGAAAATTGTTTTTTTAAATTGTAGCAATATCTCATAATAAGATTGATGATCAAAGTCCAACAATAATAGATGAGTAAACAGAGGAACTCTGTGTTTAAACTGAGAACTGTGTGACGGGTGTAAGAACTAGGGTGTACTCCACTTTGTGCACACTGATCATCTGAATCCTAGCACTCACATAGAAAAGCTATGCATGTGTAAAGCTGTACATGTGTGTAAGATTTTCGCTCTTTCATAGCTAATTATTTCATTTGCAGTTTTTTGCCTGTTACTTCTATTGCTGTTGTTTCTATTTTGGGAGTCAAGGATCTACAACTATCTGATTACTCAGATAGTTATGATGGCAATGAGTCACCCATTTTTAGGTTATGGATAGATCATCATGGGTCCTCCTAGATTCATTATTAATTGAAGAAGGTCTGATATGGTGATAGCTGGGTGTGTTTTAAATATCTTAAGATCATTGTTAACATACAGAGATCTTGTTTTGGTGTCCTGTTGATATTCCATTTAGTTTCTATGTATTATGCTCTGTAGGTGGGTGAGTTTTTTGGAAGCAGAAAACCTTAGTTCATGCAGATAGTCAGGCTATGTGACTTCATAGTTAGATGACAAATTCCAGAAGGTTCTATGTGCAGATTATTGTTGTGTCACAGCAATTGTACTTGCAAGCGACCTTGGGAAGTATTCAATAGTTTAAAACTATAACAAATATATATATTTGTTATACATATCTATATTTAACTAATAGTGCATTAGCTGCTCTGATTTTCCTTCTGGTTTCAAACTAGTTCAAAATGATGGTTTTAATTTTAAATTTTAAAATAGTTTGAGACCAAATTATTTGAGAATATGTTGACTAATATGACCCCTCCTGCTTTCTGAGATTATTAAAAATTTATTGCCCTTCTCTGAAAAACAGTTTGATTGGTGGGCCCAAATGAGAAGGCTTTTAATTTTTCCCATATTTTTAATTAAATATTTTGAAGGAGATGAATAATAAAGAAAAAGAAAAAAGGATAAAAGAATAACAGGAAAATGAATATTTTGGATGCCTTAAATGGATGAAATAATGGATGCCTTAAATTTACATAACTCATTAAAAAACAATTCCATCCTTATATATTCTTCCATTTATTCTTGATAGCTCTCTCTCTCAAGGGTTTTATTGAGGTTGGTATAATATTTTTAGTTTTTTGTTTTTGTTTAATCTTAATGGTAATTTTTTGTTCGCTTTAATTTTAATTGGTGATTCTCAATAATGTTTCTGATACTGATATTTTATCGTTATAAATTGCTTTGAGTGGGATTTATTTGTGCAGATAGCCTGTACATATTGTAAATAGAGAAATAAGTTGGAAATTCTATAACATCCAGAATGCTTGACAAAGGACAAAGAGACAGAAGCAGTAAATACAGTTCGACATATGGATCTGAGAAAGGTACGTCTTGAATTTCAGTACCATGGACAGTTTTTTTTATAGCAGAGTGAAAAAAAAGTTAAGTTTCAGAGTCATGGAACAAAAGTCCATCTTCTTTCTTTAATCATTAAAAAAAAAATCGCCTTCTCGAATCTTCTTTAAACTAAGGAAGAGGGAGAGAGAAAGAGGGGGGGGGAAGAGAATCTGTGTGTGTGTGTGTGTGTGTGAGAGAGAGAGAGAGAGAGAGAGAGAGTTGCAATTGTTGTGTACCATGTGAAAGTTTTTATAGTCATGCTTGTATCTTGATATCAGCCAGCGGCTTGTGCAAGACTTGAATAGAAAGTATTCTTGCCTAAGTTCCCTGAGAGATATGCTATCATCTTTGTAATGTGATTGGAAAAACAATTAAAATTTGAATCTCAATGTTGCAATTCTAAAAGATTTCAGGCTTAGGGACAGGAAAGGAGGTAGTTTGCAATAATTCTTGTAGAGTCTTCATTAAAGAAGGTATTTGTCTCTGGAATTAAACTAATTGATCAATTGATTAATCATTTAAAACTAATGAGACATGGTGGCACAGTGGTTAGAATGCAGTACTGCACTGCAGGTCACTTCTGCTGACTGCCAGCTGCCAGCAGTTTGGCAGTTCAATCCTCACTGGCTCAAGGTTAACTTCCATCCTTCTGAGATTGGTAAAACGAGGAGCCAGACTGTTGGAGGCAATATGCTGATTCTGTAAACTGCTTAGAGAGGGCTGTAAAGAACTGTAAAGTGGTGTATAAGTCTAAGTGCTGTTGCTATTTTAGCATAACAAGCTTGGCATTAAGTATGGCCAGGAAGTTACCAATTTGTGTCTAAATTCCAAGACAATATACTGATTAGGAAAAACAAAGATTGTTCTGGCACTTTAGACATTTTGTCATTATGACAAAAACATTTATATGATGGTATGTGGGAGATACCTCCCACCTATCTTGGGAGATGTAGTGGGTGGGGAAATGCTGCCTAGGGAACTATCAGATAAGAGGAAGTATAGTCAAAGAAACTGAGAAAGAATTTCCCTAATTTATCAGGTGGTAAAAGAGATGGCAGGAGTTTTGTACTTTCAGATTTGCAGGATTTTATTAATGTAGCCTTACAATAAAGTAGAGTTAATTCATCTGAACATGTTTTCTGTAGACTACCTGAGAAGGCCGAGATCAATCTTGGAAATCTAACAATAATAATTTACTTTAATATCCTAATACTTTCTGTAAACGATTAAAAATATGGTTATTCTCCCAGACGTTGGGATTGGATAGTTGTTGAGTTTCTACAGTTGTTTTGCATTGTTTTGTTTCTGTAGTGATATTGAGTTCCCTCATGCCTACAATCACTTTGAATTGTAAGCCACATAGAATCACTAAGGTTGGGTGGCCTCAAAACTTAAATAAATAAATGCTTCTTATAATAGGTAATTACATCCATCTGGCATAATGATTGAATCCATATATCATGATTAACCCTAACCCTGTACTATATCTTTGACTTCAGTTTAATGTCTTATGGAAATCCAGTTGTGCTTTATAAAACATTGGTGTGGTGTGTGGTGGAAACCCAAACAACTGTAGTTTATTCAATTAATCATGTATGAACACAGTCTATCTTATCAGTATATGCAAGAAGAGAAAATCAAACATTATGAGTGGTCCATTTACCCAAAACTATATACCTGAATTCTTTATTTATCTTGACATAGAATAAATAGTAGTATGCTAATGCAAACTTTATATTTATTAGTATACAATTAATTAAGGCACAATAGTACATTATGAGAAAATAAAACACTGTTGCTTCTGTGTAAAAGAAAGATCATAGGCTAAAGACTAGGTCACATCGGCCGACAGATGCAAAACATATGTAAAAAGGACACAGCGGACGAACAAATTTTCCATCCATTGTTATCTGCTTTCAAAAGTGCCCCAAATTTGCATAAAGAGAACGGACAACAACAGAAAGGAACGGACGTGGGGAGGACGTAGCAAGGATGTTAAGCGGATGCTCAACAGAAGCCTAGCGGATAGAAGCGGATGACACATCCGAAGGGCTTCTGTGGGAGAACAGCGAAGCGGACACGCAGCGGAAGGAGCAGATGCGTAGCGGATACCGAGCGGATACAGCGGATGCATCATGGATGCCTAGCGGATGCCTAGCAGATGCAAAGTGTTTACTGCGCATGCGGGGAGGATGCATTGCGTCAGCCCCGCGGATATAAAGGGAAGCAGCTCGACGCAGGTCACCATTCAGAGGAAAGACCTGCTGCCAGACACATCTTCAGCCAACAACCATGGGGAAGAAAAGGAAGCCTGTGCCTACTCCTGCCAGTCCTGGCAAGGACAGGGCCACCATCCCACCCCCTGGCGCTGACTCTGCTTCTGCTGGGGCTTCTGCTGCTGGTGCTGCTGCTACTGCTTCTTCTGCTGCTGGTGCTGACTCTGCTGGTGCTGGTGCTTCTGCTTCTGCTGGTGCTGCTCCTGGTGCTGGTGCTTCTGCTGGTGCTGACTCTGCTGGTGGTGTAGTGGTGCTACTGCTGCTGATGCTGCTGGTGTGGACCAGCCCCTAGGACCTCAAAGCCCTACTGATGAGGGCCCAGAAGGCCCTGCCAGAGGGAGGAAGAGGCAATCGCGCGAAAAGGGGGAGAGGAGACAGTACTCCATTGCAGAGGAACATGAGGAGGAGGTGCTCGAATGGCTGAGGGAGAACGAATACCTCTGGCGGAAGGGACACAGGCTCTATTGAGACACCAAGCCGAAGCAGGCGACTTGGAGAGAGAAGGCGGAGAGCCTGGGCTACACTTTGGTTGTCCTCCTGGGGTGGTGGAAGCACATGCACAACTGGTACGGGAAGCTGCACCTGAAGAAGTCTGGCCAGGCCTCGGTCAAGCTGACGGACCGGGAAGACCTACGTGATGGCCAAGTGCAGCTTCTTGGAGGGTGAGATCCACCACCGAGGAGCAGCCCCTCTGTCAACCCTCTCTCTCAGGCAGCCCACAGACAGCCAGTCCTCTTCTGGCCAAGAGTCAGCTCCTGTGTCCAGGCAGGTATCTTTGGAGCGCCCCACGACGGAGACCCCCCTGACAGCTGCATACCCCATGCCGGAGCACATGGAGGATCCCCTGACACAGATGGAGCAAGAGGAGGCTGTGGCACCAGAGACCAACCCACACCCACCCCCAGCTCCACCTCCACAGAAAGCAGGCAGAGAGGCAGACTGGAGGGACAGAGCCACACTGTCCTGCTGGAGATAAGAGACACCATCAGGAGCAGCGTAGATCTCCTCTCTTGGCTGGTACACTTCGAGATTCCATCCTCTTAACAGAAAGCCCTTCCTTACCTACGTGAACCAGACCCTCATGGAAATGCCCGAATCCCAGTACCAGGTGATCAAGGAGAGGATCACAGGTCTTCTGCACCACCCTCCAGGCCCAGCTGAACCTGCTCCCACCCAGTCCAGGTCTGCTACTCCACCCCAGGCGATGTCACAGCCCTTCCAAGGCTTTCAACAGCCCCTCACCTACCAAGGCTATGGATACCAGGACTTCCAACAGCACAGGCAGCCCTTCCCAGTCCAGGCACAGGTTCCTTGCCTGCCACAGATGCCACCGACGCCATAGATGCCACTGACACCACAGATGCCACCGATGCCTCACCTCGCTCAGCTGCAGACCAGACAGCCCCACTACACTCCTCGTTCCTCCACCCCACAGCCAAGCCCGGCCTCAGAACATCTGTCATCAGTGTTGGGACTGACATCCCATGTCCTGGAGGAAGGGCCTCTCAACATCACGGGACTGAGCCAGCTCTCTGAGAGCTTCCTGCACACACCATCCTCTGTTGTCCTCTTGGGGCCAGGCACCCCAATGGCACCTCAGACCAGCACTCCAGCCACTGCCACCTCCACAGCCCCTGGACCCTTCACCCCTGAGACCATGGGCATGCCTCAGAGTGACTGAGAACAGTGCCAGAGACTGGGTTGTTACCTGTTGACTTTATCTTTGCTTGGGACACTTTTCTTGGTTCATTTTGCTTTTTTAATAAAGTCCTACAGTTTGTTATTAATCAAGGTTATCTTTGCTTCACACACTTGGTTCAGTTCTTTTACTTAATAAAGTCTTGGTGGAAACTTTTAGAAATGATTTAAGCCTTTGCATGCTTGTGGGATGGGTAAGGATAGCTGTGGGATGGGTAATAACTGTGGGATGGGTAATAGCTGTGGAATGGGTAATAGCTGTGGGAAAGATAAGCCTCCAGTGCAAACATAGTGGGACTGTATGGTCCACCCTCCCAGGTGCCACACCGATGGCCCTTTATTATCAGTAACAATTTAATCATTCATCAACACATTTCAACATAAACACAACTCTTTATTAAATGCCCTGTTCATTGTAGGGCCACTCAACATACATGGCCCAATCTCATCGGTGTGATGAGACAGGCTCAAGGAAGCATCCATTAAGCATCTACAATCCTGTCTTGCCACTCCACTGCTCCAGCTGGGGAGTTGCACCAGTGTTTTAGGAGGCTGAGCTGCTTCTTCCCTTCAGGTGAAGCTCTGTTGGAGCCTGGCACATCCACAGTGTCTATCAGGTTTCGTCCTTGCCTCCATTCACCAGGCTCCATGTCCCCATTGCCTTGTTGGCGGTCCACGAGCCTGTTCTGCAACATTGGGTAGCGGGTGCGCATGAGATTGTGTAGGATGCAGCAAGCTTCCACAATGTTCCTCATGGTCTGTGGGCGATGCTGCATGGTGGTGAGAAGTACCTGAAACCTGTTGGCCAGGATGCCAAAGGCGTTCTCCACCACCCGCCTTGCCCTGGACAGCCTGTAGTTGAAGATCCTCTCTTCATGAGTGAGGTATCTGGAAGTGTAGGGATTCAGGAGGTAGGCTCTGAGGGAGAAGGCGTCATCCCCCATGATGAAGTAGGGCACATCTTGCGTGTCGTTGGGCAGGGGGTCTGGATCTGGGAAGCCCATGATGAGGTTGCATTCCAGCCCCTCCTTGAGGTGACTGGCGTTGTATACCTGGGCATCTGAAGCTGACCTGTTGCCTGAAGCATCGATGTACATGAACTTGTAGTCAGCATCAACCATGGCAAAGAGGATGATGCTGAAGAAGCCCTTGTAGTTGTGATAATTGGACCCTGAGTTGGCTGGAGCTTTGCAGGCCACGTGCTTGCCATCTATGGCTCCAACGGTTTGGGGGAAGTTCCACTTCTGATACTACTGTTCTGCAACTTTCTTCCAGCCTTCTTCAGTGGTGGGGCACTGGAGGAGCTCCTCCAGGTATTCTTCGGTGATGGCCTGCACCACTTCTCTGACCACAATGCTGATGGTGTTGTGTGGCACCCTCCAGGCTTACTGCATGTTCCTGCACGTGTTCCCAGAGGCCAGGTGGTGCAGAGTCAGTGCCACCTTCAGCCCAGGGTCCAGGGTGGCCCGGAAGTTGGTGTTTGCCTTGGTCAACCTGGGTCTCAGCCGCTCCACAACTTTGTCAAACATGGCTGGTGGCATCCTCTTGAAGTGCTGGAATGCACGAGTTTCTTCGTTCCTCAGCTCCACCATCAGCTTGTCATACAGTCCATACTCCGCTCTTCTCGCGATCCATCTTCGGACCCACACACTTCTTGGATGCCTCCTTTTCCTTGCGTAGAACAGGTGAAAGAGCCTGAAGAGGGCTTGGCACTGCTGTAGAATGATGGCGGCTACCAAAAGGAGTGTGCGACAATCTATGGTGGAGATGACTGGATGATGTGGAAGAGCAAGAGCAAGAGCAAGGCTGAAGAGGTCTGCACAGCAGGGCTGCTGGACTGAAAGTGAGATCCAGGTGATTTCCTCCCCCTTTTTATAGGAAATATCGGTTTTCCACTAGGTGTCCTTCTGCATCCTCTAGACATCCTCCAGACATCCTAAATATCCGAGAAATTCGAGATAACCCCTATACAAACGGTTTTTCCATTTTAATGCTTTATATGCGAGCTGCATCTGCTTTCATTCTTTCTATGTCCATGCTACTAACACTGTGCGGACGTTCCGCATCCGTTTCGCTTTCTCTTTCCATTTTCCGCTGGAGCAGATGTGAGTTGTGTGGATGCGCAGCGGATGCTGAGCGGACACAGCGGACGTGTAACGAATGATGACGGACGTAGAACGTTTGTTCCCCGTATGTGTCGCAGATGTAGAACGGACGTGGCGGAAAGTTCATCCGCTCAAAAAGTTTTGTACAGCTCAAAACCTTTTGAGCAGATGAAATCTCAGTGGATGGATGCTGGATGGATAGAACGTATGAATCACGCATGCAGTGTGTACAGAATGGATGCATCGCGTTAACCAACGGATGGTAAGCGTTTTTCTCCGTTTTACATCCTCTTTCCATCCAACATGGGCTTAAGTTATTGCTGGCCTGTGGTTTTGATGTGATTGGGAAAATAAACCTGGCTCTCAGATTTAAATATCACAATAAACTTAATTTTGTTAACTTTACTCCCTTGGGAAAATTGGAAAGAAAACCAACTGTTCAGCAGCATATTTATTATTTAAATTTGTAGGGCGATTGGCTTATTCAGCAAATGTAGGCACTAAACGGATAAATAGCTGTCTTTGCATTGATGTGGCATATATTTGAAGAAAACCCCACCACCACCACCTAGTAAAGAACTATGAGGTAAACCTAATCCTTTTTCAGATAAATATTTTGTTTTTCATACCGGAGGATACCCATGTGAACAGTACACAGCAAAAACTGAAGTCAACTGAAGACAACACAAAGACTATAATAAGTAGGCTGATTATGGCAGGGGTCCCCAACCACCGGTCCCCGGACCGGTACCAGTCTGTGGATCATTTTTTACTGGGCCGCAAAGCTTGGATGCCGCCATCTTGTTTCGATGGCGCTTCCGGGTTTTTGGTTGCTTCCGGGTTTTCTGTTGGAAAGTGCTTCCGGGTTTTTGGCTGGAAAGTGGCATTTGGGTGCTGAAGGAATCCTCGCACTTTAGTTTCATCAAAGGGGGGGGGCGGCTTCGAACGAAGAGCCGTCCCGATGGCCGTGGAGTCTCGCGTTACTGAGGTACCGGTCCGTGGAAGAATGAATAATTGTGAAACTGGTCCCTGGTACAAAAAAGGCTGGGGATCACTGGATTATGGTATACAGATTTTTGTATCACTCCCTCCAGTGGTGGGATTCAATTTTTTTTACTATCAGTTCTGTGGGCATGGCAGGGGAAGGATACTGTAAAATCTCTGACTGGAGATTTTACAGTATCCTTCCCCGCCATACCCACAGAAGGCAGGATTTGCTGGTTCTCCAAAGTACTCAAAATTACCGGTCAGAACTGGTCAGAACCTGCTGAATACCCACTTCTTCCCCCGAAAAAAAAATCAGTTGTACAGAATGAAGAAATTCAGTTGCTATTTTAGTTTTTAATGGTAGGGCAGCCTAAATGAAATGTATCTTTTGTGAAACAAATACTTCAAATTATTTATATTATTTGGTTATTAGATTTTAATCTTATTTTTATTACTTTATAAACAACTTGAGGCAGTGGACATACTTAATACTTTTCTCCACAACAACAATCTTGTGGGACTGACACAGATTGACCACTTCAAGGTCATCCAGCCAGTTTTCATTTCTCCTGATTTGTAGGTCAGCTCCTCAACCACTGTAGCAAACTGGTTCTCATATGAACCATTGTTATTCCATTGCAGAGGTGGTATTCAGTAGGTTTTGACCAGTTCTGGAGAACTGGTAGTGGTTCTGGAGAACTGGTAGTGGAAATTTTTAATTCAGGGAACCAGCAAATACTACCTCTGGCCCTGCCCCCATCTATTCTCCGTCTCCCAAGTCCCAGCTGATCAGCTGGGTCTTTTTTTGTTGCCCTGCACAGGAGAACAGAGCTGGAAAGCAGGTTAAGTGGGGTAGGGAGGGAATGGGATTTTGCAGTATCTTTCCCCCAGGAGTGAGGTGGGAATGGAGATTTTACAGTATCCTTTCCCTGCCACGCCCGCCAAACCACACCATGCCCACCAAGCCATGCCCACAGAACTACTAGTAAAAAAAATTGAATCTCACCATTGTTCCTTGGAGTATATGATGAGGCTGTGTCATGCTGGGAAACCTGAGTAATCCATATCTGATGTGTATTGTCCTTAAGCCCTTTTTCACATCTCTTCAATACTTGACTAATCCCTTTATCATGCATGTAAGAAATCATTAAGAAGTTCAGTTGCTAAGTAATTTTTTTGCTAATTAAACAAGCTGGCATAAGAAGTGGAAGATTAAACAAAGTAAGACAGTATTGTCTTACAAAGTAAGTAAGTGCCGTGGTTAAGTCCTGAGATAGAAGTAACTTGTATTAAACCCTTCTGGAAGTTTTCCATAAAAGCAGAACTTTCCTTCCTCTCTCTTTCGAATAACCTTTAATCTTCAAGTCAAAGATATGTATTTGAACTGCTCTTTTTCAACCCTTCTCTGCAAAGCATATGTTATGGGCCCTGAGGCTCTGCTCAAGAAGGTAGCATCTAATTAAGTAAAATAAATTTGCTTTGTTAGTTTTGTATTGATTTCTGTCTTTGTGGCATTCAAAAATAAATTTAAAAATCTGCATAATGATCCAACTGGATATTTTTCTATATCTTTCATCAGGTAGCAGTGGCTGGCTGAGATTCATTTCTCTGCCTAGAAACCAACCTGCACAAAGACAAAGTATTTTTATCTTATCCAGGCTAGTTCACTTTACACTGGCAACAAGTCTTGGTAATGTCAATGAATAAGTAAAAGAGGTTAAGAATGTCATCTTCCAGTTTAACCTTCCTCAGGTCACATCTTAAGGCCGTGTCACACTGCCCAACGGATGCAAAACGGACACAACGGAAGAGAAAAATGTTACATCCGTTGTATCCGCGCTCAAAAGGGGCAAAAATTTGCATAATTGGAGCGGACAACACAGACACGGGGAGGACGCAGGGCGGATGCAAAGCGGATGTGGAACGGAAGCACAGCGGGTGGCGCATCAGCAGGGCTTCCGGGGGGCCTCAGCGAAGCGGACGCGGAACGGAAACAACGGATGCAGAACGGATGCACAGCGGAAGAAGCGGATGCACAGCGGAAGCCTAGCGGATGCACAGCGGAAGCCTAATGGATGCCTGGCGTTAATTGCGCATGCGGGGAGGATGCATTGCGCAAGCCCCCCGGATATAAAGGGAAGCAGCTCGGAAGCAGGTCACCATTCAGAGGAAAGACCTGCTGCTGGACACTTCGAGTTCCTTGCCTGCATGTCTGCCTGCAAGCCTTGCTGCTAGCCTGCCTCTAAGCCTGCCTCCCAGCCTGCCTCCCAGCCTCCTGGGCAGCCTCCCTGCCAGCCTTGCTGGCAGCCTGCCTTCCAGCCTCCCT
>BLBF01000004.1:8525255-8542060 GCA_015471245.1 Laticauda colubrina | reverse complement strand
TGTGGGATGGGTTAAGATAGCTGTGGGATGGGTTAAGATAGCTGTGGGATGGGAAGGGATACCTGTGGGATGGGTTAAGATAGCTGTGGGATGGGTTAAGATAGCTGTGGGATGGGAAGTGATACCTGTGGGATGGGAAGGGATACATGTGGGATGGGTTAAGATAGCTGTGGGATGGGAAGGGATATCTGTGGAATGAGCAGGGATACCTTTGGGATAGGTAATAGCTGTGCGATAGATAAACCTCCAGTGCAAGCATAGTGGGACTGTATGGTCCACCCTCCCTGGTGCCACACCTATGGCCATTCATTATCAATAATAATGTAATAATTATCCACACATGTCAACACAAACACAACTCTTTATTAAACGCCCTGTTCATTGTAGGCCAACCAAACATACATGGCCCAAACTCATCCGTGGGATGAGACAGTCTAAAGGAAGCATCCATTAAGCATCTATTATCCTGTCTTGCCACTCCACCACTCCGGCTGGGGAGTTGCACCAGTGTTTCAGGAGGTTGCGCTGCTTCTTCGCCTCACGTGAGGCTCTGTTGGGCCCTTGCACATCCTCAGTGTCAATCAGGTTTCGCCCTTGCCTCCATTCACCAGGCTCCATGTCCCCATTGCCTTGCTGGAGGTCCACGAGCCTGTTCTGCAAGACTGGGTAGTGGGTGCGCATGAAATTGTGCAGGATGCAGCAAGCTTCCACGATGTTCCTCACAGTCTCTGGGCGATGCTGCATGTTGGTGAGAAGTACCTGGAACCTGTTGGCCAGGATGCCAAAGGCGTTCTCCACCACCCGCCTTGCCCTGGACAGCCTGTAGTTGAAGATCCTCTCTTCTCGGGTGAGGCATCTGGAGGTGTAGGGCTTCATGAGGTAGGTTGTGAGGGAGAAGGCGTCATCCCCCACGATGAAGTAGGGCACATCTTGCGTGTCGTTGGGCAGCGGGTCTGGATCTGGGAAGCCCACCATGAGGTTGCTTTCCAGCCCCTCCTTGAGGTGACTGTCGTTGTATATCTGGGCATCTGAAGATGAGCCGTTGCCTGAAACATCGATGTACATGAACTTGTAGTCAGCATCGACCATGGCGAAGAGGATGATGCTGAAGAAGCCCTTGTAGTTGTGATAAGTGGACCCTAAGTTGACTGGAGCTTTGCAGGCCACGTGCTTGCCATCGATGGCTCCAACGGTGTGGGGGAAGTTCCACTTCTGATACCACTGCTCTGCAACTTTCTTCCATCCTTCTTCAGTGGAGGGGCACTGGAGGAGCTCCTCCTTGTATTCTTCGATGATGGCCTGCACCACTTCTCTGACCACAAATCTGATGGTGCTGGGTGGCACCCTCCAGCCGTACTGCATGCTCCTGTAGGTGGTCCCTGAGGCCAGGTGGCGCAGAGTGAGTGCCACCTTGAGCCCAGGTTCCAGGCTGGGTGGGAAGTTGGTGTTTGTCTTGGTCAACCTGGGTGTCAGGCGCTGCACAACTTCGTCAAACATGGCTGGAGGCATCCTCATGAAGTTCTGGAACACCCGAGGGTCTTCGCTCCTGAGCTCCACCATCAGCTTGTCGTAAAGTATGTACTGCGCTCTTCTGGCGAACCATCTTCGGAGCCAGACTTTTTTTGGGTGCCTCCTTTTCTTCCCGTAGTACTGTCCACAGAGTCTGTAGATGGTTTCGCAGTGTTGCAGAAGGATGTTGGCTGCCGAAAGGATTTTTTCGCAATCCACGGTGGACATGACTGGATGCTGTGGAAGAGGAAGAGGCAGATGAAGGCTGCAGACGTCTGCACCGCTGGGCTGCTGGTCTGAAAGTGCGAAGCAGGCGAGTTGCTCCCCCTTTTTATAGGCAGTGTAGGTTTTCCGCTAGGCATCCTCTAGGCATCCTCTAGACATCCTTAATATCCGAGATAGATCCCCTCTGCGAACGTTTTTTCCGCTTTAAACGCTTTGTTTCCATTCTGCATCCGTTCTGCATCTGTTCCGCGTCCGTTCCGCTTCCTCCCTGCGTCCGGGCGGATGCGCGTTGCGTGGATGCGTAACGGATGCCTAGCGGATATAGCGGATGCGTAGCGGATGCGTAGCGGATGCGTAGCGGATGCATAACAGATGCGTAGCGGATGCAGAACGGACGAATTGGATACATTTTCCGCGCAAAAGTTTTAAGCAGCCTAAAACTTTTGGAGTGGATGAAACGTCTATAAACGGATGCCAGATGGATCGAGAGGAAGCCAAACGGAGGCAGTGAGTACATCGCGTTTTCGAACGGATGGCAAGCTTTTTTGTCCGTTTTACTTCCTCTTTGCATCCGTTGGTGCAGTGTGACAGGGGCATTAGGTCTGCAGAAGCTGACTGGGAATTTTTACTCTTAGAATAATTGATACCCTTTGGGGCTTTTCTCCCAAGGCAGATACAAGCTTTAAATGAATTATTTTCATCAAAGCAATACGAAACATGAGGATTAAAGTCCATTTCTTCATTTGCTGCATTCTTGGTAACTATAAATATATTCCTCCAGCAGCTAATCTTTCCATTAAAAGAAGCATAGTGCCAAAGGAAATTTCACATCTTTTTTAATGTTACTACAGTAAAATATGTGTTTCTTTGGGCCTCTGTCATGTCCCACTAATGTGGCACAAAGCTCTGCTAATCATTTTAAAGGACACATGCTTATAACATTGGCTTTGCCCATTCTGAGTCTGCAGCTGAAGCTCTATTTAACTGCCCCAGTTTTTAAAACTTACTAAATTACATTTAAAACTGCTATTTCCCGCCTGTCCCAATACAATTTTTGCTCTCGATGCAAAGTGATGTGTTTTGTCAACAATGTGGTCAGAACAGAGCTCAGCATCTATTTGTTACATAAGTGTGCTGTGGTCACAGCCCTCCCCCTCTGGTCCCTGGGAATTGTCCTCCATGGCCATCTTGTCCTTAGGACCGATAGGGACACCAGGCCTCCATATTTAACTTCGGTGGGGCCTGGAGTGGAGGATGAAGAAGTCTTAATTGCTACTGGTATTTTGCTACTGGTTGGCTGCTGATTGCTACTGGTAGGGATGGGCTCACCAAGACTGCTCACGAAGCTTCTGCATCTCTTCCAGGCTGTTAAAACCAGAATCCCTTCTCATGTGAAGTATCTTCAAGCTTGCTTAAGGGCGATGGAGGAGAAGGAAGGAAAGAGATGCAGCTTCGGAAGGATTTCTTCCAGAACCTGCATGTTCTCTTCTGGCCTCGAGGTGTCCCCTGATGCACCCGAGTCCAAGTTCCAGCTGTAACTACTGCAAACCTCTGCCAAAATCAGCACTTGGTTAAACCCAGATTTAGTTCACCACAATTCAGGGGTGGGATCCAAAAATCCTAGCAACCGATTTGCTGGCCGGTTGCTGGGTGGGCATGGCCATGGTGGGCATGGCCTACCAGAACTTCCTGTTTCTGGCTTCCGGTGGGCCTCCAGAGCTCGGAGGAGGCCATTTTCGCCCTCCCAAGGATCCAGAGGCTTCCCCTGGGCATCTGGGAGGACAAAAACAGCCTCCCCCGGGCTTTGGAGGCCCTCCAGAAGCCAAAAACAGGCCTGTTTCAGAACTTCCAGAAGGCGCGTTTCCCCCCCTCCCAGAGCCTTCGTGCAGACCCTGCACTTACCTCCATAAAAAATGGGCCATGTGGAGACTCCTGGGATGGGAAGGGCGAGGCCAGCCGGTCATTTGAAATATCAGTTCGGCGGTACTTTAACATCCGGTTTGCCCGAACCGGTCTGAACCAGTAGAATCCCACCCCTGCCTCAATTTGTTCACCTGCAGGAAAATGGGCAAGCTTAAGTCAGGCATTGCACCTCTTCTGGGAAGGAAGCAAAGGATATCTTCTTGCCAAGGAAAAGGCCAATTCTTAAATATTCAGGGTCTTTTTGTGGGAGTGTTTCTGGACCATCGAACTAGGTATCCAGTACAGTACGACATCACTTGAAACACTGCTCCCATTTTCCCGGATGGAATTTAGAAGGAAAAGGTTTTGCAACACTGAGTAATAGATAAGTGCTACATTGTTGACAAGCGCTATTATCACTAAACTAAATCTTTGCTATAGTACATGCCTGCTTCTCAGCCCTTGCAACTTCCAGAGTAGTGGGATTAATCTTATGAGGAGCAAAAGGGTCTCACAACCGTATCTCACTTTCTCCTTATGCTCTTCCCAAATCTGATAATTGCTGATCTCTAGGCTGCCAGGACCGGGTGGGATGGCAAGAGACATCTGTGTGAGGGCTGCTATTAAAGTTGGTTTTAGCACTCTTGTAAACCTGTGTTTAAAAATAGCCTGAAATACAACTGACAGATGGGGAGGCAGAAGAGCGGGCGTAGAGAAAGAAGAGAGTCATTGTGTGACCTCTGCAGTGCTTGTCAACTTTAGACATCAGTTTAGCACTCTTCTTTAAAAATACCTGACAGGAGCAAGGAATGGTTACTCCTTACAGTGAGAGAGTTTTTCTACCTCACATCATAGCTACTCACTCATCAGTCATTTTTCAGGATGCTTTTACATTAATTGGCATGATTCTAGAACAATATTATTCAGGATTACACTACACCCAAGTGCAAAAAAGCCTGATCTATCAGTGGATATCAGCTAGCCAGACTCTCTTTGAATGTAGTCCTTCCTTCCTTCTTTCCTTCCTGCCTGTCTTTCTCCCTTCCCCCCACATTACAGTATATTTCATAAATGTGAAGAAGTAAATATGCCTAATAAGCCTCTATGTTCCTCGCTAAAACAACCCTGTGAGATAGGTTGGGCTGAGACAGAATGACCAGCCCAAAGTAACCCAGCCAGTTTTCAGATGTATTTGCACCTTGTTTGTACAAAATCAGAACATAATGGCTAAATCTACCACTCTTGATTCCTCTCCAGCTACATTCCACATTTAGAATGATCCGTAGTTTCCCTTTTTGATACCCTTAAACTTTCCTCAGCTTCACTTACCAGCCTCATTATTAGGGCAGGTGAGAATTTGCTGTCAAGGCAGCACAATTCAGGTTAGCACATTTTTTTGTCATCGTAAGGAATGCACATTAACACAGCTGTGAAGAAGAGCTCTGCAGCATGCATTTATTCTACACTGGTGGTTTAGATTGGATCTTATTCATTCTTTCATTCACTTTTTATTTAGTTTACTGCCCAAACTACATTGTTTCTGAGTGAAAACAGAATAGTACAGGTTTTTTTTCCTGTCAGGTTTTTGTTTATTCTGCTCCTTCTCAATGTTCATTTATGGCCATTTGTATGAGAACAGACAGAGGAGTTGGACCTGCCCCAACTTAGACATTTTGGAAAGAGTGACCCTTTAGTCCATTTGATTGAAAGGATAGGTTATTTTACTAAAGTTAAGTGGTAGCAACGAAAGTAAAGCTGGATCTGACTATTCCACTATTCCTGTGCAAAGGTTACCCTTACCCTTTTTCTCTTGCCCTCCCCCCCCTTTGACCAGCCCAGCAGTATCCAATAGGATGCCTTTTGGTTGTTTTGGGGTGGCTGGGATGCCTCTCATTGCAGCTTTGTATTCAATTGTCAGGCCAGGTGTCCTTGGAGGCTGGTTCATTCTGGTTTGGCACCTCTGATTCTCATGAACATGTCATCCCTCCCGCCATTTGTTTTCTGATTCTCAGGCCCAGAGTTGGTATTCAGCAAGTTCTGACCAGTTCTGAAGAATCAGTAGTGGAAATTTTAAGTAGTTCCGAGAACTGGCAAATACCACCTCTGACTGCCCCTGCCCCCATCTATTCTCTGCCTCCCAAGTCCCAGCTGATCGGCTGGGTCTTCTTTTGTTGCCCTGCACAGGAGAACGGAGCTGGGAAGCAGGTTAGTAGGGTGGGGAGGGAATGGGGATTTTGCAGTAACCTTCCCCCTGGAGTGGGGTGGGAATGAAGATTTTACAGTTTCCTTCCCCTGCCATGCCCACCAAGCCACACTCACCAAGCCATGCCCACAGAAATGTTAGTAATTTATTTTGAATCCCACCACTGCCCAGGCCTACATGATACAACCCCAAATTCCTTCCCCCTCCCTTGTGATTTATGGCAGGATGCCAACGAAGTGAAGAAGCTGAAGGTGGCAGACCTGACGATCAGTTTGGTTGCTTCTGATTTAGGAAATGCCAAAACTGTTCATTCAACTTCTGAAATGAGTATCTGCTGGAGGAAAGCCTCCTATGTGACTTGCATTAATTTCTGCCAGGTTTTCACTGTTATTACTTCTTTCACTACCAAGGAAAGCAGCAGAAATAAATACAGAAATGAAAGGGAAATTCATTTATGCATACCCAAGGAAAATATTTGGTATAATTCTACTTGAGAAGGTAAAAGAGGTGACAATGAATAAAATTTGAGTACAATTTGGGATATGTGGTACACAAGGTACTAGATGTTGCAGACCAGATCTTTTTAGCAAGTTTGTTGTTTTAAAGAAAATGTATAGGAACAGTCCTTTGAATTATGGAATATTCATTCAAATATGGAGTTAAAGGTGAATGTTAAATGCAACAGAAGCAGTAAATAATGGAAGTAAAGCATTGTGATAATAAATGGATGGCTTAGAAATTGGCTCAAGATTGAGCAGGGAATAAGACAAGGATCTGTGATGTTTAACACATTTATGAATAAATGTCTAAGGAATGCTTGTGTTAATGATGGGGACATGAATGTGTGTGTGTGTGTGTATTCTTATATGCAGATGATTCCAAGAACATAAAGGATTTCCAGCAAATGTTAGATAAATTATACAATACACAAAGGGGAAGGAATTGAAAATTAATGTGTCAGAGACCAAGGTAGTTGTATTTTGACAGGGGAAATGGAATAAATGATTGCAGATTATACATAAATGGAAACAAAATAGAGCAATTCAGTGAATTTGTGTACTTTGCTCGTTTATTAAGGTGTATTAAAATGAATAGAGAAATTTTAACATGTGCAACTGTTGGAAGGTAGATTATAGATGAGAGGTTAGTGCAGGAAAGACCATTTGGCTAAAAGAAATTACAGTGGCTGCATTTGGGTGTGTTTCTCCCTTATTATGTGAAAGTGAGAATAGGGGTATAAACAGATATGTAAAAGTAAATTGAATGCAATGGGAATGGACTATTTAATGAACGTGCATGGGAGAAGAAGGATAGGCTCAAGAGTGAATAGATGATGAATGAACATACAAAAATGAGCCAAACCACCTCATTAACTCCTTTTGTATTGGTTATAGAAAGGGAATTTTAATGAGGATGAAACTGTAAAATTAATATACAAAGATGGACTGAGTGAATTGAGGGGAAGATGAAGAATGAAAAGGTGGTGGCTGATCAAATTAATGACATTTTCAGACAGTGTGTGGTGAAAAAAGTAAAAGGCAATTATGAATCAGTGTATGGATATGAAAAAAGCAAGATAAGAAGATATGGAAAAATAAAATTAGTGGTATTGGTATAAGCTACATTTAATTAGATTTTCCTTTTCTCTTATTTCATGCCTTTAATTTCTTTTGCCCAGTATTTCCTATCTTTTATGTGCTTTCCAAAATATTGCTTAACCTAAAGGAGAATATTATAATACAGGGGTCTCCAATCTTGGCAACTTTAGGACTTGTGGATTCCCAGAGTTCAATTCCCAGAGTTGCTAAGGTTGGAGACCTCTGTTACAATAGATATCACGTACAATAATACAAAATATAGCAAAGATAAAGTCTCCTTTTGTTCAAGTTAAATTCCTTATAACTTCGTGAACACCTCCATGGAGATTTTTTGGCTTCATTAGCAAAGTGGTTTGCTACTGCCCTTTTTCAGGATATTTTTTTCAACATCCCAATCTAGTTTACAGCCAAAGTATTTCCCAGACATTTTCCATCCCAGTCCTGACCCCATTTCCCTACTTTCATCTATGCCTTCACAAAACCCTGCACTTTCTGCCTTTTGCTGACAGGCAAAGTATAAGTTTAGTTTGTATTAACAAATATGCATTTCAAATATTAGATTTTTGGTTAAGATTGAAAAATAAAATTAGGAATGGATTGTTTTGAAAATCAATGGCTTTGAAGTATTGTGATAAGATTCTTCCCATACATATACTCATATTCTGTATGATTAACATTTAGCTTCTTGTAAAGATAAGTCAAACTTCATAGAAAGTGAATGTCTCTAGTCAACCCCATATCATGGGGGTGTGATTATGCCCACCGTCTGGATAACAATAAAAAAGGAAACAAAAAAAGTATAGCGGGATTTCAGTTCTTCGGCAAGTGGCACCCGCCCCTGGTGAACTAGATTGTGTAGAGGCAATTGTTGGTGCTTCTAAGTAAAAGGAACTGACAGCCCTAATCATTCTTGTAATTAATTTCCTTATTGGGGTTATTTGAATTACCTCCTGAATATTCATGACTATCTCAGCATTTTTCCACTCTTCATTTGAAGTAATGTATTCCTATGTTTGATAAATCAACTTTGGAGGTGACATTTCTTCTCCAGCATCAAGACTTGGCTGAAGCAGAAACAGAATTCAGTAGGATATAAATTCAGAGCATTTTTGCCATTATAGAGAGAATAGCTAGGGTGTCTGATATCTTCTACTTCTGGACATCTGACCAAATGTCTTTCCCCCCCCACCCCACTTTGTTCACCTAAAAGCTTCACATCAAGGGGAGAAGCAGAAGCAACTGAAATACATTAAATTAAGAAGGAGGAGATCCTCAGGATTTGCTCACTACCCGTGTTTCCCTGAAAATAAGGCCGGGTCTTATTTTCTTTTGGGCCCAAAAATAAGCACTGGGGCTTATTTTCAGGGGCTCTTATTTTTTCCCATGTATAGGAGGCCATCGCTGTGAGGCAGGGGTGGTAGAGCAGCCCCATGTGCCCACACTGGCTTACCTAAAAGTCCCCACAGCCAGGCCACCCCCAACACCTGACTCACCTATGGGTGGCAGCTCCAGCAGCCCTCTCCAACTGGACTCCATGCGGCCACTGCCCCCAAAATAAGACCTACTTAAGAGCTTGTGCAGCAGGCTGCCCACCCATTCTGTCTGGTTGCTTGCTTGTGGCCACAAGGAGCAGGCAGAAGAAGTGGGCTGGCAGCCATGTGGGCTCCTGCTGCACATGTCTGCTAGTGCTGCAGCTCCAGCTCCAGCACCATCCCACCTCACGTTGTGGTTGTGGCACTGCGAGCAATCAGAATGGGTGGGCGGCCTGCTACACAAGTTCTTAAGTAAGTCTTATTTGGGGGTAGGGCTTATATTAGGTATACATATAAAAAAGATGCTAGGGCTTATTTTCAGAATAGGTCTTTTCAGGGAAATTCTATAAGAATTAACTGGTCTGTTGAATTTAGAACCTTGTGAATGTATCCTTATGACAAGTTGCTTGAAGAAGAAGAAAGAAATTATTTTAGACTTCAACATAGTTGCTAATAGACTGTGTTATCCAAAATAAGTTAATATCCATGGATTTTTGTGAGCGCTCCATCTTTGAAAAGGAAGAGGGGAAAGAAATGAAAAAAAAAAACCTTAGTTAAAGGAAAACTCTTAGATTAAAGAAAAAAATCATTGTACTTTTTCAATGAAGTTGACTGCTTTTTTGAGATACCCTACTTTACAAGCAGGAACTGCAGGGTTTGTTCTAGCACTAGTCTATGTTTTGTCAACAGAGTTTTTGGCTAAGACGGTTTTTGATTCAGGTGATACAAATAACCTCCCTGCCCAACCCAATCCTGCTCTCCCTTTTGACACTTTTCTAACCTCAAATATGGGATGTGGTTTTGCAGTCAAATTATGATATTAATAGAATAACAGAGTTGGGAGGGACCTTGGAGCTCTTCTTGTCCAATCCCCTGCTCAAGCAGGAGACCCGACACCCATTTCAGACAATTGGCTCTCCAGTCTCTTCTTAAAAAGCCTCCAGTGATGAAGCTCCCACAATTTCTGAAGGCAAGCGGTTCCACTGGTTAATTGTTCTCACTCAGGAAATTTCTCTTTAGTTCTAGGTTGCTTCTCTCCTTCATTAGTTTCCATCCATTGCTTCTTGTCCTGCATTCAGTACTTTAGAGAATAGGTTGACATCCCCCTTCTTCTTTGTGGCAGCCCCTTAGATATTGAAACACTGCTATCATCAGTGGTGAGATTCAAATATTTTACCACCAGTTTGATAAGCGTGGCTTGGTGGGCACGCTTTGCATGCATGCACACACTTTGTGTGCGTGCATGCGCTAAACATGTACTTTGCACAGGTGCAGAGGCATTCTAACCAGGGGTGGGATTCAAATTTTTTAACAACCGGTTTTGTGGGCGTGGCTTAGGTGATGGGCGTGGGTTGGTGGTCATGTTATTGGCTGGGTGTGGCCAACTCAATATCACATCGAGGCACATATCTCCTTGCCTGGCCTCTCATCACTGTGGGGATGCTGCAACAGTCCTAAGTATGAAAAATGGTCATAAGTCACTATTTTCAGTGCCATTGTAACTTTGAATGGTCACTCCACACAACTAAAGTACCAGCAAAGGAGGGAAAAAAACCTCCAGAGACGTTCCTGAGACAGGAAGTCTAGTCCTGCCAAGAATGTAATAAGGGTTAACTGAGAGGCAGTTTCTGTAAGCAACACCAGAATGTTTCCTTCCTGCCTTCCTTATAGGATTAGGCCAGTAATTTCTTCTAACAACCGGTTCTCCGAAGTGCTTAAAATGTTAACAACCAGTTCTAGTGAATAGATGCAAACTGATAGAATCCCACCCCTGATTCTAACTCACCTCCTACAAGCCTGCATGATCCCCATCGCTTCAACAGCTGCCGCGCAGCACTCTTCTGTGCTGCACAAAGCAGCTGCGCTTCAAAAGCAGAGGATAAAGGAGAGTATGGGAGCCCAGGTGGGCAGGTGGGCCCAACAGCAGAGCGACAGAGAGAACTGGTTCGGTCTTCACTGCTCGTCGCTGCTATTGGCTCAGCCGAACCAGGCCAAACTGGTAGAATACCACTACTGGCTATCATGTCAGGCCTATTCTTTCTTTTTATTACACTAGATATACCCAATTCCTGTAACTGTTCTTCACGTTTTAGCCTCCAACCCCCTAATCATCTTTGCTGCTGTTCTCTACACTCTTTCTAGAATCTCAACATCTTTTTTTATATTGTGGTGACCAAAACTAGATGCAATATTCTAAGTGTGGCCTTCCTAGTGCAATAAAAAATGGTACATGTTAAGGTAATTCCCCGTTAGGAGAATGAGCGCATACAGGGAGACGTATAGGGAGTAGTGTTGGAATAATACACACAGAGCACACAGATACACTGTACAGTAAATGTAGGTTTTTTTTACTTCCAGAAAGGTTTAAGCAAAGTCCAAAATAAGCAATCCAAAGTCATTCACAGGTAAAATCAGTCAGTTTGCATCCAGGGATGATCCAAATATCAAATTCCAGTGTCAAAAACAGTTCAATATCAGACTTACATTAAATCCAGTAATATCAGCCAATTAGAAGAAATGGAGCAAGGGCAATACTTTCCAACAGAAGGAAACAAAGATATACTCACACTCTCTTCTGAGACTCAGACTAAACAACCCAGGTTTCTGGCTCCATCTTATGGCTATTTGAAAAAACCACACCCAATTGCAGTTTTGCATTTTCTTAAAGATACAGTTTTTAAATGTTTATCCTTGTTTATATATTTCTAGCCCAAATAGCTGTTAGGTGACTTATATTCCTAACAGTACGAACACCTCACATGGCCTTGATTTTAACCCTCTGTTAAGGCAGCCTAAGATTGCACTGGCTCTTTGGCAACTGCAGCACACAGCTGGCTGATATTTAAGTGGTTGTCTGCTAGTATTCCTAGATCCCTCTCGCAGTTACTGCTGTTGAGTTAGGTGATTTATACGCGTTCATTTGGATTTTCTTGTCTTAGTGTAAAGCCTCACTTTTCTCTCCAGTGAGATTCATTTTATTAGATAAGGCTCAGTGTTCAGGTCTGTTGAGATCTTTGTGGATCTTAAGCCTCGTCTGGAAATTTTATGAGTTTCCCTTCTACCCTCTCTTCTAAATTGTTTATGAAGATGTTGAAAAGACAGGACCTTGGGCCTAAGACAGGACCTTGGGGTTCCCCACTATATACTTCCCTCTATGTAGTTCTCAGTACTATATGTTGAGTGCAGTTGGTCAGCCAATTATTAATCTATCTGGTGATGATCTTGTCTAACCCACATTTTTCTATCTTATCAAATATTTGTTTCTGGTCTATTTTATCAATGCAGCAAGAACAAGGGGGAATAAAATGCATTCTAAAACAGAAAAATCTTCACAATTTCTTATTTCTTCTTACTCCGTCCTTTCCTGCTTACAATTGGCCTAGCACCAGTTCTGCTAATATGTATAGACCCAATCAGCATTTTCCTCCATCTCCATAAGTGTGGGTGAATTTTCTTGTCACTTCTTTGTAAAGAAGAAACATTCAACCACCCACTCCTAGCTTGGTGCACAGCCACCCATGTTTATTGTGAGAGCAAAGAGAGAGGTTTAGTCAGAATACCCGTGTGGTGCTCTGTCCTGAATAAGTTCTGTTTGAATAAAACCTTTAATTGTAATGTCTTCTTTTATGTCAAGTGAGGATAACCTCATTTCTGAAAAGGTTTGAGAATTCTGGCACTTCCTATATTCATTTTGGGAAAGAACTCCTCACTACAGCTGAAAGGAGTTAATTGATCCATCCTCCACTACAAACTCTCTGGAGAACCAAGGTCGAATATGTGTCCGCTTAATGCTGCACTCTTATTTCCCATCATTGATTGCCTGCTTGACATAGTGAAGGTATTAAAGCAGAAGGTGGGCGAATAGAGTTCTAGTTTTCCCCTTGGAAAACTAGAACTCTAGCAGCAGCTGCACCCTTGACAAAAGAAAGCTACAGGAGAGCCTTAAATAGAAAGGGTGGAGAATCTGAGCAAACAAGCTTTCGGCTCCCTGCCTTGTTCTTCCTTTTCTTCTAGTTATTTCTGTCTCCCCTTCCTCCACCCTGCCTGCTGCAGCCTGAAATTACAATGTTACAAAATGTTTTTATGATGGGAGATGTTATATTACAGGCAAAGCAGCAATTATAGAAGCAAGGATGAAAATTCAGTTCTAACCAGGAGGTTGAATGAAGGAGAACAGTGTGATGGTGGATTTGTGTGCTATTAAAGATATTATTGAGTAGGACATACGGAGTCCAAACAATCAGCAAGGTCTTTTGTAGCTTCCCAACTCTTCTTCTTCTTCACAGCTTTGTGGAAGTAATCTTTGTGTTGTATTAATTGGCAGAAAGAAAATGCCATTTAGATTTCTCATCTCAGATGCCAAAATGACTTGGGCCAAACCTGTTGATATTTTTGATAGTACCCATTGCATGCCAGGCAGCATATGCACCATCTCATCATAGACACCAAGTTTTTTTCAAAGAGGTTCCAGCTTTTATCTAATCTACTGCTCAGCTCAGCTAAAGTACAGTATACCTTTCAATATGCAGTAGACCAATCTTCCCTTAATGGTATGGGATAGAATATGTCCTCTTTTCCAATTTCGTTAGCTTCATTTGAAAGTTTCTGGAGATCTCTATCAGAAGACTATCTTCCATTAGATGCTCTTAGGAATACTGACCATGCTGAGATATTAAGAAACATGAGTGTTATTTTGCCAAAACTCACTCTTAACTATGAGCTGAAGAACCTTCTTGGATGAGAAGTGAAACATCTTGAAACAAAAACCAGAAAGTCCAGTTGCCTCTTAAAAAAGCCCCTTTAGGACAACGATGAGCTGGATGACTGAGAATCTGCATGGACATTCACTCTTACCAAGCAATGCTCCTTTCTTTGGATGGGGGGAATTATGCAATTCTCGTACTTTTAATTACGCAGCCAGTGACTATACTTCTTATGGACTGTATATCTTGTAGACCAGCATTTTTCAACAGGGGGACCATATGACCAGGGGTGGGATTCAATTTTTTTAACAACCAGTTCTGTGGGTGTGACTTAGTTGGTGGGCATGGTTTGGTGGTCATGTGACTGGTTGGATGTGACTTGGTGGTCATGTTATTGGCTGGGTGTGGCCAACTCTACATCACATCGAGGCATGCATCTCCTTGCCTGGCCTCTCATCACTGTGGGAATGCTGCAACAGTCATAAGTGTGAAAAATGGTCATCAGTCACTTTTTTCAGTGCCATTGTAACTTTGAATGGTCACTCCACACAAGCAAAGGACCAGCAAAGGAAGAAAAAAAAACCTCCAGAGAAGTTCCAGAGACAGGAAGTCTAGTCCTGTCAAGAATGTAATAAGGGTTAACAGAGGCAGTTTTTGTAAGCAACACCAGAATGTTTCTTTCCTGCTTTCCTTACAGGATTAGGCCAGTAATTTCTTCTAACAATTGGTTCTCTGAACTGCTTAGAATGTTAGCAACTGGTTCTGGCAAATAGGTGCAAACTGGTAAAATGCCACCCCTGCATATGACCTCTTGGAGGCTTTAGGGTGTTTTAAGAGCCACAGGTAAAAAAAAAAATGTAACAAGGGCCATGATATATGCTGAGTGGGGCCCAAAAATGTGTAGTGTGTTATATTGCAAATAGTGTCTTGTTGATCAGAAAACATACAAGTTTCTGTCTTCTGTCCATATATGATAATGGGACATGGATGTGGAGGCATAGGAGAAAAATAAGGTTGGAAGGAGGCCATAAGTGAAAAAAGGTTGAGAAACAAACACTGGTCTAGACTCTGGAACATTGGGATGAACCTCCAGTGTGGAGAAGACAATATGTCTATTTACACTAACTTGATAGTTCTACCAATAAGAGGACCATACACGAAAGTTATTTTATCATTTTGCAGTTTTATTTTAAAATTCTTGAAATTTAACATTCCACAGGTATTAAGAATTTCACCACAAGAAGAAAAGAATTCTACAAAAATATATCGTACAATGCACAAGGGGCAGAAGAAGAGAGACACAGTGGCCCCGCACACATGCTAAAGGTTTCATAAATATTCCACTCCCATGAGAGAAACTGCAAGTTTACTGTCACATGTTACAAATAAACACACACTTACTCTGCCACAAGTAGCCTCAAGTCGTGATGGGTTTCCATGGCACATACAGCAAAGGAGGCATTTGTTACATGTGACAGTGATGGAAGCGGTGGCAGAAGAGAAATTGCTTGCCCATAGTTGCCCTTAATTTAGTAGCCACACTGATCTTCCTTTAACCATGCCTGCTAATAGTTTCTCATCCCCACCCTCTGCTTGGCCATCTCATAGTGTTTCAGGAAATAGACCATTTCACTAAAAAAAATAAATGCACAATTATACTGTGATGCTGTATTTCTAATGCTACGCTTGAGAGAAAATTGTGCCATTAAAAAATAATTAAAACTTCTTAATGCTGATGGCAGAACTCATTCTTGACTGGAACCCATGCTGAATCTCATGCTGGTACCCCATGCCTGACTGCCCACTTTTATTTTAGATGCTCACATCAGTTGCTTACATGGAAATGATAGCAACACAAGACATTTGTCACAAATGAGGAAGTGGGCTAGAGATGGGCATGGAGGAATTTAAAGAAAAAAAAAGTCGGAGGAAAGCAGTTTTCACCACATTCTACTACTCTTTCCCTGTTGTCACATTGCTTTCTCCTCTTCCCTGAAATATTTACCTGCACGTCTTTAAGCCTTTCCTCACTTGAATTTTGTTGCAGCACAAACATGCTCTGCAACCCCCTTTTCAACATCGATTGGCTAGTGTGGGAATATTCTCCCCTCTGGTCCTTGAACACTATTTTTATATCGCCTTAATGTCATAGAACACTGAACTGCAACCATCTAGGAGTGGTGATGGGCCTGGTGAAATGGGACAGAGGAAGTCAGCTCCCTGCTGCTTCATTGCACAATTCTCCCCAGGACTCCAGCTCCTGGCTGCTTTTGAACCTGGGTTTAGTGCTCTTCTGGAATGACACGGAATCTTTGCATCAGGAAGCTTTTAGTACACCCAAAGAACCCAAGTCAGTTTTGATAGATAGCTAAACCTGATGGTCCTAATATTGGTTAAAATTCACTTCCTTGCCAGCCCCAATGTTAAAGAGAGTGGATGATAGTTGTTTTCTTGCCAGGGAATGATCTTTGCTGGAAGTGGAGAGAAATAAACTAGAGGAATTCTCTAGTCCTTGTCCTTAACTTGCTCTGTGTACATTGTAAACAAGGACAGTTTCATTTGTTGATCAAAAGGCTGTGCTTCTGGGAAGATAAGAATCACCAGTAGGGTACCAAATGTTATGCCATTATAATTTTCTGTTGGCCCAAAGGTAGCCCTTTAAGTTGATATGAGGAAGAACTTGCAATCAATCTCTTCCCTAACAATGGACAGTTTGTCATTGTTGGAATGACTGATTATTTACCATGAGGGAGGTATAAGAGGAATTTAAAACTGCAGATGCAATTGGGGCAGAGTCAGAGTGAAAAAAAAACTTTATTGTTTTACCATTTATAGTGAAGGGCAGCATAGAAATTCATAAATGTGTAACTGGGATCCATGGGATTTTTAGCTTCTTCTCTTTGTTCAACTGAATCATTGTTCAGAGATGCAGATTTAGACCTAGTGCATATATAAATAAAAAACAGTTATTGGGGACTTCCAAGGGAAAAAATGGTGAACTGAAGACAGCTCTGCAAAAAGCAAAGCTGATGGCCACAGTGGAAGAAAGAGCAGATAGATAGATAGATAGATAGATAGATAGATAGATAGATAGATAGATAGATAGATAGATAGATAGATAGATAGATAGATA
>BLBF01000004.1:8482289-8525245 GCA_015471245.1 Laticauda colubrina | reverse complement strand
ATAGATAGATAGATAGATAGATAGATAGATAGATAGATAGATAGATAAAGGAGAGGAACTGAGATCACCCATAAATGCTCCAGACAGTTTCCTTCTACAAGGAGACTGCACAACACTAGTGCTAATGGGTTTAGCACTCTGGGAATAGCCATCTTGCTCAAACCAGTCACTGCCTTTGAAACACTAAGTTTGTATACTTCCTTTTCTAATCACTTTCAGACATTGCTTCTTAATTGGTTTTCAGCTGTTGGGATCTTTCGATCCACATGTTTTATAGCACAGGCTGAGTTTCCTTCAATACTTAGCAAAATAAATTTTAAACATAGCTTAAGGGCCTTTTTTAATGGAATGAAAAGAAAAAGGTGATTAAAACTTTGGTTTTTGAAAGTTACAAACAGTCTGAGGGACCAGGTAAATTTGAAGTAAGGTTTTGGAATGAGATATAAAGAATCCTTCCTTTGGGAATTAAAATAATTGGATAGACTTTAAAAATTGGGCACCAGAGAGAAGAAGAAAGAAGTAAAGTTTACAATTGAAAATGAACCCCCAAACACAACTTACTAAGGCAAATGAAGTGAAGCATTTTAACCCTGAACCTACTGGAGGATATTTTTGAACTATGAACACAGAAGCTAATTTTAAGGTGGTCTGTCTCTGTAGATAGTGTTTAGAACAGGGGTTGCCAACTTTTTAGACCTCAGGGACCACCAATCTCATAATTTTAAATCCCAGGGACCACTAACCAGTCCTGTGGGCATGGCCTAATTTGTGGGTGTGGCTTGATGGTCATGTGACTGGCTGGGCATGGCTTGTATGTAAATATTCCAAATATTTATATAAATATTGATTTTTTTTTATATTAAAAAAAAGCATCTTTTACCCAAAATCAGGCAAAACAGGCAGGCAGATTGAGTTGCTCACAGATTCATTCAGAGATCTAGATATCTGCTATCGGCTAGCTCAGTTGGTCACATAAAATTTGTTTGCTATGAGTCTGCACTGAATAATAGAATCCTCAGTTCTAAGAGAGGTTTGGCTGTGCTTAAAAGCAGAGCCAAAGATCTAAAGACTAGCTAGAAAATAAGAAATCCAACCATTTCCTGCTTCCTACCTAATCTAAATCTCCTGGCACAGCAGAACAGATGATGGTCAGAAAAAGGAAAAATAGCAATTTAGCAGGCAACTTTGCCGGGTAAGGAGTGAGTGGGTAGGGAGGGTTCCTGCGGGCCATGTGCAGCCTTGTGTTTCTGCGCAGCCTGGATAAATTGCTTTGGGGAGGGGGTGCTCTGGGGATGAGATTTCTCTGCGGACCACCAGAATTTTCTCACGGTCCACCAGTTGGCGACCACTGGTTTAGAAGATGATACAGAACAGGAACAAGCATTACTTGGCATGATTGAGACTGATTTCAAAGTGGATAAAAAAAAATGATAAGTTAGAAGAATGACATGGAAAAATATATTACACTTGACATATTACGAAAACCAGTTGATGCCTTAATAACTAAGAGAGATGTAGAAATAATAAATTATGACCTGGATAATTTTCCTATACTGGATTTACAAAAGAGGTTTGTTAAAGCTTTAAAGAATTTTATGAGAAGGGACAAAGAAAAAATAAAGAAATCAACTTCTAGGTTATTATTTGAAGGGACTAAAGATGAAGATTGCTGGAGGTGAGAAAAAGGAATATAAAGTCAGTTTATTTAACCAAAATATTTTTTTTGTTATTTCTGGTAATCCTTAATGGGCTTTTGTTGATGTCAGGACTGAAATTACAACATTGTATGGATTTGTTTATTATACCCATGTTTCCCTGAAAATAAGACCCTGTCTTATATTTTTTGCCACCGAAACAGGCAAAAAAAAGGTCTTATTTTTGAGGGATATCATCCACTGATTAACCTCACTTCCGTGTGACACCCCCAGTCTCCTTTTCACTGTCAGAGGCCTTCAGGAATGTTTTCTTCATAACCGGTAAGCCTGGCAAAGCTTTCCTGAAGGCAAGCTCTGTTATCAGCTGCAGAGGCCTTCGGGAAATCCTTGCTGGCCTTGCCAGCTGCAGAAGAAATAGGCCAGCAAGGCAGGTGTCAGGGTGTACCAGGCCTGGCTGCAACTGTCCGAAGGTAAATAGTAGGGCAACTCCACCTCCAAGCTTAATTTTTACCTTGCAGTGGGCAGGGTCTTAATTAGGGCTTCTTTTGGGGGGTAGGGCTTATATTGGACACATGTAAAATTCAAGCTCGGACTTACTTTCAGGATAGGTCGTATTTTTGGGGAAACACGGTCGATAAGAGATGGGTTATGGGAAGAAGAACTCATGTGTTCTACTTTAAAAGTAGGTGATAAGTTACTAAACTGTTTATACTTATTGGGATAAATTAAATTATTTAAAAACACAATTATTGGCATGAAAACAAATAGACAGGAAAAATATTACAGCATCATAACTTTTTCTTGGAATTGTAAACCCAGGTGGTTTTTGTTTCATGGGTTGTTTGGGTCCCAGTTGGCATTTGCCTGATGCTATCATTACAGCTCTCATATCTGTAATATGGCCAACAAGAGAATTAGCACCCGACAAAGAAATCCGATTATATGTGGCAGGGATAGAAAGTACATTCATTGTGCATTGTAACCACCCCCATTGGGAAGCTCTGTGCAGTTATGCACTTACAATTAACAGCATTTAATCTATTATCACCGATGCAGAGGCCAACAAAAATAAATAATGACATAGAAGGCTCTTAGGGTTCCAATGCGGTAAAGTTAAAGAAGCTTTTTATGGAGCTGTACATACCGTCATGAAGGCAGAACTGCATACAATATGAATGCATACGGGAAAGTCATTCTCTCATGACCAGATCTATTAGACCTCAGTCATGACCCATCACAGTAATCATTGTTGGTTTCTTTTCTCTCCTATTAGGCAGGAAAATCTCTTTACTTGTCCATTCCAAGTACAAACTAGAGAAGGAAAAGTCTCCTTCTACTCCTCTGGGTCAAGGCAAGGCCAAGAGGAACCATAATGAAGATGAGATGACACCACCCAACCAAGGGCTTCCACCACCCATTTCCCCTGGAAAACCTTGGAACAGCAGATCCAGGGTTTGTGCATACTTTGCCATGTGCCAAAATGATGAATGGATCCAAACAGGAATAAATGAATGCTGGCTGCTGCCCACAGCATGGTTTCTCCTCAAACTCACTCACTTCAATTTTCAGTTTTGCCTTAGCCTGCTTGTTTCCTTTGGTGGCATCTCTGCTTTGCCAACCAAACCATTTCCAGTATTACCTTCTCCTCTTCCTGCTGGGAGAAATTATTTTAGAACAACTTGGCTGGAATTTTTGCAGCTGCTCAGTCTCTTTTCCCCATATGAATAACCCATTGAATGCTAACATGGACTGTGTTTAGCCTCTTAAAAGTAACACTTGAGTTATTTTAAGCTACGAGCTGCTTGGAAACTGGGGATAAAATTCTTCTATCTCAGGTGACTGGAGAATCAGTGGAATTCCAATTATTACCCAAGAAAGTACAACAAGGAGTGAAAAAGGAATTTTAGAAAGAAAAAAACATTATAGTAAAAGACGTTGGATTTTGAACCAGTTATGTTCAAACAGCTAAACCAACTGTAGTACTGGTAAAAATGAGTCAAAAAGCCCTTAGAAACAGATACAGTATATAGTTATATATATATTGGCCAGGCTTTTTAAAGCTGGCTTAAAGTCAAGCAGGCATTACCAACAGGACAGGAACAGCTCAGATAGTAAGCACAGAAATGCCCTTAATTACAATGAGTCATGTAGAAGATTCCCAAGGGACAGAATCCCAGGCTAAAGATTTTTGCATTTTCCATTTCATTTGCTAAAACATCTTTAGTCAGACTTGTTGACATCACTCTATTTTAACAGCATGAGGATTAATATTTTTAAAGGTTAAAGAACACAATTTTGTTGAGGAAGAACCCTCATCTTCTGCAAGCACATATCAAGGAAGGAGAATAACAGACATAGAAAAGGTAAACATCTAAGTAGTTAAGCACCCAACCAGTTTTTCATCTTCTCTCCCAAGATTTATATCAGCACCATTTTTTCTTTACTTCCAGTGATGGACAATCTTAATAATATTTCTACCTGCCTTTTTCGTGCTTTACTTCACATGCTACAGCACCATCCATTCCAACGTCTCTATAATTTTGATGGTGGTGGAGGGATTACATCGTATGCGTTGCCAAAATAAAAGCAGCTTTGTGTACACACATTAAAATATGACAGTTATAAACAAGCTGAAAAGAGCTCAGTTAATTTATTTTGGCGTATCAAATTTATGCAAACAGAATACAGTTATGGTGGGTGTCAGGGTTATTTTTTGGTTAATAAGCATGCCTGGGTGGTCTGTAGTTTCCACTAGGAATCTTGGTAGTCAAGTTCTAACTCTGTGCTATTGATACAATTAATAAAATATAGTTTTATAGTTCCTTAAATAACTAGGTGACAATCCCTTTGCCCCAAACAAGCAGAAGGGATCACTAAACTTCATATTACTGCATAAAAATAAACTATAAAGTTATTTCACTTGAATAAGAAATGTATGCTGGCATTATTATGGCAATTAATTCTTAATTTAAAAATAGACGTAACTCCATACTGAAATAAATGGCACTTGAAAATAATTTTCTGTGCATCATATATCCTTAAGCAGATGAAAGAATGCAAACATTTTAATTGTTATTAAGTATACTACAAAGAAAGGAGAGGGATCAAACACAAATAACAATGGCAAGTTTCCTTCATTTCTTCCTTAATTAAAATAAATTGACAACAGCCCACCTTCCCATCCTTCATTTTCATTACTACAGGGTCCCTATACTCCTTTGATTATTTGGTGATTCTGAGAGTGGAATTCTAAATGCAACAATGCAGTTTAGTTCTGAGTGAGTGTTCATAGGGTAGAAATGACTTGAGATATGACATGTTATGTATGCATTTTTCTCCAGAACTGAAGAGGACTGGTTAAATCCCAAATACCTGGCTAGATCTCCATTCAGGCTGGCTTCAAATCTCAGATTCCACTCAGATAAGTGTGGGCCACTCTTCTCTTTCTCACCTCACAGAAGAATTGTGAGGCAAACATTGACAGGGTGACACCTACTCATTCAATGAGTTTCCTTGGGAAAGAGCAAGATATAAACATTACAAATGTTTGTACAGAGTATCTCATAACTATGCAATCTGGTATCTGGGAAGATGGGTATAAAGGAATCTGCCCCTTGTGGATTTATCACAGAAAATCGGCTTTATGTTGGAAGCTCAGATATAATTACCAGAGGAGCCTTTGATAAAGAAGTTGTGCTTGTCAGAAACTGAAGTAATAAAAAGAACATATAAGTGCTTCCTTGGGGCTTTGGAACAGATGCCCATATTTAAAAAAAAAACAGATTTTGGTTTTGTCCCGCTTATACAACACAGTTCTGTAGATACTGTACAAAAACTATGACGTTGGCATTGCAAGGAAGTAGCTTTTTATCCTAAGAAGAGTCAGACTGCTCAGGTAGCTGGTCTGTGCTTTAAAACAAAAACAGACCCCAGAAGGCTTAATGATGAGCCTAAGGTTGAAATGTTTAGCAATGCAGTGGCTACATGTGGTTTATAATCTTTGGCTTGCTCATCTTCAAATCTCTACCTGAAACTCTCTCTCTACCAGTTCCCTACTTGGAAGGGCACAATACACACTATATATATATACCACCTAGCATGATCAGCAGTGATAGCTCCATTTTGGAATCTCTTCCTAGAGAAATGCCATTTGGCACTGACTTTACAATGCTTTTGGAGGCCACATTTGTTGCAAACCATAGTTTCATTGGGGGTATCAGGACAGGTAAGTCTCATCCAATTATTGTAGTGGGGGAACTCAGAACTAGAATGAAATGCTACAGAAGGGCAAATGAAGGGGGACATGAAGGAAATGTACCTTCTTGGCACCATAGCTATAGCAAATAATGTGCTTAAAAATTCAAGAATAGACAGATGGTATGGGTTGCTTACATACTACAGTGCATTAGTAGTGCAGAGGAATTACCTTTCTGCAGTTAGCAGTAAATTTAATTAATCAGAGATTTTACATATACAAAAGGAACAACACTTGCTGCTATCAAGAAAATATTATGTTTATGCACAAAAAGGTTCTGTTTAGTGGAAGTTTTAGCAATATAAACACACAATTTCCTCTTTTAATTCCTCAATAGCTAGTTTTCTGACACTGAGGGAAAAGACATAATTCCACTATATTTTTAAGACAAAAAAAAGCAACTAACAAACCCCAATGCATTTTTGTTCTGCTGTCAAAACAAAGGCTTCATTGGGTTGAAGAGAAGCTATTCAGAGGGCCATTAATAGCTTTTCACTTATCTCCCATTCATTCTCATTATGAAGCAATCAAGCATACCGCACCTGCAGCCAGGAAATATTTGATGGGAGGCACAAGACCCCATCAAAGCTTCAGTTATGGTTAGCCTGTCATCACCAGACAGCATAGTCTTGCAACTGTGTCACTAAAATAGCCATTGGCTTGTCTGTTTAATCGGTGTTCTCCGATTATCTCTGGGCAGAGGTTTTTGTTCTGTATCAGTAAAGTATAAACAAACAGTGGTTTTCAGAGGAAAGAGGATGCCCTGTAAGTGGCAGATTTGGATTAACCAGTCCTAGGTTCAGTATGATACTTGAACACAATTTAAAACAAATGAACAAGGGACGGCAATTCTAGATAAAAGGTTAATCTGAAAACCACTATAGGAAATTAAGTGTGTTTGTTACTGACTCTTTGCATCTAGTTCCCCTTTGTTGTACTTTCGCTTCCTATATAGTATGTTGATTCTCATAACCCAGTAAGATCTGCATCATCCCCACCCCCCACCCACCCCTCACTGATACTAAGAACTGCCCTTTTGGAAGGCCCATCAGATCACACGAAGGGGAAGAAAACAAAAGTTGGGAAGGAAGGGAAGACACACAGCATCCTGCCTCTTGGTATCAAGCATGCTTACTAATAAATATCTGTATGCAACTGTTTGTGTCAAGATACAAGAGAGAGATGTAAAAATTATTATGATACTAAGAGCTTTCATCTACTTGTTCCTCCCTCAGGCTTTGCTGGCATGACATTGCCCTAATCCCCATGCACCATGGCGCTTTTGAAAGCCCAGCCTGGCAGGTTGCAACTGAGCTCATTCTTGTTTCTGTCAGGTCCGCAGTGATAATGGAAGGACGTGACACAAAGGGATCCACAATAACTCTTCTGTTGCACCAGAAGTGGCATTGCAGGAGGATGGGACTAAATAAAGGGCTGCCGCTTCTGTGGGACTCCCTCGGAGATTCAGCATTTGAGCTCATTACAAGGACATCAAGCCTTATTCCTTCTAGCACATTCAGTCACAAGTTCACCAGTGGGATCCTGGGGAGACAGAAGTGGAAATGGAGTGGGAGAAAATTAGAGTCATAAATAAAAAAGTATTCCCAGTTCTTAGATGGTAAGAATAGTGTGGCTTTATCTGCTCTTTTGCAACGCTAACATAGCCTGGGTGAGATTATTTCTAAAACCTTCTTAGTTCTCTATAAAAAGAGGTAGCATGTAAGTCATTACACTATGCCAAAAATGATAAATTTTGGGAAAGTTGAGAGAATTTCATCAACTATTACATTTAAATAAATGTACATTAGCCAACATTCTGTTCATGCTTTCTCATTGTTGCATCGTATTGTCTCCCATTTGTTGGAGGAAGCCCCTATATATTGGGATCTTCAGAAAGAGGAAGGATGTAAAACTATCCATGGGTCAAGGAGAGAAACCCCCTCCCCCATGGAGAATGGGCATGGTCCTGTCTACTCATGCTATTCTTATCTATTCCCAAAGAACCCAGCACACCATACAGGGCATCAGGATGGAAAGGTCTTCCCACTGATGACAATAGCGAGGAATGGAATATCCTGATTGGAGGAATGACCTCTGAGGTACCAAGGGTGGAAAAAATCAAATCAAAACAGTAACATAGAAATGGGTGGTCAGAAGAAATCCTTTTATGAAAAATGTTCTCTCATAATATGGATGTCTGCCTTTAACTCATGATTCTACAGGTACGCCTTGACTTATTACCATCATTGATCCCAACATTTCCTTTGCAAATCAAGTTAAGTGAATTTTCCCCATTTTACAACCTTTCTTGCCACAGTTGTGAAGAGAATTTGGCTTCCCCATTTTGACTTTGCTTGTCAGAAGATCGCGCCCCGGGATATTGCAATTGTATATGACATTTGTCAAGTGTCTGAATTTTGGTCACATGGCCATGGAGATGCTGCATGGTTGTGTGAAAAACAGTCATAACTCACTTCTTTTCGATGCCTTTGTAACTTCAAATGGTCACTAATCAAATAGTTGTAACTCAAGTTCTACCTGTATTAATATTTGATTCTCACTGATTAACTGTAATTTTTGATAGATATCCAGCTGCTGTTATAATATAGAACCAAGATCCCCTCAGAAGTTGTCAAATGTATTACAGTATTAGTAGTATTCATCTTCAGTCACTTTTAGCCCAATATATATTAGAGGTCTAAGTAATTTTGTTACCACCTTTTTTCATGGTGCCAGTTAATCGATGATTTACGGTAGCTTACCCAACCCATGATACAGAAACCAATGCATTCTGCTTATATACTATTATACAGGAGTGGAAGTGGGTGGGTTGCATGGGAAATGCAGTCAAGTAATGTAACTTTTGCAAACTCTGTGGCTTTGCCTGGCATATTGGGCTCTGCTTGTGATACCGGTAGGAATAATGAAAAGTCGTGAGATTTCTCTTCCATTATTTGTAAAGGTCATAGTTGCTTTTAGGGATTTTTTTTTTTTTTTTTGGTTACTCCTTCTAGTGAAGACCATTTTTAAAAGCAGTAACATAAGACTACTCCTTTGCCTATATCATCAATGGAACCTGCAACTTTCAGCTTCCTTTATCGTTGCCAAGTTGCCTGAGGCTACTAGGAACTAGAGTTCATCAGAATCCAGGGACATGGCCTGTCCCAAGCCTATCACAGTGAGTCATTATTTCAGGACCATTTGAAAAGTGAGAGGAAAGAGAAGAAGAGGTCCACCATGCAGCACATAGGTAGGCTCAGTGACAGTGGCAGTGAGGGCACTGTTGGAAGATCTAAAAGGCTAAGTTAGGATAGAATCCTCATGAAGAAAATCTATGTGGCTGCCAAGAGTCAGCAGCAACATAATCTATTGCTTTTCAATTATTTTCCTTGAGGTTTCTGAAGTCTTTGTATCCCTATTTTTGTTTTATACCTACAGAACTGAAAGTTATATAAATACAAAAATAGAAAGTCAACCTTCCCTCTCCCCAGTACCATTAATTCTTGAAGGGGTATTTGCTAACATTTTATAACTAAAATGGAACCGGAACACAGTGACAAAGCATAGTACGTACAGATTAAACAACTGAAGCTCTCAGTCTAAAACTTGTCCTCTCTAGGGCATAGTTTTTCAACCTTAAGGTTCTGTGAGACACTAGAGGGGGGGGGAAAATCACTCAAGCACAGCCAATTATCCATCAGTAGACTTTTGATCAAAGTTTCTAGCATTTCTTTTTCAAACTAACAAGTTCCACCGCCTAAAAGAGTTTGAAAAATCCAGCTGAAGGGATGCCACTGCTCGTCTTTTTTTATTACTTTCTGAGCACAAATACTGCTACCTCAGAGATGTCTGTGTAAAATTTAAAAAACGTTTAATATCATGGAATGGAGGAAGAATTTTTACAACTGATCACTTTCATACCACTTGAAAAAAGCCATAGCATAGATAGTGTACTGAATGTGTACTGAAAAGGAGAATTGCATATCTTCCAAGGAACAAACACTTGGGGTGGGGGAAGAATGAGGGGAGGAGAACAAGAATAGATAAGAATGTATTTTGAAAAGAATGAATTAAATTATCATGTTCCCCATCATAGTTTTTACAATTGCATTATAAAATTGACAAACAAAATGTACAAAGTCACTCTCTTTTCCATTGGTTTCTTCCAAACTTTGTGTCAGAGAAAGCCTAGAGTATAAACATTAAGGGGAAACAAAACCTGCACCAAAATGTAGAATCTATTTTGACAAGTGGCTCAAATAAAGGTTTGTTAGGCCTGCACACAAAATCAGCTGCTTTTATACTTCTGAGTTTGTTTGGCTTTTTTGCTCTGATTTTCACTTGTTTTCCCTCCTCTTCTTCTGCCAAAAACAGCGTCCAATTATGGTCCATGCTGTTACTTACCTGTTGAGCTGGAAGGCACTGGACTTCCCTAGACCCTCCAGCTTCTCCAAGCCTTCCAGGACTTGTCCACTTTCCACCATCTCTGGCACAGGAACCTGTGAATCGCTGTAGGGCCCCAGGATGCTGACCGTGGCAGGTGACAGGTCAGTTAAAGGCTGCTGGCTCTCCTGCTGCTGCAATTCACTTTGCTGACTAGAATGGTGACGTCGCTTTTGATTCCGGTCCCAGCTAAGGGAGGTGGAGAAGAGGGTGACCATCAACAACAGCATCCACAGATAACTTCCAGAGGGTTGTTCATTGCTTAATTTTAGAAAAGCATTCCATTATCTTCCTTTTCTTTTGCAAGGACATTATATTTTCCAGTTTTCAAACTATAATTTTGATTGCTGGGAAAATAAAAAACTCACTTCTTTCGCTGACATAGAATTTGTCCTCTTTTTGAATGCGTCAATACTCAAATATCTCAAAGTATTACAATACAGGGTACCAGGGGTGGGATTCAAATTTTTTAACAACTGGTTCTGTGGGCATGGCTAGGTGGGTGTGGCCATGTAACTGGGTGGGCGTGGGTTCTTTCTTTTTTTTGCAGCCCCTCCAGTTTTTTGGTCTTGTGGGCCTCAGGGAAGCTTCCTGGAGGGCATTTTTGCTCCTAGGAAGCTTCCCTGGGGCCCAGGAAGGCAAAAAATGGAGCTTGGAGGAGGCACAAAGCAGAAAGACAGCAAGGGAGATCCCAGCACAGCTGATCACCAGAACAGCTGATCATCGGGAGAGGAAAAAAAGAAATACCTTAAGGAGTGACTGGGTGGCAGAGAACACAGTCAGCGAAGTTGGGCATGCACGTGATGTTGGGCCTGCTCGATAAGGACTGACTGGGCAGGGAGGGGCGGGCAGAGAGAGACTGGGCCAGCCAGTGGCATGATTCTCCATTTTACCCATGAGTAGAATTTGGTATATAGCAATTAAAGGAATTTGTCTGGTTCTTAAAATCTATCATTTAAAAATAGTTTCATTAAAGCTCAGGCATTTGAGAGAGCTTTATCTGAGTTTTTTTTAAGTCTTGTTTTTGTTAATCTTGTTAGTTTTATTTATATATTTAATTTTTTTTATTGTACAGCACTTTACGTATTTGGAACAGGAAAGCAAATAATGAATTTCACCAACAGCATCAATTTACAAGCATAGCAATTTAGAACATGGAAACAGTGGTTTCTGCTTTTCTTTTAGGTATGATGGACAAACCAATTGAAAAACAGTTTGCGACGCTATTTCTCTATATGTTGACCGCTGCAAGGACTGTATATGTTTAATATTGGAAAGAAAAGGCTAGGCCAACTTTTGAAGAGTGGATCTTCAAATTGACCGAATTAGCTGAGATAGCAAAATTAACTGCCTTGATTAGGGACAATAGATTAGACAGCTTTGTAAGATACTGGAAAGAGTGTGTGGATTTTCTACATGCTAAATACAATAACAGCTGCTTAACAGAGGGATTTGAAGATTAGTTTTATGTTTGGGGTAACCTGTTGACTGGTTATTTTTTTAATTTATAAATTGTATTGGTCGATTTGATTGCCAGATAAATAGATTTCCACTTCGGGGATATATGTGTATCTAATATATCATTTTTTCTTTTTCTGTTTTTTTTTGTACATAAGATCCATTTTTTGATTATTAGTGTTTGGTTATGAGTGTTGTCAATCTGTTTTACTCCTGTTTTTCTGTTTTGTATTTTATCTTTGTTAATTAAAGAAGAATATATACATTAGAATGCATAGTTTAAAGTTATAAATTGGGTGCACTTACCATAAAGAAAGGAAATAGTGGTTCCCAAATTCATTTGGAATTGTTCCGTCCGGAAAAACGCGAGATAGACCGGGTTCCAACAAAAACAGTATTTATTTTCAACAATAAAGATAAACGGAACGGTTTGGCTCTAGCCGCGGCAGCCTTTATATACGGCTTGCCTGCCGGCTTGTAGCCAATGACATCGGTTTGATTTAACTGCCTTTTGGCGGTTCCTTTGGATTGGTTCTTAGTGAACCAATCCCTATGCCGGCTTTCTTAGCCAATCTGATTAGAGAATTTGGAGTAAACTATTTTTATACAGAACACCCCTCCCCTTCTTCTGACTCTACTGGACTTGCGCGGTTCATTTTCGCTGGAGACTTCAACCGGTTCGGATGGGGTTGCTGTCTCTCCGGCTCTTCTCCATGGAACTGCCTGGAAGGGTGAGTCAGCTATTTTGCTACCGCTTGAGTTTCTCAGGCCGGTGGTTTCGCCGCTCCCTCCTGGTTTCTCTGGGCAGGTCGAGCTGGCTTGGCTGGCCCCTTCATCTGGATTTTTCCCGCAAGTTTCATCTAACCGTAAGTTTCTTTTTTGCTCTTTTTGATTGTTCAGATGTTCTGGGTTTATTTTAAAAAGTTCTTTATTATTTTCTTGTATTTCCCCTCCCTCTTTGGTTTGTTTTTCGTCGTTTTTTATTATTTGTGGTTGTGAGTTTGTATTTCTTTCAATTTTTCGGGAACGATGCTGGTCTATGTGCCGCTTCCATTCCCTGCCATCGTCTACGGTTAGGCGGTAAGACCGGGGGGCTGTGATTTGTGTGATTGTGCCTGGAAGCCATAGGGGGTCCACAGTGAAATTTTTTGCGTAGACTAGGTCGCCGATTTCGAATGTTCGGAAACGGCTGGAGGAGTCAGGGGGTCTTTCCAATGTGTAATTTGGGTGCAACCTGTCTAATTGCGACCTAAGTTTTCTTCCCATTAATAATTCTGCCGGGCTTTTGTTGGTTATAGTACTGGGTGTGATATGTTGGAGGGTGAGTAGGCAGTTAATTTTATCCTGGACATCCCCAAGGTCCATTCTCTCTAAACCCTCTTTGGTAAACCTGACCATTCTCTCCGCCCTACCATTTGCAGCCGGGTGGGCCGGTGCGGTTAGTGCATGGTGTATACCTAGGGAGGCTAGGTATTGTTCAAATTGGATGGCTGTTAATTGTGGCCCGTTGTCGGACACTAGGACGTCCGGCAATCCATGGGTTGCGAAGAGTTTGTTAAGTTGTTTAATGACCGCCTCGGTTGTCCTAGATGACATTACTACAACTTCCAGCCAATTTGAGTATGCATCTACGACAATTAAAAAAGTATGTCCCCTAGTAGGACCCGCGAAGTCAATGTGGATCCGAGACCAGAGGCCTCGTGGGGTCTCCCAGTCCCTTATGGGTGCTTGTGGTGGGGAAGGCCTGGTTTTTTGACATTTATTACAAGTAGTAACCCAGTATTCGATGTCTTTATCTATACCAGGCCACCAGACATAGCTTCTAGCTAGGCTTTTCATTTTTACAATACCAGGGTGGCCTTCGTGAAGCATACCCAGCACTCTAGTTTGTAATTTAGGAGGGATTACTACCCGATCACCCCACAATAAACAACCTTTTTGAATTGAAAGTTCGGTTTGTCTGGTCCGCAAAGGTTTAAAGTTTTCAGTTTTTTGGTTTTCCAGCCAGCCTTTACCTACCCAGTTTAATATGAGGGCAGTCACTGGGTCCTTCGCGGTAGCTCTGGTGACATCGTTTGCAGATATTGGTAGTTCGGGGCATGTCTCTATCTGCAGGGTGGTCATTGTTGGCACCGGGTCTTCCTCCATCATTGGCAACGGTGCTCTGCTTAATGCGTCTGCATGGGAGATTTGCTTCCTGGGTGGATGCGTCAATGTGTAAGAGTATGCTGCTAGGAATTTTGACCATCTAGTCATTCGCGGGGATAAAATGTTTGGTGTAGGTTTGTTTCCCGCCAGAATTCCTAGTAACGGTTTATGGTCCGTTACGATCAAAAATGTTCTTCCATAGAGATATTCGTGGAAGCGTTTCACTCCGGTGACGATTGCCAGGGCTTCTCTGTCTAGTTGACTATAGTTACGTTCTGTTTTAGACAGAATCTTTGAGTAATAAGTGACGGGTGCCTCTCTCCCAACTGGCAATTGGTGGCTCAGGATGGCACCGACTCCAAACGGTGAGGCGTCGCAGGTTACCATCAATGGAAGTGTGTTACTAAACTGGATAAGAACGGTGTTTGATGTTGATAAATTTTTTATTTTCTGGAATGCTTTTTGCTCTCTATGACCCCAAGTCCAATTAGTTTTCTTATCCAGCAAACCGTGTAATGGTTCTGGTATTGTCGCTTTGTGGGGGAGGAATACGTTATAGAAATTTATTAGACCCAAAAATGCCTGCAATTCCGTTTTGTTTCTTGGCTGTGGTGCGTCTTTAATGGCCTTGACTTTTTTTTCAGTAGGGTGTATACCCTCTCCGTCAATTAAGTAGCCCAGAAATTCAACATGATCAGTCATTAAGCAGCATTTTTCTTTTTTAACTTTCAGGCCGGATTCTCTGAATTTTGTTAGTACATTTCTTAGTCTTTTTTCTAGTTGTGTCTAATCTTTAGCCAAAATCAGGACGTCGTCAAAATATGGTATGACCCCTTTTATTCCATTTAATAGGCGTTCCATGAGGCTTTGGAAAATGCCTGGGGCCACACTCACTCCAAACTGGAGTCTGTTACACTTGAATGCCCCTTTGTGAGTCACTATTGTCTGTGCCTCGGCCGTTAAGGGGTCTACTGGAAGCTGTTGGTAAGCTTGTGCTAGATCTAGTTTAGCAAAATTTTTTCCTCCCCTGAGTGAGTGTAGCAAATGTTGTACGACTGGCACCGGGTATGCGCTTTGTTGCAGCGCATGGTTCAGGGTAGCCTTGTAGTCTCCGCAGATACGTACCGACCCGTCAGGTTTAACCGGTGTTACTATTGGCGTCTCCCATTTAGCATGGTCAACAGGTTCCAAAACCCCTTGGTCAATTAATTTGTTTAATTGTTCCTCTATTTTTGCCTTTAATGCAAAGGGAACTCTTTGGATGCAAAGGGAACTCTTTAATGCAAAGGGAACTCCAAACTCTTCCTTTAGTTTAGACCCCCAGGTGGCCCCTAGATGATTAATCCTTTAAAGGTGGCCTTTAATCGTCTAGGGGCCACCTGGGGGTCTAAACTAAAGGAAATTTGGGTCCCCTGATACCTGCCTAGGGAGCCATCGAAAACGTCCTGGAACTCGTGGATCAGGTTTTCTTCCCAGTCGGTTGTGGCCACTCGGTCTACTCCGGTCATTCCGATGCCCAATGGTGCGAACCATTCGATGCCCAGGAGGCTGGGTCGGTCTCGGTCAACTACTGTCAGAGGCAGGACTTCGACATGCTGCTTGTAGGCGACTCGGAAATGTCCTAGACCTACCACAGGGATTCGATTCCCTTGGTCGTCTTTCAGGGTTAATTTTTGTTTCTGGAGCTCTTTTAGCTTAATATTTGGGACCAGTTGTTTGATTGTGTCCCATGACACCATTGACAGGAAAGACCCTGAATCGACCTCCATCTCGCAGGGGCTGCCTTCGATTTTTATGATTATTTTAACTTTTTCCCCGCTTTCCGTCTGAGCGCTTCCGATAGTGAAAGTTTGATGGGTCTTTTCTCGGTTACTGGCTCGTTTTTTGCGCTGCCACTTTCTCTCAGTTTGTTTCGATTCAGCTTGTGGGGGAGAGTTACTGCATCTGTTAGGGCTGTAATTTTTTCGATTCCTACAGACCTTCTCGATGTGTCCCCTTTTCTAACAAGCTCTGCAGATGGCCTCAAGGAATCTGCAATCGGCTCAAGGGTGGTTTCCTCCGCAACTGGTGCATTCCGGCCAGTTTCTTTTTTCGCACCTTTTTTTGTTGCCATATAGGCGGTGGACCTCATCATCTTCCTCTCCGGATTCTGATGTCTCGTCAAAATCTTCATGGTGTGTGGTGGCGGGAATTTGTTTCTTCCCTCTAGTTAGGCTTGCTTCGTCGTTGTTCGCGTTCATTTGTTTCATTGTGGCCGCTGACTTTTTCGCGGCTTCTGCGGCTGTGGTTTCTGCGATTGCTTCAGCTACAGTTATGTTGGGTTTATTTAGCAACTTGCTTTGTAAATTAGAGTCTTGTAAACCCAATATTACTCGATCTCGCATCGCTTCGTCTAAGTTCAGGAACTCACATGCTCCCCCCAGTTGTCGGAGGGCTGCCACAAAATCAGCGATGGTCTCACCTTCTTTTTGGTCCCTTAGGTAGAATTCGTGTCATTTGATGAGATTTGACACCACTGGTGCATAATGAGCCTTCAACATTTGCTGGAGTTCAGGCCAGGGCATTTGCTTTACGTCTCTGGGCTTCGCCAATGCCTTGGCCATTTTGAATATCGTTGGTCCGCAATGCATTAAGAAGACAGCCCTCTTACGTTGGTCTGAGATCTCTTCCATCTCGTTACTTTCCAAGTACATTTGTAAATGGTCTACGTAGGATTCCCAATCCTCTTCATTGGGGTTGAAGGGTGTGGGCGGTGCATTATTTCCGGCCATCGCTTCCAGCCTGGGTTTCAATTCGCCGCCTGCACAGTCTCGCATTTTATGACGATCCCATCCTCGTCGCCAGTGTTCCGTCCGGAAAAACGCGAGGTAGACCGGGTTCCAACAAAAACAGTATTTATTTTCAAAAATAAAGATAAACGGAACGGTTTGGCTCTAGCTGCAGCAGCCTTTATATATGGCTTGCCTGCCGGCTTGTAGCCAATGACATCGGTTTGATTTAACTGCCTTTTGGCGGTTCCTTTGGATTGGTTCTTAGTGAACCAATCCCTATGCCGGCTTTCTTAGCCAATCTGATTAGAGAATTTGGAGTAAACTATTTTTATACAGAACAGGAATGCTGAGATTTTTTTTGTTTTAACTGTACAAGAAAAGTATATGAGTATTTCTAAAACTCTCTCAGGCTACTTCCTTAATGATAACAGTAACAGTAATATCGTTGAGATTGCTCCTTTCTCTGTAGAAAGTACATTATTATTTCATGGACCTTTTAATTATTTATTCTTCTCTCTCATCTGGAAATTGTGTGGTTCACCACTTTACACCACTATACCCTAGCTCCAGTCTCTCTTATTTCATAAGGATAGTATCTTGCTTATTTCCTGTTATCAGAGAAATATTAAAATAAGCATAGCCAAGTGTCTTTAGTATGTAAAAATCCCTACAGAGAGCTTCTCTTTGTCTACCTCAATTTTAGATTGCTACCTTTGTTTAAGCCTCACAAAATCTATGATGTAATTTAAACTGAAGGCAATTTCCTGACCAGCTTCAGGGCTGAATGGGAAATTGAACCTGGGTTTCCTCTTCCCTCTTAGTCAAATACTTAAACCACTATACTAACCTTGGCAAATATCATATCTTGCAGACATGCATGGATCTACCTACCTGCCTACCTATGAAACAGATTAGGAGGGCATCTTAGAGATTGCTGCCATTGAAAAAAATATGGAATGGATCCCGAAAACAACCTGGTTACTCTCTTGTCAGGAATCCCAGAAAACATTATTTTTATCCAAGTCTACAAATCAATCCTTGTATTCTGTCAGCAAGAATGTATGCACAGAATGAATAAACATCAAATCTTTATGCTGTAATTGTAAAATATGTTTTCACACATTTTGTAATAACTAACTGCTTCATATTGCATCATTGTTATGGAAAAAAGGCAACTTCTACTCGACACATGCTCCAACATCCGAGTGATCCACAGCCACTGAATAAACCTTTCCATCCATATACACACATCCTTTATTTTCATTTCTATGTGTCAGGCAAAAGCTGTCAATATCTCAGCAGCATTTTCTTGAAACTTTCAATCCTTGAGGCTACCGTATTGCCTGAAGGAACGCCTTGATTGGTATCATGTGACACAGATGACTGTTAACACGATTGTCAAAGCTTCCAGATCATGTTTGCTTCCACACATTGCCTAATGTAGCTATAGCTGCCAATTTTCATTCTGATTTCAAGAGTACTGGGCCTAGAATTATGCTAGAAATGCAGGTGATGGATTTTACAAGGAGCTGAGCTAGCAACAAAAGTTTTTTGTTGCTTCCCTGGGAACTGCTGATGACTGATACTGGCATTGTGTTGATACTTGCATTCTGGTGCAGGATGGAAGAAGGCAAGGAATTGATATAAAAGAATTACCCTGTTAGCTAGCCAACCTGCACGCCCACCCATCTGCCTACTTGAGATTTATGAGTTTGGACAAAGCTAGTCACTGAGGAGGAAGATCACCTATGTAACCATAATCCTCAGTCCTGGGGCTGAGCTCCACAACTTTATATGCTTGTTCCGATTACAAGGTGTGGACATTCTGATTCCTGCAGTCCCACAAATGTGGGTGAGCAGCCCAAACATTCTGGAAAATAACAGTCCTGCTCATTTCCCTTCAACTCCAATTGGTTCACAAAGCTCTATATGGTTTAAATACTCTTCTAGTAATGGATGAATTAAGTATTGTGTAGGTGATAGCAAATTCTCCTTTCGTCCTTGTCTCTTAAGGGGGTGGATGAAAGAAGAATTGATTTTGTTTCTTATACATACTAGATCAGATGTGGGCAGTCCATGATTTACAACACACATACAGCCTAATAGCATATTTTTGGAACCCCCAGATCTACAGACAATTGCAGACTGAAAATCAGCAGAGAACTGAAGCAGGTTTTCCACAATTTTTCTGGAGGGAACTGAAATGTTGGTTCAGACTTAGAATATACAGTCAATCAAACTGCAAAAATAATATGCCACACATGCTCAAGAAAGAAAGAAAAGAAAAATCCTGGTGCTGCCTATTTAGAAATGTTTTGTTTCTCTTGGTACCAAAAATGAAAAATATAGCTTCCAGCAGTGAAACATTTTGTGTTATACCACATAAACATTGCCTGTCTTTGTTCTACAGAGGGAAGATAACAGGTTTGAAGCAAAACTTTTAAAGCTACCTCTTCAAATAGTTCTTTGGCTTTTGAAACAAGGAAAAATAAAACATGAAATCATTGTATGCAAAAAGAAAAAAAAACTCTCTACAGTGGGGCTTGAATTATGGCAACTGAATAAAAGACTCCATCAACCTCTTACATAGTGACTGCCTTGGGAATTCTTTGATGGCATCTGATACGAGTACAGACCAAATATTTAAAGAAAAATATACATTCAACTGCCACATCAATCCAATTTACAAGTGTATGGATGGTTTCTTCATTCAAGAGAAACCCACTTCTGTAGTCTTGTGTGTCTTCATTATATCAGTGAGCTGCTTACTTTTAATGTTATTAATACAGAACAAAAAACTACATTTTTTGTTATTATGTTTGCATATAATATTAAACCATATAGATAGCTTTGACATCCACTAAGCCAAAACCAGAAAAACCTCAACATTATGATCTAGTATTACATGAAAACTAGCTATAGCTTTTGAAAAGTAAACAAAAGCTATATGAAACTGAATTAAATATTTGGTTCAGTTAGCTTATATTCTTTATGTAGACTGGCAGGGCCTCTCCAGAGTTTTAGCCATGTGTTCATGCACGTACCAAATCACATTTTGCCCTCTGAATCTGGATCACTGCTCAGCCTTATTATGAACATCCTAAGCTGAACATTGTAGGACACAGGAGGTTATTTTTATTATGTCAAATGAGATTGAAATCCACCCTTAACGAAGGAAAGAAACGAATCATTCACTACAAAACAGCATATAATAATAAAGTCATTTTATCATTTATTATATATGGTACTTCTAATAATCTACTGAGCAAAAATATTTAGAATGGATGTATTAGGGTTTTATTCTATACTTTGAAACCATACTGCATGTAGACCCGATCTAAATATTCAGCAGAATCAGCTTATTTGTACAAAACTGAAATGAGAAAATGGAAAGCATCCATTGCTTTAAAGTTGCTGAGTTTGACCTTTAAATCTTCTCCATCCTAAACGCCACTCACAGTAATAAAGGGTGAGACATTAGAGTAACTACTAACAATTCCTTTAGTTTGACAGGGCAGTGACCTGCCATTTGCAGCCTTAGGCATATTATGGGCTTCATAATATACAATATGCTTCCTGCTGGAAGCATTTAAACTGGATAACTTTAATCATACAGCCTGGCTGCTTATGAGATAATTAGGGCAACAAAATATACTTCCAAAGGCAAATGAATGGATAATTGAAAAAATGACCTCCAAGGCATTGGAATTCATTATAGGTAATTATAGCCCATTCCCAGGACCATTGTCACATCTCACAATACTACTTTTGATTTCAGCAAAGGCCTGGAACGACTCTTTACACCTGTGTAGACTCTACTTACCAAAACTTGAGTATTATTCCCATAGCAACAAGGATGATAATGACAGAAATTGTAACGGTGACGTAAAGCTGAGGGTCCACACCTAGAACAGGCAAAGGTTGCAGAGTCAGAAAAGAAAAGAAGTGGGACTGATTTTATGAGGAGAAGCACTAAATTTTAAGCTCCTTTTAGGAAGGCCAACTATTTCCTAGATTGATTTATGTACGTCTGTAAACAGGGAGGCAGAAAGCTAGCAGCCACAGAAGGCAGTTCTTGCAATGACAAAAATAGCCCCTGCCTAATTTTGTCTTGTTACTCATGCTGTTAGTTACACAGAATCATTAAAGCAGTTTCTATAGGAGTAAGGGAAAGCAACTGATGGTTACCTTCTCCACGAGGTCCAAAGAGGAAGGGTGGTAGAGTGGCTGGGGTCTGACGCAGGTTGAGCCCTTCATTGTGTAACAGTGAGTGGGAATTGGGTTGTGCTGTTGCCATTCCATTGGATGAAACAAAGGCGTAATCCAGAAGTGGGAAGCCTGGGTTGGCAGAGCTGGCATCTCCTCCCTCATCAACAGAGACTGTGGGACCCCAAACAATGGCCCAGGGGTACTGAGATGAGGAGGGACCATCCTCAAAGCCGGATGGAGTAGCAGGCCGGATCCCTTGGGCTTGACGCCTCAGCCGTATGGCATGGCGTTGGCCAGCCCCTTTGGAAACCATAGAGCGCAGCCGCAGTGAGGTAGAGTGAAATCCTGTTTTCTCCGTGGGCAGATTCTTATCCCAGATACAGAAAGATCTGGATGCTGTGGGGCTCCGGTGGCTACACAATGGCCGAGTTGCCAGAAGACCACGGGTCCGAAGAGACCAGACGCTGTGCAATGGAAGTGCTGAGGCTAGGAGGAGGAGGAGCCAGAAGTGCAGCAAGTGGAAGCAGGAGACCAGGGGAAACCTCCTATGGCTGTTGAGAAGAAAGAGAGATGTCCCTTATTCATTGGGCCACTCCTCTTTCTGTGCAAGATGGCTGTGTTTCAGCTAGTGGTTTTGTTCAGCTTCTGATTGCTTCATGAGATAACTAGAAGGGGCCGCATGTTAACAACTAGAAAAGCAGAGAATGTCTCTGTTTGAATTTATTGCTTCAGACATGAATATGCCTTAGGCTCACCATGAAGGTGGAGCAGCAGCATATTTCTCAACCAGAATTAAGCATCATTTTACCTTCTTCAATTAAAGCCATGCCTGGAAGAAATTGCACGGTTAACAGTGGAGAGATTTTGCTACCTCCCGGCTCAGATTCAATTATCCGTTCATCTCTTTATAGAGATCTTTCTTTCAGTCTTCCTTAGAATTTCATGTAATTCAGTGGTTACTGCCCCCACCCCCCCGGAAGTCTAGTGGCTGCATTCAGTTACCTGTGATTGTTGAATATGATTTAAGGAGCATGGCTATATGTTCTTCCCTTCTTAATGGACCACCACTTTGGTGAAAAAAATCCTTATATCCTGGATTACCAATACTAAGCCAGAATCTCCTCCTCTCTAAGTGCAATGGAAAATCTGTGCTTAATACATTGCAGGGTGAAAGAGGAAAGGGAGGAGCCTTACTTTGTGAAACTGCAACCTATTCAAGCACTGGTTCCTAAGCCTCTTAATTCTTAGTGGAACCACTCCTTCACCCGTTCCGAATGCCAACAGAATAGCCTTTTTATAGCACCTGGTGCTATGTGTTTAATCCAATCTCTTTCTGATCCTACAGCTGTTAGATGAGCCTTTTCAAAACAGTCCCTTAGATGCCACGGTCCAGCTCTCATTGCTATCCTACATTCTAAAATAATACTACGGACTTACCAGAAACTAGTTTCCATAGCTAGAGGCAACAGTTTTTCCACAGTTGTAAACGAGTCTCATATTCTTCACTAAAACCAGGAATAAAAAAAGAAAAAAAAAAGGGTTGAATGTTAGATGTTATCTACACCAACACTTCCAAATCTTTAGGCAGTTTCATGGGTCTTTCCTCCTTTGTATCTGACTGCAGCACTAATATGTAACGGTTTAACAAAATTGGAAAGGGCTTTGGAGGTCTTCTAGTCCAACCCCATGCCCAAGCAGGAGACCATTCCAGACAAGTGCCTTCTCATCTCTTCTTAAAAACCTCCAGTGGCGGAACACCCACAATTTCTGAAGGCAAGCCATTCTCCTGATTAATTGTTCTCACTCTGAGGAAACTTCTCCTTAGTTCTAGCAGATTAGATCTCTCTTTGATAAGCTTCCATCCATTGCTTCTTGTCTTGTCCCCAGGTGCTTTGGAGAATAGCTTGCCCACCCTCCTTTCTGTGGCAGTCCCTCACATATTGGAACATTACTTGCAGGTCACCCCTAGTCCTTCTCTTTGTTTGACCAGACATAGACAGATATTATTCATGATATTCGTTAGACTAGACATGCCCTGGCAACCTCTTTTTTTCCCCATTATGTCTTCATGACGTTGATTTTTTTTTTGACCCAAGAGTAAAATAGGGGCTACCTTAAGCGTGGTAGTATCAGTGTTAAAGCAAAGTTTTCCCTTTGACACAGTTCCCTGGTGAGTATAATTCAGTATACTCCTAGTACAGTCAGGTGATCCTTGCTCTCATTGGCCATTGTAGCCTGATGTGGGGCCCTCCCTCCTGCTTTAATTCCAGAGAGGTGGTTCTTTCAAGCCAGGTCCTCCTCATATATCAGCAAGCCTCCAAGGTGATACCTCCTTTAAAGACTTAACAGGTGACCGGTAAGAGGGATACGCATAGTGAACTTCGGGAGGAGAAGAGAGAGAAATAAATGGCCTTAACTCTGCTGGTTTGTAGCATAACCTTCCTAGTGTCTGTCAGATATTGCTTTTGAACATTGATTTAATGTACACTCCTGGAATAAGAATGACCTCATTCCTGAAAGCAGTTTGATTATTAGTTGATGTTAATGTCCTACTGGAAAAGTACTAACTTGTGTTTTCTAAAAGAATTTTAATCTCATTTTCAGAAAGAGTGCTAAGTCAATGAGATCAGCTGGTAGTTGGGTACCCTTTGAACACACCCATGCAAAATACTGGAGCAGCAAAACTAGAGTAAGGACTGAGGGATTGCTAAACATGCCATCTTAGCCATCTGTCGACATTTGTCTCCTGCCCAACTCCCAGCCCATTCCCTTGGGGTAAATTTTATGCAGGAAAAAAGCCAAATACTTGTGGGGGAATCCTCCAATATTTCCCTATAGTGTCCCTTGTAGGGCATAAATAAAACAATCACATTTCTCACATGCTCATGGCTGGTAGACAGTTTAGCTGTCTGCAAGGTCAGTAGTGAGAATCCAAATTTGGCAATGAGAAGGAACCTTATTATTACTGAGTTATTCTAAACTTCCTACATTTTCCACTTATTTTTTCAACCTCATTATCACTGACATCACCATTGCTGCTTCTGAGATTGATAAGAAGAAATTTATTGTCATGGATTTTTTAGCACTTAAAAACTTAACAGTTCCTCCATGTATTTATAGTATGAAATGTGTAATCCACTTCATATAAAGAACCATTAAAGAACCATTTTAATTGTGCATGCAGACAAGAAAAGGAATAAGAATAAATTTAGAATGATAAACACAGGAGATTGTGAAAGGGAATGAATCAGCAAGAAAAGATTCCAAGTATGTTTAAGAATTTAGAGAAAAAATGTGCCCATAAAATATTTAGTATTTACTTTCTGGTTGGCTAAAATGCTTTTCAACATTTCTTTTTGCTTTTTCATAGTTGTCTCTTCTTCTTCCACTTTCCTGCTACACAAAAAATACAAGTGGATTATATGTTCCGACTTGTAGTTTGAACTATTTGTTCATGTAGACTAACATGATATTAGACAATATTCTCAAATTCTAGAATTCCATAACTGATTAGTTTTTTACAGCCTGTGCCTTCTGGATAATCTCAGATATAGTTTATCTGCCCATAGAAAATACTGGATATTACAAGCTTGTAGTTCTTTTCAAAGACTAAGATACTTTTCCAAAGCCTCTTCTCTCTAGGCCGCCTTACCCCACCTGTTGCTGCTCTTCAGTGTGCCTAATTTCAGCTCCTACAATCTCTAGTCAGCATTGCTGAGAATTATGTTGCCTGGGGATTATGGGAGTTGGAGGCTAACAGATTTGGAGGGCAACAGATTGAAGAAGTTGGCTTTATGCACTAGGCCATTGTATGGCCGATACATAATTTACACACTGAACTTAGATGGAAAATCACTGTAGATAGTTCTCAACTTATGACCACATTTGAGCCCAACATTTCTGTTGCTGAGTGAGACAGTTGTTAAGTGAGTTTTGCTCCATTTTACAACATTTCTTGCCACAGTTGTTAAATGAATTATTGCAGTTGTTAAGTTAGTAACCCAGTTGTTAAGTGAATCTGGTTTCCCCATTGACTTTGTTTGTCAAATGGTCACCAAAAGTGATCACATGACCCTGGGACACTGCAATCATCATAAATATGAGTCAGTTGCCAAGCATATGAATTTTGATCATGTGACCATGGGGATGTTGCAACGGTCGTAAGTGTGACAAATAGCAATAGCACTTAGACTGATATACCGCTTTATAGTGCTTTATATAATCCTCATTTTACCCACCTTGGAAGGATGGAAGGCTGAGTCAACCTTGAGCCTGGTGCGATTCGATCTGCCAAATTGTAGGCAGCTGGCTGCAGCAGAAGTAGCTTGCAGTACTGTGCTCTAACCTCTGCACCACAGAGGCTCCTTATATGGTCATAAGTCACTTGTTTCAGTGCCATTTTATCTTTGAATGGTCATTAAATGAACTGTTGCAAGTCAAAAACTTTTTGTATATTGTTAGCATTTTCCTGATTTGAGCACTGAAGCTGAAATGCTCAGCTGGGGCAACACAGACAATTTGAGGTCTCCACTATTTAAAAAAAAACTATCCTAGGATACACAGTCATAGCCAGATGCAAAATAGTAATTTTTTTGTGAGGCCAAATGTTAAAATGAAGGAGCTGCTAGACACTAATGCAGTCCAAGCATATGTTATCCAAAAATCAATTCAAACACAAATCTATTCCTGATTCTTGTCGTCCCATTTATTTTTCTGTATGTGTGTATAGATACATTGTATATACTTCCTAATTGGCTGGATGCAACAATGGCTTATTGGATTGCTATGTACTTTAGAGATCCTAATTTGTGTACAATATAATGGGCACACATTGAGATAAACTAGCTTTGGATGCTTCTGTGCCATACGATCCAAAATTGACAAAATTGTTCTTATTATCAACAGGGGATGCTGCATATAACATGACTGAAGCTCTATTGTAACCCAGTCTATTCATCTTGCTAAAAAAAATAAAATTGAAACCTCTGATTGATTAAAACCATTTACGGAAGGTGAAAGTCAATTCTAAGTAGCCCCTACGGTGATAACTATAGCACATGGTAGTTTCTGACTTACATAAAATAAGAATATATGGCAAACAAGATTAATTTACTAATGAAAGAAGAAAAAAAAGGATACACTTGGTGTTTGAAAAATGCAGAGAAATATAATACAGTTGTTCTAAGTGCATATGAAAGTATGAGGTCACAGTTTGGTTATAATTGCATGTTACAGTTCAGTGACTATGATAATAGAAGAAGCTGGAATAGTTTTGAGGGGAAATTGTACAACATGCTAAATGGATGGAATTCAGGGAAATAATACTTACTGTTACATGATATGAACAACAGATGGGAATGAGGTGAGACAATAGAGGAAAAATAATTGGGTCTTTTTGAGAATGAATGAGAATAGTGTTTGTTTGGCATCTGCTTAGAAAAATGTTCCAAATACGTGATTTAAGCAAAAGATTATCCATGCTAAAAATTTGGTTGATTTGATTGTCTATGCTGAAAATCTGAGAACAAGTGAAGATACAATAGTGGTAAAACTTCTGAATGTGGAACAGACTTATTTTGGTAATATGAGTTGATCTAGGAAATAATAATAATAATGAGTTGATCTCGGAAAAAATGGATGTGAAGGAAAAATAAGGAAGTGAAGGAAATTAGAGTGCAAATAGAATGAGAAAGAATAAGCTTTGTGTAATATTATAAGAAAACATTAACCATTCAACAGAATAAATGAATGAATGGAATACAAAAAAAGGATATGAAAATTGCTAGAAACAGACCAAAAAGAATCATGTTACAAAGTGCCAGACAAATGTGACGTTTCACAAGGAAATTTAAAGGTCTCCTGAAAAGATGAAATGAAAGAGGCTGTGGATGGGAAAAATGCATACAACAGAATCATCATACAAAAACAATAAATGATAGAGTGTATTATTATGTGTACAAATATAAAGGTAGTTGTAAAGAATGTTATCAAAGTTCATTAGGAACAGTTAAGTTTAAAAGTGGCAAAGATAATGAAGAATGCTTTTAATGGAAACAAAAGGGTTTTGGGGGGGAATTGAGTAAAAATGGCAAAACAAGGAACCTCCACCCAATTAAAGGGAGGGAATGAGGAAGGAAAGAAGGAAGGGAGAGAGAAGGAAAAGACTGAAGGAAAGAAAGGAAAGAGGGAGGAAAGGAGGAAGGAGGGAGGAATGGAGGGAGGAAAAAAGGAACAGGAAGTAAAGAAGAGGGAGGGTAGAAGGGAAAAAAGTAGAAAGGAAGGAACGAGGCAGAAAAGATGGAAAATTTCTGATGGTCATTGCCAGTTCCCATAAGATATCTCAATAGGGAGGTTAACAGGAACTTGAAAGCCATATTAGCTCCCACTGATTTTTTTATGCTGATTTCTTTTCTGCCTGCCTGTCTACCTTTTTTTTTTTTTTGGGCCAGGAAATAGCTCTGAAATCATTCAGCAGCAGAGGTGGTATTCAGCAGGTTCTGACCAGTTCTGGAGAAACAGTAGCAGAAATTTTGAGTAGGAGAACTGGAAAATACCACCTCTAACTGGCCCTGCCCCCATCTCTAGTTTATTGTAAATAATGAATGTCTTAAAATAAGTGAAAATAGTTCTATGTAACAGTATATGTCTGCCTATTTTGTTATATGCAAGTGATAGCTGGGTATGTCAGGAGAAAATATAAGTTGCATGTAATGAGAATGGATTATTTTTAAAAAGTGCAATAAAGCAAGGAGAGATAGGGTCAAGAGTGAACAAGTGACGAATGAATGTGATTTGAATACAAAAAATGAGTAAAAAATATGCTGAAAGACTTGACTTTATTGAGAATATCAAATCACAAAATTAATATAAGGAGCAAGAGTGAATTACTTGATAGAAAGGGAAGAAACTGAGAAAAACAGTGATGTTTAAAGAACAAAAGGCAATCTATGAATTGGTGCATCAACATGGCGGAAGCAGGGATGTTTTGCATGGCTTGGAAAGGAGTCAGTAGTGTGGGGAAATGTGTTGTGCAAACTATATTTAATTTCTTTTACCTCCTGCTTCTATTTTTTTCTGCTTACTCTCACTCTTTTATGCTTTCCATAACATTGCTTGACTTGAAAGGGAATAGCATAATACACATGCTATTTCAGATATTTGGAAATCAGAATCCTCTGCAGAATAGCACAGAAATCTATCAGAGGGTCCCACTCTACTATCGTCTGCCCACCCCCATATGCAAAGAAGGAATATTAATTCTTTCTCTTCCCTTCATTTATTTTTCCCAAGTGTAGATATTCAGCATCCTTTTTATGCAGTTATTTTCCATTGATTTAATGCAGATTGTTTTCCCCAATATTTGCTAAAAGCTTCAAAGACGAAGCTTCCTGCAACTCTAGTTCCTTGTGATGGCATGATTTAATCTACCGATTATTCACCTCTTAATTCTGTTTTGCTTTTCTTTTCTTTTCTTAATGGGCAAAAATCACCTTCAGATTTCTAATATATTGTGGACAGGGTTTTATTTTTAGTGCTGTATTAACTCAAATATCAATGCAATGTCTTGCATCTCATAATGTTGTGCAAAGGGAAGTGTGTGTGTGTGTGAGAGAGAGAGAGAGGGAGGGAGAGGGAGATGGGGGGGGGAGAGAGAGGTCATCCAGAGGCTGAGAGAACTCCATTGTTGCTTTGGAAAAAGAGGTGTGCTTTATGCTTGAGAAGAGGCAAACTGACTTGAGGAAAGGATGATGACCTAAGATGATATAAATCGCATGGGTGCCAATCCCTTCTGCTTCTTCTGATCTACCAGGACCCTAACTACATCTATAGGGTTACTTATATTCTATGCTGCATGCAAAGCAGAAGGGGAAGCAATGTAGACAGTGGGAAGACTTTTGGGAGCACTGCTGCTAGGAAGGGGTCTTGCTGTCTTTCTGTTTAAAATGTGGTGGGCTGAAATAAGGACTGTGGTTGAATTATGTAATCTTGCTCATGCACATGTGTAATGCTGCCATATGTTTCTTTAGGCTCATAGACATTATTGGTTTCTATTTCTCATGCACTATCATCCCGAATGAAATTTTTATTATGGGCCATTCAGTGCCCCCTAACTGATCAGTAGAGTTAACACCTTGAGAGGAGGCAGTAGATTCACAGTGCTTCCTTATCATTCTTTCTCCTGCAGTGAAATGCAATGATTGCTGGTTGGAATAACAATTAGAGACTTGGAATAAGTCGTATATCAAAGCTGTTATGTTGCATTTCAAGGAATGCATCTGTAATCTTTTCACGCCATGAAAGATACCGAAGTTCACTTTTGTGGTTATCTTGTTTCTTTTATCAGTGGCAATCCAATTCTTTCTCTAGAATGCTTCCCATCTTCTGGGACTGTGCTCACCTTCTCATGCTCTCTTTTGATCAACATTTCATATAATATCTATTTCACCTTGTGGTTCTTGCTGTTCTCTCACCTGAGTGCAAAAGACAAGAGACTCCCTGGAATCTCTTTCAGATGAATAAAAGCTTGTTCGGACCTTTCCAGTTAGATGATTTTCTTAGGGAGTTGTTTTGCCATGACAAAAAGATGCATGAGTGCACACTACCTATCTGAGCAATGTAGCAGGAGAAAACACTTTCTCTCTGTAGAAATTTTTTTAAAAAGATACTCATAAAAAGGAAAAATAAAATTTCAATAGCAGAGCTTAGAGAGAGAAGGAAAAATGCACCACTACTTCCCAGAAATGCCAATGACACTCTGCTATAACAGTGGCATTCACAATGCTGCATTCTATAAAGTACTCCAGTGTAAATAAAACATATTATTGGTATGTGTGTAATAGATTAACCCAAAAAGACAGATCTCTGCTCTTTGCCTGAAGAGATTTGTAGCTAAAACCTCTGACTAAGATTCAGTTTCAATAACACATCATGAATGGCCCTGTATGGAAGCATAACCGCCCGTCTGCATTAAGACATTCAGCTACTTTTCATTCTGGATCCTGCTTTTCGGGTCAGTAAGCTGCAAGAAACAAGGAGAAGAATGCACAAGACAAGGGAAAGGGGGGGAAAAAGAGAAGAATCTGGGCAGATGTATATCCTCTTACCTACATTAATAGTTTAGGTGAAGGTGAAATAACAGTGTTTGAAAAAAGGCTCTTCAGAAAATATATGCTCCTCATTTCAAGCTTTAGATGTGAGATTGCTTGGATAAAAGTTTATCTCCACAGAGAGATCTAAAAGACTAACCTGGAATCTTACGGCAGCTTAAAGACTAAAATCTAAGCCTTCATGAATCACATCCATTTCATCAAAAATATCCCTCAATTCCCATGAGAATGGTGAGGAAAAGGGGTGATGAGGAAGAATTTTTGCAGTGGGGAGGGAGCCAGTGAGACAGAATTATTTAGATAGTAACCATAAATAAAGTTGCACAGTGTTTCTCAGCCTTCACAATTTTAAGATGTGAGGACTTCAAATCCCAGAATTCCCATACTTGTGCGGAGGATTCTGGGAATTGAAGTCCAGACATCTTACAGTTGCCAGGGTTGAGAAACACTGAAATACAGGAAGTCCAACAGGGACCAGCAACTCAATTGTTAAGCAAAGTGGTTGCCAAGTGAAACCACAACTGTGATCTTACTTCAGTTTTCCTTTATAGACCAGTGAAGGTCAAAAATGCAAGGATTGGTTGTAAAATTGCTTTTTTATCACCATTGCAACTGTAAATGGTCACTAGATGAGGACTATCCACAGTGATTTGGAGTATTCATAGGATTCCATCAGTAGGACTGGGGATTTCCCATAAAAGCCAAAAAGAGTTTTAACCCCATACCTGCTGTTAGTGCAAACAAACCCGAACTCTATATTGCCAGTAGAGCCTTCTAAATTATATATTGCTGCTTAATTAATTCTTGTAGATCATGGTGATTTGTGACCTTTTTTCAATTTGTTGATGGCTGTGGTTACAGTTACTCTAACTTTTTTTCCTTGGGCTTCTACTCATAGACTTGTATGTCACCCAGCAGTGCCGCAGTCATTGAGGTAGCCTCTAAACTGTATGAATTTTAATAAGGTTGAGAAAATAAAACCCCTCCATTTCTTCCAACCTTTGGGAGAAGTGTCTTCTTTGGAAGAAGCTTGTTTCCAATCCAGTCTCAGGTTGCATGGCTGGTAGAAAAATAATCACCATGAGAATAAAGTACATGCCTCACATTTAAAGCTTTGTGGGCTTATTTATAGGCTGAATGATTAAACAAGATTCTGTAAGAAAGAAATTATTCCTGCATCTACTAATAGTTTTCCAACTCCCACACACAGCAGGAGCATCAAATGAAGAAGTCAGTGTTGGAACCTCCTGAGCTCAGAAAGAGGCAGGTTGCATTTTCCAGCTGTCCCTTGCAGGATGCTGAATTGGGGGTTTTGAAGATGCTGCAGTTTGTCTTGATTTATATAGCAATGAGATTGGTAGGATGGAGAATGTGGGGTAATCAGTTGTGTGCAGTTGTTCATATTCTCGGCTTTGTATTTTTATCATTTCCTTTTTTTAAAAAAAATGCATCAATATTTTAACAGGTTAAAAATTTAAAAAGAGTATGTAACTTTCATAGAGCGCTTTCAAGTTCCTATGCAATATCAGAGTATAATGTATTATCAGTTGCACTATTGGGGCATAATTCTGACACTGTATGAAGTCTACTGTCAATCAATGTGATGAATGTGTCAACAAAGGGGGAAGTGATATCATGGACTACAATAATTCAGCAGGTTCCTAGGAAAGGGGGAGCAAATTCCAAGGAAGAGGTTTAGACAAGAGACAGCATAGTCCAGAACTGGATCCTGAGAACATGAAGGGATTTAGGATAGCCACTCCCTAGACTCTCCCAGGGTATGTCTGTTAAACTAGGGTTGTCTAGGTTTAGTCTGGCAAGATTCTATCTATACAGTGTTGGCAAATAAAGATTTTTGGCTGGATTGTGATATATTGTTCTTGGGCTAGGCTTGACAGCTGTTATCATTCTGTATCTCTGACTTACTTCAGTGGTTGTCATCAGCCAGTTACAGAAAATGATGTAACTAGGCATACAGTTTATACCTCACATCTCATTTATTGCAACAATCTCCCTGTAACAATCATTTTCTCAACTTCTCCCTCCCCACTTGTCCTGTCTAAGGCTGGTAGAAACTTAATTTAAGTCCTAACTAAAGACCTAAGAATTGTTAAGGCGGCGACTAAAAATATAGGCAATTTCAAGCAAGCTGGAGGGTTATTTTTAAAAAATTAGGATGTTCAAAGCTGATAAATTCAATATTTTGAGATGTTGAGGAAATCCTTTGGGTATTGTTCTGAAGGCTTCAATCATGACAGGGGTAACAATGGATTCCCCCTCCCCATTAGCATTCAATTTTGATCTGCAAGTCCCAGTATCTTGTAATTTTATACAGGGGTGGGATTCAATTTTTTAACAACCAGTTCTGTGGGCATGGCTTAGTTGGTGGGCATGGCTTAGTTGGTGGGCATGGCTTGGGGGTCATGTGACTGGCCGGGTATGGCCAACTCAATATCACTCACATTGAGGCATGCATCTCCTCACCTGGCCTCTCATGACTGTGGGGATTCTGCAACAGTGGTAAGTGTGAAAGACGGTCACAAGTCACTTTTTTCAGTGCTGTTGTACCTTTGAATGGTCACTCCACACAAGCAAAGTACCAGCAAAGGAAGGGAAAAAACTCCAGAGAAGTTCCTGAGACAGGAAGTCTAGTCCTGCCAAGAATGTAATAAGGGTTAACGGAGAGGCAGTTTCTGTAAGCAACACCAGAATGTTTCCTTCCTGCCTTCCTTACAGGATTAGGCCAGTAATTTCTTCTAACAACCGGTTCTCCGAACTGCTTAGAATGTTAACAACCAGTTCTAGCGAATAGGTGAGAACCGGTAGAATCCCACCCCTGATTTTATCCAATTGTTTTTCCTCAATCCTAGCATCACCCAGAATAGGGTTAGGGTTATTACCCAGATTTTCTTTTTTTCAAAAACTTAGATCAGGCATGTTATATCAGGCATGTTATGAACAAGGTCTATCTGTATGGATCTTAAACTCCCTTAAGATCTTAACCTACTCATTTTTCAAAAATGTCTCAACTTTATAGTCCCAGTAGTTTTAACTATATTCAAATCCAAACTTCTGGCAAAGCTTCCAATAAATATTTCTGGCAACTTGGTCATAAGGTTGCTTATAGTCAATTTGTGAAATTTTTCTGCAGCCATTGATCAAACAGTCAATTATCATTATGGTTTGTCATTTTTTGTTTGTCAGCCATTTTTATCCATCTTTTGAGTCTTTCTCAATGACCTGGGATAGGGAGATGTTTTTTGATGGTATTAAAAGCATCATCACAGGATGTAAGCTGTTCCAAATAAAGCTGCATTTTGCAATTGACAGATGGTGATTCTGTCAATGCTGATTGTGTTCAAGTGACACATTTATTATTATTTGTACTATCTTTGTCTTCTCTTGCCACAGTCACTCTACTTCTATGTGCAGGTCTTTGTACAGTATTTTGTGGTTTTCTCTGGTTCTTTTTCTTCTCTTCTACTGTCTCCAAGTATTGACATAACATACTTTTTTGACTTCCATATCAATCATAATTAAGTCTGAAGTGTTATGCGGCAGGTGCTTGTTTGTTTGAATTCTAAAGCCCAGAGCACTTTAGCTTCTTCATTTTCTATTACTTTGTCTATTTTATGGTCCCATTAGTTCTTGCTTGTAGGCAAATGATATTTCTTGCAGATACAGTACAGTATTCCAATGCACCATTGTTGCTACTTTGTCATGCTGTTTTCTGTAGTCAATCTGTGTGATCTTCCTGCAGCAGCAAACTAGGTGGTCTGCTGTTTCTTCAGCTTCTTGGCAGAGGTGGCATTTGCTCTCTGTTGCTGTCTTTTCAATGTTTGTTTTGCATATGTTTATTCTTAAGGCTTGGTCTTGTGCAGCCAGAATTAGCCCCTCTGTGTCATGAGGGGGGAGATTGAGGAGCTGACAGGGAGTGGGAGTGTGGCTGTGGAAGAAATGGGGGAAGGGCACAGTCTGGCTGGGCATTCAGAGGAAGAACCAGGGCCACCCCTTCTTTATCCTAGGGCACGCGGGAAGGAATGGAGAAGGGAGCAACATGGCTTATGGGAGAGAAAAAGGCGCTGATCCCTTTCATTAGTTGCAGCTGGGAGAACAGGATATAAGAATGGTGTTTGCACACAGCACCTTGCTGGAAGCAAAGCATGCATTATCTTTCTCAAGGCTGATCTGGGTTTTGGCATCTTCCCAACTGTGTGTTTCATTATCTTTTGGAAGTCTGCAATTTATTATCCTGGCCTGTCGTGTTAATTACTTCAGTGTGGTTTGTGTTGGTTTTTTTATTTCCAATTTATCTGTACTTTGGGTTTGGACTGCATTTCTTCCCTTTGTGGACTGCTTTTGGAAGAGTTTTATCTCCAGCCAAGGATAGCTGGACACTGGAGGCCAAGTTGGAGGAATTTATCTACTTTTGTGCCTTTGTTATTATTGTGCCACGCCCTGGGTCATCACACTCTGTCTCTTTCTTCAATTTTCCTGCTGTTAAGTTTATTGCGATCTATCTGTCTGCTTTTTTTATGTACAGGTCAGGTAATACCTTTTTCATGTGTTATTATTATGTGTCTTTGCACACATGTATTACTATATACACAACAATATGAGATTACAGCTGCCAGTTCTTTAGCTGGTATTGGCCTTCATACACATCAAATTCTTCCCAAGAACCTGGAATATCATAATGTATTGGCATAGTATATGCGTGGATCCAAGCAAGGTAGCCATAGTATTAGATGGAAATGTTGTCAATGTGAAGATTTTCTAAGTGAGGTCTAAGATTTTTTTGGTATGGCATCTGCTATCAATAACCACTGGCACTCTAGGGATGGGTTGTGCCATATCTTTCAATTTTGATTTTTAGATCTTGATACTTTATGATCTTCTCCAATTTTCTGTCTTGTATTCTGCTATTCCCTGGCATTGCCACATCAATTATCAACACTTATTTTCAGCCACAGTTAAATCTGGTGTGTTATGAGCCAAGATATGTCAGTATGTATAATCCCACAATCCCACATTTTGCCTGCTCATTTTCAACTATTTTTTAAAGACAAATTCCCCCAGTTTTTTATTACTAGCACATGATAATTTTTACAGATAATCCAGTGAATAATCTTGGCAACTATGTTATATCACTGTTTAAGCTTGTACAATCTTCTTGCATGGGTTGAGTATGTGATCTACTCATTATTATTATTGTTGTTAATTGCACAATCAGCCAGATGTTCAGACTGGGTTTGGCATTTTTGCCCACCTATCGCAGGATGGAAACTGTTCCAAGTAAAGCCACTTTCTGCAATTGACTGATGGAGAATGTCAATGCCTTTTATTATTATCTCTTTTATTCATTAAACAGGAAACTCAGTCAACTGAACGTTTAAAAATGTGTCACAAATGTGAGTGACTGGTGCTAATGTTTGATATGGGTTGCTACCAGCATCCTAGGTATCAACCAAGTATCTTCTTAAAATATACAGTGTTCCAAGTAGCAGTTTTTTACAGTTCTGCTTGTGTTATTGCAGGAAGCTGCAATTTCTTGATGTGTTTTGCAAAATTCTTGGACAAGGTACCAACTGCCCCAATGACAATGGGTATCACTGTTACATGCTTCATCCATAACCGTGTAGTTTCGATGGCCAGGTCATGATATTTCATGATTTTTTCCAGTTCTTTTTCTTTGACTCTGGTGTACAGTGATATCAATAAATTGTATGCTTTGGCCCTTGACAACTGTAATATCTGGCAATATGGTGATTCATTTGTATTTGAAAGTCCCACAAGATCTTCACCGTCTCATTTTCGACAACTTTTTCCATTTTATGTTCCCATGGCTTTTCGGATACAGTAGGGCATATTTTTTACATAATGACCAGTGGATTAATTTAGCAACTCGATCATGTCTAGCTTTTAGTCAGTTTGTGCGATTTTGCTGCACTCACATATTAAGTGCGAAACACTTTGTCAACTTTGTCATTGCAAAGTCGACAATTTGGATTGTCAGTGGTTTTTGTATCTTCACTTTCATGGCATTAGTTAGTAGTGGTTATTCTTGAGCTGCAAGTATTAAATCTTCCGTTTCTTTCTTGATGGTTCCATCATCATCATCATCATCATCAATTAAGAATATGAAGTTACAACAGCCAGTTCTTTAGATGAAGTTGGTTTTCATGGACATTGAGTTATTCTCAAGAACCTAGGGTGGTATAATGAATCCACATAATATATGTGTGGATACAAGCAGCATGCCATGGCCTTTTATATCTCATAGATGGAAATTTTTGTCAATGCACATGGTTTCTAATTTCTACCCAAGACTTTTTGGTATGGCCTCCAATGTACGAATATCCATAGGACCACCACAATCAGCTTATGTCATAGTCTTTCAATTTTGGTTTTCAGATCTTGTTACTTTGTGGTCTTATTATGGTTGGTCACCAGTCAGCCAGATGTTTACGCTAGAATTGGCATTTTTATCCACCTATCGAGACCTTCACAAGGAATTGGAATACGCAAGTATTGTTTGAAACTGTTTGTGTTATTATAATTACTATATACACAAAAATGTCACAACTGCCAGTTCTTTAGCTAGTGTTGGCCTTCAGGTGAATTGAGTTCATCCCAGGAACCTAGAATGTCAGAATGTATAAGTGTAGTATATGTGCAGATCCAGTGTGGCTTATTGATAACTTACTGATGCAAATGTTGTGGAAATGAAGATTTTTGGTATGGCAGCCAGTGTGTCACTGGCACCAGCAGTTCTTTCTCTTCCATTCTGCTGCCTCTATTAACTTATTTTATTATGATATTTTATCCTGCCTTTTTAATATATATGACCCAAATTATGGCAAACATATTTAATATTCCTTCTTCCTATTTTCCCACAGTGACAACCCTGTGGGATGGGATGGACTGAGAGAAAGAGAATGACTGGTCCATAGTCACCAATGGCCTTCATGCCTGACGGAAGTCTAGAACTCACAGTCTCCAGTATAACTAAACTGGCTCTCTAATGAACTATGGAGCCATCCCCTTCCTGCACGGAAGCAACCTTTTTTTCTGTCAATGGCTTCTTCTGTTTCACTGATCCAAAATACATGAAATATGTGCATTTTCTGCCATGCTTATTATGGTTGGTCACTAGTCAGCCAGATGTTTACACTAGAATTGGCATTTTTATCCACCTATCGAGACCTTCACTATTTTACCTTACATACATAATCTATCTTTTTCTCATTGCCCTCTGATGACCTAAAGAAGTAACTTTTTGTTCTGCTTCGGATTTTAAATCATACTGTATTAAATTATGGGAAAATTGCACATAGAAATTCCCTTCAGATTTCTTAGGCCTGGGTTCAACGTACTCAGAGCCCATCCATACTAAGAATTTACAGCATCACTCAGTCATTACTGTAGCAATGTAAAACCTGCCTGCAGTATGTTTATGTGTTAGTGTCCCAGCCATGATATGATGCTGCTGTAATTTTCTTCTGCAGAAGACATCTCACTTTGGGGGGTGGGTATTATTCTTACAAGAAAAATATTCAATGTCCCTTTTTAAAATCATAAACATGCTATTATTTGTTTAATAATGTACTTTAACACATTAAAACATATTGATATATGAGAGGCTTTCTGTGTCAGTTGGAGTGTTGTTCTCTCTACAGAGCTGTATATATTGTATTTTGACATTCTAACACTGTATTTTACAATAGATTTTATTCATGGCTTCATAATTCACCCAGGTTATAACTTCTTCATGTCATAAGAAATGGCAAGAAAATTTGGGAAGGAAAACTAACACCAATCTTACTCTCTCTTATGGTTTCATTTCCAGCACAGATCCTACAAGCCTCTCTTTATGGCCACAGAGTAAAAAATGTAAGTTCTTAAAGAGCAAAACAAGCAATGAAATCTGTGCCAGTCATCTGTGGAAGTGAAGACAGTTTATAGGACCTGCATTAGATCGTAAACTTAATGAAGGCCCATCTCTTGTTAAATGGCAGCCGTGTTTTAAAGAATGTAATAATTGTGTACTTTATGCGCATTAAGTACTTGATATTATTGATAAATGTTCTGCACAACCTGCACAAAGTAGCTGGATTCACAGATTAGTTAAACTCAAAGATGAATTCATTTGAAATGTTAAGCCAAAATTGAGGTTTGGCTTAGCAGATTATGCAAATCTACTTAGTTTATGTTCAAAGTCAGCCAATGGATTTTTTTCCCCCAGTTACACCATGGTTATATAAACAATGGGTTCATAAAATGTGTGAATTTTATATGTTTCCTAATATGTGAATGTGTAGAGAAAGGAGAACTAAAAGTAGCACTTCCTTGATAGAAGATAAATGCTTTGCCACCTTGCATAAGTTTGAGTTCCTAGCTGATAGAATTGGAATGGGATAAACTGCTCAGTTTATATTCCCTGCTATTAATTTAAGCAAATAAAACTTTTGTGCTAACATGCAAATGCAACCATTTGTGATTTATTCAGTAAACTATGGTTAAACCAACCATTTTTTAGTAGTCAGATGTGTGAAGCAAATTATGGCTTCACTATCCCATATTATTGGTGAGTCAATTGTGTGCTGAGCATAATGAATTGTAGTTGATAACCTAGAGTAGATTTTTCTGGCTTGGCCATATCAAATGAAGTTTCCTGAAATGGTTTCTGACTGCATCAGCTATTGCCTAGATTTATCACTCTGTCAATGAAAGAAAGTACAGTAGTGAATTTTTAGTCTACTTGAATCCCGAAACATGCATAAATAAACATATTTGAAATAAATTATGCTACTTCTGCCCAAATGTGCTGTTTTTGCCATGCCTGCTTCAGCTTTTCCAAAAAAAGGAGGGAATCGCACTTTGCAGCTTATCAATATAAGTTAAAAATTTTCCAAAATTTATTTAAGTTGAGAAGATATTGTCAGGTTCCAATTATTTTTTTATGGTGCCAACTCAGAAATGCCCATGGGAAAAAAAAGGCAACATTTCACTATGCATAAGATTTTGCATTACAAAATGCATGGGTCAGAATAAAGAAATTTGGAAATCCTGATAGATTGTAGCTTTTACACTTAAATGCTTTTCCAAGATCAGCTATATATATCCAGTATATATGTAGAGAGAGCCAAATGACTTTCCACACTTTCCAGATTATAAATTTATTGTATTATGTTCTGCTGTACTAGGAACTGTTGTGACTGTGTGACTAGGAAAGACAGAATGTTTCTAAAACATATTTGGAACATGTTTATTTTTAAACAATTAATTCAAAACATGGGCTAAAGTGCTATTTCATTTAAAGTGCTACTGCATAAATATTTAAAATTTAAAAGAAAGTACGGCAATTGAATATATAAGTTTAGAAAATACACGCAGTGATAAAATTGGAAAACATACTAATTTTTATAGTTTGTGCCAAATTGCTTGCTGCTTTGTTTAAGCATGCAAGTATTTTAATTTTTGTCCTGTAAATTAATTAGCACAATTTGGATTTTGACTTTAAACATGAATTACATTGCTACAATCTTTACCTTTGTTGCTACAAATGTTGTAGCTCAGAGCTGCTACAGAGTTGAACCATGCAAATTGAAATAATAAACTATCGCCATTCACACAATCACCATCAATCAATTACAGCTTCACTTGGAATCGCTTACCTGCTGTGATGATACCTTTAACATCATCAAACAACAACATCTGCCTACTCCAGATCCTTGGGAAGGACACAATAGGCAGATAAAAATGCCAAATTCAGTCTAAACATCTAGCTGACTGTGGGATGAACTACAATAAAAACAATACTTGATAGGTGGATAAAAATGTCAAATCCCGTCTAAACAGCTGGTTGACTGTGCAACCAACCATAAACACAACAGACCTGACAAATAAGGCAATTTATAGAGATATAGTAATATCAATTACTTAAAATGTCAGTTCTCCAACTGAAAACATGAAACATAGATGCTGAAGTGAAATTATATCCTGTTCCATTCTTTTAATTAAAAGGATTCTGTGAACTTTTAATATAAATTTAAAAAAAAACAAACCAAGGAAAGCATAAAGAAATGGTAATCAATGGAATAACATAAATTACAGATAGGCAAACACAGAAACTCCTGCAGCTATAGGTAGTTACCAAATGTGACAGATCCTCATAACTCTTCTGTTAACAGGGGCATCAAAACTTATGTTGTCATGGAAACCTCATGTGACGTATCAGGACTTTCCCTCCCTTCGCTAAACTGGGCATGGGTGTTGCCAGCCGGCCCATGGGCTGGGAGTTTGACAGTCCTGTGTTAGCACATGAAAATTATAACATAAATCTTAAAATAGTTTCAATAACTTGAGTTTACAAAACAAGAAAATTCCCCAAATTCTCTCAAAGCATTTAGGGAAAAAAAAAACCCAAACTGGATATTTAATGCAATCCATACGTGTGACAACTTAGCAGCTACAGCCCTAACACTCCAAAAATGTAAATTACAGTCTTCTGGCATCCATAAACTTTTTTTTCAATCTCAGTGTAAGATGCTCCATAAAAATGGACAGCACCTCTGCACGCAGCATTTGAACCAATCTGGCATTGTGTCAGACTTCACACCAGGCATGGTAATAAATCTCAGCACTCCTGACATTCAACCTTTTATTCAGGAATTTGCTAACCACAGAAGCTTCACAGACATGACATGGCTGAGTAAGTTGCTTTATTGCAGATAAGAAAGAAATAATATATGCACAGAAAATCTGCCTACTGCAGTAAGCAGAAAGCAAGCTCAATGTGCAACAAAGGTCTGCTCTAAAGTTTGCATTTCAGGTATTTTACTTTTGCCTGTTCACATTCATGGACTCTTGGCCTTGAACTGCAGGCATCTGCTCAATATTTACAAAACAAATTTATTTTGCCTGAGAATCACCACTCATTGGCCTTTGCTCATGAGTGCTCAGCCACTGTATTCATCCTTCTTGGGCAGCTGAGCTGATTTTTCAATATTGCCTTAAGGAAGTATTGGATAACTTTCTGGTCAGTCTCATAATCCTTCTTTCAAACTGCCTAGATTGATTTTCCCAGCTTATATAAGTAGGGAGCATTGCTCTTTTGGATTATGTCGCCTCTGGCTCAAGCGAGCCAGTAATCCTTCCCCACCCCCATCACCTACAACAACAACACAGACACAGGCTTTACAACCTAGAATGGTTGTGGTTGTTGAAAGAAAAGCGTGTGATGACAACCATGATGTTATGCCACCTTCGCAGCTCCCACTGGGTATTTATAAACAGGAAGTATGATAACTTGACAGTCAGTAATTCCAATTTTTCTAAAACAGCCAAATGAACATCACTTGTACAGAAAGTGTTGGAGAGATACTTTCAAACAACATCTGACCTATAGGGCCCAACCTGTTTTCTGAGCTGATGGCAATGCTTCTCCTCCCCCTTCTGAATGAAGCAAAAACAAGGAATTTTTTTTTTTTGTCCTGCTGTAACTCAAGGATGGATCCATAACTGGGTGAAGGTTTGGTTACACACTTTTTCATTGCTGGAGAGACCACTTTTGGTTTCTTGCCATTCAGTGCTGGTTCCCCTCATTCCAACATTTGGGAGAATGTTTGTTGAATGTTTCTATAAAGCACAGCAATATTCTTTTGGGGGACTTAGGGGTGAAAACTGGTGCCCTGAATGAACCAACTATGGTAATACCACACCAAATAGCTACTGTGGGAACAAACATTCACCCTGTTGCATAAGAATCCAGGATTTAATTACCAAAGAAACTTTTCCTCCATTCCAAGACTTTAAAAAGTGGTTCTGCATGTGATCTGAGACTGCCCTGAGGGCATACAAGAGAAAGTCAGTTCTGCTTACTGTTTTCAGAACTGGGATCATTTTAAAATGCCCTCTTTTTTATGCCCATGTCCATGTGGCATTTGCTCCAGAAATTTTCAGAATATGCAATAAATATGGGATTCTTCCTAAAATCTGCTTCAAGACCTACCCCAGCCTTTCTTCTAAAAAAACAAACAAAAAAGGAATCTTAAGAGATGGAGACTTCTTTCTGCTGGCATGATGGAGTATCTGCAGACTGGACTGAATGGTTTGTGCAAATCATGTTAACCTGTGACCTGGCTTTCACCCCCCCATCGCATCTTAATTTATTGCCGAACAGAGGGCTAGCTTGGTGACTTTAGCAACTGACCTCTTTAATAGAAGTTTCATTTAGCTACCATAGCAGCCAGGACTAGGATTACCATTAATTTCTCTAATACTCCTTCAGAAAGCAACTAAGCTAGTGTTTTTTTCTCCATCTTTTCTCCATCTCAATTAATTTCATGCTCTCTTCATTGTAGGATAACCAAACATTCTTCAAAGGTAACTGGGATAAATGCAGGTTATTTATTTATTTAATCCCCCATCCCTTTTTCATGTCTTTCAGAGAGGTAACTGATGAACTCATTTATTCTCTTCATTGGATGAGTCAGTGGAATAAAACATTTGACCTCGGTTCCTAAATTAAATTTGGCCAAGGCCTGTAGGCGAGAGAAAATGGAGGAGGGCGAACCTTGCCCTACATCTCAGTCTAGCGGCTGAAATCCAGTGGGACATAAGAATTAGTCACCATGTGCCTTCTCTAAGCTCTGTTAAGCAGACATGTTTATTCCCAATTACACTGGTTTGGGACTGCAGGTTTAAAAACAGAATTTTGGTGACATCAAAATCGACCTGGGCTGGGAAGTTAAACCTAATCAGACCTAATATTTAGATGTCAAACGTCCAGAAAATTCCCAATGTGTAGACATTCACTAGGAGGTTGAAGGGCACCCTAGAAAAGGACAAGGCAAAGCACTTTATTATTAGTTATTATTAGTTATTATTAGTTATTATTAGTTATTAT
>BLBF01000004.1:8432916-8482279 GCA_015471245.1 Laticauda colubrina | reverse complement strand
TTATTATTAGTTATTATTAGTTATTATTAGTTATTATTAGTTATTATTAGTTATTAGTTATTATTAGTTATTATTAGTTATTATTATTATATTAAATATTATTATATTAATAAATATTATTAAATATTATTATTTTTGACAAGAAAACTATGGGGACATATATGTGAAGTCATCAACTCAAAAGACATTTCAGGAACTGAACTCAAAATCAGCAAGTTCCTGTTTCTCCTCAGGATCTTTCCCACAATATGAGAACCACCATCATATTTCTCTACCTGACAGCAAACATATCACACATACTTTCCTCCTCCTCCTCTTTTTCCCTCAACAAAAATCCGATGCGGTAGACTGAGAGGAAGTGCTCAATGTTCCTCGGCTGGCTTTCATGGCTAAGACAGACTAGAACTCCTGGTTTCTAGCCTTTTGCCTTAATCATTAGGCCAAACCAGCTCTCCAAAAAGAGGTTTTACAGGTAGTTCACAGAAATGCTATTTAGTAAAAAAAAAATGTAAGTGTAATTCCTAGAAGGGAGCCAATTTGGTGCAGTGGTTCAGCTATTAGGCTGATAGATCATGAGTTCTAATCCTGTCTTGGGTACAAAGCCAGCGAGGAGCTCTTGGGTCAGTCATTCTCCCTCAGCCCTAGGAAGCAGGCAAGGACAAACCACTTTTGCAAATGTTGCCAAGCAAACTGCAGAGACTTCTCCAGCTGGTTGACTGGAGTCAAGACGAACTCAAATATGCTCATCCACATACACAGATCCCTAGATTGTTCAACCAGGCTGGCAGCAACACCTTGGTAAATAATGGCAGCTCTATGGAGTTCCAAATAAACTAGGCCTAGTTCCAAATAAACTAGTTTGTCACTGAAAATAGTTCCCTTGCACCTTTCCAAAGGTATTTTAAGAAATAAACTGTTCATTTGTTAATATGAAAAACTTACCTTTTTGAAGTTTTATAAAATATTGCATTAGGATCTTTGCTTGGTCACCTTTTTCCAAATGAGCAAATTATCAGATTAGATACCATTATCAATGCTTTGAGACAAATTAGTGGGCTTTGCCAATATTTTTTGTATGGCAGCTGCTCCTACCTGTCTGGATCAGATAGGCCAATCAGAAACAGGCATATATTGTAACATCAGACAATCCTGGTTGAGATGGAAGGTTTCAGGCACACCATCTTAATGTAATGTATGAACTATGTGCTGGCTGGGAAATTCCTGGAGTTGAAGTCCACACACCTTACAACTGTCAAGGTTAAAAAACCACTGAATTAGACTAACTAATTTCTATTGATGCTATTTTTCTCTAATTTTTGTTGTTGTTGTTGTTGTTGAAGCTACAATCCTATTCCCACTTTGCTAGGTAGAAGCTTCAATATAAAGGATCTTCTTTACAAGTAGATGAATACAAGATTGTGCTGCCAATTCTTTTTTTCTTTTAAATTTCTCCCACAATACAATAATACTTTGTGGCAACAACTCATTCACAAATCCAACTGAACTGAAAGCCTCTCTGTGCTTTGACAGTCATTGCCTTGTTTTATTTCATATTGCAAACAAAGCAAAATTAACAACTACTTCTTGTTAACTTCATAATATCCATTGCAATCTTTTGGTCATTTAGCCCAATGAAAATATCTTTTTAGTCTCAAACCTTATGGAAACTATTTTTGCTGCCTTTCTTTATATCTTTGTTCCCATTTTCTACAAATCAAATTCTACAACATGTGCAGCATATGATTTAGAATCCACAAATCATATGCATCTCCTTTACTCTGAAAATATTTACTATAAGGATTCTTTCCTCACACTCCCCCCCAGCATTTTGCAATGCCTAATACTGAGTTTCATCTGCCATTTTATTGCTAAAGTCACCCAGTTGTGTAATGACCTTCCAGAGACAGCAATCTGTTTTCAAGTGCAAAGCTTTGCCAGTTGTGTTTATAGCTCAACCTACCTACCCTACCTACCTTCCCTCCCCCTTCTTTCTGTTCTTCAGTGCTTTCCTTTCAACTCTCCTATTTATATTTTTAGAATCCCACTTTATTTTTTTCTCATTTGTCACTCTGCTCTTCAGCATAGCAGTCCTAACAAACAGAGGAGGAGTTGGAGACATACTGGTCCATTAAACAGAAAGTCCCAAAAGCAAATTATGTGTGGGGCTGGGTTGGGAAGAGAGAATCTGCTTTAAAAAAAATACTCCAGATTTTGCCAAATGTCAAAGTTGACCCTGATCAAAACATAACTGGGGAAGGGAAGTCAGTCCAATGCTCTATAAATACAGTTGCTTGGATCCTCAACTTAACCAAACCTCTCCCCATCTCCCCATTAGTAACTGAAAAAACAGCAGTCCCTCTTATTCTAGGATTACTTTGTTTTCTTAAGAAACTTTGAAGAATGGTTTTCTGAAAGGTTTCTGAAAATCCATTTGTATAGAATCAATTGGAGCACTCACTTTTACAGGCTGCCTGAACATCCTCAGAGAATTTGGGGAAATGAGTGAGGTGTCACTTCCCCTTATTAATCCCCGAACTGACAGTTTCCTGACATAACAACATTTATCTATATGTTTTGTGTTTTTGTCTAGGCTTCAGAATTTCTGTGCATTTTCAAAGGAAAACAGATGTATAATTTAGTAGATAAAGATGCAAAATTCAGCCAGCCAGGCAAAAAATTCAACTGGAGATAAAATATATATTGAAAAAAAAACCCCCACCTTATATTCACTTGGTGATTTCCCCAGGAATGTGTTGGGATTTGCATTTTGAATATTTAAAATAATCTGTGCATGCTGAATCTTTGTTCCAATGGAGCTACTTTCAGAATTTAGCCTCCATAAGATTTTTGTCACTGTCAAGATTGACAAAACAAGGAAGAATTCTGACCTGTAGGAGACCAGTTAACCAGAGTGTTCCTGGTGTTAAGGACAACTCCTTTCATCCTTTTTAACAGTTCTTCTGCAGGAAAATATCTAGCAAATGGTCTCTCATATTGCTTAATAGAGGGAAGAATGGATGTTGTTTCAGATATCAAAATGTCTGAGCCATACCATCATTCCTGAAAGCTCAATCAGGGAAACCACTTGAGTTCCATTTCAGCTCCCCTCTGCTTTTTCCATGGGATGCTATGATGCTCAGTAGTTACACCAATGCATTATTACAGGTAGAAACCAAACCATCTCTGGAGCCAAGGAAAGACAAGCAGGATTCAGAATCTGAAATCCCACCTCAGGCAAACAAGTTACTTTTCACCAAGACTAGTAGGAGTGTTAAAAGTCAGTTGCTGCAATAGATCCTGCCATGTAGCAAAGGAAATATATATAATAATATAAAATGATGCCCTAAGAAGATGTTGTATTTGGAGGTGTGGATGTAATCGGGAAACTTTTTAAAAAAAATTTCTTTCCCTCCAATGAAATTGATTGGCATAAGTCTGGGGCAGAAATGGAAAGGAATTATTTAATTAAGACATAATACAGTTGCAGGAGTCATCACCACCGCCACATGCAAGCAATCATCTTTAATGTAGCCTTTGTTTAATAAAGAACAAAAAGCAAATGTTGCTAAGACAAGCCATTGAGAACCTCCACAGAGGTTCCCAGGGATTTGCTAGCCAGTTTTGGTCCAGATTGCTTTGGATTCAGGCTGGCAACTGTTATAGAGGCTTAAAGAGGTTTGGGGAATCTTAGCCTAGGGATAAAATCGTTGTGTTATTTATTCAAAGTATGGCCCTGCTATATTCAAAGCCAGGCTGTGATTTCATGGTGGTAGTAGCTAATGTGCAGTTTAGAGAAATTCAGCAATATTTTCTAGCTGGAATAGTGAAGAGTCTGGTGATCTCTCACCCTACGATGGTGTTGCTGATGCTGCTATGAGGAACTGGAAAGTGTTTTAATCCCAGTGGGGAAAACAGTATGTTTTTCAAGGACTGACAGAGTGGTCCAGAATGAATCGGATGGCTTTAGAATAGCCTTCTCCAGCCCAGAGCCCTCCAGGGAGTTGAGGATCAGGAGATTGTAATTCCCTATTTCCGATGGACGGCAGACTGTGGCAATATGTGAACTTGATTTTAAAAATCCCAGATCTGTTCTTCCGGAGATTTGGAGGAAAGAAGTTGCACGGCAATCTCTTTGGGCAAGTAAGTTCCATGTTAATTGCTTGGGAGTCATGTCGGTGTGCTATGCAAGCAATACCTCGAGTCTACTGAAAATCCTGGAAGCCTCGAGCGTTTTCCTCTCTTTAAAAAAAAAGGACTGTGAAATGAATGTCCACCTGCATCCACAAGCTATGAAGCTCTTTTGGCCAGGTGGACAGGACCTATGTGGCACATCCCCTCGGGTACTGGGGCGGAGGTGGTGGTGAAGTAATTGCCTCACGCCACGACCTGTGTTGTGTCTGTTTATCTTCTGGCTTCCCACAGTCGCTCCTGGGCACAGCAGATCTTGGGCGTCTGTGCACAAGGGATGGAGCGAGGGCTGCTGGAAAAGGCTCGGTGGAGACTGCTAAGTATCGCCGCCCAAAGGGTTGCCGAATTGCCGTTCTCTGAGGGACCCGCTTCCCCCTATCGCAGAGAACACCCTCGATTTCTGCCAGTTTTCACAACACATACGCGCACACACACACACACACACGATACACAACAGAACGTTCCTCCCCCTTCAGCCCGCCAAAACAAAAAACAAAAAAACCACCCGGTCAGACTTACCGCGTTCTCCCCCCCCCCCGCCCCCGCACGGTCAGCCTTCCCTTGCCAATCTCTTCCCACCAGAAAGCCCCGCAGAAACCAGCCGCGGAGCCCAGCGAGGAGACCGGGGCGCGCACACTCACACGCGATCCCCTCCAACCTCCCTTCTCCTTCCCCGCGGCTCTTCAGGGAGAGCTCCTGCGCCGGACCGGAGCCCTCCACACAACCCTCCGACCCAGGTCTACCCGGCTCTCCTCACTCCCCCCTTGGCCCCGCTCGGATACCGCCCAGCCCCGCTCGGGAAACGCTGACCTGCGAGGCGGCGACGGACAGCAGAAGGAAGCCGGCGGAGCAGGCGAAGAGCCGCGAGCGGCCGGCTCGCAGTCTCCGAGCAGTGGCGGGCGGGCGGGCGGGCGGGCGAGCGAGCTCCGCCTTCCCCTCCTCCAAGCGCGGAGGACCGAGCCAGCCACCAACTCACCTTGGCGGGCGAGCCGAGGGACCCGGCTAGCCGCGGAAGAGTCCAGCTGCCGCTCTCCTTCTCCCAGCTGGCGTCGCCTTTCATGGCCAGGCGGGCTAAGGAGGCAGAGGCGGCGGCGGCGGCGGCCGGGCTGCTCCAGCCTCTTCCCTCGCAGCGGCTGTCTTGTCTGTCCGTCTCTCTGTCTGGTTCGCTCACACCTCGGTCCCCGGTTCACCCTCCGCCTGCTGGCGAAGCCCTGCTCTGCGCGCCACGAAGGGCCGCCCCCTCGAGCGACTGACTTGGGCGCGGGGTGGCGGCCGCCGCTCTCGCTGTTGGCGGGGAGGCAGAGAGGGGCCAGCGGCGGGGTGACGGGGTCGGGGTCGGGCCCTCGGGCGCGGGGCAGAGAGCACGTGGGGCCCCGCTTTTGAGGAAAGGGCGTGTAGCGCTTGCGCGGGGGTCTCCCCTCCCGCCGCTCGAAGTTCCCTCGGACGGCTGTGCCTGTGTGGCGGGCGAATCGCTTTGCGCGCCACGGTCCTTTTCCCCGCGGAGGAGACCCCCCTCCCTCCCTCCCGGCTCAGTCCTGCGAAAGGACCGCTTGTTTGTCCAAGCAGCGGCGGATTCTTCAGAGCACGAGGCTGAAACAGCCGCAAAGCGAGCAGCCTCCTGTCCGCACGCCAGACCTCAGGCGGGCGCCAGGGGGCCCCTTTCCCTTTGGGAGCGACGAAGACGTCCCGCCTACCCCCTCCCCTCCGCCAGGGCTCAGGGGCCGGGCGCTTCCCCCACCCCCCCCCACCCCACCCCCAGCCCCAGCCCCGTTCCCAGGCTGCAGACTGCCTTCAGTCCTGGCGGGAGGATCCTGCCCTCGGTCCCTCTCCCGCCGCCAGCTCCCTCCCGAGCTGATCTCGCAGATTCATTTCGGCGCCCCTCTCTCCACACACCGCCCCCCCCCCCCCCGCTCCCTGCCAGATCCTCCCCGGCAGTCCAGCCTCCTTCTCTGGCGTTGCTATGGAGCGAGGCGTCTCCAAGGGACATACCAGGCGGCACCTGTGGCTGAAACTGTCTCGGTGCGACCTCCGAAGCCAGCTCGTCCGCTTGGGAAGGGTGGGAGCCGAATCCCCCTCCCCACCGCTCTCTCCAAGGGAAGAAGAGACCCAGAACGGGCGGAGGGCGGCGGGCGAGGCAGCAATTCAACGGAAGAGCGAGCTCGACCGCCCGGCTCTTCCTTGCGCTTTCTTCGACTCCCGTCCCTCCGCTGTTCCGATTTCTTATTTTTTTATTTTTATTTGGAGCAACAAATGCTCGTCGTTCCTCCGCTGAGTTCCCAATCTCCATCCAACCTCGCCTTTCGCCTCCACCTCACTTGTCCAGAAGCATCTCCCGAGCGTCGCGGGAGGGAATATTTTTCCCCAAAGCACCCCTCCGTTTTTCTTTCTTTTTTTTTTCTTTTTTCTTTGTCTTTTTTTTTTTTTTCTTTTTTTTTTTCTTTCTTTCTTTCTTTCTTTCTTTCTCCTTTTCTTCGCCAAGCCCTCTGTTTCAAGCCTTCCCCCGTGGGAAGAAATGCCGGAGCGAGCGAGCAAGGAACCTGCAACGCGAGGGAGGCCGAAGTCTTGAATGGACACCCGGTCCCTGCGATTTAGGCTGGAAGGATTTCAATCCTGGGTTGTTGTTGTTGTTGATTTCCCCCCCCCCCAAAAAAATAATAATAATAATAATACCGGTATGAGCATCTCGTGAACTTGGTTCGGAAATCAAGAGGGCTTTGGCCTGGCTCCTTCTTGCACGGGAGATCTCAAGGGGATGAGTAGAGCCGACGGCTAGACCGCAAAGTAGAAAAACAAGGTACCGAGGCGACGAAAAATTGAAATCACCAGGATCTGAGGGAGGCTATGTTATTCTTGGAGAGTGAGAAATAGTTGGATCGCTTTACTTTGTCCCTAAGGGACCCTTCAGATATATATTAAAAATGCAGTGCAAAAGTGCCAAACACATGTTTACAAACCCGACGGTCGTGGGTATTGAAGGCACGATGAACCACTGCAGTATGTTGTCAGTTATATCGTGAGTAGAGCCACTTTCGTCTCATGGTTAAGGCAGGGAGCTAAAAACAGGGAAAGGGAACAGATGGCCTTTTGGGGATATTTGTTATACCTGTAGCCCTTGGGAAGCCTGGGGTTTACCGACTCTTTTGAGCACTTGCAGCTTAATCCTCGCTGCTTTTGCTTCTAAACACTTGGAAGTCTGCTGGACAACTTTACTGTCCATGATGAAAACTGCAAATATTAACTTTATGGTTAAGGATCAAAGGATCAAGTCCATCATCATATCGCATCACCACCCTCTCTCCAAACACAGGGATGGTCTGTGACCTGAAAATTGTCAACAAAAATCCATGTTTTTGTACAATGATGCCAACCACAAAGGCCAGATCTAAGTTAAGCAGAGAGAAGCTGTGATACAGTGCTTTTAAAAAGGTTCTCTTAAAATACTTAAAGCACTTAATACTCCAATATTACTGTATCCAGTTTTTACTCGTGTGTTTGTATAATGTTTTTCTTTTCCCTTTTCTTGTAAACTTTTTTGCTTTTTTTGTGCCCCAGTTCATCTCACTATCTATTGTCAGTTTGCCCATTCTCCTTCTATCTGAAGATCATTGATTTCTGTCACTGCCCAGTTAGTTCTGCCCAGTTAGTTGTGCTTCTCTTCCATTTGCAGTGGCCATGCCTTTTAAAAACTGTTTGCGATGGTGATAAATATATCTTTTTTTTTTTTAATGTATGCATTCACTATCTGGCAGGGCTTGCTTTGAAGCCCACAGCAGACCAAAAGCATTCTGGGGGATTATATAGCAGGAAGCTGAGCCTTTGTAATGTTTTGTTGTACTACCTTTTTTTCCCCCTCCAGCCTTCCTGGGCTTGCTATGTCAGGGGTAGAAGACTTATCAAATCTTTCAATGCCTACTTTGTTTGTTAATACACCTTATCACAACTTTACAATGTTTTTTTTTTTATTCTCGGTGTGCATTTTGAATTAATTTCCCTCTAAATTCTTTGCAGAAAGCCAACCGTGATAATTATAATTTTCTCTGCTTCTGTGTAGATACCTGGAAGCAGTAGCAGCCCTCCAGCTTACTTAAACCTTGCTTTCTTAACCATTTAAAAAAGCCAGTGACTATGTTACCTTTAGAAACACGCCATGCCATCTCAACAGAACTAACACACAGGAAAATCATAGGGGCTAGAAACTTTTTTTTTTCAGAAAATGAAATCCAAGGAATAAGGTCAGTCAATGCCTAGCCAAGGTTTCTGCACTCCCTCCAACCTGCATATAGAATCACACCCACTAAGCAATGCTGTAGGTAGCCAGTCACATGATGTTCCCCTTTACTTGAGGATAGGCAGCTAATTACTTTTTACTCACCAGCACCAAGCCACAGCTGTTACATTACAGTATTTGTTACACTTCAGATCACTGCAAAAGTGAAACAGCTACCAATTTAGATGACTTGGCTTCCTTTGTTCTGCCTTTCTTTCGACATTGCATGTTGGGGAGAAAGTGAGAAATAATTGGGGCAGAATAAGGCTTGGCAAAGAAAATATTGTGAGTAAAAGCTGTTGCATTTTTTCAGCTGCTCAGCCAAGCCCTTCCTGGAGGAATCTGAGAGTGTGCTGCTTCAAGAAGGAAGGATAACACTGGAGTGGTGGCTTGGTTCATGATGTACCACTGTGGGATTTCTCATCCGCTATGGAGGATTAGATCCCTGTACAGGTGTCTGAGACAAGGCCAAAAGCTTCTGTTTTAAAGTGCCTATTGGTCCCTATTGGAAACTGAATTGCCTGTTGGATTGGGATGCTTGGATGGAATACCGAGGGAGCATTTGGCTGTTTATGAAAGGGAGCTTGGATGAAGCACCAGTTTGTTAGCAATTTAACGGTAAACCCTTCAAGTGCCCACTGGGCAAACTGGTGAGTAAGCCACTTGTCCATGAATTTGATTACTATATGTGATCCATCTTTGATCCGTGAATATGGCATGACAAGGCCTTCTAGCTTGTTTGGCCTTATGTTGGAACCAGAAGTGTCCAAAATGTGTCCTAGAATGCTTCTTAGACAAAAGCTCTTTTCACACATTTATTCAGTTAGAACAGGTTGACTCTGTTGTGTTAGTCATTTAATAGCAGGATCATTGGGGAGATTGTTGGATGTGCTAGAAAATTTTCTGATTTTTATCTAGGTCTCTGACATTAAAGAAGGAATGTAATACTTGTCTGGACAAGAGCATGCTGATTTTCACCTACCTTGCTTTTTTGAACAAAACATATGGAACAATTGCTTTGAAAGGAGAAAATCAGATGAATATCCTCTTTTAAACCATCAGTTCTGAAATAAAGTCAGCACATGCTCTGGAAAACCTATTGAAGCAATTCATATAAGCTAGATGGATTATTTTACTTCATTTGAGATTCTGTATGTTGGTGGTAGTTTTCTCACTGTCAGTTGACACTAGTGGGAGAGGGGACAAGCCAGGAAAGAAAGAAAGATAGACACAGAGAGAGAGGCAAACACAGAAAAAGACAGAGACAGAGAGACAGAGATAGAAAGACACAGAGACACAGACAGAGACAGAAACACAGAGAGAGAGTGAGAGAGAGACAAAGAGAGAGACGGATACAGACAGAGACAGAGAGAGACACAGAGAGAGAGACAGAAAGACAGAAACAGAGAAAGACAGAAAGAGAGAGACAGAGACAGAGATAGACAGAGAGAGAATGAATATTTTCAAAATAATTCTGTATTTTTAAAACTTGTATTCAATTTGAGTTATGATAAAATTGGGTAATGGCTATGGGAAACAGCTTCAGAAGATGGACAGACCTGTGTACTCAAACCCACCTCCTTCATCCTATACACTATGATTGATGGCAGGGGTGGGATTTAAACTTTTTAACAATCGGTTCTGTGGGCGTGGCTTCGTTGATGGGCATGGCCAACTCAATCACTCACATCAAGGCACACATCTCCTTGCCTGGCCTCTCATGACTGTGGGGATGCTGCAGCAGTTGTAAGTGGGAAAAAATGGTCATAAGTCACTTTTTTCAATGCCATTGTAACTTTGAAGGGTCATTCCCCACAAGCAAAGGACCAGCAAAGGAGGGAAAAAAACTTCACAGATGTTCCTGAGACACGAAGTCCTGTCAAGAATGTAATAAGGGTTAACGGAGAGGCAGTTTCTGTAAGCAACACCAGAATGTTTCCTTCCTTACAGGATTAGGCCATTAATTTTTTCCGGAGAACAACCGGTTCTCCAAACTGCTTATAATGTTAACAACCGGATCTAGCGAATAGGTGCAAACTGGTAGAATCCCACCCCTGATTGATGGATGTTTTTCCCGCCTGCTGTGGCACAGAAAAGGGAGGACAACAAAGATGTGTGGCTCAGTCAATCACTTTACTTATCACAAGTTGCCCACATATGATCAGGACAATGCCATTCAGCAGTGAGTCAGAACAAATGGGACAGGCAAAATAGGGATTCACAATAGTGATATCCAATGTTATGCCATAATTGGTATAGTTTTCTATCAGCTGAAGGATAAGTGGCCATCTGTTGAACTCAGCAGTAGGGAAATCCCTTTTGTCTTTATTTACTATTTGCCAGTGGTTGGATTCATACAATGCAAGATGTTGCTCCCTAATACTTTATTGTGTGCGGTTTTTCTTATTCTTTTTTAAGTTTAAGTTGCTCGCTGTGTTGAAGATACAATTAGGAAATGGAAAAATAGGATAACGTCAGTCAGTCATGAATGAGCACTATGTCTGTAAATAGTTTTGTAAAAAAGAATTAGAGAAGTTAGCAGAGATGCACAGAAGTTACGATATATAACAATAAAACAACTGAGAATTTTGTCATTTAAGGTGCAGTTAAATCCTGCTTGGATTCAAAGGTATGGTTGTGATTTAAGTACTAGAGTTGTGCAATGCTTTTCATTCTGGAACAATCTTGGAATATATAGACATTTATGTCATCCTTGGGAAATGATAAAGCTGCTTTAAGGAGTTGCAGACAGATGTTCTGTCTGCTTGCTGTGTACTTCAAGGCATCTTCTGGATACAGAAGCAGAAGCATTGCTCAGCCTTAAGTGTTGCTTCCAAGATTATTTCAGATAGGACATTGCTATGACAATATTAATCATATTAACCAGTGCAAAAATGATTGGATGATGCTAGAAGACATTGTAAATCACTATCATGAAAGTGACTTTTAAAACTAAAGAGTGTAATTTGTTTGGAAATGTAGCTACTATTTAATAATAGCTGTCTACTTAATTCATCTCCCCCCACTCTCTCTTACAAAAATATAACCTTGTTTCATTGTTTGCACTTGATGCAAGAACTTGATACCCAGAAAGAATGGCAAGGAAGAAAAGGTGAAGTTTAAAATCAAGTTGACGTGCTTGATTCCTGATTACTCAATTGAGCCATTTCTGGAGTTTTCTTGGCAACAATATAAAAATGGTTGGTCTCTGTCTTCTTCCAGCATTTTTTAAACCTTCATTTTTTACCACAGTTTGCAGGCCAGATTTCCTGATAGTGCTCCATTGAAATACTAAGTCTGATAGTGGAGGATCAATCCAACTCAGCTTAGTGTTTACCTAGCCATGGACAGATACATCTTAATTTTTTTTAAAGAAAACACAAGTAATTTCTCCTTGAGTTAAATAAAATGGTAATGTTTCTGTTTTTGCTGATTAAAAAAAAACCTCAAATAGCACTTAGCACTTAGTTTTGGTCAAATTCATTTCAAGTATCCTTTTCTCTTATGCATCTGTACATTGTCAGGACAATACAGTGAATATCTTTGTAAAGAGAGCAGTTTTTGTTGGGAACACAGGCATAGTAATTAATGCCTACTGTAAAACTTATCTGCCACTAACACAATAGGATTGCAAACGTCAGGTCCTGTTGTGGAATCAACCCCATGGTAACTGTTTACTGTGGAACAAGCAAAGAAATATAACTCTGCTGTTGGAAGAAGCAATTTAAAAATAATTCAAGGAGAACTGTTTGAAATGCTCAGCACAGTTGCCAGCAGGAAGACCCTCCTTTTCCTTGTTATTTGCAAGGAATGGTGTTGAGAACTTCTTCCTGGATCGGTGGACAGAAGCAAATTGTGGGAGTAGGAGTAGGTGTAGGTGCATCAGATGGGAAGCGGTGTGGCTTATTAAGGTTGGGATTTTCAAGAGGGACCAAGTCAAATCATATTTTGATTTCTATGTGGAACCAAAAGGAAAAGATTGAAATCATAGGTCGTCCTTCTGAATATTTATGGAAATTTACTTCCCTCTACTGATGTATCTTGTTCATAGGAACGATATTCTATACCTCTGAAAAGCTACCTTGATCTTTATTCTGAAGGAACTGGGTTTTTTTACAAAACAGCTTTGGATAGTTTTGTCTGTGACTTCAGCCCCAGATTTGTTTTATATCACCAGTGGGTGGAACTACACGAAGCTTCTGTTTCAGAAATATCCTGAAGATTCTTTGATATTGTTTTCTTTATGATATGTCCCTTCTAAAGAAGATAAAAAACTAATATGAAATAATACCGAGTGAGAAAAATGAAATGAGAAAGAAATCAAAGAGAAGGCTAAAAATGCAAGAAAGGAAAAAAGGTAAAAAAAAAAAAATAGAAAAGGGAAAAAAAAGCCTCAGCTCTTCTTTATAACAGTTATAAGTGCAATTATAAATTTACCCCTTCATCTATGATTACAAAATAAGTCTCTTTATAATTATTCTGTCTAACCATCAAATCATACATTCATTTTTTCCTGTTTCACACAAAAAGTCCAGAAGGGATTTCTAGTCAGCAGTAAATATAGAAAATGTTTTTTTTTTCTAAAAATTGTAACAGATTTTCAATAGATAATCAGATAGTTTTATTGTAAGCTGTCAAGAAGATGAAAGAAATTTCTCACCAAATCTTGTAGGCATTCTACTCTGGGAGGAGAGTAATTAACCTAGTGCTCAGCTCTTTTGTTTATCAAGTGTGAATTGCAATAGAAATTGACTTTGGGGAGTTTATTCATTATTTTTAATGAAAAGAACAAAACAATGAAGTTTTAAATGAACAGGTTTCTTTTTATGTTTGCAACCACATCACATAATTAGAATTAAAAAAAATCAAAAACAAAACCGAGAATGCTGCAAAATAGTAATTAAATGTTGAACTTCAGGGTTAGTTTTACAATAAACCAAAATAGATTAAAATGGCATTTTTGCTATGGACTAATAGTTGTTGATGCTGGTAATTTGAAAAAATGTACAAAATACAATATATTTTCAGAATGAATGTTTAATAATTACTTTTGAGACATGAAAATAATGGGATCGGATCCTTGTTTGTATGTCAGAATATTTAAAATTTTGTATAAAGGTTCCCAAATTCATGCTTACCATCTGCCTCTGGGAAAAGGAAAACAAGGAAAAGGTATAAAGAAAGAGAAATAAAGGTAATTTTGTCATTTGTCTTGTATTGTACTATTGTAATAGTAATCCCTGAGTGACTTTCTGATCATACAGAGTCTGTATAACATCCTTGTATTCAGAAGAATTGCAGGATATGAAATAGAACAGATGATGGTGAAGACATGCCTTGCATCTTCAAGTATCCATCATAATTGTTTCTTTGGTATGGCATTTATTAACATTTGCCCAAGTGATTGGATGCCCCAATCCTTGGCCTGAGAGTAACAAATTTGCTCAATGCAATCCACCACCTGTTCCATTTGTCAAATCAGTTCAGTTGTTTCAAAATAAACATTTGACAAAGTTCTTGTAAATATATTGTCTCAATCGTGGTGCTTTACAACCATAGGCAATTGAATGAGCAGGAGGGCAAGTGGCCCAGTATGTTCAGATTGGCACAAACGAACACATCATTTCATGAAAGTCTGGAGCATCATAAAGGAGATCTATAACCTCTCCTGAAGAAGACTATTCTGGTCCCAGCAGCAGTAGATGCAAACTTGTCCATCTCTGTTTGTTCAGCCCTCATTTTGAGGGAAATACCCATCCATCTCCAAACTCTTTTAGAAAAAAAGATTCTCCCCAGTATTATAAAATATCAGCAGTAAGTAAATGCCAGGCTCTGTTGACTCTGATTATTCTTCAAGGATACTACCCCCAGCAAATCTGAAGTTTATTAGGTGTCAACAAATCTTCGCAATACTTAGCAGAATGATAAATAAAGGCATGTCCTAGGTTTCACCAACTGTTTGTTTGTATAAATGTGATTACAGTGGGAGAGGGAGGGTCTTTAGAATACAAAAGCTATATTTTATCTATTTTGGCCTCTAGGTATGAGGTCAATATGTCAAATGTTTTAAGGAGCACCTTTGTCTCATACTAAAACTTGGAGTTTGTGTAGAGTCTGGTTTCAGATCTGGGCTAAGTCACCATGGTAGCTCTAATCAGATAGATAATTTTATCAGCATGAACATGTACTACTCTTTTTTTTTAATTTATTGATGTCTTTTTAAATCACTGTCCTTTATTAGGAGAGGAAGGGAGAGAGAGAGAAAGAGAGAGGAAAGCAATTTGTTCTTTTGATTGATTTCTCAGTAATGTCATTAACCATGGTTCCTGATTGGATCATAACTAAGAGTTAGGATCAGAAATATTATTTTCCATTAGCATCATTCTTGCTTACAGCATTTATTGCAACTAATGTGGTGACAATAACAGGAAATATCTGTAATATCTTTTAATGTTTGCAATGAAATCTCTGGAATTGTTATTTGAAGATACAAACCATCAATATCCCAGAGATTCTTTGCAAAATGTTTGTGTCGTAGCTGAATTAGGGGAGATTGTGGACATGCCTCATGAACTGGATGGAGCCAAGGGTGGGTTTTCTGAGGCTGGTTTCTATGGAGGTACTGCAGATCGTTGACTTCCCAGTCCAGGAAATAAGGAATTTTCCTGGCCTAGATGAACCAGTATTAGTATTTAATATATGGCACTTACATCAAGTGCAATATGATACCTAAGCGCAATATGAAAAAGGCAATAAAAATATAACACAGTATTGATTGGTACCAACATTATTATAATGTAATAATCAATCTAAAACATTTGCTAATTCAAGAGTACCATAATTTAAATCTGTATCAAATTCAGCCACAACTTCAGAACTGTCTTTTATAAACCTCAAGAGATTGGACTCTGACTGTAGGGCCGGCCATCCATTCTGAAGGGTAGGAACTAGATAGGAAGTGCCATTCCGAAATGGCCTTGATTACACACATGAGTTGAGCACACAGAAGCATAAATTTTATCAAATTATTCAAATACTAAGTAAGCCTGACCCAGGAGGTCAGTGCCAACAATCTTAAAAAGTAATGCTTCTAAAGACTTAACCAATGTATGGGTTGATGGAAAGAAGTGGAGATGAATTGGAGGAAGATCCAGGATCATACAAATCAGAAGACAGAGTGCAGAGTCATATATTTCTACCAAAAAACTATTGCAGGAGACCAGATGAGGCTTCCCTTAGGAGCATTAACAGGCCAATGTTTCTTAACTGACTGCTTAGCTGTTTAAAAAAATACAAATGGATTTTCCAATATTTAGAAGATGAAAATTACAGGATCCTGGCTTTTTATTGAAAAAAGATTTTTTGAAAATCCTTACTAATTAGAAGTACTGATTTTTTAAAATTTTGTAGATGTTTTTAATGTTTTACAGCTTTTAAAAATTGTTTTAATTATTTTATAATTTTAGAATTGTAAGCAGCCCACTTAAGTGAGTTGGGCAGCAAATAGAATGGAGTAAATAAGTAATTACATAAATAAGTAAGTAAGTATAAGTAAGTCAGTCAGTCAGTCACTCAGTCAGTCTCTATCATGGAAGATATCCACATTCTCAAAAAGAAAAAGAGGCAAAAGAAGGGAAGGGAAAGGAGATTATTCTGGATGAAAAGCAAAAAACACAGCCTTACTCAAGTTAAAGGAGGTGGTAAAGACATCCTGTTGGAATTTTCAGTGAGGCAATTGGAGAGGCAAACATATTTCTTAACCAAAACCATGGCAGAATAATTTATATGAATATCTTCAGTATAGGTGTAACAGTAAAAACTGACTGAAATTGGAGAAAAAAAAATAAAAAAAAAATAAAGAATCTAGTCAGTGACCTATATACTGAATATTGGTCTACACAACCAAGTTGCTCCATTGTATCTGCAGGATACCAGCTGTTTTTAGAGGGCAAGATCCAATATGTGTGTCCTTACCTTTTTCCCCATCTCATCATGAGTGCAACATCTGCCCATATATTCTTGCTCTCTGTCCAAACTAGAATTTTCTGCCCAAGTGATGCCGTCTATTTTGCCTGCTGTGGCTTATTTCCTTATAGGCAACTCCCTGCACTTTGATTGGCTTATGTGTGAAGCGGTGCCAGAACCCTACCCTACCCTTACACTCCTAGGCCAATAATTGCCTTGCAGGGTCTTTTGAACCTGGACTATTGACTTTCTAGTTTACTCTTGCTTCACAAATGAGCTGCTTTCTCTTTTTACAAGTTCACAAGCAAAACAATGAAACACTTTCCCTCTCACTCCCTTTTTAATGATCTGAATGTCAGAAAGAAGGATCAATCATTTTTTGTTTCTCTCTTTTCTTGAAAGGTTGAAGGGAAATTTAAAAGACGAAAGAGGGAGAGAGAGAGAGGCAAACAGATTACGTTCAAGGGAGTAATCTCTGTCTTTGCACATTTGAATTTATAATATTCAAATGAGATGGAACTTTTTAAGTCTTAGGTGGAAGAAGGCAGAGGGAAAAGGAAGATGTACATACAAAGAAGATGAGCTCTGACTGAATATTTATTTATTTGATTTGTCAATCGCTTACAAGATAACAGGCATAAGTATAAACATGAGTAAGAATACAACAAATAGGTACGAATAAATAGGGACAATAGGACAGGGACTGTAGGCATGATTGTGCACTTATGCATGCCCCTTACAGACCTCTTTGGAATGGGGTGAAGTCAATGGTGGATAGTTTGAGGTTAAGGGACTGGGGGTTTGAGGATATAACAACAGAGTCGGGTAGTGCATTCCAGGCATTGACTACTCTGTTGCTGAAGTCGTACTTTCTACAATCAAGTTTGAAACTGTTTACACTGAGTTTGTATCTGTTGTGTGCTCTTATATTGTTGTGGTTGAAGCTGAAGTAGTCATTGACTGGTAGGACATTGTAGCAGATAATTTTGTGTGCTATACTTAAGTCCAACCATAGGCAGCATAGTTCAAGGTTGTCCAAGCCCAAAATTTCAAGCCTGGGTATTATGTTGCGAACAGAGGAGTGTAGTACTCTTCTCATGAAATACTTCTGGACTCGTTCAGTTGTATTAATGTCCGATATACAGTGTGAATTCTAGACTGATGAGCTGTATTAGAGTATTGGCCTAGCAAAAGTTTTGTATGCTCTAGCTAGCAATTCAATATTTCCGGAGGAGAAGCTTCGTAAGATTAGACTTACAACTCTTAATGCCTTTTTGGCAATGTTGTTACAGTGAGCTCTGGTGTTTAGGTCATTTGATATGACTACTTCAAGGTCCTTGACAGTGTGAGGATTGTCAACGAGGTCATATCCGTCTAGTTTGTATTTGGTGTATTGATTTTTTTTTTTTACCAGTGTGTAGGACAGAGCATTTGTTGGTCAAGATTTGTTGCCAATTGTTTGACCATTAAGACACATAATCAAGGTCGCTTTGAAGGACAGTAGCATTGTAAGTGGTATGTTGAGTTCTAGATATTCTCTTTTGGAATGGAGACTTATTGTCTTCTAACAATTGCTCTTTTGGCCCCCAGAAGTTTGGAAGGAAGAGATGTTGGCTGCTTTACAAGTTACCACCCTTTTGTTCTCAAGTGCCATCTCACACCCAGCCCTACAGTTTATCCCAGAGGCTGCAGAAGAGAGAACTTAGAAAAGGAAAAGAAATATTCTTGCAAGTAGTAATCCTCACATGCCTGCTTACAGAGGATATGCTGCGGGGATGGGAAGCCACAACTGGGTGTTTTGTCTAATAGAAACCTGAGGCATTCTGCAGCCCAGCCCGAACACTTCATTAGCTGCCTAACAAAACATCCAAATGTGCACAGAACATTTCTAAATGAATTTAGGATCCAGCTTGCATCCACACAGATAAATAAGAATGGGGCAAGGTGCTGTTACCCAAACAACCACAGATAAAAGGAAGAACAAAGAACTCTTCATGAAATGAAAGTTATGCAATAGAAAATGGATCAACAGTGCTTAATGAACTAAAAGTATGTAGTAACATTTTTGGATCAAATACTATGGATAAATCCAGCAGCATTGGTCTTGATGATTGATGAAATGCCTTAACCACTGGCAAATAATTGACAACTCAAGCGAATGCCAGCTCAGTATAACGGACCTCATAAAACCCTAATTAAAATATGTCAGTAAAATTATTCATTGACAAATAGAGAAGAAATTGGGATGGAACAGCTTGTTCCATAATCATACAGTTCTGTAGAGAGCCATGGATATGGCCTTGAAGGAAGTATTCAGAAGCTGTTACAAAAACAAAAATAGCAGAAGCATGCCTTGAGCCCTAGGAAAGGAGGTAGCATTAGGAAGGCTTTCAGGCTGCTGCTCCTGACTCACTGGAGTATGAAAGGGAGGGGAGGAAAAATGCAATCAGACTTCCAAGAGTATCTTAAACAATCTCAATAAAGATCAGTTCTGGTCTTGTGGTCTCCTTCAAATGTGGACACCTTCAAAACTGAGGTGGTATTCACAAGATTCGGACCAGAACCGGTAGTGGAAATTTTGAGTAGTTCGGAGAATCGGCAAATACCACCTCTGACTGGCCCCGCTCCCATCTATTCTCTGCCTCCCAAGTCCCAGCTGATTGGTTGGTTCTTCTTTTGTTGCCCTGCATAGGAGAACAGAGCGGGAAACAGAGTGGGGTGGGAATGGAGATTTTACAGTATCTTTCCTCTGCCACACCCACCAAGCAACACCCACCAAGTCATGCCATGCCCACAGAACCCGTAGTAAAATTTTTGGAATCCCATCACTGTCTCAAAGCCTATCAGATTCCCTAAAGCAGAGGTCTACAAACTTGGCAACTTTAAGACGTGTGGACTTTAAGTTTAAGCCAGCTATGCTGGCTGGAGAATTGTGGGAGTTGAAGTCCACACGTCTTAAAATTGCCAAGTTTGGAGACCCCTGACCTAAAGGGTCAGGAAGGAAGCTGAGATGAATTAAAGGTTCAGGGATTTGTGTTGACAAACAGAACTTTTATTAACTTTGATTGGTAACATTGGCATTGATCCAATCAGGGATAGCTTAGGCTCTATGGTCTGTGTGTTGATATGAAGTGACAATGCAACCTTGACAAAGGAAGACAAAAGCCACCAGTAGAAACTAAAGGCCCTGTCACATTGGCCGACGGATGCAAAACATTTGTAAAAAGGACACAGCGGACGAGAAAATGTTCCATCCGTTGTTATCCGCTCTCAAAAGTGCCCCAAATTTGCATAACCAGAGCGGACAACAACGGAAAGGAACGGACAGGGGGAGGATGTAGAGGGGATGGAAAGCGGATGCTCCACGGAAGCCTAGCGGATGGGAGCGGATGGGAGCAGATGGCACATCTGCAGGGCTTCCGGGGGAGCACAGTGAAGTGGACGCGTAGCCGAAGGAGCGGATGCAGAACGGATGCCGAGCGGATGAAGCGGATGCAGAGCGGAAGCCAAGCGGAAGCCTAGCGGAAGCCTAGCGGATGCACAGCATTCACTGCGCATGCGGGGAGGATGCATTGCATCAGCCCCGCGGATATAAAGGGAAGCAGCTCGCAAGCAGGTCACCATTCAGAGGAAAGACCTGCTTCCAGACACAGCTCTCCAGCCAGCCAGCCAGCCAGCCAGCAAGCCAACAACCCAACAACCATGGGGAAGAAGAGAAAGCCTCAGCCATCTGCTGCCAGCCCTGGGAAGAGGGACAGGGCCACCATCCCACCCCCTGGCCCTGACTCTGCTTCTGCTGGGGCTTCTGCTGCTCGGGCTCGCTCTTGTGGTGCTGGAGCTTCTGCTGGCGTTGCTCCTGGTGCTGGTGCTTCTGCTGGTGCTTACTCTGCTGGTACTGCTCCTGGTGCTGGGTCTTCTGCTGGTGCTTACTCTGCTGGCACTGCTCCTGGTGCTTCTGCTGGTGCTTACTCTGCTGGCGCTGCACCTTGTCCTGCTGGTGTTCCTGGTCCTGCTGGTCCTGCTGGTCCTGCTGGTACTGCTGGTCCTGCTGGTGCTGCTGGTGCTGCTGGTCCTGCTGGTGCTGCTGGTCCTGCTTTTGCTGCTACTGTTGTTGTTGCTGCTGCTGCTGGTGGTGTGGCGGAGCAGCCCCTACAACCTTGAAGCCCCTCTGATGAGGGCCCATATGGCCCTGCCTGAGGGAGGAAGAGGCAGACGCATGAACGGGAGAGAAGGCAATACACCATAGAAGAGGAACATGAGGAGGAGGTGCTGGAGTGGCTGAGGGAGAAAGAATATCTTTGGCGGAAGGGACACAGGCTCTATCGAGACACCAAGAGGAAGCAGGCTGCTTGGAGAGAGAAAGCGGAGAGCCTGGGCTACACTTCGGGGGTGCTCCTTGGCTGGTGGAAGCACATGCACACCTGGTACGGGAAGTTGCACCTCAAGAAATCTGGCCAGGCCGCGGTCAAGCTGATGGACAGAGACACCGATGTCATGGCCAGGTGCAGCTTCTTGGAGGGTGAGATCCGCCACTGTGGAGCAGCCCCACTCACAATCCTCTCTCTCAGGCAGCCTGCTGAGAGCCAGTCCTCTTCTGGCAGAGTCAGCTCCTGTGTCCAGGCAGGTATCTGTGGAGCGTGCCACGATGGAGACCCCCCCGACAGCTGTACTACCCGTGGCAGAGCGCGTGGAGGACCCCCTGACGCAGTGGGAGCAAAGAGAGGGCACTTCCACCATAGCCCTACCCGCATCCACCCCCAGCTTCACCTCCACCGAAAGGCAGAGAGGCAGACCGGAGGGGCAGAGCCACACTGTCCTGGTGGAGATCAGGGACACCATCAGAAGCAGTGTAGATCTCCTCTCTCGGCTGGTACACACCGACGTCCCATCCTCCAACCACAAGCCCTTCCTCACCTACGTCAACCAGACCCTCATGAACATGTCGGAAACACAATACCAGGTGGTGAAGGACAGGATCACAGATCTTCTTCACAACCCTCCAGACCAAGCTGAACCTGCTCCCACCCAGTCCAGGCCTGCTCCTCCACCCCAGGTGATGTCACTGCCCTTCCAAGGCTTTCCACAGGCCCTCACCTACCAAGGCTACGGCTACCAGGAGGTCCAGCAGCACAGGCAGCCCTTCCCAGTCCAGGCACAGGTACATCGGACGCCACCGGTGCCACTGATTCCACCGATGCCAGCCACGCCACCGATGCCAGCCACGCCACAGATGCCACCCACGCCACAGATGCCACCAACGCCTCACCTCGCTCAGCTGCAGACCAGACATCCCCACTACACTGCTCCTTCCTCCACCCCACAGCCAAGCCCGGCCTCAGAACATCTGTCATCGGTTTTGGGGCTGACATCCCATGTCATAGAGGAAGGGGCTCTCAACTTCACAGGACTGAGCCAGCTGTCTGAGAGCTTCCTCCACACACTGTCCCCTGTTGTCCTCTCGGGGCCAGGCACCCCAATGGTGCCTCAGACCAGCACTTCAGCAGCAGCCACCTCCACAGCACCTGGACCCTTCACCCCTGAGACTGGGCACGCCTCAGAGTGACCAAGAAGAGTGCCAGACACTGGGTGGCTACCTGTTGACTTTATTTTTGCTTTGGACACTTGACTTGGGTCATTTTGCTTTTACAGCTTGCTATTAATAAAGATTATCTTTGCTTCACACACTTGCTTCATTTATTTTTGTAAATAAAGTCTTGGTGGAAACTTTTAGAAATGGTTTAAGCTTTTGCATGCTTGTGGGATGGGTTAAGATAGCAGTGGGATGGGCAGGGATACCTTTGGGATGGGTAAGGATAGCAGTGGGATGGGCAGGGATACCTTTGGGCTGGCTAATAGCTGTGGGATGGGCAGGGATAACTTTGGGATGGGTAATAGCTGTGGGATGGGCAGGGATACCTTTGGGATGGGTAATATCTGTGGGATGGGCAGGGATACCTTTGGGATGGGTAATAGCTGTGGGATAGATAAACCTCCAGTGCAAGCATAGTGGGATTGTATGGTCCACCCTCCCAGGTGCCACACCTTTGGCCCTTCATTATCAATAACAATGTAAGCATTGATCCACACATTTCAACATAAACACAACTCTTTATTAAATGCCCTGTTCATTGTAGGCCCACCCAACATACATGGCCCAATCTCATTAGTGTGATGAGACAGGCTGAAGGAAGCATCCATTAAGCATCTATCATCCTGTCTTGCCACTCCATTGCTCCAGCTGGGGAGTTGCACCAGTGTCTCAGGAGGTTGCGCTGCTTCTTCCCTTCACGTGAAGCTCTGTTGGGGCCTTGCACATTCTTAGTGTCTATCAGGTTTCGCCCTTGCCTTCATTCCCCAGGCTCCATGTCCCCATTGCCTTGTTGGAGGTCCACGAGCCTGTTCTGCAATACTGGGTAGTGGGTGTGCATGAGATTGTGCAGGATGCAGCAAGCTTCCACGATCCTCCTCACAGTCTCTGGGCGATGCTGCATGGTGGTGAGAAGTACCTGGAACCTGTTGGCCAGGATGCCAAAGGCGTTCTCCACCACCCACCTTGCCCTGGACAGCCTGTAGTTGAAGATCCTCTCTTCACGGGTGAGGCATTTGGAAGTGTAGGGCTTCATGAGGTAGGTTCTGAGGGAGAAGGCGTCATCCCCCACGATGAAGTTGGGCACATCTTGTGTGTCATTGGGCAGGGGGTCTGGATCTGGGAAGCCCATGATGAGGTTGTAATCCAGCCCCTCCTTGAGGTGACTGGCATTGTATACCTGGGCATCTGAAGATGAGCCGTTGCCTGAAGCATCGATGTACATGAACTTGTAGTCAGCATTGACCATGGCGAAGAGGATGATGCTGAAGAAGCCCTTGGAGTTGAAATAAGTGGACCCTGACTTGGCTGGAGCTTTGCAGGCCATGTGCTTGCCATCTATGGCTCCAACGGTGTGGGGGAAGTTCCACTTCTGATACCACTGCTCTGCAACTTTCTTCCAGCCTTCTTCAGTGGAGGGGCACTGGAGGAGCTCCTCCATGTATTCTTCGATGATGGCCTGCACCACTTCTCTGACCACAATGCTGATGGTGTTGTGTGGCACCCTCCAGCCGTACTGCATGCTCCTGTAGGTGGTCCCTGAGGCCAGGTGGCGCAGAGTGAGTGCCACCTTGAGCCCAGGGTCCAGGCTGGGCCGGAAGTTGGTGTTTGCCTTGGTCAACCTGGGTCTCAACCACTCCACAACTTCGTCAAACATGGCTGGAGGCATCCTCATGAAGTTCTGGAATGCACAAGTGTCTTCGTTCTTCAGCTCCACCATCAGCTTGTTGTACAGTCCGTACTCTGCTCTTCTCTCGATCCATCTTCGGACCCAGACACTTCTTGGCTGCCTCCTTTTCTTCCCATAGAACAGTTGAAAGAGCCTGTAGATGGCTTTGCACTGTTGTAGAACGATAGTGGCTGCCAAAAGGACTTTGTTACGATCCACGGTGGACATGACTGGATGCTGTGGAAGAGCAAGAGTCAGATGAAGGCTGCAGAGGTCTGCACAGGTGGGCTGCTGGTCTGAAAGTGAGATCCTGGTGAGTTCCTCCCCCTTTTTATAGGAAATATCGTTTTTTCACTCGGTGTCCTTTTGCATCCTCTAGGCATCCTGCAGACATCCTAAATATCTGAGATACATCCCCTCTGTGAATGTTTTTTCCATTTTAATGCTTTGTATGCGAGCTGCATCCGCTTTCATCCTTTCTACGTCCGTGCTACTAACACTTTGTGTCCATTCCGCGTCCGTTTCGCTTCGTCCCTGTGTCCGTTTTCCGCTGGAGCGGATGCGAGTTGCGCGGATGCACAGTGGATGCCTAGCGGACATAGCGGACACATAACGGACGACGACGGATGTAGAACGGATGTTCCCCGTATGTGTTGCGGATGCAGAACGGACACGTTGGATACATTTTCCGCTCAAAAAGTTTTGAGCAGCTCAAAACTTTTTGAGCGGATGGAACCTCAGTCGATGGATGCTGGACGGATAGAGAGGATGAAAAACGGATGCAGTGAGTACAGAACCGAAGCATCGCGTTAACCAACAGATGGCAAGTGTTTCTCTCCGTTTTACATCCTCTTTCCATCCGTTGGTGCAGTGTGACATGGGCTTAAATGACAACTCAGTCCTGAGCCAGGAAAAAGTATGAGAAAGAAACTTGAAATAACTTTGTTTTTAATCTGTTTGGCATCAGAGGGGTAGAGAGATCTTCTGGTAGTCTTTCAAGATTTTGTTTTTATACCCTAGTATCAGTGGTGGGATTCAATTTTTTTTTTTACTACTGGTTCTATGGGCATGGCTTGGTAGGTGTGGCAGAGGAAGGATATTGTAAAATCTCCAGTCAGAGGTGGTATTTGCCGGTTCTCCAAACTACTCAAAATTTCCGCTACTGGTTCTGCAGAACTGGTCAGAACCTGCTGAATACCACCTCTGCCTAGCATAGTAAGGTAGTGTTCCTGAAATCCTTGCTGTTTCCAAACCTGGCTACCTCAGAAGGTTGACAGATGGTAACCTCTCAGCTCTGTTGTTGTGCTCTTGATAAGACTGCTTTTATGTAAAATCTGGAAGCTGCAGCTGGTACAAGCTGCAGAGATGAGATTGTGATTTGCCTTGCTGCAACCATATAAACCACCCCTGAGAGAATTGCTGGCTTGGTCTCATACATGACTGAGATTATCTAAACAATTTTGGACCAGAATATTTAAGATATTCCATCCTCCCATACAGAGCAGCCCAGATCCTACTGTTGTTCCGATGTAGTTCTGCTCTTGTCATGTGCACTTTGTAGAATAGCTTTCCCCAGAAACAGAGCAACTGCTGACTCAGTTGCAGTTCAGGAATATGCAGAAAGCTTTTTAAAAATTCAACTGCTAGAAATTTGTGAAGATTAATGCCTTAATTTATGGCTACTTATTAGTAGTTACACTTGTTTTTATTTATAATGCATGTTGATATTGGGATCTCCAGAAGTTGTGAATGCTTTGACACTGGAAGTTTTTTAAAAAGATGTTGGATAACCAGTTGTCTGAAGTAGTGTAGGGTTTCCTGCCTAGACAAGGGGTTGGACTAGAAGACCTCCAAAGTTCCTTCCAATTCTGTTATTCTATTCTATTCTGTTCTGTTCTGTTCTGTTCTGTTCTTATTACAGGTATTCTGTGACTTACAACTGACTATTCAAACTTGTTACAGCAGCACTGAAAAAAGTGACATGACCATTTTCACACTTATGACCATTGTAGCATTCCTATGTCACATGATCCAAATTCATGTAACTGACTCATATTTATAAAGATTGCAGTGTTCTGGGATCATGAGATCACCTTTTGTTACCTTCTGACAAGCAAAGTTAATGGAGAAGCCGGATTCACACAAGAACCATGTTATTAACTGTGGAAAGAAAGACCATAAAATAGGGCAAAATTCACCTAACAACCATTTCACTTAGCAACAGAAATTTTGGGCTCAATTGTGGTCATAAGTCAAAGACTACCATATTCTACACCACCTGGATATGGAATGCATGACAAGTATTATGGAAATATTTTCTAGAAGTATGCAACTAAGTCAAGAGATACAGAACAGCTGGAAAAGCGCCTGTTATGGACACAATATTTGTGAAGGGCAAGAAAGTGTTCAGAATCAGTACAGTATTCATGTCCTGGTCCCATCCTATCAAATAACAAATCACCTAAATATATTAGTAAACTATTGTATTATTGCAGAAGATGAGAGAGACAATGGAAAACATGGTGCATGAATAAGCTTTAATCTGTTTTTAATTCCTTCAACCAGTCCCTTAATTCTACTTCACAATGCTTTGGATGAACAGTCCAAAAGGGAAGTGAGTCTTAATTGAGAAGATGGGATATTACATAGGTTGTCTCATGGTTACAGAAAGAGTCTTTTAGTCTCTCTTGGGTTTGTAAGCTGCCATGATGGTTATTCTTAGAGAGGGAGCTTCTGTTATGTCCAGCTGCCTAATGTTTTAAACTCTAAATGTCCATTCTGACAGCTTATCCATTATACAGAAAGATGTTAGTGCATATGGATCCCAGATAAGGAGACCAGATACTGTCTTTTTCCTTTTTCAGGTCCATAAGCTAATCGGCTGATTTCCAGGAATATGGTATTGATCTAGACCAGTGTTTCCTAAAATATGACCCTAGAATCTCTGGCGGAGTCCCAAGAACCTCTCAGGGATCTATGAAATCTGTTCCGTCCAGAAGAAACGCGAGGTAGACCGGGTTCCAACAACAAAGTCTTTATTTGTTAACAGTAGTTGCAGAACGGAACATTGGCTCAAGCCGCGGCAGCCTTTTTATAGTGGTTTGCCTGCCGGCTTGTAGCCAATAACAGATATTCATTTTTGCCGCCTTTAAGCAGCTATGTGGATTGGTTCCTAGTGAACCAATCCCTATGCTGGCTTTCTTAGTCAATCAGAGTCATGCATTTAGGAGTCTACTATTTTAATACAGAACACCCCTCCCCTCTTGGTTCAGTCCTACGTGGTGACATAGTCGCGCAGGTAGGTGGGGCTTCTCCTGGCTCTACTGGACTTGCGCGGTTCATTTCTGCTGAAGACTTCGACTGGTTCGGATGGGGTTGCTGTCTCTCCGGCTCTTCCCCATGGAACGGCCTGGAAGGGTGAGTGAGCCATTTTACTGCCGCCTGAGTTTCTCAGGCCGGTGGTTTTGCCGCTCCCTCCTGGTTTCTCCGGGCAGGTCGAGCTGGCCTGGCTGGCCCCTTTGAGTGGACTCCGCTTGCAAGTTTCTTCTAACTGTAAGTCTCTTTTTTGCTCTTTTTGTTTGTTATCGTATTCTGGGTTTAATTTAAATGGTTCTTTATTATTTTCTTGTATTTCCCCCCCTCTTTGGTTTGATTTTCGTCATTTTTTATTATTTGTGGTTGTGTGATTGTAGTTCTTTCAATGTTCCGGGATCGAAGCTGGTCTATGTGCCGCTTCCATTCCCTGCCATCGTCCACAGTTAGTCGGTAGGACCAGGGGCCTATAATTTGTGTGATTGTGCCTGGAAGCCATAAGGGGTCCCGGGTGAAATTTTTTGCATAGATTAGGTCACCGATTTCAAATGTCCTGAAACGGGTGGAGGAATCGGAGGGTTTCTCTGGTGCATAATTCAGGTGCAATCTGTCTAATTGTGACCTAAGTTTTGTTCCCATCAGTAGTTCCGCCGGGCTTTTATTTGTTATAGTACCGGGTGTGATATGCTGGAGGGTGAGTAGGCGGTTAATTTTGTCTTGGACATCCCCAATGTCCATTTTTCCTAAACCTACTTTGGTAAACCTGACCATTCTCTCCGCCCTACCATTTGCAGCCGGGTGGGCCAGCGCGGTTAGAGCATGGCATATACCTAGGGAGGCTAGGTATTGTTCGAATTGGATACTCGTTAATTGTGGCCCATTGTCGGACACTAGGACGTCCGGCAGGCCATGGGTTGCGAAGAGTTTGTCAAGTTGTTTAATGATGGTTTCAGTTGTCATAGATGGCATAATTACAACCTCCAGCCAATTCGAATATGCATCTACGACAATTAGGAAGGTATGTCCCCTAGTAGGACCCGCAAAGTCAATGTGGATTTGCGACCAGGGGCCTCGTGGGGTTTCCCAGTCCTTTATAGGTGCTTGTGGTGGGGAAGGCCTGGTTTTTTGGCATTTGTTGCAAGAATTTACCCAGTATTCGATGTCCCTATCTATACCTGGCCACCAGACATAGCTTCTAGCCAGACTTTTCATTTTAACAATACCAGGGTGGCCTTCGTGAAGCATACCCAGTACCCTAGTTTGTAATTCAGGAGGGATAACTACCCGATCACCCCACAATAAACAACCTTTTTGAATCGAGAGTTCAGTTTGGTCCAGAAAGGTTTAAAATTTTCAGTTTTTTGGTTTTCCGGCCAGCCTTTACCTACCCAGTTCAGTATGCGGGCAGTCAATGGGTCCTTTGCGGTAGCTCTGTCGACATCGTTTGCAGATATCAGTAGATTGGGGCATGTCTCTATCTGCAAAGTGGTCATCGTCGGTGCCGGGTCTTCCTCTGTAGTCGGTAATGGCGCTCTGCTCAACGCATCTGCATGGGAGATTTGCTTCCCGGGGCGATGTGTCAATGTATAAGAGTAGGCCACTAGGAATTCTGACCATCTAGTCATTCGCGGGGACAAAATGTTCGGTGTGGGCTTGTTTCCCACCAAAATTCCTGGTAGCGGTTTATGGTCCGTTACTATCAAAAACGTTCTTCCATATAGATATTCGTGGAAGCGTTTCACTCCGGCGACGATTGCCAGGGCTTCTCTGTCTAGTTGACTATAGTTACGTTCAGTTTTAGACAGAGTCTTTGAATAATAGGCGACGGGTGCTTCTCTCCCATCTGGCAATTGGTGGCTCAGGATGGCACCAACTCCAAACGGTGAGGCGTCGCAGGTCACCGTCAATGGAAGTGTGTTCCTAAACTGGATAAGAATGGTGTTTGATGTTAATAAATTTTTTATTTTTTGGAAGGCTTTTTTTTCTCTATAACCCCAGTCCAAAATGTTTTTTTATCCAGTAATCGGTGTAATGGTTCCGCTATTGTCGCTTTGTGGGGTAGGAATACGTTATAAAAATTTATTAGTCCCAAAAATGCCTGCAATTCAGTTTTGTTTCTTGGCTCTGGTGCGTCTTTAATGGCTTTGACCTTTTTGTCAGTAGGGTGTATACCCTCTCCGTCTATTAAGTAGCCCAGGAATTCGACGCGATCAGTCATTAAGCAGCATTTTTCTTTTCTTACCTTTAGGCCAGATTCTCTGAATTTTGTTAGTACATCTCTTAGTCTTTTTTCTAGCTGGGTCGTATCTTTGGCCGAAATTAAGACGTCGTCGAAATACGGTACGGCCCCTCTTATTCCATTCAATAGGCGTTCCATGAGGCTTTGGAAAACGCCTGGGGCTACACTTACTCCAAATTGGAGTCTGTTGCATTTGAATGCTCCTTTGTGGGTCACTATTGTCTGGGCCTCAGCTGTTAAGGGGTCTACTGGAAGCTGTTGGTAAGCTTGCGCTAGATCTAGTTTAGTGAAAACTTTTCCTCCCCCAAGTGAATGTAGCAGATGTTGTACGACTGGCACTGGGTATGCGCTTTGTTGCAATGCGTGGTGCAGGGTAGCCTTGTAGTCTCCACAGATGCGAATTGACCCGTCAGGTTTAATTGGTGTTACGATTGGCGTTTCCCATTTAGCATGGTCAACAGGTTCCAAAACCCCTTGGTCTATTAATTTATTTAGTTGTTCCTCTATTTTTGCTTTTAGAGCAAAAGGAACTCGTCTGGCTTTTAGTCTTCTAGGGGCTACCTGGGGGTCTAAACTAAAGGAAATTGGGGTCCCCCAATACCTGCCTAGAGAGCCGTCGAAAACGTCCTGGAATTCGTGGATCAGGCTTTCTTCCCAGTCGGTTTCGGCCACCTGGTCTACTCCAGTCATTCCGATGCCCAATGGTGCGAACCATTCGATGCCCAGGAGGCTTGGTCGGTCTCGGTCGACTATGGTCAATGGTAGTACTTCGACATGTTGTTTGTAGGCGACTCGGAAATGTCCTAGGCCTACCACAGGAATTCGGTTTCCTTGGTAGTCTTTTAGGGTTATTTTTTGTCTCTGGAGCTCCTTAAGTTTGATATTTTGGACCAGTTGTTTGATGGTGTCCCATGACACCATTGATAGGAAAGACCCTGAATCTACCTCCATTTCGCAGGGGCTGCCTTCTATTTTTGCTATTATTTTTACTTTCTTCCCGCTTTCCATCTGAACGCTTCCGATAGTGAAAGTCTGGTGCGTTTTTTCTCGGTTACTGGCTCGTTTGTTCCACTGCCACTTTCTCTCGGTTTGTTTTGGCTCAGCTTATGGGGGAGAGTTGCTGCATCTGTTTGGGCTGTAATTTTTTTTCTTTCTGCAGACCTTCTTGATGTGCCCCCTTTTCTTACAAGCTCTGCAGATGGCATCAAGGAATCTGCAATCGGCTCGAGGATGGTTTCCTCCGCAGCCGGCGCATTCCCGCCAATTTCTTTTTTCGCGCCCTTTTTTGTTGGTGTATAGGCGGTGGACTTCGTCGTCTTCCTCTCCAGATTCTGACGTCTCGTCAAAATCTTCGTGGTGCGTGGTGGTGGGAAATTGTTTCTTCCCTCTGGCTAGGCTCGTTTCGTCATTGTTCGCGTTCATCTGTTTCATTTTGACCGATTTTTTCGCGGCTTCAGCGGCTGTGGCTTCTGCGATGGCTTCGGCTACAGTTATGTTGGGTTTATTTAACAGCTTGCTTTGTAAATTAGAGTCTCTTAAACCCAATATTACTCGATCCCGCATCACTTCATCTAAGTTCAGGAACTCACAGGCTCCCCCCAGTTGTCGGAGAGCTGCCACAAAATCAGCTATGGTCTCGCCTTCTTTCTGGTCTCTTAGGTAAAATTCGTGCCACTTGATAAGGTTTGACACCACCGGAGCGTAGTGGGCCTTCAGTATTCTTTGAAGCTCAGGCCAAGTCATTTGCTTCACATCTCGGAGCTTCGCTAATGCCTTGGCCATTTTGAAGATCGTGGGCCCGCAATGTGTCAAGAAAACAGCCCTCTTACGCTGGTCTGAGATCTCTTCTATCTCGTTACTTTCCAAATACATTTGGAAACGGTATACGTAGGATTCCCAATCCTCTTCATTGGGATTGAATGGTGCGGGCGGCGCGTTATTTCCAGCCATTGTCTTCAGTCTGGTTTTGGTTGCCGCGTGCTCAGTCTCGCGTTTTAGGACAATCCCACCCTCGTCGCCAATGTTCCGTCCAGAAGAAACACGAGGTAGACCGGGTTCCAACAACAAAGTCTTTATTTGTTAATAGTAGTTGCAGAACGGAATATTGGCTCAAGCCGCGGCAGCCTTTTTATAGCGGTTTGCCTGCCGGCATGTAGCCAATGACAGATATTCATTTTTGCCGCCTTTAAGCAGCTATGTGGATTGGTTCCTAGTGAACCAATCCCTATGCTGGCTTTCTTAGCCAATCAGAGTCATGCATTTAGGAGTCTACTATTTTAATACAGAACAAAGTCAAAATTATTTGCCAGCCTATGTCAAAGTATAAGGCAATGTTATGTATCATTTTTAAACGTATAAATATCAATAAACACAACCCATAGAAACAAAAGCTCTTTTGGGGTCCTCTATAATTTTTAAAAAGTGGGAAAGGGTCCTGAGAGGCGAAAAAAAGTTTAAGGAACACTGATCTAGCTAATAAATCTTTGCTTCAAAAATGCCATTTCCTGCATGTATGGATAATCAATGGCAGGTGAGGGGAAATTGTTATAATGAGAATGTTGTTCTTCACTTCATCATTTGTCTTTGCCCATTTCAGGTGGAACAGTTTCACACAATAGTCTGATGCAATACTGGCTACTTTTTCATCTACAAAGGCATTGCTTTTCCTGTCTTGTCATTTATTTAGTTGCTGTGTAGAGGTGACTTTGGTTTTATTATACAGAGCTGCTGAGCCAACGGTTCCGACCATACATCAGCCATTTGATGAGTTTCTACTCATGTCCTCATTTACTCACTAAGATGGCTGCCCATAGCTCAATGTTACCAGTTGCCGTAGTTTATGTAGTATATTGCTGCTGATACTCACAACAATAGTATAATGTTCTAATGAAGCAGCGTCTTTAGACTTCTTTATCCTTTTGGCTTCACTTAGAGTAAAAGGTCTGCTGATATATCAAGAGGTATATTTGTAACATATTTGTGGCATTTCTGTGGCATCGTGTTGAAAGAATAGCTACATGGGGGCAATGATCTGGGGACCTCCAGGGCAATTTCACTGGCAATATGTGCCAACATAGCTCTGTCTACACGAGCAGAATGACCCTTTTGCTGTTTCCCAAAATCATTCAGACAGTTGCTCTTTGGTACAGAATTGCATCCTTAGGCATGTTGCAAATATGCCATTTGGACTATGTGAGCAGAATAATCACAGATATTTGTGATCAAGTTTCTCTCTGATATAATGCTTCTTTCCAGCATAAATCAAAGATTCCCTGAAACTAACATAAAATTCACTGTTAATTTTTGCATCCCATCTTTCTGTCTGCATCTGATGACTTACAACAAGATTTTAAAATATAAATGAAATATGTGTTTTAAAAAATCATTACAACAGTAATAGCAAAATAAGGTTTTGGCCATTTGTTCCAGACTTATGCTCCTGAGAAAATTACAAGCAAAGCAGCAAGGAAATGGCCATTTCACCTCAGACTCAGTACAAGGTCCTTAACTTTATCTTTCATCTTATCAAACAATTTCCATTTCCTTATATCTTTGCATGAACATCCCTTTCTGTTCCTGCTGCTGTTCCATCCTTCTTCAGAAAGTTCTTATTAATTACATCATTCTTCTTCCCTTGCTGCTTTTATCCCTGAAACTATTATCCAAAGCACATAAAATCACAGAATTGGAAGGAGCAAAGAATCATCTAGTCCAGGGGTGTCAAAGTCAAGGTCTGTAGGCCGGATTGGGCCCACAGAGTGCTTAAATTTGGCCCAGAAATAGCAAAGGACCAAGCCATGGTGTCTCTGGCAGCCAAAACAGGGCATGGGGAGGGCTCACCTGACTCCCTGTGCCCCATTTTGGCCGGCAGGGTGTTGCAGGAGGTTTCCATCTTGTTTCCACCCACCCCTGCCAGCCCATGGAGAATTACAATGCTGACTCGGCCCCTCAGAAAAATCCAGTTTGACACCTCTGATCCAGTCCATGACTCTGTAACGTGAAGGAAAACCAACTAAACTAGAATAGGTGAAGGTGTCCAGCTCCTTTTTAAAAATTCTCCACAGTCTGTAAAGAAGACTGTCCCATTTTTGACCAGATCTTAATGTCACCATATTGGGTTGGGAATTCTGGGTGCTGAAGTCCATACATCTTAAAATTGCTAAGGTTGAGAAACACTAAGTGTGTCTGACATTGCTTTGTTTCCTGAAAGCTAATCAAAATAGGTCTAATTCAATGCAAGCCTGTTGTTGCCACTGGTTCCAAGAAAGAGATGGGGAACAGGAATCCCACCAACCAAGCATTTTCCCATTTGGTTGCTGTCCTTTAAATTTCCTTTCCAGCAACCTTTTCAGATCTTTTCATTGACTGTTTACAATGCAGCCTCCGGAATCCTTACCAACTTGGGAACCAATTCTTGCGGCTGGTTTCTTCCTGGCAATCATGCTTTTTTCCTATGAAGTCCCATAAACCCCTCCTTATAATCTGAAGGAAGACAGCCTGCCATAGATTACTGTGGAGAACAGCTGTACTACAGCTGCTCTGAGAAATGGTTGTGGAGATATTGCTAGATGCTTTTCTTCATAGGTGTGAAATAACAGTGGCACAGGGACAGAATTAGAAAACAGCTTAATATTCTGAGGAATTTGTTACAGCAAAGCAAGTGTGTATCTAGCTAGAAAAAGGATGAGCCCTGTGCACATCGCCTTAAGCAAGGTGGGGGTGGAAATAGTAGGAGCAACATGCGAAGCAATACTTTTTCCAGTAATCTCTAATCTGCCATGTTTTTATTTTATTAATCTCAATCATGCTTTAATCGTGTGTTATCCAGAGGTTTTCCTGAATGCTGAGATTTAAGGCCCTGTCACACTGCCCAACGGATGCAAAACATTTTTAAAAAGGACACAACGGACGAGAAAAATGTTCCATCCGTTGTTATCCGCTCTCAAAAGGGGCAAAAATTTGCATAACCGAAGCGGACAACACGGAAAGGAACGGACGCGGGGAGGGCGCAGAGCGGATGGAAAGCGGATGCAGAACGGAAGCCCAGCGGATGGAAGCGGATGAGAGCAGATGGCACATCCGCTAGGCTTCTGGGGGACCTCAGCAAAGCGGACGCGGAACGGATGAATCGGATGCAGAGTGGACGCGGAACGGATGAAGCGGATGCACAGCGGATGCACAGCGGATGAAGTGGATGCAGAGCGGAAGCCTAACGGATGCTGAGCGTCAATTGCGCATGCGGGGGGATGCATTGCGTAAGCCGCGTGGATATAAAGGGAAGCAGCTCGGAAGCAGGTCACCATTCAGAGGAAAGACCTGCTGCCGGACGCATTGACTGCCTTGCCTGCCCTGCCTGCAAACCTTGCTGCAAGCCTTGCTGCCAGCCTTCCTGCCAACCTGCCTCCAAGCCAGCCTCCCTGCCAGCCTTGCTCTCTGCCTGCCTGCCAGCCTTGCTGCCAGCCTGCCTTCCAGCCTCCCTGCCAGCCAGTCTGCCTGCCAGCCTTGGTGCCTGCCTGCCTGCCTTCCTTTCTGCCAGGCTTCCTGCCAGCCTTGGTGCCTGCCTGCCTGCCAGCCTTCGTGCCTGCCTGCCTGCCAGGCTTCCTGCCAGCCTTGGTGCCTGCCAGCCTCCCTGCCAGCCAGCAACCCCACAACCATGGGAAGAAGCAAAAGCCTCAGCAACCTGCCGCCATCCCTGGCAAGAGGGACAGGGCCACCCTCCCTCCCCCTGTCCCTGACTCTGCTTCTGCTGGGGCTTCTGCTGCTCGGGCTCGCTCTTCTGGTGCTGGAGCTTCTGCTGGCGCTGCTCCTGGCGGTGGTGCTTCTGCAGCTGCGTACTCTGCTGAAGCTGCTCCTGTCGGTGGTGCTTCTACTCGTGCTTACTCTGCTGAAGCTGCTCCTGGTGGTGGTGCTTCTGCTCGTGCTTCCTCTGCTGAAGCTGCTCCTGGCGGTGGTGCTTCTGCTCGTGCTTACTCTGCTGAAGCTGCTCCTGGCGGTGGTGCTTCTGCTGCTGCGTACTCTGCTGAAGCTGCTCCTCATCCTGCTGGTCCTGCTCATCCTGCTCGTGCTCCTGGACTTGCTCGTCCTGCTCGTGCTCCTAGTCTTGCTCGTCCTGCTCGTGCTCCTGGTCCTGCTCGTGCTCCTGGTCTTGCTGGCGCTGCTGGTGCTTACTCTGCTGCTGATGATCCTGGTGCTGCTGGTGCTGCTGCTGCTGCTGATGATGATCCTGCTGGTGCTGGTGCTGCTGCTGCTGCTGCTGCTGCTGATGATGATTATGATTATGATCCTGCTGGTGATGATGATGATGATGATGATGGTGCTGCTGCTGCTGCTGGTGTGGAGGAGCAGCCCCTACTACCTGGGAGCCCCTCTGATGAGGGCCCATCTGGTCCTGCCAAAGGGAGGAAGAGGCGTATGCGGGGACGGGAGAGGAGGCAATACTCCATTGAGGAGGAACACGAGGATGAGGTGCTGGAGTGGCTGGGAGCGAATGACTGTCTGTGGCGGAAGGGACACTGGCTGTACAGGGACACCAAAAGGAAGCAGGCTGCTTGGAGAGAGAAGGCGGAGAGTATGGGCTACACTTCGGAGGTGCTCCTCGGCTGGTGGAAGCACATGCACACCTGGTACGGGAAGCTGCACCTGAAGAAATCTGGCCAGGCCACGGTTAAGCTGACGGACAGAGAGACCTACGTCATGGCCAGGTGCAGCTTCCTGGAGGGTGAGATCCGCCACCAAGGAGCACCAGCAGCCCCTCTCACTACCCTCTCTCTCCGGCAGCCTGCTGAGAGCCAGTCTTCTTCCGGCCGAGAGTCAGCCCCTGTCTCCAGGCAGGTTTCTGTGGAGCGTGCCACGGCGGAGAACCTGCGGACAGCTGTTGTAACCGTGGTGGAGCGCGTGGAGGACTCCCTGGTGCGGTGGGAGAAAGGAGACGGCACGTCCACCACAGCCCTACCCGCATCCACCCCCAGCTCCACCTCCACAGAAAGGTAGAGAGCCAGACAGCAGGAGGGGCAGAGTCACACTGTCCTGCTGGAGATCAGGGGCACCATCTGGACCAGCATAGATCTCCTCTCTCAGCTGGTCCACACCCACTCCTCATCCTCCAACCACAAGCCCTTCCTCGCCTATGTCAACCAGACCCTCACGGACATGGCAGAACCCCAGTACCAGGTGGTGAAGGACAGGATCACCGAGCTGCTTCACAACCCTCCAGATCCAGAGGAATATGCTCCCACCCAGTCCAGGTCTGCTCCTCCACCCAAGGTGATGTCCCTCCCATTCCAAGGCTTCCCACAGGCCCTCACCTACCAGGGCTACGGCTACCAGGAGGTCCAGCAGCACAGGCAGCAGCCCTTCCCAGTCCAGACACAGAGTCATCGGACGACACCGTTGCCACCGGTTCCACTGATGCCACCGATGCCAGCCACGACACTGATGCCACCAACGCCAACGATGCCACCCACGACACTGATGCCACCCACACCACCGATGCCACCCACGACACTGATTTCACCCACGCCAGTCCTCACCCAGCTGCAGACCAGACAGCCCCACTACACTGCTCCTTCCTCCACCCCACAGCCAAGCCCGACCTCAGTACATCTGTCCTCGGTACTGGGGGTGACACCACATGGCATGGAGGAAGGAGCTCTCAACATCACGGGTCTGAGCCAGCTGTCCGAGAGCTTTCTCAACACACCGTCACCTGTTGTCCTCTCGGGGCCAGGCACCCCAATGGCGCTTCAGACCAGCACTCCAGCATCAGCCACCTCCACAGCACCTGAACCCTTCATCCCTGAGACTGGGCACACCTCCGAGTGACCAAGAGGAGTGCCAGAGACTGGCTGTCTGGCTACCTGTGGACTTTATTTGGACACTTGACTTGGGTCATTTTTCTTTGACAGCTTATTGTTCAATAAAGTTTATCTTTGATTCACACACTTGCTTCATTTATTTTTTTAATAAAGTCTTGGTGGAAACTTTTAGAAATGGTTTAAGCCTTTGCATGCTTGTGGGATGGGTTAAGATATCAGTGGGATGGGCAGGGATACCTTTGGAATGGGTAATAGCTGTGGAATAAATAAACCTGCAGTGCAAGCATAGTGGGACTGTATGGTCCACCCTCCAAGGTGCCACACCTATGGCCCTTTATTGTCAATAATAATGTAATAATCATCCACACATGTCAACACAAACACAACTCTTTATTAAATGCTCTGTTCATTGTAGGCCCACCCAACATACATGGCCCACTCTCATCAGTGTGATGAGACAGGCTGAAGGAAGCATCCATTAAGCATCTATCATCCTGTCTTGCCAATCCACCGCTCCAGCTGGGGAGTTGCACCAGTGTTTCAGGAGGTTGCGCTGCTTTTCGTGAGGCTCTGTTGGGGCCTTGCACATCCTGAGTGTCCATCAGGTTTCGCCCTTGCCTCCATTCCCCAGGCTCCATGTCCCCATTGCCTTGTTGGAGGTCCACGAGCCTGTTCTGCAAGACTGGGTAGTGGGTGCGCATGAGATTGTGCAGGATGCAGCAAACTTCCACGATGCTCCTCACGGTCCGTGGGCGATGCTGCATGGTGGTGAGAAGTACCTGGAACCTGTTGGCCAGGATGCCAAAGGCGTTCTCCACCACCCGCCTTGCCCTGGACAGCCTGTAGTTGAAGATCCTCTCTTCACGGGTGAGGAGTCTGGAGGTGTAGGGCTTCATGAGGTAGGTTCTGAGGGAGAAGGCGTCATCCCCCACGATGAAGTAGGGCACATCTTGCGTGTCGTTGGGCAGGGGGTCTGGATCTGGGCCCACGATGAGGTTGCATTCCAGCCCCTCCCTAAGGTCACTGGCGTTGTATACCTGGGCATCTGAAGCTGAGCCATTGCCTGAAGCATTGATGTACATGAACTTGTCAGCATCGACCATGGCAAAGAGGATGATGCTGAAGAAGCCCTTGTAGTTGAAATAAGTGGACCCCGACTTGGCTGGAGCTTTGCAGGCCATGTACTTGCCATCTATGGCTCCAACGGTGTGGGGGAAGTTCCACCTCTGATACCACTGCTCTGCAACTTTCTTCCATCCTTCTTCAGTGGTGGGGCACTGGAGGAGCTCCTCCATGTATTCTTCGATGATGGCCTGCACCACTTCTCTGAACACAATGCTGATGGTGTTGTGTGGCACCCTCCAGCTGTACTGCATGCTCCTGTAGGTGGTCCCTGAGGCCAGGTGGCGCAGAGTGAGTGCCACCTTGAGGCCAGATTCCAGGCTGGGCCGGAAGTTGGTGTTTGCCTTGGTCAACCTGGGTGTCAGCCATTGCACAACTTCGTCAAACATGGCTGGAGGCATCCTCATGAAGTTCTGGAATGCACGAGTGCCTTCATTCCTGAGCTCCACCATCAGCTTGTTGTACAGTCCATCCTGTGCTCTTCTGGTGATCCATCTTCGTACCCAGACGCTTCTTGGCCGCCTCTTTTTCTTCCCGTAGTAGAGTTCACAGAGCCTGTAGATGGCTTCGCACTTTTGCAGAACGATGGTGGCTGCCAAAAGGACTTTGTTACGATCCACGGTGGACATGACTGGATGCTGTGGAAGAGCAAGAGTCAGATGAAGGCTGCAGAGGTCTGCACAGGTGGGCTGCTGGTCTGAAAGTGAGATCCAGATGAGTTGCTCCCCCTTTTTATAGGCAGTATAGGTTTTCCCCTAGGTGTCCCTTTGCATCCTCTAGGCATCCTCTAGACATCCTTAATATCCGAGATAGGTCCCCTCTGCGAACGTTTTTTCCGTTTTAAATGCTTTGTTTCCATGCTGCATCCGCTAGGCATCCGTTCAGCATCCATTCTGCGTCCGTTCCGCTTCCTCCCTGCGTCCGTTTACCGCTGGAGCGGATGGAGTTGCGTGGATGCGAAGCAGATGCCTAGCGGATATAGCGGATGCGTAATGGATGCAGAACGGATGCCTAGCGGATGCCTAGCGGATGCAGAATGGATGCATTGGATACATTTTCCGCTCAAAACTGTGATATGAATGCAAGCTCCACCCCGCCTGCCCCCATTTTGGCAATATTTTCTTCTCCACAAATTAATTTTCCTAGCTTTCAAAATACCGAAAGTTGATATTCATGCTACTTACTCTGTCTGAAAACTTGCTTTAAAACAAGAGGAGACAAAATCGCCAGGAAGCTCAATTGGCTAAATGTTCCTTGTTTTGGATATCTGCAGGATGATGGCTACATATTGCTGTAAAACTTGAGTAATTATTTGTAGGTGTATGTGTGTAATTATCTCTTATATCAGCATTTTTGTACTTTATGTAGGATGTATGTAACATGTGCCTTTTACACTTTTGACCTCAAATGTTTATGTTATGGGGGAGCTCATGTTTTATTTGGGAATTGGTTTCTTTGGTTGTTGTTCAATTATTTTATCCACCACAATTAAGATATGCCTGGTGGGTTACAGTCTCAACAATGAAATATCCATAGTATAAATAATTCTACATAAGCATAAGTAATGACTGAAGTATGGACAGAATTATAAAATAATGATTCAAAAGCAAAAATAACAGAAGGAGCATTAATACTCAAAGACATCTTAAACAGTTCTCTTTTTATTGGTTGCTGGCAACCTAACAAGATAGAAATTGATTGAATTTCAGGGGGGAAGGGAAGTACCTCTATCCCCTAATATCCTGGAAAAGGGAGATTATTAATTTTGCTTTCTGGAATGTCCATGGAGGCAGGTTGAAACTGAGTGGAGGACATAGATTTGAAGGGCAATACCCAACTTTTTAGAATTATATAAACTCTAGGGTTCCCTTTTGCCTGTGTCTTCAACATCAGATCTCTAGCATGTCCCAAACTTAAAATTGTTGTAATTGTTATTTTTAATTAAATTACTATTTAAAAATATGTCCAAAAGTTTTATTTTATACGTCTTTCTTATCTTTGGACTTGATAGACTTAGTGTTGCAACTGTACCTTACCATGCATATCAAAGAATATGATAGTCTTTTTTTCAGTGTTTGACCTTTTCCTTTCTTTGAGAGCTTCAACCTTCAAGTGCCTTCAGTCCTTTTCAGATTCTTCTGAGTGTGTTCATTACAATTTATAAATGCACAGAGATGAAGAAACTCAACCATAGCAAAGGTCAATAAAAGAGCAAGGATCCAAATTATACAATTACAAACACCAAGAAGCCTTCAAAATCCCCCCACTTCAAAGTAGAAAAAGGCAAAGAGTAAAAATCTTGAGGAAAACCTGCATAGGCAGATAATGAGAAATTGGAAAAACTAAGAGCCAAGTCTGCCACTGAGGAGTAGGTGAAGATACTAGGGCCTATTTATCCAAAGTAATACAAAGCAAGTGAAGCTAGAATTGATGATTAAGCTAAGATCACCCAGTTATGTATCATGACCAAGTTGTGAGTAATGAGGAAGCAGAATGTATCATCTGATGGCATTGTCCAGGAAGTCTTTCCTCCATCCAGTTTTCTTTCAGGCAGAATAATGACATTTTTCCCAATAAAAAGTTACACCACCATAGAAATTCTGTGGCAAACCAAATTCTCTGGCAAAGCCAGATGCTAATTTTATTTTGTATTTCCTCTTGCAATGCAGTTAAGGGATAATCTGCACCATCAGCTCACCTTTCATTTACTTCTGAGCATTATCAGCTACCAGTACACCAATACAGTCTAGCCAGTCATAAAGCAAGCAAATATAAATGCAGACAAATTTGCCATTGACAGTGACCTAACCAACAGAAAATATTTCTTTTAATAAATATTTCATTTACCTCTAGATGGCCACCCTATTAAAAAAAAAAAACACCCACCACCTTTATCTCATCAGGAAACAGTTAAGTGGTTGAAAGCAATTTATCATTAAGTGGCCCTGTTTCCAGTGCTCTGAAAATTACCAAACATATTTGTTACACTACTTATGTTAATAAGGATGCAGGCCTGAGTTTGATGCTTGCATGATCACATCCATGGCATTTTCTGGACAATAATAAGGAAGTAATTTGCCACTGGCTTCTTTTGGGATGTTTTTCAACTTCACAGACTACAATGCTGGAATTTCCTAGGGGTCTGTTATCTGAATGCTAACCAGGACTAATTCCATTTAGCTTTTCCAAGATCAGTTATGGAGTTTTAGAAGCAAGCATCACTAATTATCATGGTCTATATATTATGCATACAATTTTCATCTGATTCTCTCTTTATATTTTGCCCCTGCCCATCCACAAATGTATATTTCATGCAATTCAAGTAGTCCCACTTACTGTATATACAGTTGATCAGTTCAACTGCCTACCTCTTGAGTGCCATATTCTGGGGAAGGAAAATATTGTGAGGGAGGAAACCACAAGGGGATACATGAGCTTCCACAACCAGTTTCACAATCTCTTCAACTTAGAATGAGGCATGTGGCTCCTGAATGACTGACTGTTCTCAGAATGAGGCAGCGCACATGTGCTGGATAGGGCCTCAGATAACTTCCCACCTCACCAGTGCCAGAGAGAGGCCCAAGGATGAGATCCCTCTTTGCAAGGGCAGGGCTGGGCAGCACCTTATCCTGCTTCTCTCTTTGTATATCTAATAAAGTGGATTGCAGTTGGTGACAGGAACATAGACCATACTAAATGTATTTCTCTGCAAGGTGTCACAAAAAACATTTGTAGAAATGGCTATTGTTGTTAACAGGAAGTGTGTAGGAATATGTGTTATGCTGTGCTGTGCTGTGTTTTTTATATAGCTGCCCACCTTATAGCAAATTCTGAGTGGCTTGTGTTACTGGTAGCTTGATTGCAACAATCTTTTATGGAGGCAGGATTCCAGAACTGGTAGAATCATCACAAAATCCCATGCTTAAAGTGGAGTCCCTGTTCACCCACTAGGACTAAATATCCTTTTAAAGTTTTTCAAGCACCCCTGACCCTGTATAATAAATCATGGAGCAATTTAAAACCTCACTGACAGATCCCTTTTCCCAAGTGGTTTCCCCTAAACATATTTAGGATAGGCTGCCATCAATTACAGAGTCTCATGCCACCTTGTGATTCCTTGGATGGGAAATTCCTTGACCTTTCCCCCAAGATTTCTCCCTTCAGATCAGCTCTGTGAGAAGGGATAGGAAGACTCTGGATCCTGTCCCAAGCCCAGATAGACACAATTAAAAATATTTCCATGAGCCCTGAAACATAAGCAATACTTGTATTACAATGCATTCTTGAATGTGGAGAATGCCTAAAGCCCATGTCCCACTGCACCAACGGATGCAAAGAGGATATAAAACAGACAAAAAACCTTGCCATCCATTGGAAAACGTGATGCATCTGTTGTGTACTCATTGCATATGTGTTTCATACGCTCTATCCGACAAGCATCTGTCCACTGAGATTTCATCCGTGCAAGAAGTTTTGAGCTGCACAAAACTTTTTGAATGGATGAACTTTCCACCGCGTACGATGGACATCCGCAACACATATGGGCAACAAATGTTCTATGTCCATTGTCATCCATTAAACGTCCGCTGTATCCTCTCGGCATCCTCTGGACATCCTCGCAACTCACATACGCTGCAGCTGAAAACAGAAAGAGGGAGGAAGCGAAAGGTACACGGAACGTCAACACAGCGTTAGTAGCATGGAAATAGAAAGGATGTAAGCGGATGCATCTCGTATATAAAGCATTAAAACAGACAAAACGTTTGTATATGTGATGTATCTCGGATATTTAGGATGTCTGGAATATGCCTAGAGCATGTGGAAGGACACCTAGCAGAAAACCGATATTTTCTACAAAAAGGGGTAGGAAATCACCTAGATCTCAGTATGAGTCCAGCAGCCGTGGTGTACAGACCTCTTCACCCTTGGTCTTGCTCTTCCACATCATCCATTGATCTCCACCATGGATCATAATACAGTCCTTATGGTAGCTGCGATCATTCAACACCAGAACCAAGCCCTGTTCAGACTGTTTCACCTTTTCTACGCAGGGAGAAGAAGGAGACGTTCAAGAGCTGTGTGGGTCCGACGATGGATCGGGAGAAGAGCGGAGTTTGGACTGTATGACAAGCTGATGGTGGAGCTGAGGAATGAAGACCCTCGTGCATTCCAGAACTTCATGAGGATGTCACCAGCCATGTTTGACGAAGTTGTAGAGCGTCTGAGACCAAGCCGAGCACCAACTTCCGTCCCAGCCTGGACCCTGGACTGAAGGTGGCACTGACTCTGCACCACCTGGCCTCTGGAACCACATACAGAAACATGCAGTATGCCTGGAGGGTGCCACACAATAGCATCAGCAAAGTGGTCAGAGAAGTGGTGCAGGCCATCATCGAAGAATACGTAGAGGAGCTCCTCCAGTGTTCCACCATTGAAGAAGGCTGGAGGAAAGTTGCAGAACAGTTGTATCAGAGGTGGAACTTTCCCCACACCGTTGGAGCCATAGATGGGAAGCACGCAGCCGGCAAAGCTCCAGCCAACTCAGGGTCCTCTTATTACAACTACAAGGGCTTCTTCAGAATCATCCTCTTTGCCATGGTTGATGCTGACTACAAGTTCATGTACATCGATGTTTCAGGCAATGGGTCAGCTTCAGATAGCCAGGTATACAACACCAGTGACTTCAAGGATGGGCTGGAACGCAACCTCATCATGGGTTTCCCAGATCCAGACCCCCTACCCAATGACACACAAGATGTGCCCTACTTCATCGTGGGGGATGACGCCTTCTCCCTCAGAACCTACCTCATGAAGCCTTACACTTCAAGATACCTCACCCGTGAAGAGAGGATCTTCAACTACAGGCTGTCCAGGGCAAGACGGGTGGTGGAGAACGCCTTTGGCATCCTGGCCAACAGGTTCCAGGTACTTCTCACCACCATGCAGCATCACTCAGGGACTGTGAGGAGCATCGTGGAAGCTTGCTGCATCCTGCACAATCTCATGTGCATCCACTACCCAGTGTTGCAGAACAGGCTTATGGACCATCAACAAGGGAATGGGGACATGGAGCCTGGTGAATGGAGGCAAGGACAAAACCTGATAGACACTGTGGATGTGCAAGGCCCCAACAGAGCTTCACGTGAAGGGAAGAAGCAGCGCAACCTCCTGAAACACTGGTGCAACTCCCCAGCTGGAGCAGTGGAGTGGCAAGACAGGATGAGAGATAGTTAATGGATGCTTCCTTGAGCCTGTCTCATAACTCTGATGAGATTGTGCCATGTATGTTGAGTGGTCCCACAATGAATAGGGCATTAATAAAGAGATTTGTTTATTTTGAAATGTGTTGATCAATGAATAAATTGTTGTTGATAAAAAAGGGCCATATGTGTGGCAGCTGGGAGGGTGGACCATACAGTCCCACTATGCTTGCACTGGAGGTTTATCTATCCCACAGCTATCCTTACCTATCCCACAACTACCCTTACCCATCCCCACAACTATCCTTACCTATCCCACAAGCATGCAAAGGCTTAACCATTTTTTCAAAGTTTTCACCAACACTTTATTAAGTAAATAAAATGAACCAAGTGTGTGAAGCAAAGAGAACCTTTTTTAATAACTGTCTTAAGTAAACTGTATGACTTTATTAAAAAAGCAAAATGAACCAAGTAAAGTGTCTTAAGCAAAGATAAAGTGAACAGGTAACAACTCAGTCTCTGGCACTATTCTCAGTCACTCTGAGGCATGTCCATGGTCTCAGCTGTCAAGCGGCCAGGGACTGTGGAGGTGGCTGTGGCTTGAGTGCTGGTCTGAGGGGCCATTGGGGTGCTTGGCCGAGAGTACAACGGGATGGTGTGTTCAGGAAGCTCTCAGAGAGCTGACTCAGTCCCATGAGGTTGAGAGGCCCTTCATCAAGGATCTGGGATGTCAGGCCCAAGACTGATGACAGATTGTCCGTTGAGGGGCTTGGCTGTGGGGTGGAGGAAGGAGGAGTGTAGTGGGGCTGTCTGGTCTGCAGCTGGGCCAGGTGAGGCATCTGTGGCATGCGATGAACCTGGGCCTGGACTGGGAAGGTCTGCCTCTGCTGTGGGAAGTCCTGGTACTTGTAGCCTTGGTAGGTGAGGGGCTGTTGAAAGCCGTGGAAGGGCTGTGACATCGTCTGGGGTGGAGGAGCAGACCTGGACTGGGTCAGAGCAGGTTCAGCTGGGCCTGGAGGGTTGTGCAGAAGTGCTGTTATGTTCTGCTTCATCACCTGGTACTGGGCCTCGGGCAGGTCCATGAGGGTCTGGCTCACGTAGGTGATGAAGGGCTTCCGGTTCGAGGATGGTATGTCGCTGTGGACCAGCTGAGAGAGAAGGTCTGTGCTGGTTTTAATTGTGTCCCTGATCTCCAACAGGACAGTGTGGCTCTGGTCCTCCAGTCTGCCTCTCTGCCTGCTTTCTCTGGAGGTGGAGCTGGGGGTGGGGGTGGGTTGGTCTCTGGTGGCTGCCACTTCTTTCTCCATTTGTGACAGGGGATCCTCCACATCCTCTGGCATGGGGAATGCAGCTGCTGGAGGGGGGTCTCTGCCGTGGGGCCCTCCGAAGACACCTGCCTGGACATGGTAGCTGTCTCCTGGCTGGAAGAGAACTGTCTGTCTGTGGGCTGTCTGAGGGGAGAGGGTTGTCAGAGGGGCTGCTCCTCAGTGGCAGACCTCACCCTCCAGGAAGCTGCACTTGGCCATGACGTACATTTCCCAGTCAGTGAGCTTGACAGCGGCCTGGCCAGATTTCTTGAGGTGTAGCTTGCCATACCAGGTGTGCATGTGCTTCCACCATCCCAGGAGTAGGTCTGAAGTGTAGCCCAGGCTCTCTGCCTTGTCTCTCCAAGCTGCCTGCTTCCTCTTGGTGTCGCGATAGAGTCTGTGGCCCTTTCTCCAGAGGTACTCGTTCTCCCTCAGCCATTCCAGCACCTCCTCCTCATGCTCCTCGGAAAGGGCACACTGTTTCCTCTCTCCCTTCTCCTTCCCTTGCCTCTTCCTCCCTCTGGCAGGGCCTTCAGCAGCAGGGCCTTCAGGGGCTTGAGCAGCAGGGCTTTGAGGGCCTTGGGGCTGGTCCACCACAGCAGCAGCAGCAGCAGTAGCAGTAGCAGCAGCACCACCACCAGCAGCAACACCAGCAGCTCCAGCAGCAGCAGCAGCAGGAGAAGCACCACCAGCAGCAACACCAGCAGCACCAGCAGCAGCAGGAGAAGCACCAGCAGCTTCAGAGTCAGTGCCAGGGGGTGGGATGGTGGTTCTGTCCTTCTTGCCAGGGCTGGCAAGAGTAGGCACAGGCTTCCTCTTCTTCCCTGACTGACGAACCATGGTGTTCTTTCAAGATGTATGTGGCAGCACGTCTTTCCTCTGAATGCTGACTGCATGCGAGCTGCATCCTTTTATATCCACAGAGCTGATGCAATTCATCCTCCCCGCATGTGCAGTGAATGCTTTGCATCTGATATACATCCGCTATGCATCCGCTTTGCTTCCTCTAGGTGTCCGTGATGCATCCGCGTCATCTGCTACGCATCCGCCCCTTCTGCTATATGTCCGCTTCACAATTCTCCCCCGGAAGCCCTTCGGATGTGTCATCCACTTGCATCCGCTGTCATCCGCTAGGCTTCCTATGAACATCCGCTTAACATCCTCGCTACGTACTACCCCCATCCGTTCCTTTCCGTTCTTTTCTGTTCTGTTTATGCAAATTTTCACCACTTTTGAGAGCGGATGACAACGGATGGAGCCACCCCCGAAATTTTGCTCATCCGCTATGTCCTTTTTGCATACGTTTTGTATCCGTCGGCCAGTGGGACCTAGCCTTAAATTAGGAATTCCCTTTTTAGGTCAATGAAAATACTTAATATAAGATATAAGCATTTACTGAGAAAAGGTAAATAAAACAAGAGAAAGCAACAATGCATGCCAGTAATTCCAAATAATCTCAAAGAAGTCAGCCTTGCACAATGTTATTTATTAAATCCTTGAATAAGACCCTTTTAGTACATGTTGAAGGTTCACTGCAGAGAGGATAGTTGGAAGAGAGATCAACTAGGACTCCTGCTTGGGTGCTCTTTTTTTCTCATCTTTCTTGAGCACTAAGCTCAGCTGTAAAGGTGGTCGATGGTAAGTGAAAGCCAGCCTGTGTGAGAAGTCCAGTTGTTACTTTGCCCTATTCAAAGAAAATGTTTTATCTCTGATAGCCTGAATGGAGTCAGCTAATTAGAAATCATCTAGTGACCGAAGCCTCTTTCCTAATGACCCTTGGTCAGACGATAAAGGCACACTTTTCACCACTTGTGCCTTTGCATAAATGGGAGACGGGTGTTTTGAGTATTCACAAACAAAGAAAAACAAAACAAAGGGTAGATTCCATTCATTCAAACCACTCAGCATAGGAATAACATATTAAGTACTTTGGGGAATAGCTATAGCACTTAGACTTATATACTGCTTTACAGTGCTTTACAGCCCTCTCTAAGCAGTTTTCAGAGTCAGCCTATTGCCCCCAATAATCTGGGTCCTCGTTTTACCCACCTCAGAAGGATGGAAGGCTGAGTCAACCTTGAGCCAGTGAGACTTGAAGTGCCAATACTGTTAATACCACATAAAAATCTAGAGGTTGGTTTTTATATGGTATAAAAACAACAGAAGGAAATTATAGTAGTAACTACAGTGAAATAAAATGAATCCAAGCTGACCCACATATATAGTGACAACCCCTCGCCCTCCGTCCACATCCTTGGAAACCTGCAACGGCCTCATGAAGGTTCAGTATGGGCCTTGGCCACTAGAGTAAAGGATTTCAGGTCTAAGTGGTGGGAGGGTTACATATCAGATGATGATGAGAGCAAATGTGGCCTGTCATGAAACTGAAAAACAACAACTTGAGCAGCTTTGATAGCTCAACTGGGAAGAAAAGTTTTGGGAAGCTCCAGAGGGGTCAGAAAGGAACGTGAGGTCCAAGTGAAGACAAGATCAATGTGGCTGGGCAAGCAGCCAATCAAGAGAAGAGGAAAGGCAGCTTGAGATGGATGCTGAGACGGTCTTAGCATTATTAGACTTAATGAAAAGCAGCAAGCGTGTCGGAGAATGTGAGCACTGTGGATCGATGGTGAGATAAAACCTGAGTCTAAGCAGGCTTGGAGGGAGAAGGGTAGGGGGAGAGGAAGGGAGCTGGCAAGATCTGGAGTCTGGCATTGTGCTCTCTGGCAATCTTGGGTGCACATGAGTTAATAGTGATTTTGCACATTCTTTATAATAGGGTAGGAAGAATTGTGTGAGTCAGGCACTCCAAACAGACAAAGGCCTATTAATTCTGCAGGGATATAATAATGGGGCTTACGACATCTCAGCTCTAACCCACTGAGGGCAATTTAGGAGAAGATCAAATCTGTGCAAGCACAATACCTTTGCACTTGTTCCCATTCCTTGCATCGGGATTCCTGCAGGGATGTGTCATTTGGGCCCCTATTGTCTGGTTGAGGTGCCACCTGAATGTGCTGCCTCAGGTGGAGACGCTAAAATGACTTGGCCTCCGAGCTGACAGGGAAAAAGCTAGACCACTGGAACATGATTCTGGTATAGATATATTTCATACTTTCTTAGGACTTGGGATTAATGGGATTTGGTTTATAAGAGAAATACAAGCAGAGATTTATTTCAGCAGAGGAAATTTCTTGGTTGAGAATACATAATCCTTCAAAGTCTGGTAGAGGTAGCTGTTCTAGTTAAGAATGTTTTTCAAATCAGCCTTTGAGTGAAAAGGAAAATATTTCCTTTATTTGATAGGAAGCAAGACTACCTTCTTCATAGGTTATATAGCTATGTCTCCAATACCTAACCATGGCACAGTCACGGTCCTGGCAGAGACAGGCTTAAATCTTCCTTAGCAGTCCCACTACAAGCACCATAGTGCATATCTTCTTATTCTGACATTGTTCCAAGGTAATGTCCAGTTTGTTAAATTTTGTCACCTGTTGCTTTGGAGGGAAGCAAGATGATTAGTAACTCCTGGGAACAGACACAATAGCATCTGAGTGGGGTTCAGTAATGGGAACCACAGATTCCATGCCAGTATAGTTCCTACAGATCAAAAGAGAATAGAATAGAATAGAATAGAATAGAATAGAATAGAAGAGAAGAGAAGAGAAGAGAAGAGAAGAGAAGAGAAGAGAAGAG
>BLBF01000004.1:8400566-8432906 GCA_015471245.1 Laticauda colubrina | reverse complement strand
AAGAGAAGAGAAGAGAAGAGAAGAGAAGAGAAGAGAAGAGAAGAGAAGAGAAGAGAATTCTTTATTGGCCAAATGGGATTGGACACACAAGGAATTTGTCTTGGTGCAAATGCTCTCAGTGTACATAAAAGAAAAGATACATTCAAGAGTCAAGAATCATAAGGTACAATAAAGTCAAGAATCATCAGTGGATAGCAGCATAAATTCAATCTTCAGTGAAGAAAGGAAGACTTTATGACCCTATCACTGACTCTCACATATAGGTAGTCCTCAATTTACGACCATAATTGAGCCCAACATTTGTGTTGCAAAGTGAGAAATTTGTTAAGTGAGTTTTAAACTCTGTTTTACAACCTTTCTTGCCACAGTTAAGTGAATCACTGCAGTTAAGTTGTAAAATGAATCTGGCTTCCCCATTGACTTTGCTTGTCAGAAGGTTGCAAAAGGGTATCCACAGGTCCATGAGACACTGCAACCAACATAAATATGGGTCAGTTGTCAGGCATCTGAATGTAAATCATGTGACCGTGGGATGTTGCAAGTCATAATAAGTACGAAAAATGCTCATAAGCCACTTTTTTCAGTGCCGTTATAACTTTGAACAGTCACTAAATGACCGGTTGTAAGTCAAGGACTAGCTGTATTACAGAAGGCTGCTTTTGGGCAAATATTTCCATCCAACTAAACAGAAATCTCTGATCTTCAGTATCATTACACTTTATTTTTGTCTGCAAGTAAAAGGCTTGTAAAAAATAGTAGCACGCTCTCTAATATCTAGCTATCCATAGTGGGCAAATTATTTTTTTGCCTGAAATGATGACCAAAATGTATGCCCCATTACAGCTTATATCACTCAGAAAACAAGTCATTTTTTCCTCCTGTGTGGTAGCGCCTGCTCTGGTCATCATATCTGTACTTTGCCTTCCACAAAATATAGCTTTATGTCAAGTCGTATAGAAGGCAGGATGACGACTTGTTCAAATCACTGGATGAATTTCCCATGGCTAAGGAAGATGCAGTGATTACAGTATCACAAAAAGTCTTTCTGACTATTCATCAAACCACTTTGATTTTGCTTCATCCTGATTTAGCAATATTCTAGCATAATAAATTCTAAATTTCTTGGGGCAAGTTTATATCTACTTGCAAATAAGTAGGTCCATTATTAAGTCATATTTTATCCCTCTCCTGCTCCCCAATAGATGGTTAAATGCAAAGTAGCCATGCATATGACCACTTGGAAAATGCCCAGCTTTCAAAGTACATTTTGTTTGGTATGAACTTTCCACATTTCCTGTACAAAACTGCTGGTTTTGCAAGGTGTCTCCTTTAAGGGTTACTGAAATGTGAGCATTGAAGGAATGATTTATTTTGGCAAGGGATTTTTTAAAAATAATGGTAGCCTTTAAAAATAGTATGGAAAACTTTCTGTTTCTTAAATCAAGCAGAGTGGATCATAAAGCTATCGTGCTTCTAAAACAAATTTCTAATGAAAATGCCAGAGCAAATCAACTGAGTTGGGTTTCTTACAGAATGGATAACTTGGATCTTCTTTTAACTTTAGATTGAGAAGGGCTGCCTCATCACAAAAAAATAATGTCTTTATTCTTCTGTCTGTGAATGCCACATTACTCAGGTCACAGCCATTTTGATTGGATTATTTATTTCAGCCAAATGGTTACAATACCATTCGAACTGCATGACAGTAAAGTGATAAGCAATCCCCCTCCAAATTATACCACAGCCGAAATAATAAACCCACCCACCCACCCGAAGGCAATTAAAATGGATGCTTGCTCCATTGGATCTTCTTATTCCTCTGAAAGGTTATTTTCCTCATTTGTGTCTACGTAGTAATGTGAGAAATATATTGCAGTCTTTTGCACTGCTTTGGCCTTTTGGCGTCCCTGATGAAACCAGCTCCGGAAACCTCATGCTAGACTAGATAAGCTAGGATTTGAGATGGCACCAGAATTAGCAAAAGACTACCATGGCTACCATGCTGCAGAATGGGAGAGAAACCAAGGAGTCATTTATCTGACTTCACATTTTATTTGGGTGTTCATGCCAAATATATCTTCTCCTGAAGACAGTGGGCATACCCATGCATGCACACGAACAGTCAAAGATCGCCTGACCATTCAGCAGATGAAGACAAGCAGCCTCCGGCAGCAAATGTTTTGATAGCATTGAGGCTGACAGTGGGGAATGATCTCTGCTGCAACATCTTACCCATCAGGCACCGATTAGAAACATGGTAGACGCACAATTCTAGTTTCAGTTGCTTCTATTACTTTTGTGAGGTTCCTCCCTCTCTCTCTCTCTCTCTCCCCCCCCCCCCCCCGGAATCACCTCGAAAATAAGTGTCACAATCTGTTTTACAGTTCCATGCATACCGAAATCTTGCATTATATTTGGGAAATCGAAGCTTAACGAGCGGTGAGCAGATGCTCCCATTCCCCCCCCCCCCCAAAAAAACCCCCTCTTCCCCCTTTCCTCCCTTTTTTTTTCCTCCTTTCCTTTTTCCGTGCTTTTCATTCTTGCTCGCGGTTTGTTTGTTTTTTTTTGACGACTTTCTGGCGGAGAAGGCAGCGCGCGCCTAAAAACCACGACACAAATGCCACGAGGAACGCAACACCCACCATCCTCTTCATCTCAGCATCTCCTGAAAAAAAAAAAAAAAAAAAACCAAAACAAAACAAAAAGCACGCAACCCACCCGTCCCTTTTGAGTTTCCCACACAGCTTTGTTTTCTTTCAAAACTCCCTCCCTCCTCCTCCTCCTCCCCCCCCCCCACCCCCGGGAGGTGGAAGGCAGGAGAGGACGAGATTTCTCTGCCGAGGGAGCCAAATTGGAAGCTCGGGGGAGGGGAAACCAACCAACCAACCAACCAACAAGCCCTCTCGTGGTGATGGACGTGCGGGTTTTGTTCCCGAAGCAAGCCTGCTTCTTTCTCCAATCGCCCGCCCCCGGGGGATAAGAGACCACGGGGTGATTTGGGAAGGAGGCGGATCTGTTGGACGAGGAACCAAAGCCGGCGTTTGTCTCACGCGGGGAAGGCCAGTCGCCGAGGACTCCTGGCGACTCGCGGGCGTGGATCTCGGGGGGAAAAAAAACCAAGGCGGGGGAAGCGCTCAGCCTGGCCCGGCCGGAGAGCCGCTGAGAAAGCTTTCGCCCTGAGGTCCGCCCTCCTCGGGGGGGGGGGGGGGGGGGGGGGGAGGGAGCCGGCCAATGAGAGGTCAAGGGGGCGGGGTTTGAGGGGCAGCTGTGACGCCACCAACCCGGAAGTGGTCGAGAGCTCTGGGCTGGAGCCGCTCCCAGCGGGAAGGGGACCGTCAGGTAGGCAGGCAGGGCCGCTCTGGGACAGCTATGGAGCCCGGTTGGATGTGACGGTGGGGAGGCGCAGCAGCAGCAGCAGCAGCAGCAGCAGCAGGGGCCCTTTCCCTCGCTCTCCTCCTTTTGCCGACGCGACCTGAAGAAGGATGGCTCTGCTCTCCTGAACCGGCTTCTCGTGCGCTCCTCTGCTCTTCCCCCGCCGCAGCTTCTTGGCCTTCCTTTTCTCCCCTTGCGTCGCCTTCTGGGCGTAAAACCCTTCGTCGCTCACCGTATGCCTCCTCTTCCCTGGGCCGAGTCCCGGGCCCTGCTCACGCTGACAGTTTGGCAGAATTACACTTGCTACGCTCATGCACGGCCTTGAGTCAGCACGCGTGTGCCCAGAGACAGACAGTTCGTCTGAACGAGGGTAAAATCTACATTCCTGTATAACAAGCCCCCATTTCTTGGAGAGAGTTACTTCAAGAGTAGTGGTTACTTCAAGGGGGGAGGGGGGGGACGACACACAGGCTTTGGCTCTCTTAAATTATTGACATTCAGTTGTGTCCTGGAGCTGATAACTGTATTAGACACCCAGCACGTATGTCTACCAGGACTTGGCTGCTCCAAAATGGCTTGTATTTCCGTGTCTCTGTATTTTCATATTCTGAAGATATACATATTCCTGTTTTAAGTATATGCGTGAACGTCGACGTATCGTCTGATAACTTCACCCCTGCATTTCATTGCCCTGTATTTTATTTGCAGTGGGGCTTTTTGATCTTGTGAGTTGCCCAGATCCTTTGATTTGTTTTAGTTCGTTTGGTCCTAGGTGATGTATAAAGAATATAAATAAATATCCGAGTGGTGCAGTGGCTAGGCTTTGTTCTCTGATGCTTTCTGATTGTTGTCGTCCTTGTTTATGCCTTTTAGGTGGTGGGGGCTGCAAGTCCTGAACCATTCTGATTGCCGAGCCCAATGGCAGCCGAAGTGAAGGTGTCTGGGCAGAATCAGGAGCAGTTTCTACTGCTGGCCCGATCTGCCCGCGGAGCTGCTCTGGCCAGCCTCATTCATCAAGTGCTGGAAGCCCCTGGTATTTACGTTTTTGGAGAACTTCTTGATATGCCAAATGTACAAGAGGTGAGCACTGAGACTCGTGGGGTTGAAGACCTCGGTTGTATATGTACAGCCTTCCAAAGGCCTGATGGAAAATAGAAGGTCCTTGTCCTTTCTAGGTTTATATGACCTCTGGTGCCTCTGTTCTACAAGACAGCCTTTCTTAGCACTGCCTTGCTATTATAATTACTTTAGGATAATTTGAAGTCGTAGATTATGCTTTAAAGCAGAGCCATTGGTTCACACATCCTTTGAAACATGTTATTTCTGCTCTATAAATGAGCAGCTTCAGGTTTCTGTGTGACTTCCTTTGACAAATTCTTGTGTAAAATGGAGTAATCGTCTTTCTATTGAAGCACTGAATAAATTTGCTTTTAAGTGAATGCTTTTCATACCGAATTTGGTAATCCACAGGGGGTTCCGAAAGTCATTTAGGATTTTTTTTCTGGGATTGTAATTGCTCAGGCAAAACAGAATTGCTTGATCTTTCTGTATGCTGAATTTTAAAATGCCAGTATTTATGTCAGGTAAATATATATTTGTAATAGATCTACCCAGTACCACCTTTAAATGGGATGTGTCTCTTTGAATGCTTCCCAATCCTCCATAAAGGTATGAATCTTCCTAAAAATATATGCCTTTAATTAAAAGATTTGATGATTACATGGTGGAAAAAAGGGTTGAAAGAAAAGTAATGTTGTAGGCCCTTGCACGGAATTCCTCTAAATATTTTTGGTTCATAGGCCATTTTTTCTATAATTAAAGAAAGGCTTACAATGATAATAAAAAAGAAAATAGTGTGGGGTTCTTAACTTTATTAAAAATGTGTCATGAAACATAGTGGTTTGAAATGTGTGGTTCCCAAACTATAGCAATAGCACTTAGATATATATGCCATTTCACAGTGCTTTACGCCCTCTCTAAGCAGTGTACAGAGTCAGCATATTGCCCCCAATAATCTGGGTCCTTGTTTTACCAACCTTGAAAGGATAGAAGGCTGAGTCAACCTGGAGCCGGTGAGAATTGAACTGCTGAACTGCAGCCAGCAGAAGTTGCCTGCAGTACTGCATTCTAACCACTGTGCCACCACGGCTCATGTTATAGCAGTCCAGGTAGATTTATAGAGGAAAATAACCCTGTATTTCTCTTAGGTGATTTGTTCAATGGAATATGGGAACTTAAAAGGGTTCACTTTTTTTAACCTGGCGCACAATCCTTGCTTTTGTGCAAAGATTTTGCTTTCAAAACCTCTGAATGTCAATGACCTGAATAATAGACAGATTTTGGTGATGTATAGAAAATTCCCACCTTTTTTCTATAACACACTTTTGGGAGAGGAGCTAGATGGAGAGGTAAATGTTATTCAAAATTATCCATAACCTTCCTTTATTTCTGAGAGAGTTTTTTTTTCTTTGATATTTATGTTGGTTTTGAGCATCTGTAAACTGCAGCATTCCCACCACAAGAACACTGCACAGAAGGAAACAAATAGGCTGTTTTAAAGATTTTCCATAAAATTGTTTGTACTAAAATTATACATGATTATACCATTTGGGATGACAGATGGTGACTCATAACATTAAATAGACTTAACAATAACAACTCTCCATATATAAAACTATGCTGTATGTCAAAGAGCAAATAGGCGAGAACATTTCTCTCTGTCCAATATTTTTCTACGTGCATATCAGGTATTTTTAATTCTAGGCAAAATAGTACATTATATCAATTCCTCCATAATTTTATTGAGTGGTATAGAGTGGGTAGAGGCTCACCATATTGATGAAAGCCAAATCTATTGTTTACCTGAGATGTACATATTCACAAGGTGGGCCACCAACATTTCCTTCTTGCACACTGTGTGCTGATGTTTTCTATTGTGGGAAAGAGAGAAAATTAAGTTTCTTTAATTACTAAGCAAATTTATTCTGATGTGAAAGATTCCATGGACACAAAAAAATGATTTTTTTAGTCATTTCTCAAATAACTGTAGTTGTTTTCTGTCCCACTACAGCTAGCTGAAAGTGAGTTCTCACCTGTTTTCCGCCTGCTTACAGTCTTTGCATATGGGACGTATTCAGATTACCTGGGTATGTCTTATTTTCTCCTTAAGAAACAGGAATGGTAGAGAAAATTGCCAATAGAGATGGAAGAACCAAGAAAACAAAAATGAAGCAATGCTTCATAGCAGGGTTTGGATAATATGAAGTCATTCAATGCTGAATCCCTCCTCCCTATGGACTAAACATTTCATGGAGTTGAGAAAGAAACTGCTGGACACTGAAAGGAGACTAAGGCTGGCCCATAATGTGTAATTGCCTCACTCCTTTGATCCTGCTTTCTGTAATTTCCTGTTTGTTATCCAGGATCTTTGGATGATGTCCCAATGGATGGAGAGTATTTGTAGTGCATAAGGAGAGGGCTGCCTTGTGGTTGGCAACCAAATCTTTATTTCTACTGGGAGAGTGCGCTCTCAGAATTAGAGTCTATTGGTTTTGTAAATGTCTAAGTGGCTAATTTGTATGTTTAAACTCTAGACCCCCAAGAAGTAAGAATTTGTATAGGATTAATGGACATTTATATTAACACTGTGCATATTGTCTAAGCAAATTTTGACTGTTTGACTTAAAGTTTCTATTCTATTTAAGGAGGAGAAAAAAATGGGACTGGGTGTAGGGTGCCTGAATCTGTCATGAGAAGCAGAAAAAAAAATTGGAAGAATGCTTAACTGTATAAAAAGTGAATGGGATCTTATCCAGCAAAGGTAGTGAGAAATTTAAGGAATATTTCTTTTTTCTTTTTGGTCTGTGAACAGCTGAAGCTGGGAATCTGCCTCCCTTGACAGAAGCTCAGAAGAACAAACTGCGCCACCTGTCTGTAGTCACCTTGGCTTCTAAGCTGAAGGTAGCCTATCTACCCTTTTCTTGCCTATTCTGCTCCTTGTTTAGAAGCCCTCTGGAATTGGGTGGCTAATGAATGCAAACAAACCAACGTTGTACTTAACACCGGCTTGTGTGCCTCTGCAGTGCATCCCCTATTCTGTGCTGTTGGAGCAGCTCCAACTGAAGAATGTGCGGCAACTGGAGGATTTGGTGATTGAGGCAGTGTATGCCGATGTTCTCCGAGGGAGCTTAGACCAGCGCAACCAGCGGTTAGAGGTGGATTATAGCATTGGCCGGGACATCCGCAGAGGAGAACTCAGTATCATTACACGCACACTCCAAGAATGGTAAGGAAGACTTCGGTCTTGTGAAAACTTGGGAAGATACATCTTAACAAAGTCAAAGAAGTCCAACAGACCTTCTCAGGCTCTGCTGCATATGTGAAAAGAAGCCAGATGGGTGCTGATCATGGGGCCCCATTCGGGACTATAGTCTCCTAACCAGCATCACACAGCTTGGCAAGGATGAATGAAGGGCTTTTTATCACTTACATAAAATAGTCCTCACTTAATATCCCTAATTGGGATTGGCAACTCTGTCACTAAGCAAAACCTCAAGGCGGGGCCCCCTCTGCTTATTGACAGCAGTTCTAGCAATCCCACATGTTGTTCAGTAAATTGCACATGGTCATTCGGCAAGGATCCACCTAGATCCTAGCCAATTTTGGAGGAAGAGAAGTGATTGCCTCCACTTCAACTTCCTCCATTCCTCATCTCTGCCCTTTTGACAGCCGTCACCAGCTGCCTCCTACAGTGACAAGCCCAACCCTGCTTGTCACTGTACATAGTGCACCACATACCACTGCTGGCCGGGTTCTCCTTTCACGAACCAGCCAGAGCATCCTTTTGTGCATCAGCCAGATCCTTCTTTTGCGCTAGTCACCTTCTGCATTTGAGTCTTTCCTCCTCAAAGGGAAGTTCTGGCCAGCTCCCAAAAGAAGGACCCCAGTGGCATGTGGCAAAGCACAGACCTGTCTGCCTGTAGCACTCACCCGCCCGTCTGTGGAATACTTCCACAGCACGACCCCTGTCCGTGCCAAGATGGTGAACCCAGCAGAGGGGAGTCAGGCAAAGGCAGTGATGAAGATCAGCTGTGGGGAAGTGGGATGTGGGAAGGAACTGGTGGCAAGAGGGACAGTAAGTCTAGGTGGGCCAAATTTTGTTCCCCTGACCTTGGGGAGCACTTCAACACGAGAGAGGGATCTACTGTAGGTCCCTTAATTCAGCACTTGTAAGTTCAAATGATCACTGAACAAAAGGTGGTTAAGTGAGGACTACCTGTATGCAGTATTAATACCAGGATTTGGTGCCCCATGAATTGGTCTATAAGTTATATCAATTAACATAATTTATTCTACTTTTATGTACCTTAAAAGTGGGGTAGGAGGCAATTAGGGATGCTAAAGACACTGAAGTTATATTTTTTGTTGATAGAAATATACCTCCCCCACGTAATGTATGAGTTTTATCAAATGTTGCAAAACATTGTAAATAAACATTTCCATAAACTAGAAATTTGATTTTAGATCCAATCACTTTTTTGTCTTTTAAAAGTGAAAACCAAGATTCTTTACATTTTTTTCTGTACCTCAAAAATCTTGGTATACATTCAACTTGATCCTACTCTTAGAAAAATACTTTTCACTGATGGGAAGAGAGTTGTATGCCTGTGTGGTGATCTTGCCAAAGTATAGATGTCTGTGGAGACAGATTCATTCTCCAAGAACTATTTCTCCTACCCCTCACTCCTTCCCTTGCTATGAGAACACTTTGCACACTACTTTTCAATTGAAGTCTCTCCAGTGGGGTCTACAGCACAAAATACAACGATGCTAAAATACAGACACACACACACACAGAGAGACCCACTCATCATCAAGTGAATGCTGCCATTAAGTGCTTGGATCTCAACATCTGATGAAAGCACCAAGGTCATGAGATTTGCATGACATTATCATGCCCATTTCCTTGATGGTTCTCCTATTCTTGGGTGCCCATGAGCCAGTCTGTCTTCTGGATCTCCCAATCTCAAGATTTATGAGCTTCTGCTAAATGCTGTTTGCTCTCTTAGTTGCTTTGTTGGTCTCCTGCTTGTTCAACTTTTACTGGTCCTTCCCAGGTGCCAGGGCTGCGAAGTTGTCCTTTCAAGCATTGAAGAACAAGTTAGCCGAGCCAATCAACACAAAGAGCAGCAGCTGGGCCTGAAGCAGCAGATTGAGAGTGAGGTGAGGGGCAGGGCTGCAATGCACAGCTTCCCCACCCCACCCCATCCCACCCCACCCCACTTCAGACTGACTTCACCATTACCCCTGGCAACCTCTGCTGGTCTTCTACATTTCTGGTCTAGCTCAAGTAGGCAACTTCTGGCCACCTGTAGTCTCCAGTGACCCACTAAAATTGTGCCCATGAAATTCAGCAAGTCAGTTTTCTGTCAAGGAGGAAAGCTGGTGCGGGAGCATAAACCTTACCAGCAGCTTGCCAAGCCTAATTCAAATGTTTTAGGTTATTGCCTATAAATACCTAAATCGACAGGGAAGACCTGCTATAAGCCACCTCCATCTGGAAGATAAAGTGGGAGGGCTCCCAAAAATAGGCATTCTGTGGGTAGCTCCACTTGTCTGGAATAGCTTGCCCCCCACCCCCTTCCCCGAAGGAAGGATAGCTTGTGCTCCCCTTTGCCTTCCAGAAGGTTGTAAAAACCTGGCTGTTCTGGAAGGGCTTTGGATTTCTTTATTAGATTTATCAAGACCTAGTATGTATGTTACTGTTATAATTGGGGTTATATTATTTTTTTCAAGTTTTATTGTTCAATTGCTATGTCATTTTGTTGCTGTTGCTCTTGTACTGTGTTTACGGTCTTTGAAATTGAGGCACATGTAATCAATAAATATGCTTCCAGTAGACTTACCTTGCCTACTTTAGATGAGATTAATTCCTGCAACAATAGACTGAAAATGTCAAATCCATGTTTTCTGTATCTGATATTCCTTACTTGCTGCTTAATAGATAATATCTCTTCTGACTCCTTGTAAGGCATTTTCTTGTCTCTGTGTATAATATGATAAAAGTCACTTCTCACAAGCAGTAAAACTGGATCTAAAACTAACCTGTGATATTTAAAGAGATGATTATAATACTTATTCTATGATCATCATTCAAATCTTACCAAAAATATTTAACATAACATTTTTGGAAGTGAGATGCAGAAAGGTGCTCTTAAAATGTGATCACAATAGCTCCATTCAAAACTATGTTTTATTAGCCTGATCATAGCAATTTTAACCTGGATGACAGACCAGATTAGATTGGTTTTTTAAAAAACACTTTGTTCACCTCTCCATGAAGAAGATTCTTTCTTTCATTTTTACGTGGTCAATTTGCCTTTTAGCCATTTAATTCTATACTGAATGTGGCAGAACCTTTAATTATTACCAAGCATTACCAAATTTCCCATTTTGCTGATTGTTGCATTTTGATGTTCACTGTTATTCCAGGCTTAGAAACACTGAAGGAAGGATGCAGAGGTGCATTTTCAGAATTTAGGAGGTTGTAAGAGGGCAAAGTGTGTATGTGAGCTTTCAGATATTTCAGGCATTTATTTTGCTTGCCCAATAAAGCACCTAAAACCTCCTTCCAGAACCTGCCATTTTTGGAGTGTTAATGCTTGACAAGGCATATAAAACCCAGAGCTGTCCTTGAGCCAATGGTCCTTGTCTGCTTTACATGCTCTGATAAAATTCTTGTCACATGTAGGAAAAGAGAAAATGCTCCAGTTTAATTCTCCACAAACATACCTTAATTATTAGAGGTCTGGGAGCTAGGGGATAAAGTTTGTGACTATTATTTGTTCAGAAAACTGAGCATAATACATTACCAATATTAAAAAATAAAAACTACATTTCATCTGAGCAATATTTTATTCTCCAAACCAATCTATAGCACAGTCAGCAAGTGCTTTTATGAACATATTTATAATACAATCAAAGTACCTATTCTTATTTGGCTGGAGAAATTAATTATTTAGATTAATGAGCAATGTAAGAAAGACTATTCTAGATACCTGTAACTTCCTGGCTCATGCATTTCATTCATTTGTTGCTTATATTATGTACAGTTTATAATTTCTTCTTTGGTTCTGTGCTGTGTTGCTCTCACCCAGAATCAATTATCAGTGGGGTGATCTACAAGTATTGTTAATAAACTGGATGAGTCAGCAGGAGGGGAGAGAAATCTCAACCGTGTGATTTTCATAATCACACCCTCAGCCCTCCAGTTGAATGCAGCACATTGGAAGGCGTGCATTGAAACCTCAGCACAGGCGGGCCCCCAGATGGGATTTTTAAATTAAGGTCTGGATGGAGAACGCCCGGTGAGATTTTTTTTTACCAGGATGATTGTGTTAGGGAACCCTTTCTGTCTTTGGAGCTCAGAACTGTGTTTTTCTTGTTTCTTGTCCCTCATTTTCTTTTCACTCGGCAGGTGGCAAATCTGAAGAAGACAATTAAGGTAACCACAGCAGCTGCAGCTGCGGCAACCTCCCAAGACCCCGAGCAGCACTTGTCAGAACTCCGGGAGCCTGCACCCGGTACCAACCAGCGCCAGGCTAGCAAGAAGGCCTCCAAGGGCAAAGGGTGAGATAGCATTCCAGTGAAGGCTGGCTATCACTTTTCTGCAGATAAGTCAGGAAAGCAGAGCTTTGCCTGAGGTGTTCATCCAATCCCTTACATTGGGGCTCTAGCAATTTACATGTAGAGTCTATAAAGCCCTTGTCTTGAGCGTTCGGATTGAACTTCTGCTGGTCCTCATTCCAAGGCGTTCTTTTTCTCTGCAGGCTCCGGGGCAGTGCAAAGATCTGGTCTAAATCAAACTGACAGAACTGCTGGCTGGGGAGTTGAAACAGGTGTCCCACGTCTGGTGCTTTCTTCTTCAGTCCAGATGTATTTCTGTGCAACCTTGTCCCTGTGTAAATGGTTCTGCCTTCCCATTATTTTCTTCTTGTGTTCCTTACAGCTGCTTTCCCCTGCTCCTCTCTGGTAATCTTGTTTGTACCTTCTCTATTTTGAATGCTGCTTTTCCCCCCCCCTCCCTCCCCCTCTCTCTTTCCTTACTTTTGTTTTCTTGAATGCATTTTTAAGGAGCCATGAAATGGCTGATGTTAAAATTACATTTGCACCAACAGGATTGTTGTGGTAGCCTGTGTGGAGACAAATCTGGCATCAAATGGCCGCTTAAATTCTCTGAGGAGATCCTGGGACATTTGCTGTGGGGCAAACAGTTTGACATCTCAGTTTCCTGCTTTACTGGGATCTGTGAAAGGGAGGAGTGTTTGTGTGAGTGTTTGAGTGGATTGTTTTTAAAAATAGTATAAATATATAAAGCAAATAAAAAAGTACAGAGCTATTTCCAAGAGTATCTTCACTTCGGTGCCATGCTGATTTGTTCTGGATGTTTTGGTAACTGAGTATATAATAGCTTTTATTTTAAAAGTTACAGCTTTGGTGGGACTTTGTTTTAGAGGGGAAATAGTAGGAGAAATAATATATAAGTTTATTAGCATGGGAATAAACCCATGCTAACCAGTACATGAACTGATACTAGGGGGAAGACAAACCAAAGAAATGTTAGTACTTAATCAATCTCTATATTTAGAAGGCATCTATCAAAAGCTTTCTTGGTCTTTTGGATGAGGTCAAGCATAGTGTAGATTTGAAAGAACTCTAATGAGAAACCTAGTCAAATAAAATTATGTAATATATCCCCATAGCTGACTGCTAAATAGACATCTTTGTTTAAAAAAAGGCTCCTGGAAATTACAGGCCAGCTAGTTTAATAGAACTCTGAAAAATTGAGATTTTCCATCTGTGCAGAGTTCCTGTGTATGCCAGATCTTGATTCATGCTGGGCTTACAAAGGTGATCTGGATTTAGCTTGCTGATGGAACAGGACTGGAAACCGTGAGCTCTCTGGGACTAAGTCATTCAAATCAGTGGGACTCAGTACAGAAGTAGGAAGCATAGCTTCCTTTGGCTTGAATCTAGTGTAAAAGCTATTAGTCCGTTTTGTTTATTCGGTAAGAAGAGTAGCAAAATGGCAATTTCTGAAGCACTGGAAATCAACTAGTGTCTGCAACTGTTAAAAATGCAGGGAGAAACATCATTTTTGAGACGTGGGCTTTCCTAACTGTCTTTGGAAGACAACCTTCTCTTCTACTAACTTAAATGCTGCCCAACTAATATGTGGATATGTTTTTTTTCCCCAAGAAAGGTAGATGGTGTGGGAGGAGGCAGTATTGTAAGAACTAGAGAAATAGAAATAGAGGTGGGCAGCAATTGACAATGAGAAAAATATGTGAAATTGTTTCAGCTGTAACCTTTGTTTTTAGAAATTGTGAAGAAATGAAAAAGAGCCCCAACCAAGTGCACAGGAAGAAGATCAGAAAGATTTGGATATAACAAAGCTGGGCTAAGCCTACTTATCCACTGCTAAGACAAACCTTCAGAATTCCCAAAGCTAGGTTTACATTCTCAGATCAGTGATAATATGCATTCCTCCCTTCTTTGACTCAGGAGGAAAATACATTGTTATGAAAAACACTGTTTCAAGAATCTGTCTTTACTATACTTCAAAAACAGGACTGGTCAGTGTTGCAACCTGCACACTTTGGAACATGGGGGAAGTTTTAAGGCATTCCTGAAGTCCTCGCCTCTCACATCAAGCCATGAACTAGCAGGAGCTGCCTCTTGATATTTTTTTTGGGGGGGCCGATTGGATTGGATGGTGGTGGGGAATAGCTCAGAATCTGTATTTTCTGGGCTGAGTGGTCACTTGTTGACTTGGTTCATGGCAGGTAATGAGAGAAAGATTACCTAAAGAAGGCTAGGCAGCTGCTAAGAAAGTAAGACATGGAGAAACTGACTGATGTACAGAAGAGGTACTAAACCTTTACAGTGCCTTGGGAACACTAAAACATTGGTGGGTTAGTTAATTTAGTCCAGGTTGTTCTGCAGTATGGTGGGATAGACTGAGTTTCAACCAACAGGAATTCTTGGCCCTATATAGGCAACTATAGGTCCTTCAAGGCTTTTCAAAGAAGAGGCAGAAACAATATCCCACCAAAAATTGCACAGCCTAAGAGTCAAAGTAGTTTAAATTCTTCCAAGCGCTGATAATTCCTCCTTGTTATTTGTCACAAATGGGTAAGACAGTACCCTTTCCCCAACATTAAAAATCAAGGAGCACCAGAGTCTCTCTACCAACAAGTTATGTAAAAAGAATGTAAAAAACATTCTTTGAATGTTTTCAAAGAAAAGCACTACTCCAGAAAATCTTTAAAATATTGGAGTGGAGGTCGGGGAAAGAAGGACATGACTGAGAATGGGGGTTGTCATGTAGGTCCTGACAGTCTCCCCCCACCCTCTCAGTGGGAATATTGATCTCATGAAGATAAATGTTCCATTAGCTTGATTAGATTAGGTTGATATGATATCCAATAAATGAACTATGCTCACATATACATTGGTGATGTGTCCAGTCCCTCTGGGAGCCATGACAAAACTGGCCATGGAAATGGTTGTATCCAGCAACCAGATGGGAAGGGATGGTCCTGCAGCAGGATAGCTATTGCCCAGCTAACCCTTCAAAACCTAGGAAGGTTTTCTGCCAACATAGAATGGAAACACTTGTGCACAACTTCAGTGTGGCCAAACTAGCAATGAGATGGCTAATCTGTTCGAAGGACACTTTTTGGCAAATAAATAAGATGACTTCATACTACAACAACCATGATATGGTCTATACTTGTGCTTCATTTGTTAAAAGGGGAACGTTAATCTTATATCACTAGATATAAGATATAATCTTATATCACTTGGTCACTAGAATCTGAACTGTTATGAAATGTGCCAGGCAAAGCCAATCTTATTTCTGAAAACGTAGGTATTTCTTTCTGCTAGGCAACTTACAGCACAAAAGGTAGCAGTGTGTTAAAAGAGAAATGTTTAAATTCCTATTCACTTTCAGGCACTAGATGACCTTCGGCTATTCAATAACTCTCTTAACCTAACGTTCTCAAAGGGCTGGTGTAAGGGCAAAACAAAATAATAATTCTGTGTCTTGCTGGTTTTATTTATTCATTAGTGTCTTTATTTTTACTTAAAAGCTTTTCACTCTGCTTTATCATCCATTGCCCAAAGGCAGCTTACAGTAGAGAGACAAAAGTTATAACAGTACTAGAGAATTTGCAGGAACAGGAGGCAGCAACTATTAAAAGCAATTAAAAATAACGGGAGAAGGGAATGGATCTAATGTGGGTGCCTGGTGCATGTGGGGAAGGGAAGGGAATTCTACCTGTAGGCCAATAGTCTAAAGCTCATATGAGAGGAGGGAGGACATAGTCCTTTAGATACATTCTGATCTTAAATCAAACTGGCTTTAAAAATAACTTTCTTCAATTTAAACATGGACTAGAAACCTTCAAACATGGTATACCTTGAGTAATATGCATGGCTGTCCAGCCCAAACAGATTAAAGTGAAAATGACCTCCCCCTAGGCCTTCCACATGGATTATTCACAAAATGGGAGAACAGTGTTTCAACAATCACATTGAGGTAGCTTGATCAGAGGACACTCCCCTTAATTTGTCCCTATCCTGGCCTTGGGTAAGATTGGCAGTTTTTTGCTACATTTCAAAAGGGTCTCTCTCTTCCCTCCACTTTCCCCAAGGTGTGCCCCAGCACAAGCCTGGCTGTGCAGTTTCATTGGCAGGCTTTCATGTGATCTAGACAATGCCTGTGCTCCAATTGATCACTCTGGATCCGCCATTATGTCCCTTTCCTAGTGACAAAATTAGAAGACCAGCAAAATACTGTGGACATAATATATTTAGATTTCAGCAAGGCATTCAATAAAGTAGACCACAGCCTACTTCTTAGTAAGCTAGAAAAAAGTGGAATAGATAATACCACCACTTGATGGATTCACAACTGGCTGGCAAACCATACTCAACGAGTAGTCCTTAATGGGTCTAAGTCTGCATGGAGGGAAGCAAGCAGTGGGGTGCCACAAGGTTCCCTCTTAGGCCCAGTACTCTTCAATATCTTCATTAACCACTTAGATGAGGGAATAGAAGGGGAACTTAGCAAATTTGCAGATCATACTAAGCTGGCAGGAATAGCTAACACCCAAGAAGATAGGCTCAAGATCCAGATGGATCTTGACAGACTAGAACACTGGGCCATATCTAACAAAATGAAATTCAATGTGGAGAAAAGTAAAATCCTACACTTAGGCAAGAAAAACCAAAAGTACCCATATAGACTGGGTGAAACCAGACTCAATAGCAGTAACTGTGAGAGGCATCTTGGAGTCTTAGTGGACAACCAGCTAAATATGAGCCAGCAGTGTAAAGCAGCCACCAAAAAAGCTAATGCAATCCTAAGTTGTATTAACAGAGGGATACAAACAAGATCAAGGAAAGTCCTAATACCAGTCTATAAAGCCTTGGTACTACACCTAGAGTACTGCATCCAGTTTTGTTCACAGCATTATAAAAAAGTTGTTGAGACAATAGAAAAACTACAAAGAAGAACAACCAGGATGATTAGGGGACTAGAGGCGAAAACATACAATGAACAGTTGCAGGAACTGGCTTGGCTAGTCTAGTAAAGAGAAGGACCAGGGGAGACACGATAGCGGTCTTCCAATATTTGAGGGGCTGCCACAGGGAGGAAGGGGTCAAGCTATTTTCTAAAGCGCCTGTAGGCCAGACAAGGGATAACGGATGGAAACTGAACAAGGAGAGATGGAAACAAGGAGAAACTTTCTGACAGTGAGAACAATCAACCAATGGAACAGCTTGCCCTCAAAAGTTGTGGGAGCGCCATCATTTGAGACTTTCAAGAAGAGATTGGACTGTCATTTGTCAAAAATGGTGTAGGGTCTCCCGCTTGGGTGGACGGTTGGACTAGATGACCTACAAGGTCCCTTCTAACTTTGATTATCTGTATCTGTATCTAGTGCTCATTTTCACTATGGCTACTGGGGAAAGGATTATATCTGTATAAAGCCTCCACCCCACAATACTTTGCAAAAGACCTCTTAAGTTTTATCTGGATGAAGAATTCTGTATCTCTTAACAGATGGGTCTCCAATGTATTGGTTCACCAGTTTCTATCTGCACCAATGAAACAGTGGGACTTTCTTTTTCTTCCCCCCAATCCCCCAGCTTTGTTTAAAATCTGAAATTGATGAGAATTCTGCCAGTGTCATCTTTCAGCTGCAGTGATGAGAAGAAAAGTAAAATTTGGGGGAAATGGTTCATTCAAAACCCATGGTCACTTTGGATAGTGCAATGGGCAACACATAAATTTAATAAATAAAACAAATGTTGTACCAGTGGACGAGTGGATACACTGGATGGCAAGGTACAGGCGAGAATCAACGGGGCAGGGAATCATACAAATGATCAAACAATGGAAATCACATGTCCTGAAAGAACTGCCTTGAGCAGTGTTTCTCAACAATAGCAACTTTTAAGATTTGTGGAGTTCAATTACCATAATTCCTCATCCAGTAGGGTAGTTAGGGTAAATCTGGGAGTTGAAGTCCAAGTATCTTAAATTTCACAAGGTTTGGGAAAAACTAGAAGGATTGTAGTCCCGTCAGTGGCTAAAAAGTTGGACAGCGCTAGCTATATAAGCTGGCGTTTGCCGCGGCCGATCGGCTTGTGTTTTTACCGACTAAAATAATTAAATAATAACCTGCTATTGCGTTTGCTGCAGCTGATCGGCTTGTGTTTTTACCGACTAAAATAAAGACTTACCTGCTATTGCTGTGACCTGCCTCTTCACTCCGCATGCCCATTCAACAGTATCATTGCTAATCTTAAGGCATAGACTGAAATCCAGCAGCAATTTTTTAAACCAGTTTCATATCCATCCAGTTTTAACACAGGAGACAAGCAGTTTAATTATATTCACAGAATTGAGTGTGTCCAGGAGATACAATTTTCTCTAGAAGCAGAGGAGATCCTTGTACCTGATTGGAGAGCATTCACAAAACATACTATTATTCAACTGTGATTCTGCTGTAAAAGATTCAAAGCAATGTGTTCTACTGACAGTCTTATCTTTTGGAACCACTCTTGCTAAAAACTTCCTCTTATTAACAGCTATTTTGAATTCAAGGCAGTATGCAAGTCTCTATGACATTAATGAGAGAAAGATGCCTGGCCTATTTATTTAATAAAGTCAGTGAGCATTTCAAGAAAATTTGGCAAATCTCCTAATCCATTACTTTAAAAATACACATTACATTTTAAAAACATAGACAGGACCTAGCTGACATTGGTTTACCTAGTTTCATGGCTAGTCCAATTAGATAGCAGAGGACTGCAAAGCCAGAGAGGTAGAATAAGAGGGGGGATGGGAATCTGAGTTCAGCAAACAGGATTCTTGACAACAAAGGGCACACATTCTTAATAAAATGAAACACAGAATTGTCTTTTCCTACTAGTTAATAAAAATGACACAAGTCAGAATCATCATCTTCCTATTCATCATCTTCTTATTCCTGCAGGTGCAGGGTCTACTTTTTGGATTGATGAACATCATCTTGCATGACCAAACATAGTGTTTTACTGAAATATCCACATCCAGGTCCAAACCAGGAGAAAGGCACTGGAAATAAAATGGATAAAAATAAAATAAAAAGGCTGATTGAAAATAAAGGTTCCCTTTATTGATGGAGCAGAACCACTGACTCTGGGACAGTTGACAAAATGGAATTTTGAGTGGGTGGGTTTTACATCTTCTGGATTCCTGTGGGGTCATGTAAGGGTCATAATTGACTCTATAGGCAAAAGGGGAAATGCAAATCCTAGGTGTTTGAGCGAATTTTGTCAACCTTTGGCTTGATTGTGTTGCTTATTGTTTCACTTATCTGATTTTTCTGCCTGACCCAGTCTTTCTGAATGGATTATCAAATCTGCATTTCTAAAGGTTGGCCACCTCAGTTTCTGCTTAGGGCAGAGAAATGGGGGCTGGTTTTTTTTCTCTCCATTTCTCCTTTAGAGGAAATATTCTATTGTGCCTTTTTAATATCCTCAAAATATTGTTGGGCTTCCCACAATAGCATCCAGGTCATATCTGCATTTTGATGGATATGGATATGGAATCATTGGTTGCAACAAAGAAACAACAATCCTCCGGACCTGATGTAAGTTTGGTCTGTGTTCAGCTCAGCACCTCCCTGGCAGGCAGGCAGTATCCAGCAACACCACTAGGAGAAGCAGACTTCACTGCCTATGTCAGAATGCCCTGAGAATTTAGAGAAGAGAGAGATCAACTTCATCACCTAATGGACATCTAGATTTTCACAGCCCAGGTGTGAAAGGCTTAAAGCTTATACCCTTGGTTACACTGAAATAGGAGGCTCCTCAACTATGCATTTCTCTGGTATTATGTACCATATGTACGCGAGGCTTGTTCCTTGGAAAATGTGATGACCCGTAGTCTCTCAAAATAACCCAAAACCCAAAACATACATTAACATCCGGTAAGGCCTTCAACTTAACTTCACTGTTTTATTAGGCACAGTTTAAAGTCACAAAAGTAAATAATGAGGCAAAAAGAAAACCAAAACAAACTAAATTGATGAGAGTTCCAAGATAACTAATCATAAACTCCAGGAAAATAACAGAGGAGAGTCCATGGAAGAATGCCAGCAAAGATAAACCTCTTTCAAAGTAAACACTAAACTTTGATTCCAGCAGTTCTAACTGTGTCGTTACAAACTTATATACATAGCTCCCAGCTGCAAGCCACAAGGAGGATCATGGTAATCTCCTCTTGAGTAGACCTCACTTTTCCCTGATCCTCTCCTCCCTGTGTGACCTAGGATGGAGAGGGGATGGGCCTGGATCCTCTTCTGATTGCTCAGCTGGCCTCTGCCCTTCCCAAGCCTCCTCCACCACCTCTGGAGCCACACTCCCACTCCCTGTTGGCTGTTCCTCCTCTTCCTCAGAGTCAGTCTCCACCAGGGGCATGATAGAAAATACTTTCCTGCTGGTGAATGCACTTGTGAATGACTAAGATTTCAGTTCAGTTCAGTTATTTATTAGAGGTCACAGACCCAACATGATGGATGATCAAGAAACATGAATGCAAAACATCCATCATTCCTCCTCTTGTCTGAGGTTCGGGTTATTAATTATAGTTGTTTTAAATCATTTTGCTTGAAAGACTAAGGCATTATCATTGGTTCTGAGCAAGCTCACCTGTCATTTCTCATGCTTCCTTTGAAATTTCAAAGAATCAAAGAACAATATGTGGCCGTGTTTGCTTCTGTCTTTATCATTAATACTCCAGGTACATGAGAGAAAGCTGCTTTTTGATGTTCCCAATTCATACAGTTCATTTCATGACAATAGAGATGCTGCACCAAAAGTTCCCAGATCTTAACACTGCCCCCTCTCTCGTTTTCTTTTTGTTAAGCTCCCATCCTTGTATTTGAATCCTTCAGGACATAAATGCTGTGCATCAGTGCTGTTTCCCATTCTTCTATTGCACACCAGACCAGTCAAAGTGCCATCTGGAGATTTGGGGAAATGACACAGAGCTAAAAGACAGGTCCCTGTGCTGTTTAGCATATTGTGTATCTGAGCTTAGGGTGGCTGTTGTATTTCAAGGGATTTGTGGTTTAACTTAAATCTAATTCTATTAGGAGTTGATTCAGTAATCTGTTCATATCCCAGCTTGATCACAAGCTGAACTGTCCTCTTAAGAAAAGTGTGTTTTAGTGTGTAAAGATATTTATGTTTCTCTTACATGACCCAAATAATGCATTTCAAATGCTATAATCATGGTGCAACCTTGAATATATCCACGTCGCTCTCTTGGAAACAAAATGGAAGTGGCTTATCACTACTAAACAAATTAAATGGGTCACCTGTAAGAAAACAACGACAGGTTGTTTTGCACTGAGAAAATAGCCAATATGAAGTCTGAAAATCAACCATAATGTATCTTTTTTAAAAATATGGCTTCTCCAAATTTTCACTGCCCTGTTTTGAAATGGTACCTCAGTGGAACTTCCGGTGAGGATTCATGGTGAACTAAGAACTTTATTGAATCTTTTATAATTTTAAAAAGACAAACAACAAAAATATAAATCTTATATTTTATATAAGATATATATCTGATAAATCTTTATAAGATTTATATAAATATAAATCTTATAAAGACAAACAGCAGTTTGTGACATTCATCTTATACTAATATTTTGTGCATTATTTACAAATATATAGAATTTATGCAGATATAAATCATTAACTTATCCAGTGCTTAACCCTATTTATTTACAATCCATTTATCTATCCAACAATCTATCTTTGCTCAGTCCAATCATACCATTTTCCCCACATCTTGTAATAATCAGATTCCTCTTTCTCTTGTAAACTCAAAGTTAATTTGTCCATCTCAGCACAGCTCATTATTTTTTGAATGATCAATACCTCTGGTGGTATGCATGTGTGTTTCCAACACTGGGCATAGACAATCCTGGCTGCAGTTAAAATGTGCAATATTAAATATCTTGTATTTCTCCCATATTTCTTTCTGAATATCCCCAATAAAAATAATTCCGGTTCTAATTCTATTTGCTCATTGTAACAATTTTTGAATTTTTAACCAATATTTTTGAATTTCCGAGCGGGATCATCACATATGATAAAATGTAGCCTCTTTCTTTTTGCACTTCCAGCATGCCGGATTCATATTGGGAATCATTTTGCTAATCTCAAAGGAGGCAAATACCATCTATAAAACATCTTATAGGCATTTTCTTAAAATACAGCTGATTTTGTTAATTTATAATTTCTATTCCACATACTTTCCCATTCTGTCAAATTTATGTTGTGTCCGATATTTTGGGCCCAAGCTATCATGCATCCTTTAACATCCTCTTCTTCTAAATCTACTTCCAGCAGATATTTATAGATTTTTGTAATGTTTTTTTTAATCTGGGCCTAGTAAAATTTTATCCAGTTGTTGTGGTTTCAAATATATTCCAAAATCTTTTATGTTCTGTAATTGAAGAAATATCCACCAATCAATCTATATCCCTTGTTTTTGATAAGCTGCAATGTAGCCTTATGCACACAAAAATCTGTTGAGCCTCATGTCTTTATCACTTTGCTTCCTAATTGCTTTTCAGTTATTAAAAAAAAATCAATAGAAACATTTTCCAACATGCACTGGGTGAGTTTCTTTTAATCCTTAGTGAAATAAGTTTTAAAGATAACTTTAAGGAGATAGAAACATTTCTTTTTGGGGAATAAACAGCGAAATAATGATTAGAACATTGATTTTTGAAAGTTATAAATAGTCTAATGGTCCAGATGGATTTGAAATAAGATTTTGAAATTAATCATTAGAAACCTTCCCATGGGAAAATGCTGTTGTTCTGGATTCTTGTGTTAGGATGGGAATTTGAATGTCGGATATGAGAGGGAACCACAGGAACTAAATATTACAATTATAGGAGAAGAATGTTTACATTTGACTTATTAATACAACAGGGAACAAAATACTTTATCACTGAAAGTAATTTGTGAGCAATGAATTCAGAAGTTAATCTTAAAAGTGTCTGCCTTTATAGAGGACAGTTTTTAAAATATGTTTGGAAGAGGAACAAGGTTTACTGCATAAGACTGCAATTGATCTGAAAGTGGATTTAAAATGAATATAGCAAAGAAAATGATATCAAAAGGTGTTACATTGAATATATGATTGGAACTGGCTGATGCCTTAATTATTAAAAGAGATATATAAATGGCTTTAGGGAGAATCCTCCCATTTAATATATGAAAGCCCTCAAATTAGCAAAGAAATGCCCCCTCCCCCCCCCCCAAGAAAATGCTTTTCAAGGAAAGCCTACCCTGAAGCAAAACCGTGCAAGCTCCTGTGAATGTATATTTAGTTTCACAAACTATTCCATTCATAAATACCTTCAGGTACAGCCGCCACAGAAGGCTGGAACTGATCAGATTTTAAAAAGCAGAGAGACAAAGACACCTAAAATCTACATTCTGTCAGCATTCCAACCAAACTCTCCATCCTGTATTCAGCACTCAGAGGCAAAGTCCATCCAAGTAAGAATTTATTATTGAAGTTGTGTTGGCACATCTGGGGAAAACCCAAATCTGAATTCCAGCATTTTCCCCCTCTACACTAAAACTCACACCCTGCCCATATTGATAGCCCTCAAGTCACGCTCTCCAATCCACCTCAATTCTGAACTGCCAAGTCCAGTCACTCCCTCTAAGCTCCAGCAAATCGCCCTTGAGCTCTAGCGAAATAATGTTTTGGGGGCTATCCTCCCTTCTCACTTCTCTCCTGTTCCCACAATGTGCCCGTCCCCCACTATGGCAGCCCTAAATCTGAAATAAGATGGATTCGGGGCTGACACATTCTCCACCCAGCTCCAAAGACGGGGCACAACCTCCCAGCCACAATGGGAATCAGGCAACAATACTTAGAATACTAACAGGGCACACTCAAGCACAGATTAAAGTACATTTCACAACAAACCTAGGCATTTAAAACACAAAGCCCTAGAACCATATAAAAACCCATCCACTGACCAGACTGTCAGCTGTCCCAGAACAGATTGCTGTGTCTCTTCTTTTTTAATTCCTAAATAAATGGAGACCTCCTTTTCTGTATCTTGCCTCCAAATTCATTCCTCCTGCGTCTTTCACCTGAAATCAGATAACAGATAACAGATAATCAGAGTTGAAAGGGGTCTTGTAGGTCATCTAGTCCAACCGTCCACCCAAGTGGAAGACCCTACACCATTTCTGACAAATGGCAGCCCAATCTCTTCTTGAAAGTCTCAACTGATGGCGCTCCGAGGACAAGCTGTTCCATTGGTTGATTGTTCTGTCAGAAAGTTTCTCCTTGTTTCCAGGTTAAATCTCTCCTTGTTCAGTTTCCATCCGTTATCCCTTGTCTGGCCTACAGGCGCTTTAGAAAATAGCTTGACCCCTTCCTCCCTGTGGCAGCCCCTCAAATATTGGAAGACCGCTATCGTGTCTCCCCTGGTCCTTCTCTTTACTAGACTAGCCAAGCCAGTTCCTGCAGCTGTTCGTTGTATGTTTTCGCCTCCAGTCCCCTAATCATCCTGGTTGTTCTTCTTTGTAGTTTTTCTATTGTCTCAACATCTTTTTTATAATGTGATGAACAAAACTGGATGCAGTACTCTCGGTGTGGTCTTACTAAGGCTTTATAGAGTGATATTAGAACTTCCCTTGATCTTGTTTGTATCCCTCTGTTAACACAACTTAGGATTGCATTAGCTTTTTTGGCAGCTGCTGCACACTGCTGGCTCATATTTGGCTGGTTGTCCACAAAGACTCAAAAAACCCTTTCATAGTTACTGCTATTAAGCTGGTTTCACCCAGTCTATATGTGTACTTTTGCTTTTTCTTACCGAAGTGTAGGACTTTACTTTTCTCTATATTGAATTTTTTTAGATATGGCCCAGTGTTCTAGTCTGTCAAGATCCATCTGGATCTTGAGCCTATCTTCTTGGGTGTTAGCTATTCCTGCCAGTTTAGTATCATCTGCAAACTCGATAAGTTCCCCTTCTATTTCCTCATCTAAGTCGTTAATGAAGATATTGAAGAGTACTGGGCCTAAGAAGGAACCTTGTGGCACCCTACTGCTTACTTCTCTCCATTAAGAAGTAGTAGACCATTAAGGACTACTCGCTGAGTATGGTTTGCCAGCCAGTTATGAGTCCATCTAATGGTGGTGCTATCTATTCCACTTTTTTCTAGCTTTTCAAGAAGTAGGTTGTGGTCTACTTTGTCGAATGCCTTGCCACTATTTTGCTGGTCTACTAATTTAGTCACTGTGTTGAAGAATGAAATAAGATTGGTTTGGCATGATTTTAACAAACCCATGCTGTCTACTAGTTATTACTTTATTTGTTTCTAGATGTGGGCAGATCTGTTTTTTTTATTATTTTTTCCAGTCTCCTCCCGGGTATTGATGTTAGGCTGATTTGTTTCCTGGATCTCTTTTTTTTTTTTTTAAAGATGGGAACCACATCAGCTCTTTCCCAGTCCTCTGATAGTTCTCTGGTGCTCCAGGATTTTTGAAAGATATGGTGCAGTGGTTGATCTCTGCCAGTTCCTTTAAAACTCTGGGAGTAGGAATGTAGGACGTAACATCACTTTAATAGAAAGGGAAAAAGTCTGGGGAAGAAATAATAAGATTACAAAATCAGCAGCATATAAAGAAAACACATATAAAATGTTTTATAGATGGCACTTTTCCCCTTCGAGATTGGTGAAAATGTGCCCCAAAATGAGTCCAAAATGTTGGAAATGTAAAAAAAAAGAGGGAACCTTTTTTCACATGTGGTGGTCCTGCATAGAAGCCCAAAAATACTGGAAGAAAATTAGAAATTGGCTGGAAGATATAACAAAAGAACAGATCGAATACAAACCAGAGTCCTTTCTGCTGGGGATTTTTGATAAATATCAAAAAAAAAAAAGGAAATACATAACAATACACATACTAACAGCGGCCAGATTGGCCTTCACTCAATGTTGGAAGCACCCTCATATACCTACAGAGGAGATGACCATCCAAAAAATTTCAAATTATCTATCTTATTATCATAAGATAGTATAAATTTATATGAGTGATGTACAAATTTTTGTACAGACAAGGTGTGCAGATATGGCATAATTAAGAGAAGAAAAGATCTTACAAACTGTCGAAAATAAGAATGTTTTTAAATTTTCTCTGTTTCCTTCTCCCATCCCTTTTTTCTTTTCTTTCTACTCTTTCATTTATGTATGTGTTGTCGAGTTGTTGTTTTTTTTAGTTGTAAAATTAATAAAATTTGTTTAAAAAAAAACACACAAAACTCTGGGATGTAATCCATCAGGCCCCGGTGATTTGTTTTCATCAAGATCAGACAGGTGTTCTCTTACTATTTTTTTTTTTTTTTTTGCTTATTTTAACTTTTATTTCTGGTCTGGCTTGGAACCAGACCAGATTTTTGTTCCAACATGGCAAACCAAAAGAGCAATTTAGATAATTTTCTTATATTGAGTTTACAAAACTTCTGAAGGATTTTATGGGAAGGTACAAAGAAAAAATGAAAGAAAACAACCTCTAGGACATTATTGGAAGGGATTAAAGATTAAAACTGTTAAAAATAAAAGGAATAAAAAGATATTGGATTTATTTGATTGAAGTTAATGGATTTTTGGTGACCAGAACTGGATGACAAGGTTTTAAGGATTTGTTTATAGATAAAAAGATGAGATGAAATCATTTCTTGTATTTTAAGAAAAGGTGATGAGTTCCTGAATTGTTTATACTTCTTGTGACAAAAATGAAGTCACTATGTATATACTTTTTCTTTCTGTTTGCTATATTCTTTCATTTCTTTTCAATTTTTCTATATAATTCTTTTTTTCTCCATTATTTTTACTCTTTTATTTGTTTTGTGTAATAAAAATTATAAAAATGGCACAATTGGAAAGTCTTAGTGATCTCACTTCCGTAAATCTGGCTGAATGTACAGTGAAGAAAAACATGTTTATAGAGGAATGTTTTAATCTGATTTAAATGACAGAAATATAAGCCCCACCTCTTCCCTCAAAGCAAATAGCTTTGCCTTTATTATGACCACTGAAAAGCAAATTAAAGTTGACATAATAAAAACATAAAAAACAAAATGTGGAAACCCATACCATAGGGAAGAACCATGGACATTTTCTAGGAAAACGTGTGTGTGTGTGTGTGTGTGTGTGTGTCTTTGCATCAGTTGTGACTCTTGGCACCTGCCTGGGCACATCCCTGCAATTTTCTTGGCAAGCTTTTCAGAAATACTGCAATTTGCCATTGCCTGCTTCCTGGAGCTGGTAACTGGTAACTGGTCCAGTTTTTGGACCAGTAACTGGTCCAAAGACACCCAACTGGCTTTGTGCCTAAGGAGGGTAGCTAGAACTCTCAGTTTTCTAGTTTCTAGCGTTAACCATTGCACTAAATTGGCTTCCTAGAAAAACAAAAATACGCCTTAAAGTCTGAAACATTTTTTTCACTTCAGTAAGACTTAATATAACATTTGTTGAAGTACAATAAATACAAATAACAGGATATCAAAAATAGAATCCAAGTGCTAAGTTCAAAATAACTAAATTAATTAATAAAAATAAATAAATTAAATGCTAGAATTGTATCTGTTGAATATTATGCCATTTAGCGAATACATAGAGACATGATTGATTTATTCTGACTCCTCGCAACCACATAGATTTTTTCCCATGGTGATCTATCCCTAACCTGGATTTTTTAGGTCTTCCAGTGGCATTCTCATTGCCACTTCCTATCCTGCTTCTTCAAAGTCCACATAGTTACATAAGTTTATATGTATGTGTAGAAAGTTAGAACCCATCCTTCTCCTAAAAGAATGAAATATCCTAGGAAATATTAAAAGGCAGAATATTATACCTCCCTGGATGAGAAAAGGAGAAACATGCTCTTGGAAAGCAGCCCCCACCTTTGTTAATAGCCCCAGAAAGACAGCCAGCCGATCTACAAGGCAAAAGATGTTTAGCTCCAGGGTGATGGGATTAGCTCTCACTCAGATCCAAACCATTGAACCATAACAGGAATTGTCCAAAGCCCCTTCATTACATCACCCAGCAAGATTCAGCCAAGCTTGGGACTCAAGACAACCTACAAAGCAGAGGTGGTATTCAGCAGGTTCTGACCAGTTCTGGAGAATTGGTAGTGGAAATTTTGAGTAATTCAGACAACCAGAAAATACCACCTCTGACTGTTCCTGCCCCGTCTATTCTCTGACTCCCGAGTCCCAGCTGATCAGCTGAGTCTCTTCCACCAGGAGTGAAGAGAGAATGGAGATTTTACAGTATCCTTCCCCTGCCATGCCCACCAAGCCATGCCTACTAAGCCACACCGCACCCACTAAGAACTGGTAGTAAAAAAATTTTGAATCCCATCCCTGCATAGCCCCATGGGAGTCTGACAACCAATCCGGATACATTGCCACAGGAATAGGAAGCAAATTTAAAGCCCAAGAGAGGGTATAAATCTCTCTCCATCTCTCAACCATGTGCTCATTTTTGCCCAGGATCTCAAACCATGTGGTCCTGCCCACCACTATTGAGGGGTGTTTTTTTTTTTTCTGGTTGATATTTCATCATCTTAGAAGAATCTTTTCCAATTGGCTTCAACCAGAAGCTTCCAGTATAATTTGAGACCATTTCCCAAGGAGAAGCTAGACTGAAAACCCTGACACAGACCTTCATCCACCCAGGGACTTGCCACCCACTTAATGGTTGGGTCACAAACCCAGAATTCTTTGACCTTCAGAATATCAGCATATGCAGAAGCTTTTGTCAAATAATGAAACCCCTTAGTACAGGGGTCCTCAACCACTGGGCCCCGGACCGGTACCAGTCCGTGGATCATTTTGTACCGGGCCACAAAGAATGAATAACCGTGATTAAAATATATATAAAAATATGTTTTTAGTAAAGAAATAGTAAAGAAGCCCTTTACTATTGGGGAAGAATTGATTTTGACGGTCCTTGAAAAAGTGTTTCTGCGTGAAACTGGTCTCTGGTACAAAAAGGTTGGGGACCACTGCCTTAGTACAATCAGTTCCTGTAGGCTACTTCGTTCAGGTTTCCTACCCAGCCAGTTGTTGGGCACTTTATGATCAATTTGATCTAAGCTGGTGCAAATTACCTGGATTCCATATCATTCTTTCTTTGTTTCATCATGAGAAAATTGCAGTCTTTTAACAAAGGAATATTGATTTCTTATCCTCTCATCCATGATAGTCAGCCAAAATCTGACATCACTGAGCAATGTCCATCTATTTTGGCTTGGGCTGCAAAAGAAGCTGGATGTGATGCTTGTGCAAAGCAAGATTTTTTTTCATTTTATTTTGCCAGTAAATTTTCAATTTCTTAGATGATCAATAGTCCTATAAAGTGATGGTGGGTGTACAACTGCCCCACTTCAAAAGCTCTGATTGACTGGTCATTGGAGCATATGGCTTGACTAGGATTAAGTGGGAGGTAGTTTTAATGTGCATGTGAGCAAGGTCTCAAATGGTGGCTTATGCGGTTTGTTTATTTAATGCAGGATCATTGCTCCATCAGGAAACTCATAGAAAAATAAACAAGTAAATGTCAGTCTACTCATCTAGGTAGGATGAAGTGGAAGGGAATGCTCAGAGTCTTCTTTATCCTGTCCGGCCTCCTGTTATAAACTAGACTAGAGAATAACTTATAGTTTCTTGTTGGAAGATAATGCAGAGTGGGAGGGAAAAGGAAACTAAGGGATCCATCCATCCTGCCCTTACATCTTTAAAGGCAGTACTTCTCTCTAGCTTCCTTGCTGAGGCACCTCAAACCACAGCTGTATGGAAATGAAGGTGTAAATTATGTCAACATACTTTTCTGAGAATGGGATGGGTACTTGTAGATGTAAAGAAATACCCTCAATATAATTGTGGCACTAGCTAATCTAGAAGAGTCAACAGCTGGTGATATAGTTATAGATGGAGAAATTGCCAAATTCTCTGTTGATGCTATAGAGGAGGTGTACCTCACTCTGGCAACTTTAAGATGTGTGGACTTCAACTCCCATAATTCTGCAGCCAGTCATACTGTGAATTGAAGCCCACACATCTTAATGGTGCTAAGGATAAGAAAAACTACTGAAAGAATAACTATGCATCAGAAAACACAGCCAAGGTTCATGAAAAAGGGACTCGTGAACATTTTACTTTATGTAATGTGAATTATCCAAGCTTAGTAATGAGAAGCTGAAAATATCTGAAAGCATTTCTTTCTTGGGAAATTTATTCTACAAAAAATGCCCTGAACTCCCCATTGTTTAAGAAGTAACATTTTCCCCTACTTTAATAGAAAAGAAAAAGCAATAAGTTAGGACATCTTTGGTGAATGTGGAGTAGAAAGTTGGGGAAAGCTTTCTTTCACAAACCATGTTTGTGTGCCTTCAAGTCCTTTTTTATTCCTGATAACTGTCTGGACAAGTCTCTGCAATTTTCTTGGCAAGATTTTGGAAATGGTTGCCATTGCTTGTTGCCTAGGGCTGTGTGAGCATGATTGGCCCACTGACAAATTCCTCATTTTGGAAAATTGTGGGTCAATTATTGAGTTGACAGTAAGCAAGGGTATCTATGCAGAACCTATCCCTGCCTTAAGCATCCATTTCTTTTTTTTTTTTTTGAAAATTTTTTTTTATTAATTTTTTAACAAACAAACATATACCAACAAAACACAAAACATAGAAAACATAAAATATCTTTTTGGACGGCAGTTTGATCCCGAGTTACATCTTTTTGTACAGACATAAATTCAAGTTCATGCTTACTTTTATATAGCAATTCCATTTCTTATTTACTATTTTACATTTTCTATATAGCTTCTCCCCTCTTTTCACTCTCATAATTCTATTATATTTATTTCATCTCAATTTAAATCATTATACTTATATCTTTTGTCTGTCCTGTTTCAGCTGTCTATTATTTTTTCTCATTAACACAAAATTTCTTCTGTAATGACTGATTGGAGTATAATGCCTTGTCATACTTATCCTTCCCCTAATTTTAAAGCTTAACATAACACATAATTTTCATTCGGATTCTGCGTAATACATTCTAAAAATAAACTCAATATTTTAAAACAGAAAGAAAAAAGTTTTTTTTTGATATATAATATAATTAAAACAACAATCCATAGCAATTGAAATTATATCATTAAAATTAATATTCATTTAAGTCTTAAACATTTTACACAATCCTTTCTAAATAAATATCATACTTCTATGGGAACACTTATAGATTTTGCTTAGTTACTTTCTTTAATTCAATTCTCTCATATTTAATTTCATTTATTTTATTTTAAAAAAAAAAATTCGCTAAGTTACATTAAATATTTTGTCCCATTTTATAATCATATATTATTCCAATTTTCTAACATTATTTCAAATACAGATACAACAACACAATCTTATGTACCTTTGCAGAATCTCTTTTTCAGTTATATGTTTACCCATTATCTCTAAATAAAATCTGTTTCTTTACATCTAGTTTCAAACCTTTGTAGCTTCTCTTCCCTTCTTTCCTCCCTTGTTTCTCCCCTCTACCCTTTTTACCCCCTTGTCTCTTAATCTCCACCCTCTTGTGTATTCCTCTTTTCTGTTGCTTTCTGATATTGTGTCCACTTTTCACCTTGTTTTTCCCTTTTTTGGTTGTTTTTTTAAGTCTTAAATTCTCCATTCTCTTTCTCCTCTTTCCCCTTTCTTCCCCAAATAAAGTTGCTTGTTCATTAAGGATGGTTTCTTCTTCATCCCAATCTTCTTTGTTCTTGTAGTTTCTCATATGTAGAAATTGCCATTTCTAAAAAATGAAAAATAGAGCCAAAAGAATCCTTCCCTTCTTGTTTCTCTTGATTATATTTTATAAATTCCATTTTCAGTTCATCCATAAGTAATGCCATTGTAAAAAAAAGAAAAAATTTAAACGACCCAAATGATTTTAATCATTCAAATAAGAATTTCCAAAAGTCCCAAAGTCACCAAGCAATCCAAATACACACAGTCTATTTCATTTAACACTTTCTTCTTTTTCTCACTTTTTTTTTCATTTTAATGCTTCAAAAAACTTCAAATTCTTTTTGACCTTCAATCCATCTGATAGAGTAGTCAATTATGATCCAAAATGGAAAAATCCAATAATAAAAAGGCCCAAAAAACCAAAGAAGAAACAGGATAAAATAAAAAGCAAAAATAAAAATATTACTAAAATTGAAATATACAAAAAGGCTGGCGAGTAGAGGTTTCACAAATATATATATATATATATATATATATATATATATATATATATA
>BLBF01000004.1:8354920-8400466 GCA_015471245.1 Laticauda colubrina | reverse complement strand
ATATATATATATATATATATGGACTGCACACTGCACTTTATTTATTTATCCAAGGCTCTTATTATGACTCTCTTCTCCAGCAGCTTCAAAGCCAAGCCTCAAGTGTTGAGATATTGATAAGAGTCCAGGAAAACACCTGTAATAATATTTTTCTGTGCTCTCCCTCCATCTTATCACATTAAAATGTCCTTGAGAAGGAGTGTTTATACATTTCTCCTCAATTCAAATAAAGTACTTTCAAGCCTCTAGTTGGCAGTGTTGCAAGATCTCTTAATACTTTTTCCCCCCTCAGCCAGAAAAAAGAGTAATGTATACAAAACTCAGAAGAAACAAAGGGGGCCTCTATCCTAAAGAAAATTAAAAAATCAAAAGAAGCATAAAAATATATATAAGAAAAAATTCAATCTGGTTACCTACAAAGTCACATTAAAGTCCTCAGAAAAGAGAAAAAAAAATAGTAAGGAAAGAATCCAAGCCTCAATTTGACATCACTTAAAAAACGCCGCTCAACCAGATTCCAGTCAGATAAAAATAAAGCCACAGGTTTCTTCTTTGTTCAGGATATCCTTTCAGGTCTCAGCCAATTTGCAATACAAAAGAAGTTTCTCACCCAACCGACACACGCTCGCTCCAGCCACTTTCTTTTCGGAGCTGTCCCGACTTCAGCAGCTTTGGAGGCTGCCTTTCCACCGCCAGCAAAAGGGCTTCTCCCGGATCAAACCAGAGATTTGCGATATCTCTGGGATCCTGGGACTGTGCCCTTCACAATCCCCGTCTCTACGGGACGGTTTAGGTCCGTTAGGACCGACCAGGGGTGAAAATATCAGCTGAGATCTCAGAGCCCCGAGATCTCAGCTGTAGCACCGAGACGAAGCTCCGCCTTCTCCCTTAAGCATCCATTTCTGAGTCAACTTCATATACTGTAGATCCCGTTTTATATCATATTCCTTTCTGAAACAGGAATGAGGTCAGATTTTCAAGGACAGAAGAGTAGAAGCCGTATTATGATAAGAATCTTCTTGTTTGCTTGTCAGACAGAAAATGTATTGTAGTCTCTTTGAGAAAGTTACAGACAAAAGCAAATAAAACGAATTACAATGGTCAAACTGCAGAACAAGAAAATTTTAAAAATCATTACCAATAGAATTATGGTCTAATTACTGATTCCTATTAAGGATCTTAACATGGATAGCTTTTTTCCAAGCTATGCTAGAAATAACGTGAAAACATTAGGCTAGATGTGGTTGTCACTATCAGAGCCAGAATCTCACTTGTCCTCCTTATTACTTTAGCCACTGGAATTGTAATGCTTGTTCTATCTGAAAACCACAACTGTACAATGGCCTTTTTGCATCACTCCTATGGAGTTTACATGATGCTCGGATATAACATCTCCAAAATTAGAATATTTTAACAATTCTGGCACTGCAGACTGTTAGGTCAGTGGGAGGAACACTGTTCTTTTTCTTTATTTTCATCATATTCCAATGCTTAATGGAGATTCTGTGGGCTGGTATTGTCTCAAGCTTTTGGCTGACAAATTGTATGAATCACTGAACAAAAATTGGTCTATCTTGTCTGAATCTGTTTTTTTTGGAAATGTTTCCTTTAATGTTTTCATGACATTTTCATTATTTATTCATCCTGATATAATCGTTGAAGTACCACTAGGCACTATTTGAATGACAGATTAAAATAACTATATTTTTCATAAACAATAAGCTATCTCACCAAATGTGTATCAATTGCTTGCCAATGCAAGGTTTATAATAGTCAAGATTTATGGCATCCAGAAATCCTCTTTCAAATATCATTCTGTTTTTAAAAGAGGATGAGTCCAGTTCTTCCATTTTGGTCAAGTTGCTAGGGGGTGGGATGTCCTGTGATAAATATAAAGTAAATCAGAAAAGAGGACTTAATAGTGGTCTGAGACCACACAATCCCTAAGGCTCTCCCAAAAAGTTTGTCACCTTATTCTTTTGACAGGCAGAGCCAGCATGGCTGCTGGGAGGGGAAACCATGATGGATCTGGATAATGATGGGTGATGGCATTTCCAGTCCAAGACATGCAGGGAAGCAGCAGGATGGAGACCCACTGGGGCATATCTACAAAGGGAAAGATGGAGGCTACTTCACAATTACTCCAACCTTTTCATATGAGAATTCCAAAAGAGGAGGAGAGAAAGAGAAAATTCTGAAGAAGTTAGGCATGGAACTCAGCCACTGTAACTAAATAATATTGACCCAGACATTACCTTTCACAATCTGTGAAGGAAATGGATGAGTAAAAAGCTTTGGAAACATCTGGCAGTATTTTTCCATTATTTTCTTATATTTTGATTATTATATGAACTGTTTTGAAAGAGAGATCAGAAACTAAGCTTGATGAAAGGTAACTAAGTAGAATAGTGATGGAAGCTCAGTTTAAAGTGCTGGTGTTTATTAACTTTTGAAAGCCTAAATGACCTAGAATTAGATTATCTGAAAGACCGTTTTAATATGAACTTACTTGAAACTGAAGAATGATAGGACTAGGATAGATTCTATTTAATGGCCCATTATTTTACACAAATCAAATTGGCAGACATCAGAAATGTGCCTTTTTAATAGTAACACCAGAATGTGGAATTGTTGTCTCCTTTGGGAAATTACCCAGGTGCTTATCTTGAGATGTATAATAAAAACTTTTTCAAATTCTGGAAGGCATTTGATGATTTAATTACTGTTATTTGCATTAAATGGTCTTTCTGATGGCATTGCTGAGGCTATACCTATTCTTTCTATTCTGTTTTGGACTTCAGTTTTATTTTTTTAAGCTATTTTGCCTTTTGCAACTGAATAAAAGGAAGGGAACCCCCCCCCCCAAAAAAGCTAAAAATTATTTAAATCCATTCACTCTTAAATGATATAGAATTCACATTCAAAATGTATATCTGCAAACATTTAAGCTCATTATATTCAGTTTAAATACCACACATTATAGTGTCCTTTCTCAATGTGGCACTCACCATGCATGTTGAACCACAAATCTTGTCAACCCTGATAGAACCAGCACAGACCACGTAGGCTTGGTGATTGGAGTAGTTCAGCATGCATACAAACTATTAAAATGATGGAGAAGCCAATCCAAAATGGAAACGTCAAGCCAAAAGGCCCAAACTGATGAGAGACTCTGCTTTTGAAATATAAAAAACAACTATGGGGGAAAAGTTACTTCACTCCGGCCTGTTTTTCTCCATTTAAATTAAGGATTGGTCAAGGAGTGCCCAGAGGGACCAATATGTTTCTAAATAACTTATTGATTTCCTTAGACTTCATGTCTCATCTGATTTTTCAAGTTATTTCAATGAAATAAATTAAACAGGACATTGACATATAGTAAAGCAAAGTAAAGCACTAATTTCTAGCACTTGCAGCTATACTTTTAAGAGCCACAAAGATCTTTTTCAGATGGTGTCAGCGTTCCAGCCAAACGCTCCATCTCCATTCAGCACTCAGAGACAAAGTCCATCCAAGTAAGACTTTATTAGAGAAGTCATATTGGCACATCTGGGAAAACCCGAATCTGAAATCTTGCATTTTCCTCTGCTAAATTAAACTCATATCCAACCCCCTTACTGATCACCCTCAAGTCATACTCTCCAATCCACCTCCATTCTGAACGCCTGCTAAGTCCAGTCACTCCAGTCCAAGCTCCAGCGACTCGGTCTTGAGCTCTGGTGAAAGAATGTTGTTGTGGCTATCCTCCCTTCTCACTTGACTTTCATTCCCACAGTTACCCATCTTCCCTTGTGGCAGCCCCAAATCCAATTCAAGATGGATGGGGGCTGACAGATGGTGCAGAGCAGTTTGGCTTCTGGTAAATGAATTCTGGTCAGGCCCATAAAAGAGACCATTTTGAAGATAGAGAACCCTCCCTGGAAGCCATTTTGTGAGCAGACCCATTTCATACTTTCAAAATTCCAACTATGCTCTCAGCTCAAAAAGTAACTTGCCTCTAATTCAAATGTTTTCTCTTTGACTCTTATTTGTCCCTTATTCAGAGTAAATAGACAATTTGGCGATGATATTCTCAGAAAATATATAAGAGAAGAAAGGTTAAAGACCTTTCTGTCTCTTGTACTGATCTCCCTCTCAACTGTCCCTCTAATTGATTTGCCATAATCATGTGTGCATACTCGCAAACATACACACTCTTCCTACATGACATTTCGCTATTCGTTACAAAAGCTAATAATGTTAAATGGCAAAAGTTTAATTCATTACATTTCCATAATTGCAGATTAGTATACTAATGTATTTCAGCCATTCTAGGATTTTTGCCTTTGTTGGACAAAAGGTCAGAAGGCTGGAAGATTTATTATTTATCAAATAATCACCAGAATGCTATCTAAACTTTTACTTTCTATAAGGTTTATGGATATTCTTTAACTTTAAAAAAAAAATCAAAGTTGAATATTCAAAAGGAAGACACCCATTCTTTCCCAACAGTTCCACCAACATGGCCTTGCAAATATGTGTTTGTAAGAGCAGGTAAATCTCTGTGCTCTTTGTAGAGACTGTACTAGCAGGAGAAAAATGACCATTCGCTTCTTATACTCAGAATCTGAGGATCAGAAAGTCCCCCATTCAAAGGTTATCTTTGTGCCCCAGTGTTCAATTATCTATTCTATGTACAGGTAATTTTCGACTTACAACAGTTCATTTAGTAACAATTCGAAGTTGCCATAGCACTAAAAACGTGACTTATAACCATATTTCACACTTCATATTTATGATGGTTGCAATGTCCCAGGATCATGTGATTTTGAGACCTCCACTTAACAACTTGGCAAGCAAGGTTGTAAAATGGGAGAAAACTTACTTAACAAATGCCTTACTTTTAGCAACAGAAATTTTGGGCTCAATTGTGGTTGCAAGTCAAGGACTACCATAATAGATATTTCCTTCCCACCACCACCTCCATCCACAGAAAAAAAAATGGAGAAGAACATAGAAACTGAGTTACATTCTTGACATCTCTTTTTTTCATTCCATGCTATACTTCTTGAAAAGCTTCTGCTTCCTCTGAAGATACTTTCATATGTACTAAATTTCTCTTATACTCCAGCAGCAGACCTACATGAATATAAAAGTGAAGGTGTTTGTTCTTTTGGTTAAAATATATTCTAAGAGGATATTCTCCTCTTATAATATATCATGATAAAGAAAAGACAAAGCCTGATAAATCATCTCAGAAATCATATATTTGCAGCAAGAAACAACCAGTTTGATGCCTTAGATCACAACTTCCATCATCTTCCCTCAGAAAGAAACTCAATAATATTGGAAGAATTGAGATTGGGCAAATTAAATAGATAGGAAACTGATCCTGTAGAGCAGGGTTGTCAAACTCAATTTCATTGAAGGCCACATCAGAGTTGTGTTTGACCTTGAGGAGCCAAGATGGGCGTGGCCAGCTCGATGTCACTCATGTCAGGGGGTGCCTGTGTCGGAAGTGCTCCTGAGCTCTGTTTTCAGCTACGACACCTCCTGCAATCCTCTGTCAGTGAGAACGGAGGTCATGCAGCCCTCCTGATCTCCGTTTTCAGAGGCAGAGGCAACGCAGGGCAGTCCTTTACTGTTTCCAGGGTGGTCCTACATGCCAGATAAGCATTCCTTGGGCCGGATCTGACTCCCAGGCCTTGAGTTTGACACCCCTGCTGTAGAGTTTCCTCCTAGTAACATTGCCTACATGCAGAGGAGAGATTTGAGAAGTAATTTCCCTCTCTGAGATTAATTAAGTCCAACAATCATGTATCAGCAAACTATGAGGTAAGCAGCACACCTCATTTATAATTCAAGCTTTTCTGTCCTCAACCAAGTTCCAGCCAAGTATATTCTATGGCCTGATCTGAAGAATCAGACTTTAGTTTGGAGGAGCACAGCTTGATATTTTCCAACTTGCAACTCAAAAGTCTGCTGAAGAGCCTCAGAAAGAGAAGGATTTGTTGGAAGATGAGGCTGTAGATCTGGAGCAATGAGATAATCTCTTGATCTGGAAAGGATCCTCAACCCTTGCTTACACAGAAATATCAAGTGAGTAGAATAACCAGAGTTATTGCTTCTTGAAAAAAATCTGGAAGGTCTAAATCAGTGCTATAAAAGTAAGCCTGTGGGAGTCAGATTTCTTTTAAAAAGCAATTTTCCTACATTGGACCAGACTCCCTGAATTTATGTTCCTTGTGTTCTGATTCTTGAATCTTGGATTTGTCTCTCCATCTGAAATCCTGAACTCTTGCACTCCTGTACTAGGGTAAGATTAATAATGCTCATAAAGAATTCTGATCTGTGTTTGATCTCCTGCACTTTTAATGGTTGGCATAGGAGAGAATAGTTGCACAGAGAAAAATATAGTCATTTTCAGATCAGTGGATGAATTATGATTTATGAAGAGAGCTGTGATGCTTAGAAAATGTTTTTGTACTTAACCTGTACTCCTGAACAGTAGACATATAAACATAGTAAAAGCAAAATCTCCTTTGAGCTGAGCTTCACTTCTGGAGACTTGGACATGTCTGTGTAGTGATTAAATTACCTATTAATATTACATTTTATAATACCTTTTATTTACACACATACATATGGTCAATTCAAAACAGTTTCCTATTTTCCCCACAATCACCACCCTATGAGATAGGTTAGGCTAAGACAAAATGATTGGCCCAAGCTGGCTTTCATGGCTAAGAGAGGCCTATGGTAGAACTGATAGGGTCATGGTTTCGAGGCCTTCATCACTGTACCAAATTGGCTCTCTTCTTCCAAACTGGAAGAAGGTTGACACTGCCTTGCTCCAAAATGCTCTTTCAATGCCCAGCTCTTACCTGCAACAAAGGAATTTCCTTGAGGTCTCCCTTCCAAATATTAACCATTAACACTGTATAAACCATCTAAGAGTTAACCATTAACATTGCTTGTGTTTTTTGAGAGTAGTGATCAACTGTCACCAGCAAGCATGCTCAGCTGCTGCAAGAGCAGACTTCTTTCCTGGAAAAAATGTCCTTTTATTAAGAGCTTTGATTGTTAAGGCCCTGTCCCACTGTACTTACGGATGCAAAGAGGATGTAAAATGTTAAAAAAAGCTTGCCATCCGTTGGAAAACATTATGCATCTGTTGTGTACTCATTGCATACGTGTTTCATACGCTCTAACCGTCGAGCATCCGTCGATTGCAATTTCATCCGTGCAAGAAATTTTGAGCTGCACAAAACTTTGTGAACAGATGAACTTTCCGCTATATGATGTAAATCTGCGACATCCGAGCAACATTCTATGTCCGTTATCATCCGTTAAACGTCCGCTGTATCCTCTCTGCATCCTCTGGGCATCCTCGCAACTCACATCCGCTGCAGCTGAAAATGGAAAGAGGGAGGAAAGAAAGGGTACATGGAACGTCTATACATCGTTAATAGCACGGAAATAGAAAGAATGCGTTTGCATCTGATATACATCCGCGCGGCATCCCCTTTCTTTCCTTTAGACGTACGTGATGCATCCGCTTCATCCGCTATGCGTCCGCTTTGAAATTCTCCCCCGGAACCCCTTTGGAGGTGTTATCTGCTGTCATCCGCTAGGCTTCCTATGAACATCCGTTTAACATCCCCGCTACATACTAACCCACGTCCGTTCTTTTCCGTTGTTTATGCAAATTTTTGCCACTTTTTGAAGCGGATGACAACGGATGGAGCCACCCCCGAAATTTTGCTCATCCACTCTGTCCTTTAGGCATACGTTTTGCGTCCGTCGGCCAGTGGGACCTAGCCTTTAGAAACTGTTCCAACCTGGGCCATTGATACTTTATTGCACAACTATCATTTCTTGCCAGGTTTATGGATTTCTTTCTCACTCATACTTCTAGGTGATATATTTCTTATCAGGCCAAATGTGATGTTGAGCCTTCCAGACTTGGAAATTCATTGAATTAATATTTTTAAAGGGTAGTATTGAAGAGGGTTACATTGACTTGTTGCCTTTAGAGTTTTTGTTTGTTTTCCTCTTGCCGGAGAAACAAGCCAAAATGAGGAGCTGACAGAGGCATTCTTAGACAAGAATTGTGGGCTTCCACACTCTCAAGGGTACACTTACCTTGCAGTTTTTCTTGCCTCTGCTTCGTTAGGTGTTAGGTGTTTGCTGTTTTTTTATAAGGCATTTGTAAGCTATGGCTGCTCATAAATCTTATCCAAACCTCCAAGGCCCCAAAGTTATTTTGCAGTTCCAGAAAAAGACATCTACAAGCCTATTGCCATTTTAACAACTATCTCAGTGCTGTATCATGGGAGGAGTGTGCAATTATTTATCATTGTCCTTCTTGAAATAACCCATTTATGGAAAATTTAATCACTGATGTGCATGTTCTGCTAGTTATGATAAACCACTCCCCCTTCCCTGAGATAAAAAGCATCTTGCTTTGCACAATAGGCAAGTCCAAAAGCCAAAAACAGCTATGAGATACAAATGTTAGGCTTCTTCAGCAGGTCTACAGCTGAAATCATAGAAAATGGTCAAGCTAAATTCTTGTATGAATCCTCTTGTAAAAGCTGTTGAGCAAGAATTTGCAGAAGGAAGACAGACCATCATTAAGAGTTTTGTTCAGCCATCTGTCTGATATTAGATATTCCCAAAGGCATTGCTTTCAGGCACCTTTTTTTCACAGCTAATGCTCAGAATTGACACGTGTGTGCACGCCTGCACGCATGTGTGGTGTGTGTGTGTGTGTGTGTGTGTGTGTGTGTGTGTGTGTGTGAGAGAGAGAGAGAGAGAGAGAGAGAGAATATGAAGATTTCTAGGAAGTTAAAATCTGCACCTAGCCTCAGAGTAGTTTTTTCTTTGTCAGCCTTTCAACTAAACTTTGACAAAACGGTGAAGCTAGAGTAACCAGATTGCCAAGAAAAAGATCCAGCACATGTTAATCGGTACATATTTATTAATGCTGAGCCATGCCTAAATTTTCCAAATTTCAGGTCACTGTCCTTCACAATTACAAAAAAATAAAAATCAAAAGGCAGAAATTAATGTATGGAATAGCTTCTCTGTAATGAAGAAGTTTTGCCTCTCTTTTCCCATCTCATAAGGAGGCAAGCTTGCAAGCTTGAAAGAATGTAAGGTTTATGTACATACATACATACATTTCATTTATTTATATTCTACCTTTATTATTATAAAGAACAATTTTAGCAGATATGATAATTCTACTCAGGTACTTGTGTGGTGCAAAGAGTTGTTTCCAGGTCCTAGGATGAGCCTGGTCTGGAAACCTCCCTCCAGTATTCCAGAGTTTTGCCTAACTCTCTCTGGGCAAAATCAGGACATTGGAAGGATGACTGTAGCCAAAGTTTCTGGAGCTTTCTGACAATAATTCAGAGGCATTTTACTTTGTTATTGTTATGATTATAATTTGTGAAGATGTGTTGATTTTTAACAATATTATTTGGGCATCTTTAGTATAGCACAATAAAACAAATAATACTCAAGATTCCTGAGCCTAGGCAAGCTATGAGTCAGCATTTCATCTGTGTTTTTACACATTTTCTGTCTCTTCCAATGTTAATAATTTCTCTATGGAAATTGCTTAGATAATTTCCCCAAGAAGCACTTTTATTTTTTTGTTTTAAAAATAATAGGGATCAGTGGTGAGCTTGCATTGATTTTTGTGTAGGGATATTTTGATGGATATTATAAGCCATTTGTTACTGGAACATGAAACAAAAGCAGTGAAGGGAAAAAGAAATCTTGCTCTAGCCCAAAATAATTAGAAACAACAACCAGGTTGCCAATCAGGTTGTCATCAAAACCTTATTCTCGCAATCAAGATACCATTATATTCCATTTTTTATTTTATGGGCTCCAGACTGTCTTTCACTTTCCATGCCCTTTCACTTTCCATGCCCTTAAATGAGAAGAGCAATTATATTGCATTCTGCCTGCTTCATTCAAAGATACTGTTGGAAGAAATGTCCATCTGGGTTCAATTCCAAGTTGGGAGAAAGACATTGGAAACATGGAAGCTGTTTGGAAAGATGGTGTACAGGACCACATGGTTTGAGGTCCTGGGCAATGAGCACATGGGGGAGGGAGAGGGAGGGAGGGAGGGAGGGAGGGAGAGGGAGAGGGAGAGGGAGAGGGAGAGGGAGAGGGAGAGAGAGAGAGAGAGAGAGAGAGAGAGAGAGAGAGAGAGAGAGAGGGAGGGAGAGAGAGAGAGAGAGAGACCCTCTCTTGGGCTTTGAAATTGCTTCCTGTTCCTGTGGGAAGGGCATGTATTCTGATTGGTTGTCAGAATCCCATGGGCCATGCAAGTGTAATTTTGTAGGTTGTCTTGAGTCCCAGGCTTGGTTGAATCTTGCTGGGTGATGATGCAATGAAGAGGGTTGTGTTCTGAAAGGGTGTTGGGCAATTCCTATCATGGCTTAATGGCTTTTCCCTGCTTTGGATCTCAAGTGGGAGCTAATCCTATCATGTCCTGGGGGTGAAAGTCTTTTATTTTGTCCACAAGCTGGCCCAACCTTTTGTCTTGTATATAGGATGGCCCAGTCTTTCTGGGGCTATTAACAAAGGTGGGGGCTCTTTCCAAGAGCATGTTTCTCCTTTTCTCATCCAGGGAGGTATAATATTCTTTTTAATATTTCCTAAAATATTTCATTTTTCCAAGGGAAAGATGGATGGTAACTTTCTACAATACATAGTGCTGTCACCAAAATTGGTAAAATTATTTTGGACAAAAAATGTCTAGGTATTTTTTAAAGAACAATACGTTTACTACTTCATTTTACTTCAAACCAGCTGCTTGAAGTTTCTGCTTTTTGCTACCCAAAGATGTATGGACTTCAACTCTCAGAATTTCCCAGTCAGCCCCAACCAGAATTCTGGGAGTTGAAGGCCACACATCTTCAAGCTGCCAAGGTTGACAAACACTGTGTTAGGCCTCCTTGCACTGCTTTTCTTATCGTCTCTTCCAGCTCATTATGGCCTGCGCTAGACTGTTGGTCCATCCCTTTCCAGAATTTCAAATAAGATCATTCAGGTAACTGTGTTTTGATTGAACCTGTAACCCATTTACTTAACAAAAAACCTACGTACTCTGTCACAGCATTACATATACCTCTGTTTACTATGTTGAAGATTCTGGAATAATCCATGAAGCCGCTTTGCTTTTAACACATTGTAGAAGGGCCCTGAGTACAAGAATCTAGCAGAGGTGGGTGGGTGGGAAACCGTCAAGGAGCATCTTCTCCCATTTCCCTGTGAAGGTTCATGCATTAATTGATAATTTTGACACTTGGTGATAAGTGATGTTCTGGGATAGTTTTAATGGGCTGTGGAAATAATCTTGAAAACAGGAGCTGCCGCCAAGGCAACGGCGTCTTTGTCAGAATATGATTGAGTAGCCTTTGACAAGCCTTCAATATCTTTAGAATGAAGGTATTTGGTAACAGTCCCCATAATTACATTTCTGAATTGGCTGCTGCTACAATTAGATATATTCTGCCTATGAGTGGGGCTATTAGAAGTCATTACAGAACCCCTGTGAACTTCCAGTCGGGTCGCTGCAGGAGATGGAGAAAGCAACTGGGGGTGGGGTGGACATGTGAGGGAAGGGAATCATCAGCTCAGAAACATCTGCTTAAAAACATGGCAGTATTGCTCCTTTGTAATTGGACTGCTTTCCATTTATAAACATCAAAGTCTCAATTAGCATTCTTGAAAAGTGCACGTTACAAATTTTGTGTTGCATTCTCTAGGTCTAGAACGACTTTTGCTTTCAAACAGAAATTATCATTTTTCAGCCCATTTTGTTCATACACAAAAGAAAAAAAAAAGGGGGGGGGAGGACTTTAGAGTTAGAAACCATCTCAAAAAGTTTGGGGACGTTTATCAATATTGATGGACTGAAGATTTTCTGTCCTGTTGAATTATATGGAAAATAACATAATAAAATGAGCATCTTTAACTATGTACTCAACCCTAATAGTGCTCCCCCCCAGCTAGAGAATGTTCTAGCAAATAAGCAATTGCCACAGTGAGCATCAACTATAATCAGCTTTGGCATGCCAACTTCAACCTCTTAGCTGTTTCCTCCATTGCTTGCTAGTCCATTTCAGGCTTGACAACTCCAGCCTTATTTGCCCCATTATTCAAACAGTGCAGACATGTCAGTTTTGTATGTGCCTATTCTCAGTCAGCCATTTCACTACTGCACGTTTGCTAAGCCTTCTCTTACCTTGCTGTGCATTCTGAAGCTATGCATTCTGAGTTGCCGATGTAGGCAAATTTTAGTTGGGGACTGCTATAAGAGGAATAGAAATAATCAAAAATGAAGGAAAAAAAAACAGTTATGGGAAGGGGATACATTTGGTATGATGCTATGGCAAAAAATAACAGGCATAAATCAGAAAGGCTCTAGATTAAACCTTAGTGTACCATACATAAGTAACCAGGTGTCCTTTGCTAACCACAAGTTCCTACAGTTATTCAGATGTATTGCTGAAAGGACCGGTGCAATACACAGCCACCTGTTTGATCTGATCCTGGTTTATTTCTTGTGGGGACAAATGCAAACACAATGGAAAAGAGACACATTGTTTTTATGCTTGTTTGCATTTCTATCTTCCGCTGTCTTCCAAGTAACCCACTGGCAGATTTTCAGGCACAGGGATGTCAGGCCGTGAAGTGTTACACGGAGGGGAAGTAGGAAGAGGGAAAGAAGAGGGGTGGATAAGAAACAAGGCATTTCCAGTCCCATGGAGGGAGGGAGGAAAGAAATGGGGGTGGAGGTTTGAATGAATCAATCACAGAACCAATTAATAAATCAAAAAGATTACTGGGTGACATATGAGGAAAAGGGTCACAAAGTTAGTTACCTTTTCCTGAACTACTGAAAATTATAAAACACAAAAGCAAGAAGGGTACTTTTGTCCATTAGGAATTGATTTGGGAAACAATCCAGGCCAGGCAATACTAAGGATTTGGACAAGATGGGTGTCTACAACCTTTTCCACATTAAACACAGCAGGGTTCATTTAACAGCAAGTATTGAACATTTTTGATACACACTCCAAGTCTCTAAGGAAAAACAACAGTTTAGCCTTTAAAAAAAGGGGTTTATCTTGGAATATGGGGTGAAGAGGTTGCATTCAAACAAATGGGTGATTTCCTATAGCTGTGTCCAGAACTTTTCTTCCATGTCAAAGCTTCATTTCAGAATGTGTGATTTAAAAGGGAAGGAGTTGCCTTGACATATATGAACTTTTGTTCCCTCCCAAACAAGCTACAGCTCTCCTCCTCCAACTTCTGGGCCACAGCTATTTTAGAACGGTTGCACAACACACACACACTGGCTAAAATGTCAGATCGGTTGGTAGAAGAAGGGCTGAGAACTGTTTTAGTCCTGAAATTAAATTCCCAGCCTGAGCACGTCCTATACTCCTTATCCCTTATCTCTTGGCCCATCCTTTTGTCTCCAGACATGATCCTCATTAAAGGAATATTAAGTATGCTAATTTTGGGTATGTAGCTCTATATTCAGATACTGCTATCAGTCATATTCTAATTAATTATTTCATCAAATGCTATCGAAAGCAGAATCCCAGGCTCCATTTCCACAGTTGTTATTCTTGCTCTTTTTTGGTTTCTTTAAAATCCTACAAAGCTGTTGTGCTGAGAATATATAATATTCATAACCCAGCAACCAAAACTGTTCTTGCAGCTTGGCATTGTATGTATCAGATAGGAAGGGAAAATCAAGCATTCTCTTGAAGATTAATTATTTTTGATTAACCATTTGTATGTTATTTTACAATACATGTTCCAAGAACATTATGATGAGTAAAAATAAAAGCAATCATATAAAATTATGTGTGATCCTAGATATTTCCATCAGATAGAAAGACGAATCCTTTTTTTAAATGCAAAGAGGAATCATTCTCAGGCTTTGCTTTCTTTCTAGAAGCAAATATACAAATCACTGATTAAATTAAACCAGGATTTATCAGAGAAAGAAAGGTCGTCTCTCTTAAGAAAGAAGCCTTCTGTTTTCTGGCCTTCAGATGTATGGATACCATAGCTTCAACTAAATTTCCAGCCAATGTGCTGTTGGTTAAGAATTCCAGGAATTGTAGTCCCATCACTATTAAGGACACAAGGCTGAGGAAATATAGATCTCAGGTTTCATAAGAACCAAATATTATTTGAGCAACGATAAGTATTAGTAGCTATTGAAACTGATGGTTAAAAAAAAAAAGCTGCCTTTACATGTTTCTAATTTATATGAGCTGCCATTGATAAAGATTCATAAACTGGATGCTTTATCCTGCAGCCCAGATATCTTCAGGTGCAGCTTTTATAAAGCACTTTAAAACAGGCACACTTACAAATTGCAAAATCTTGCCCAAAATACTAATTGCAGTCCTGGACTGCATCAAGAGAGAAATAACATCAAGATTGCAAGAAATATACCGCTTGTGAAACTATGCTTGAAATACAATTCTGGTCACCACAATATATAAAATAGTTTGGACAGCCATTTGACTAGAATGGTAAGGTCTCCTTCCTTAAGCAGTGGGTTGAATTAGAAGACTTCAGAAGATCCAACCCTATGATTCTATGTTCTGCGTTTTTGAGATGGCTATATAGTCTAAACCAATGTAATTGAGAGAGCACATTCCACAGGATTATAGGAAAAGATTACTGGAATAAGGTAGAGACCAATATGAAACTGGACTGCAAGAATATGTAATTGCTCCTATAAACCAAGTCCTTCCATCTTCACCGTTGACTGATTTGAAAGTATTTCATCCCAAACAACAGCATCAATTCAACTGCATTAGCGATCATACATGTCTCTCCAGAAAACTATCTGAAATATCTAACGATGACTGGCAAAATCATAAAAATAGAAGAGGGGAAGAGGAGAGACCTAGTTAGCAGGGCTTTTTACACAGGAGATAATGGGCTCTACAGTGAAGTCCCAATCAAAAAAGGCAATTTTCCCTTTATACTTTAGCTTAGAGTGGGAGTGTTTCATAATTTTATTCCAAGAGCTTTTTTTAATCTTTTTTTTTCGTACATAAAAAGCAGCAATAGCTCTTGTTGGTCCATAAAATGATGACATTACCTAAATAGTTAAATAGATCCAAAATGGCTCAAAAAATATTAATTTCAACCAGAAATGCTTAAATTTCTGCAGAGTCCACAACCTTCATTTTGAGACTGATTATTTTTCCTTAAATCCTGGTTTTTGTAACATCTGGCCTGATGAACAAGTCTTTGGAGACTGAAAGCTTGCACCCTTCTGTGCTATTTTGGATAATCCTAATAACATTACTACCATCATTAATAACACTCTTTTGAATCTCTTGCTTAATGCACGGCTCATCCTGCTGCTTTATACACATGCATTTTTGTGTATCACCCACTAGCTGAAAAGTAGAAAACAGAAATAAAAAGACATTGCTGTCATTGCAGATAGTAACTGACTTCATTACAAATAAAGGCATCAAAAGCAATCTTTCAAAATGGCTTAATGAGAAAGTCAGTGGGATGGTGTCCGGTTGCAAGATCTCAAATACCTCCAAAGTATTAGGCAGGTAAAATATTGGGAAGGCAGATACTGTATATCAAACATAAGTTTGTTATTTCATCCTCTTTTAATGAATTCTTGCATTCAAAATAGATTTCATGATCATGCTCCTGCAAAAGCCAAGAAAAGTATCCCCCCTTTCATAAATTACATACCAGAAGTGATATTCAGCAAGTTCTGGAGAACCGGTAGCAGAAATTTTGAGTAGTTTGGAGAACCGGCAAATCCCACCTCTGACTGGAGATTTTACAGTATCCTTCCCCTGCCATGCCCACCAAGCCACGCAAACAGAACCAGTAGTAAAAACATTTGAATCCCATCACTGTTACACACACACACACACTCACACACACACATTCACCATTCCTTCCTGATACTATTCATGTTTGTTTTTTTTGGGCCGTCCATCTAGCCATTGATGATTGAGAGATGTTGAAGGTCCCTATCAGTGCGAGTGTCGAAAAGCTGAAGAAGCTATCAGCCCCAGAAGAACAGGTGAATGCAAAAGTTCACAGGAAGAACAAATTACTCCTGTAGTCAAAATGTATGATTTCTTTGATTCAGAGAGAATTTACTGCTCCCAATAGCATCACTGCAATATTTGAATTTCTCCCATAATTATCGAAGGAATCAAAAATCTAAATAATTCTTTTGAATAACGCATGTATTACTCTTGCCCCATAGAGCTAAAGGTTTAACTATTGGCTTACTACACTCCATGCTTTACAAATGTATAGTTAAATGAGCTTTAAATGATCCTCCTAATATTGCATCAGTTTCTGGTACTATTAGGTTTCTGGTACGATTAGTGCCATAGTAAAAACAATGAAAGCAGAGACTAACCCCCTCTAGAAAAAGCAGGGCTATCATATTGTCTCCCAACATTGTCATAATTGAATCGGGGGGGGGGGAAGGGAATTATTATTTCCATTGGCTGTACTTTATTCTCTTGCTTTTCACAATAAAAAGTTATGTTAAATAAATTATGAAGCAAAATATAATTTGCATATATGCATTGTTGCAGAATTTACTTTAGCCAGGTTCAATATTAAAAAACTGTATGCATTTTTAACCCCTAATATTCACAAGAATTACCAGTCTGAAATTTGAAAGTGCTGCATAATTGGAATTAATCCTTCACTGACTCACTTCTACAAGGGGTCCTGCCAAGAACAGGAAGGAATCCGATCAAGGGAAAGTAGTTTTGTACATACACTGATTTTGGAAGATCAACAATTCGAAATGAACTTTAAAGTGTAAAATCTCTTCCACTGGAGACCTTCCAACTATTAGTAAATAAAATACTTTGCAGAACTGTTCTGACTTTTCTTCCTTAATGGATTTTTACATTGAAAGTTGGAAACTGTGGAAAGTTTGGGCTATTGAAGATGCTGATCTAAGGAAATCTGGAAATGAAGATAGTATGGTTGCACAATAAAATCTTTGTAAGCATTTTCCAAGTAGATATCCAAATATTTTTTGAAAGAAAAAAATTAAATAGCAAACAAGAGCATTGTCAAATTTAGAGAAAACAAATTCTGGAAATGGCTGAATGGCAACTGCCGCAGCTCCAGAAAGTAACAGCTATTTTCCCTGTATCCTTCCTCTTGTGGCACAAAGCCAAAGTAGCCCATAGAAAACATGCTACGTGCTAGCGTTGGAACATTGCTTATTTACTGCATCAAAAAAAGCTGTCATGTCTGACCTTGCTGGCTCTTACAGGTGCTGTTGTGAACACCTCCCCGAGACAGCTAAGGTTTTGCTGCTGGTTACTTCCACTGCACCGATATTGTTAGGATCTTCCTAAACTCAGCTGGCTCCTTTCTGAGACGGGACTACAATCTGTTGCTTCAGATTCTGCAACACTTAAAAACAGATTGCACAATCCACACTCCACTCCAGCTCTTCCCAATGGCGGTGCCCTGTGAAAACCAAATTCATTTCTCTTACCTGTCTTCCATTCCAAGTGCCTCTCCTTGTGCCTGCAGGGCTTATTTCCTTTCCAGATTTACGTATTTTCATCGATGAATCCTGATCACATTCTCCTTCAGCTTATTGGTATTATCCATGATATCTATGCGTTAGTATGTCCTTACCTACCTGCGTATGGAGGTCATAGTAAAAGACATTCTGAAATTAAGAAAGAGCTTTGACTTCACTCTGGAGATCCAAGCAAGACAGAACCAACAGACAACCAAATGGTTCTTAAGTATTCACCTATGTCTTAGATGGTGCTTTGAAACTTGAGCCAATTAGCTGCAACAATTTAAAGCACATTGTATGAACAGCAAATAGCCCCAATTTTTCTGTATAGAGAAGTGTAACAGTCCAATAAATTGCCCACTGGGGGGAAAAAATCTGGTCGTCACTTGGAAAGAGCCTTTGATTAATTGCTTACTTAATATTGTCCCATCAATAAATGGTATTCATATTCACTATATATTTAATAGCCAAAACTATTTCCCTATTTTATAAGCATGCTATGAGTGCATGTAATATTTGTATTCAGTATTTTGAGTAATATCTTTAAAAAACTTTAGTCCACTGTCCAGCAATGTCTATGCAAAAACAATATAGCTAAACTTCAAAACTTTTATCCTGAGAGAATGGAAAAAAGTCCATATTCATCCTAATCAAAGTTGGAATAGTACATCCACAGGGTTTAATGCTTATCTCTGCTCCATTAAGAATTATCTAACTCTTTCACATACAATATGGGCCTTTTAAAAAATCAATCAATTAATCACTTCAGCTGATATGCTGATTCAGCAAAGTAGGATACAAACTATGAAGTCAAAAGTTCCACAGTGTCATATACATCCAGTAAGTCTTCCTTTGTCTTTTGAGAAGATAAGACACAATCGTTGAAATAGAGACAATTTCATTTACAGGTTCCATTTCTTTATTCAACTCAATAGACATTTAGTTACAAGTTTCACAAAATCAAATTGTATAAGATTGGGAGCTGACAACCGGAGAATAGAGGCTGGAGCTGCTTGGTTTATCCACACTTTACTTGATTTCTTGCACTTCATACATACCCCAAGTTCCAGGAAAGGCAGGCCGATCAAGAGCAGAGGCAACTAAAGGTTGTTTTCCAACTACTTGACACTAATAGCAGATCAATCATTATGTGGCTGCTGTTTGAGATGGGTAAGTAGAAATGAGGTATGGGGATGAACAAAAACTCCTGAAACTCCCCAAAGCATCCAAATAGAAAACTGGGGCGCTTGTGTAGGAGACAGAAAGGAGTTAGAGGAAAACAGTAATTTATATGTTACTCATTTATAGACAAAAGTCCCTCACATTCTCCTTGGCCAACTGTTCTATGCAAGAAATGTAACTATGCAGAGTTAGTCAATTTAAATCTTAGGAGGGCAAGAAGCTAGAGTTCATCTTGCAGAAGATCCAAGTGTTGTTTTGTAGGGGCTTCACCATCAGAGTTTCACTGTCTACCTAAGTAAAAGGATGGGAAGAAATAAAAGAAACAACCGAAGTTAGAAAGGATTCAGAAGACACAGTCAGTGAGCAACAAGAAACACACATGTCCTGGTTGGAATTCAAATATTGGATTTTATGATAGAAATAAATGTATTGCACTTAGAAAACTGAGGTGAAGTTTTCTGCATACAGGAAGAAAACTAATAATTTACTTCTTCCCACTGATTTTCTTTGTGAAGCGGGTTTTTTTCTTTTTAAAAATGGAACAGGTAATATTTCAGACACAGCCTGAAGTACAATTCACAAACAGACTTACCACCTTAATGAGAAATAGATGTTATTCTTTATTGAACATAGTTTTTGAGTAATAGTTATAATTTTCTGCCACCAAAAAGAAATAACTATTTGTTTTTATCCAATTCAATCTGAATAAAAAATATTTGCACCGGAGATATCTAGCTCCTATTCAGAATATAAATTATTCTGATAATAATTTACAACTTTTTCATACTCTATTATAAGAATCAAAATCATGGTACTTTAAGTACAGAATCTGTTCACAGAAAAGCCTCAGCAGTTAATCAAAATTAAAATTACAACGCTATTTAAGAGGAAGAAGCCATTCACTTCAAGAAGCCCTGGGGATTCCCAAAACCTTGTCAAGGACCTGAAAATCAAAATTATTTGCTAAACATTGAAGCTATTTGCAAACTTTTAAAGCAACTCTTCAGTATTTTTATTTGTTAAAAATAATTTTTTAATATCTGGTTTTATACTATTTTTACATAATTTAATAACTATTCCTCAAATACATCCATTTTAGTTTTTAATACGGTAAATATCAATAAATATAAGCTCATTCATGCTTATTTGGAAGTCTACCAGATCTTAACATTTCCTCAAGCTCTGCAAGCAGCAACTTTGTCTTCCAGTTTACCAAAATGTGCAATGTTGCTGTACCAGTTTACCATTTTATTTGTGTGTCAGAAAGATAAAAAAGAAAGCAAACTCTGCTGGACTGTAAAATAAACCACTGACTCAACTCATACTGAAAAAGGTGGTTTGGGTCACAAGGTCCCATAACTCTCTTATCTCAAAAGCTTGAAGGCACGCATAGTGCAAGCAATTAAGACTTACAAGAGCATGAATGTAGTTTTGGGGGTGACTGCACTGCACCCCCCCTTAAATCTGCTGTGGATTCACCAGTCGTACCGACGCGACTGTCTGCTTGGAGAATCCTCAGGTCCCTGAATAGCAAGACGACCCCCCTCAATTCTTCGGCCAGTATTTCCATCATGACGTCGATAATCCAGCCCTCTCTGTGTCCGGAAGCGGGAAGTCTCTCGCCTCCATTCATCATCAAATGCAGCCGCATCACCTGAAAATCAAAACAGGAGAGGCAGCAACTGAGTGTAGTCATGCTGTGCAGTCTGCTGCAGGAAAAGAGAGTGATGGCAAGGAACACTCACTCTCATCCAGATTGATGTAGTCTTGCCTCTCCTCCTGATCACCTGTGCGATGGTTGCGTGAGCGCTGCATAATGTGTGCACGGTCTCTGATGTGGTGCCCAATTGACATCTGCTCCAGTCCACTGTTGGAATCTCGCACCGTCCGCCGCGTCTCCCTGATCTGAGGGTAGCAAAACAAGTCATAATTAAAATAATATAATATTGCTCCTTCTTGTACCCTTGAAATTCTTCAATTTTGCCTCAGCAGGCACCAACTTGTTTCAAATGATAAAATAGGGTATCCTTGGTTGTCACTGTTGTCACACAAAAGGGTTCGTCCCATACCTGAAAACAAGTCTTACCTCTTGTTCTCTCTTAAGTTCATACTCATGCAAATGAATACCCAGTGAATTAACCAATCTTGGTGCTTCTTTAAACATTTTGTCAAAGGAAACAGCCTATTTCTTACCCCACCAGGTGCAGAGCGTGTCTCTGAGGTCTCCTGATAGACTTTAGGGCCCTCACCCAGATTCGAGTAGGATATGACGGTGGAAGAAGTAAATGTCTGGCAATTGGCACCACTTGTCATGTGCTCCTGAAGTACAATAAAAAATAAAATAAGAAAAATTGTACTGAGTCTTTCCATTGTATAAAATATGAATTAACCTTCTGAAGAGGAGCAGCATTAGGTCTCAATAGCTCTCCTGAAGCACACTTCAAAAATTGTCAGACCAAACCTAATTTGGATGAAAGCTATTCAGTTCATATGATTTCATGTTAATTCATAATTTTCTTCTTCTGAAATACTACAAAGTACAATTTCATAGCAGCTTTGGAAAAGGCTCTTACGCAGTTCTGATTCTGTACCAAAAATCTAATGCCTGCAAGTTTAGTTGTTTAGTTCCCTTCCTGATGATTTCTTGATAATTCTCAAGCAAGATTTGATTTTTCTCTCTGCCTCTGAAGTCTGGCTTTTTCAAGAAAGAATGGGGAAAATAATTAAATATGGAGATGGGGGGAAAAGATCTTGTTTCTTCCCACATGAAGAGTACATAGATTAGAAAGGCTGTACACCGCCTGCACTAGAAGTGGTGAAACGTTTTATTAATTTTAAATCCTCTATAAGTTCATTCAAATTATGTACTAAGAAAGCTCCCTCATTTTAGCTGAGGTGTGCAGCTATTTTACAAATCTTATTTTGAAATATTTATAGTATTGGATAATGTAACTAGGTTTCTTTCTTTGAACTCAGGTGAAATTTGCTTCATTTATTGGAAGTTTGCCTCTCCATACTGGGAATAGTTTGGAAAGAAACACAAATTCTGTGACAGTAACACCACAGTCATCACTACTCTATTCTCTATATATTGTGGGGCTCTGGAATGCTTCTAATTAAAACAAACAATAATTGAAGCTTGGTTGATCAAAAACTGTGCTTTTGCAATGTTATCATAATGTTGATAACACAATCATGTTATAATATATCCATGAAGCCAGAGTTTTTCCAGTTTCTCTGTCCATTTAAAGGGGTTTTTACACTGCCTATATAATATCAACTAGAACGATACTGGAAAAGACATGCAGACAAAATGAGCTCACCATGTTCCCAATCATATCATTCATCATTCCAAACATGTCCATAAAGCCACCTGCCTGAAAAGAGAGAAAAAGAGCTTTGTGGAGAGTGACCAGATAGGGAAGTCACACAGTGAAATTAGGAGCTGTTGCAATTTCTAGCAATTGTTCATGAGTACATTCTCTACCCTTAATGATATGAATGCTCCAAACTCAAGGGCACAGATTCTGAAAATACTTCCTACCTTACTAAATATATCTATAGCAATATATTCTTTTAATAATTCAAGGAGTCCACTGTGCCATGCATTGTTATGGCCACTGTTCATGTGATACTTAGCAGATTACAGATAGGGAGGAAAAGATAATTCAGAGTTCTAGAGAAATTTAGACACATATTCACCAGAAAGTTATCTGATTATGATAAACACCCTCCATTTTCAAATCACATATAATCTACTCCAAGTTAAAAAACACACAGATTTAAGGAGTTGCCTCTATGAATATCTGTAGAAATTTTTTAAAAAATCAAGGAGACCACGCCATGCATTGTTGTGGTCACTATAGCCAAACCACCAAGAAGATCAATGAGCTTAGAAAAAGATGGACCATGACAGAAATGGAGCAGAATGGCAGCAGCAAAGAGCCCCTTTAGAGAGTGTAATTGGAAATGGCAACAGGATTAGAGAGAGAGACTACTGAAATTGATGGGAGCTCTACAAAAGCTGTTGTTGGGAACAAGAGGTGTTATGGGTCAAGGTGGTGCCTGCAACACACAAACCTTGCAAGTGAGGACAGGAATGTAGCCTTACCATTTGATCTTTTGATTTTCAGGCAGAAGTCATAATAACCAGCTCTAGAAGGGATCATGGGAACTATTTTTCAAGAGACCTTGGCACTGATCATACATGCTACTCCATAGGTTACCAGATATGAATGCTCTTTAAGTGAAGTTGGGCCAGAAAGTAATGTTTAGGTTGATGTTATGATTATCCTGTTTCCAACAGTAAGTTTGTACATCTTTCTAGAGGTCTGGCGTGTGCTGGAGTGTCTTGGACTTTAGTGCTGGGGAAATTTAATATCCAAGGTCTGGATGAGGGTCAGGATACACTTGGTGATTTTAGGTCTAATGCATAGGGGCAACACCTAAGATCTGTTTATTTACTTGGAATAGACTATATGTGATTTGAAAATGGAGAACACTGTAAATGGTTTTATCATAATCAGTTAACTTTTTGGTGAATATGTGTCTAAATTCCTCTAGAACTCTGAATTATCATATTTTTTGGTGTATAAGATACACTCCCCCCCCCCCCAAAAAAAAACCCTGGGTGGAAATGTCTGTGCGTCTTATACAGTGAATGTTGCTGAAGCCCTGCCCACCCACCAGTTCATATCCTTCAGCCTCTGCCTCCCAGCAATTTGCCTCCTTGCAGTAGCCAACAGCCTAGTCAGCTTCAGCACAGCCTGATTTAGCACAAGCAGCTGACTGGCAGTTGGACCTGCCTCCTGGAATACCACTGATCAACTGTTCCTGTCTTCAGGGATTGCCACGCTGATCGCCGCCTCTGTGTACCCTATTTTCAGCCTCCACGCAGTGATAGGGGGTGGCGATCCCTGAAGACAGCTGGTCCTCGGTATTCCAAGAGGCCGATCCAATCACCAATCAGCTACCCATGCAACATCAGGCTGTGTTGATGCTGACCAGGCTGGTTGGTTGTTTGCTGCAAGGAAGCAAATTGCTGGCAGAGGCAGAGGCAGATTTTTTTTCTTCTTGTTTTCCTCCCAAAAAACGAGGTGTATCTTATAGTCCGAAAAATACGGCATCTTTTCCTCCCTACCTGCAATCTGCTAAGTACTACATGATACACTTAGAATAAATATGCATTTAAGAAAATATACATTACAATATGGTTTTAGGGCATACTAGACAACTTATTGTGTCATCACTTCAGAGACATTTCCTTACCTAAACAGAAAAACAGAATAATCAAGAGTGGGCAAAAAGCAGAGGAAGGAGAAGTGAATTCCCGGCGGCTTTCCCATTGAATTTCCTTGTGGGAATCTGACAGAGAACATAGGAAATATCCCTTTCCCTTCCTTCCCTTCTCAGCAGGCAGGTAAGTGGCTGCTATTGGATGTGCGGGCTGAGGTAATAACAAGATTGGCTGAGAAACTCACTGAATGTTGAAAATGAAGATCATGTGACTGCATCAGCACAGCAGCAGCCAGCAACCTGAAGCAACCACCACTTCCCCAAATTTCATTCCATTGGGATTTATGAGTCCCAAATTTGGACACATTCTGTAAGTTAGCCCATCTGAGTTACCTTGGTTCAAAAATGGTTGCCCCATGATGAACCTTTTTGCCTAGTTAAAGGTACTGACAACTAAAGTTTTAGTAGTATTTTTATTTATTTATTGGGTTTACAATCTACCAAACTCTATCCTAATATCCTATCATAAAAGGTAATTGAGAAAAGCTTAATTCAAATTCAGTAAATTTATTGATAATTTTACTTGAAATTCCTATTATCTCTTTTAATTGTTTTGAAGACTTCCTCTTCTAATCAGAAAACACAGCTTAGCATTTTGCATTTGGTGGAAGGAATACCCCCATAACTTCAGCTGAGAAAATGATTTAGAAACAAAGCATGTTTTCAGTGTGGTAAAGAAGGAAAACAAACCAGTCATGTAAAAGCCAAATATAAAGAACCCATTTGATAAATTCCTCCCAGTTACCTCTACAGATCCTTACATTTGGGTAGGATTGTTGGTCCATCTTTATGGTATGGTATGATATTATGATATAATTATTCCACAATAATGTGTGACAAGTCAAAATGCAAATTCTCAGTCACCAAAGATGGAGATAACCAGAAAACATATACTTGTAGCAGTGTGCCAGGTTGATCAGCATGAGTTAAAGAATTGTCTGCAGTACAGAGTATCAGGATGCTGCCTCTTCCAAGTCAAATTGTGTCTGCCTTGGAATGCTTTACTGAAGCTAGTTGCATTTGCCCAAGTTCTTACCCTGTAGAGGTCTATGAGCAGAATCCTCACTTCTAGATCTCCTGAGGCTGATTAAATAGGCTGTGATGTCAGTCAGGATTTCCTTGACTAGGTCAGAATAATACAATCACTGATCCATCTGTATCATTTCATCTCTCAAAGAAGAGGAATAAGCTATCAGCCTTCTGCTCCCTAGAATGGACTTAAGGCAAATTCTTAAGGTTCTGTATGTATCTAATATTTTACTCAATTTTGGGAAGAAATCTGGCAGCAGTATCTCCTATCCCCTGAGAAAATTAGAATGTAATATTTGGGATAAAATCCTGAATAAAATCTCAAAACTCAAAACTTGGGTTGGTGGAACACATACAAGTCTCCTTTGAGAGACTGTCTATTCTCTCAGATCTCACAGGCGAAGAAGATTTCCATTAGAAAAGTTTATTTCTGTGCAAGAATGCTCATGGGGTTCACTCTAATGTGTTAAAGGGGACAGGGATAATTAGTCCCAGAACTAATATCAGTTCCCATAAAGGAAAATGGTGCCTAACTGGGGGAAATAGCAGACTAGTCCCCCTGTGAAAATACTGAACTTGCGGAGGTTGCAAAATGAAATTTTTATCTGTCCTATAATTTGAACCCCAGATGAGTGACCTGATTTTGAAAGGTACTGTTTTCAAGGGTATTATCCAGACCTATCTCTAGAAACCTATTACTCTTCATCTCTATCTTCTGCACCAGTGTTCAAAGGCATGGCAAGTTTCTGATGGTATTTAGATAACCTGGATGCCAAGATGGTATCACTGCAGAAGTCTGGCAAGCTGACACTCAGAAGATGTCCCTTTCAAGTTTCAGGCAGAGAAATCATTCCAAGATCTAGGTCAGTACTGGCTGTACTGACAGATATCTGGGAAGCTTCCTACATATCTCCATACTGTTCAGCATCAAGCTCTGAAGGGCAAGAAGGGGGAATTAAGATTATACATGCCCCAAATATCCTCATTTTGTGTATCAGCTTAGACAGGAGTGTTTAAATATTAGTCTCTTTGGCCATAGAGGCAGGAGGGCATCAGTCCCTTTTGCCCTGTAATTTGAAATCAGTTGAATCTTCTTGCTTTCCTGTGGTCCACTGTTGCAAGGATCTATTTACCCATCTAAGACAGGCTCTTGGTTCCCCTGACTCACAATTGTACTCCATGCATCTTTTACATGCTCTATTGACAGGAGGCCAGAGATGTTTTCACCCAACTATGTGACGCTTCCACCTATAATCTCATTTCACTCTTGTTGATGTACAGATAGACCCTGCCTTATGACCGTTCATTTACCAATTGTTTGAAGTAATGATGGCACTAAAAAAATGACTTAAGAGTCCTTGCACTTACGATTGTTGCATCCCTGGGGTCATGTGATTGTGATCAAGGCACTCTGCAACCAATTCCAGCTGCAGTGTGTTGCAGTCATGTGATCACTACTTGTGATTTCCCCAATCTGCTTCCAACAAGCAAAGTCAATGGGAAAGGCTAACAGAAGGTTGCAAGTTGTGATCACGTGATATCTCATTTAATGACTGCGTCATTTCATGATGAATTTTCTTGTGCTTATAAGAGGTCTTATAGTTTTGTCATAACATTTACTGGGTGAGTCAATGCTTTTAACACCAAACAAAACGCTCTCAAGACTGGCTGCGAATCCTGTTCTTTTTTGGCTCTGTCATGGAATGGAAAATACAGGAGGATCTTTTTACCCAAGGACTCAATCTATTGCCTCAATGTCCAGAAATTAGCCTATGACTTTAATATCCTGTGATGTTCTCTAAATATTTGGAGATTTGTGACAGTCCTCAATTTCAAAGGCAATTGGGACTGGAATTTTCATTGCTAAATGACTTAGTCGTAAAGCACTATCGCATCACTTAGTGATGGTAATCCCAGCAGTCCTGATTGCCACTGCTAATCAAATCCTATAGTCATTTGTTGAGACAACTTGATGCCAGTTTCCCACAACCAAAGTCAGAAGGGAAGTTGGTTAGAAGTTGTTCAGCCCCAGGCTGGCAGGCAGGTAAGTGGCTACTGCTGGATGGGGGGATGAATGTACACAGGGATGCATGAGTGGCTGCCAGAGAGAGGCTGGAGGAGAGTGCACCGGTGCGGGAGACTTACCCTAGAGACTTGTACTTTCCCTGCTACTGTAGGTTCCCTGCTGCTTTTCTGGGGACGCTGGCAAGGAAGGCTGCACATGGCAATCACATGATCACAGGATGCTACAACCAAATGTGTGAATTGGTTGCCTAGAGGTCTGATTATGATCATGTAACCGCGGGGAAACTGGGATGGCAGGAATTTCGAGGACCAACCATAATAACTATTCATTCAGTGCCATCGTAACTTCGGTCACTGAATGAAAAGTCATAAATCAAAGATTACTTATCCCTTTTAAATTTTCTTATACCAAATTTGTCTCTGTAAGTCTGCTCCCAATATGCCAATATCTTGGCAGCAAAGCATTCACTAAGGACGTGGTACTATTAATTTCAGACTCATTTTTTCTGGGATTTTCCTTCTAAACTCCATCTCTTGCTATGATATTTCTCTTGATATCTCCAATGCACATTTCCTAAATTAAAACAACTTTCATCGCTTTATTTTATATTTTCCTATTGTGCATCAAGGATACAATTTTTTTTCCCCTCCATCAACTGATGGGTCAATAGGTTCTCCCAAAAAATTTTTTTACAAAAAAGTTTTGGCTGCAAGGTTGATTCTTGACTGGTGGTCTACTGTCCAATATGCAGGTCACTGGCTCCAATATGCCAGTATTTCAGGAGAAGTGGCTGCAAACTCTAATCCACCCAAGATTGTATCTGCAATCAGTTTGAATGCTTTTGCGAACTTGATGATTGCTTCCCTGAAATTTTTGAATTATGTCCTTGAACAATTCTTACTAGCACTGTAAATTATCATTCCTCTGATGGGTATAGAAGACATAACTTGTCACCAAAATGCCCAATTCTTTATTTATGCTTAAGCATTCCATCTCCTCTACATTTTATAGATCCAGAGCATTTCATCTCTTTCTTTGTACAGTATTGAAGACAAGACAGCTGTTTGTCAATCAAGGGCAATGCCTTGTCATTTCATGGCCTCCTGCAGAAGATAAATTCTTCTATGGGGTCTATGTGTGCTTAGCTTTGCCTATTCCCTTTTTTATAAGCTCTGTGAAAAGAACTGGAAGCAGGGCTTTTAAGTCTGAACTTCAAGAAGATGAACCCTTGGCCACATGTTGTTTTCCTATAGCTTTATAGTTTGTGCTGGTGCTAATAACTACTACTTTCAATTAAATACTTTTGCTTAGTTCCTCATCAGTATTGAAAACAGATCAGCATAAAGTATTTTCTGGAAGCCATTCTTAACCTCCTTAAATTTCTCATTATGAAATCTGACTGCTTAACAAAGCTTCCCCTCTATTTTATGATTTTGAATGTGAATTCATCGTCCCCATTTAATGCAATGAAAACCAAGAATGTAGGTGGCAGAATATTCTCTCATAACCCTCTCTCACATTCTGAATAAGTATCTTCATCTGACGCCTGCTAGGCTTCTTCTGAGTGATAGTGAATATGCTAAGAAGATGCAGCAGGACAGTAGTAGTAGAAATTCTAAGGCCTTTGCATCCTGAAGCCTTCAGTTCTGCCCTGATCAGGCAAAATAAAACTCATCCCTTCCATTCCCAGAGGGGCATGTGTTAGGAATATGAGTCTCCTAACAGGTATTTGGGTTAGAAATATATAAACCAGGACAGACATTTTAATACTGTCTCTTTAAGGGAATGCAAGAGCATGCAATTGGGTGTGATTTCTCAAATGGCCTTAAGATGGAGCCAGAAACCTGGTTTGTCTTAGTCTGAGTCTCAGAAGAGAAGAGAGTGTATCTTTATTTCCTTCTGTTGGAAAGTATTGCCCTTGCTCCATTTCTTCTAATTGGCTGATATTACTGGATTTAATGTAAGTCTGATACTGAACTGTTTTTGACACTGGACTTTGATATTTGGATTATCCCTGGATGAAAACTGACTGATTTTACCTGTGAATGACTTTGGACTGCCTAATTTGGACTCTGCTTAAACCTTTCTGGAAGTAAAAAACTACATTTATTGTACAGTGTATCTGTGTACTGTGTGTGTATTATTCCAACACTACTCTCTATACGTCTCCCTGTATGTGCTCATTCTAACAGGGAATTACCTCAACAGCATGTTCCAACAGTGCTATGCCTATCTGCTTGAGAGACCACTGAAGATTTGATTTCTCTAGATCCTGTGCTCCTTTACTCAGCTGATGGAAACTTTTCCTGACCTATTCAGATTCATTCCCATTTCATCTGACAAAATGTCCATGTTATTGTTCCTCAAAGTTCAGAGGAATATTCTTTGGCTCCCTGGCACCTCTTTTCCTAAAGGTTGATGGCTTGTCCAGCTTCCTTTGATGGCAGGTGAAAAGAGGCTGCTGGGATGGTGCCCACCTTAACCTTCAGTGACTCCTTTATTGCACTAATTGCTGATGAAGAAAAAATGACTGGCCTCTTTGTTTGACTTGTGCTTCTTGGATGAATAATAGCAGAAAAGATGGGAAAGAAAAAAATATGTTCCTTTTATGTGATGTCAGCCTAGATCATGGCTAATGCTTCCCTAGGTGACCATGGAACCTAACTGCATCTAGACCACACAACCAAGGTCTTCCTGTGGGCCCTCTTTCAATGCCTGCCAGCTTCATCATCATCTTTTCAAGCAGTATCTGGACAGATAGCAAGATTCCAAAAATACTGCATCATTTTCCCTCCCTCCCTTTCTTTCTTTCTTTGGATGCACTATTCATAGTAATAGTAGTAATAATGATGATGGTGTATGTAATAATGTTACATAAGAACAGCGATTCTCAGCCTAAAATGGAGGCAAAAGGAAAAGTTGTTCTTTAGAAGGCAAAGCTCAGGCAAGCAGGGCAAGCTGTTCCACCCACTAGATGCAAAAGTGAAACCCCAGCTTTCTGTCTAGAAAAAGGTGAATTCAACTCTCAACTTTCCAGCCAGCATCATTTTTAATAACTGGGAGCTATATAAAAATCTATTTGAGAAATGTTGCTATTCTCATTATTTTCAGTTATATACAGTATTTAAACGATAACAAACTGAAGTAAACTGAAGTATTACGTAGAAAAGAAGATCACAAAAACCAGGCTAGAACAAGTAATTGTTGAAAGAAGAAAATTATGGCTTACCATTCCTAGCATCCCAAAGGGAGAAACAGTTCCAGGCTATAAAAACAAGAAAGGGACACGAAATAATTAGATTTCACCTCTCTGGAGTAATCTTGTTTTATCTAGCATAGAGAAGGACTAAGGAACTCAGAACTTTAAATTTACACTCAATTTAAAGATTAAGGAAGTATATACTAGAACTTCATCTATTCTCAAATTGATTATTACCCAAATTTGTGTTAAAGAGCCAAAATCTATACAGTTTACTGCATGCTTGTCAGCGCTGATGAATTTATGTTGATATAGACAAAACTGAGAATACATAGAATATATTCTCAACTATAAAATATAAAATGCTGTCTTGGCCATGAAACTACAAGATAAGAAACAAACCTATATAGCCCTTTATTTGGTTTCTAGGAAAAATAAGATGGATGTTGATAAGTGTTATCATTTTGAGGGAAATTTTAGCCAGAAGACTTTAAAATTCAACAAACACACAAATAGAAATTGTCAAGTAAATCAAACAGTCAATTAGGAAACAAGAATTCCTTAAAATCTGAATCACAATTTGTAATATCACATTCCTTGCAGAAGCCTGAAGGTTATTTAAAATCATGTAAGAGAAATTAGAAAGGTCATAAATACATACAAAAAAGATGACAATACTTGACAAGAAAGATGACTTCATTTAACAACTGGAAATTTTGCCCAGATGAAGTTAAAATATGTACACACCTCCAATCTAGCAAAGTTGTGTTAACTTAAATACAATGAAAGTCATGGGATGAATAACTTGACAGATAAAGAGGCAAATAAAATAAAATAAAATAATAGAAATCCAAGATTAAGATTATAATTATAGAAACATTAATAAATGAAATCTTGTATTTTATCTGCAAAGACATTGGCTTTTTCTTATTCATTTTCCCCTTTAACTGTTTTTTCTATTTCTATTTATTTTTAAATATTTAAATATCTTTTAAATTTTTTAAATTTTTAAATTTTAAATATCTTTTATTTGGTTTTATTTTTATCCAAAACATTTATTCTATTATTTTGATTGTTAGTGTGACTGAATTTTAATCTGACTTTCAATGTTTTATTTTTTGTCTTCCATAAACTGATTAATTATCATCTGATTGTGACAGGGTAGAAATTTGATTTAAAAAACTAAAATAAATAAGCCTTGTTTCAGCCCCTTGTTAAACTATATTGAGAATGTCTATAAACATAGGCATAATCATATAAACCACCTGCAATCACTGGGAGTGGTATAGTTTTAAGAAATAAATGAGAAAAATTGTAAAATCCCTAGTTTTAGATTCTCCAAAGAGTAATTGAATAAAAGACAGAAGCTCTTCTGCTTTGCACTTGGATAAAGAAAGAAACAGAAAGTATAGATCTAATGGGAAGGGGGAGAGAAAAGGTAAAAGGTTCCCACATTGTAAGCATTCTGTTCTGTGATTGATATTGTTTAATTTCTTCATCAGTTATCTTTGATAACATGAGTTTTAGATAAACCAATCCTGAGGATAATTTCATTCTATGAATTACTCAGAGTGATCTTCCTAAATTAGAATGGGTAGGAGTAGCATATATAAGCAAGAATACCATATATAACCAAACACAATGTATTATAAAATAGACCAAGTAGATAACAATGAACCTTCCATCTTTCATAGTGGGCAGCCAATGAAACAGCAACTCATTGGTTTTGCTCAAGGAAGAGGTAGCCATGTGTTTCGCGAAGGAATGGTTCGGCCTTTGCCCTCAAATTAAAAAGTAGCAATTTGGGGGGGAAACCTTGGTGAGTCACTGGTAATGTCAGCTGGTGCTTCATTCAAAATCCAAGAAAGAAATACTTAAGACTCTTTTAATCAGAGAAAAGATATATTTTACTGGAAATCAAGTGGTAGCAACAAAAGAATTCTGAATCTGAGAAAATGGGCACGTAAATCACATATAAAAAGTAATGGCAACATTCCCACCCCCAATAGTCCAATTGGCTCATCCAATTAAAAGTTGTGTATATCATCATGTGGGCATCTCCAGGTGGTGATGAGGCTTTTGTCAGTTGACCTTGACATAGTTTGATAAAGGGTTGCAGCTGCGCATAGCATAGGTTAGAAACCTAAGCAAGAATGTACCCCCTCCAGCTTATACAGTTCTGGTAACACCTCCAGCTCACTTCCCATAACATTCCCCCCTCCTCCCCCCCCCCCCATTACTTATGACAGCCGAAAGATGCAAAGCAATGGGAGAAAAATCTTGAAGGCTGACATTCGGCTTTCCTAGAAAAGAAACGTTAGTCCAAAAAAAGATAAAAATAGAATGTAATAGAAAATATACATGTAGCAGCAACATACTAATGTTTAGGGTTTATCAAGATATTTAATACGAAATGCCTTGTTAAGTGTAGGAGCTCTAACATCCTTCTCATTCACCCATTCAGCCTGGGAAGGAGGAAAATGTTTCCAAGCAACCAAATAGTGGAGTCAACCCCTCCATTTCCGAGAATCCAAAATTTCTTTAACTTCAAAATGTTGTTCACCTTCAGTTAGCAATGGTACAGGGGGATCAACCTGAGTTGGTCTCAAGTCGGAGGTATGTTCAGGTTTTAATAAACTAACATGGAAAACAGGGTGGATCCATCAAAGAGTTTTTGGTAATTTCAGTTGGACTGCCACAGGGTTCACAATTCATTCAATTGAGAGAGGTCCAACATACTTAGGTCCAAGCTTTTTTGACTTTTGTGTGGTCTGCAAATATCTGGTGGATAAAAAGACCTTGTCACCCACTTATATGGTTTTTGTGGGGTTCTCTTTTTATCTGCAATTTTTTTATGAGCTTGATGAGTATCATTTAATGCTTTACAAGTAACCGGCCAGGTAAGCTGGAGTTGTGTTATCCATTCATCTAATGACTGAATGTTAGGTTTCTCCCGTGGAAGCTCGGGTATGGGTACAAAGTCTTTTCCCGAAGCTACTTTAAACAGAGTAAACCCAATACTACTATGTACCGAATTATTATATGCCACCTCAGCGAATGGCAATAGGTCAGCCCAATTATCTTGCTGATAATTTATATAAAATTGAAGATATTTTTCCAATACCGAGTTAGTCCTCTCACAAGCCCCATTGGTTTGTGGGTGGTCGGTAGAGCTTAAGCCCTGGGTGGAGCCCAATAACTTTGGAACTCCTTCCAAAAGTTTGAGGTAAACTGGACACCCCTGTCTGAGATTATGTGTTCATGATGCGTCCATGTAACCTGTAGATATGTAAAATAAACAGTTTAGCCAACATTTTCGCAGATGGGATTTTCGGACTAGGTATGAAATGTACCTGTTTGGAAAACAAATCGTTTACTACCCAAATAACTGTATTCCCCCCACTTTCAGCTAATTCCACTATAAAATCCATAGAGATTTCCTTCCATGGAGCTGTTGGTCTAGCCACATTTTGTAGTAAGCCTCTGGTTTACCAGGAGGCCGTTTGGCTGAGACACAAATAGGGCAACTAGCTACATAAGTCTCAATGTCCTTTTTCAAGGTAGGCCACCAAAATTGCCTTTTAACCAAGTGTAGGGTTTTCACGAATCCAAAATGACCAGTGGCTTTAGTCATGAGCTTGCTGTAATATTTGGTTTCTCAGCTTCACTGGCACATATAATTTGGCCCCCACCCATGCCAATCCATCTTTAACCATACAGTTATTTGAGTGAGCAAGGAACCAATCATCAGGTTTTAGAGCATCTCTTAATTGTGCAGTCAAATCATTTGATAAATCAACCTCTTTCTTTTTCTGGGCTCTGGTAACCACTGGAGCTGCCAACTGTTTGGTTGGGACAATCGGCCATACCACTCCTCGGCGAGCACTTTTATATTGAGGTAATCTAGATAAAGCATCCGCTATGAAATTCTTCCCCCTGGAATGTACTTCAACAAAAAATTAAAGCGCTTAAAGTACTGCACCCAGCGAACTTACTTGGGAGACAGCTTCCAAGGCGTTTTCAAAGCCTCCAAATTTTTATGATCCGTCCACACCTCAAATGGGTGTTTTGCCCTTTCTAAGAAATGCCTCCGGGTTAACAGAGCCCAACGAACTGCAAAAGCTTCTTTTTCCCAGGCCCATTTTCTTTCGGTTTCAGTTAGTTTATGGGAAGTATATGTGCACGGTTGCAGAGTCCCTGTCTTGTTTGCTCGTTTGCTCATCACTCGCATCGGCTTGGATTACAAAAGGAGCGTCCATGTCCGGATGCTTCAGTACTGGTTCAGCAGCAAACAGTCGTTTCAGCTTCTCAAAAGCGGCTTGACATTCCATGGCCCACTCCAGGGGTTTACTAGGCTTCAGTTTCACCTCCTCTTTGGTTTTTAGGAGATTTGTGATAGGCATTGCAATCTTCGCAAAAGCAGGGATAAATTGACAGTAAAAATTAGTGAATCCCAAGAAACTTTGAAGTTGTTTCCTGGTGCAGGGAGGGGCCCATTCCAAAATGGCACAAACCTTCCCTGGATTCCTTTCTATGCCATCATGTGAGATGCAATAACCTAAATAGTCAATTTTTTTCCTGGTGGAATTCACACTTGGACAGCTTTGCATACAGCTCAGCAGCTCCAGTTTTTCCAGAACTGACCGCACTAGTTTCACATGTTCATCACGAGTCTCCGTGTCAATAAGAATATCATCAAAATAAACCAACACCCCTTTGAATAGATGTTCATGCAACACCTGATTGATCATTTGCATGAATACTGCAGGGGCTCCCTTTCAGCCAAATGGAAGAACACTGAATTGGAAACAACCCATTGGGCAGTTAAAAGCAGTTTTCCATTCATCCCCTTCCTTAATTCGAACCCGGTAGTATGCTTCTCTCAAGTCGAGTTTTGTAAAAAATTTCCCTTTGGCCAAGTGGGCCAACATATCCTTCATCAAGGGGAGGGAGTACACATTCTCCACTGAAATAGCGTTCAGGTAGTCAACACATAAACGAAGGGAGCCATCTTTCTTTTCATGGAATACTGGGGCTGCTACACGGGGTCTCGTGGGTTGGATGAAACCACATCCCAAATTCTTATCGATAAATGACCACAGCTCTTCTAGCTCCCGGGGTGTCATCGAGTACAGTTTTAGTTTTGGGAGTTTCACCCTGGGTAAAATTTCAATACTGCAATCTGTTGAACAATGGGAGGGAAGCTCATCCGAGGCCTTTTCACTGAATACCTCCTTTAAGTCCCAATATTCCTTCGGAATTTTCTCCTCCCCCTTCAGGTTCTCGGTTCCAATGAAGGCCAGTTCAGTGGGATTCTTGAGTTTCGGCTGAGGTTGCCCCTCCCCTTCTGGGCGCTAGTCAGTATGTATGCGCAATGACCCTCTCCTTCAATCAATGTGGGGGTTCCATTTCCGGAGCCAGGGCAACCCCAGTATTAGGGGCCGCTCCATCCCAGGAGCCACAATAAAACAAAAAGTCTCTCTATGCTTCCCCATCGTCATTTCTATTGGTTCCATTATAAAATGTGCAGGGCCGCCCCCAGCTACCGATCCATCCAATTGGCAAAAGGCTATGGGTGTTTTTAAAGTCTTCAGCCTTAAGCCCATTTTCTCCACTACTTCCGAGCTGATTACACACCTTGTGCACCCAGAGTCTAACAAAGCCAGCATTTCCCTTTTGGCTCCCGACGTGGGTACCCTTAATCTCACTGGAATGGTCATAGGGCCCTTCTTTGGACTGACCAGTAAGTCATCTTCCGATTCGGATTTACTCTCTTCAGAAGAAGTTGGAGTTCCTGGCTCCTCTCCTTTCGGAAGGGTGATCTCTACAACCTCCTCTGCTTTAAGCGCCATTTCGCGAGGCTTTACTGGGGTTTTTTTTTCTTCCTCCTCCTGGTGCCCCCTTTGGTTCCAGCTTGGCACAGCAATCTGCAGCCTGGTGACTTTCCTTCCCACATCGGAAGCAAGCAATTGCTTGGGTTTTGCCGCTATTCCTCCCTTTTGAGGTTTTAAGGTTTCTCGAGGCCTGGTGGGGGAGGATTTGCTCCAACCAAAACCCCCCTGGTGTCTGTTTCGGGTGAGATCAATTTCCACCTCTGCAGCTAGCACGTACCACAGCTGCAGCTCACTGGGGTCTCTTCTGGCAATACAGCTTTAATATACATCTTCATTCAACCCATCTTTAAAAGCTTCTATCAGGGCTCCCTGGGACCAGCCTCAAATATGACACGCCAGTTATCAAAATTCCTGGGTGTAGTCAGCCACTGATCTCCGCCCAATTTATGGTCTTCATCCTAATTGCCTTACGTTCAGCAAGTGGGTCTTCAAATCTGGCCCGCAGCGCAATCATGAACAGGTCATAATTCATCGGCTGAGGAGCATTATCATTATGTAAAGTCACCATCCACTTTGCAGCTGTTCCCTCCAGAGCCCTGGTAACACATCTAACTTTGGCTGCTTCTGAGGAAAAATCTCCTCCGTATTTCTCCACATGGCTCCAGAACTTGTGCCAGGAAGAATCCTAACTCTCTGGGATCCCCCCCATATTTTACTTCCAACAGAGGCACCTTTGGAGTTCTACATCTTCTGGCAATTACTCCTCCTGCTGGGGGCCCCTGGGCTGCTGTTGCCTGTTTTGCTAGCCCAGGTTGATTTATGGGGGTGGCTGCTCTGATTTTTCTGGCTGGGGCTGCTTCCCCCTCCTCTCCCTCATCCCTTTGATCAGTTTGAGGTTCTCCAATAGCTTTATTTAGAAGATGCATGGCTTGAGTTAGTAAAAAATTCTTTCTTTCCTTCTCTTGCCATGGCTCCTCTCTTCCAAGCCGACGGGTAGTGGTCACTCCTGGAGGAAGCTTTTCCTCAGGATCCTTCCAACCGACTCCCAGGGACCATTTGGGTTTTACAGCTGGTTTTTCCCCAAGATTTAGTTCTGCTAACAAGTCGGCTTCCCCTGCTTCCTCTAGCAGCAGAGAATCTTGTCCTCCAGTTACTCCCAGGTCTTCTTGGTCGCTGGCTGGATTTGACATTGTGTTCAGATCCCCTCGGAAGAAAATTTATTATTTCTCCAGGTGGGCTGGTAATGTGGAGATTCAGAATAATGTCAGCTGGTGCTCCATTCAAAATCCAAGAAGGAAATACTTAAGACTCTTTTAATCAGAGAAAAGATATGCTTTACTGGAAATCAAGTGGTAGCAACAAAAGAATTCTGAATCTGAGAAAATGGGCGCGTAAACCACATATACAAAGTAATGGCAACATTCCCACTCCCAATGGTTCAATTGGCTCATCCGATTAAAAGTTGTGTATATCATCATGTAGGCATCTCCAGGTGGTGATGAGGCTTTTGTCAGTTGACCTTGATATAGTTTGATAAAGGGTTGCAGCTGCGCATAGCATAGGATAGAAACCTAAGCAAGAATGTACCCCCCCCCAGCTTATACAGTTCTAGTTTGTAACACCTCCAGCTCACTTCCCATAACCATTCCCCCCTCCTCCTCCCGTTACTTATGACAGCTGAAAGATGCAAAGAGAGAAAAATCATGAAGGCTGACAGGTATTTTAATTAGTCATCTCCATGGGACTTCATATTTGCGCAATCCTGTTCCCAGATACACTGAAATATTTACAAAATTCCAGGCTCTAAATTAAAATTGTGTTGCTGGAATTTAACTTGGGCTATTTTCAATTGTTCCTTTTCTATTTTATTTTAGTGTAATTATGTGCTTATTTTAATCATTTATATGTCTGGAATCTCATGAAGTGACAATGTAGAATATAAATTAAAAATTAATTGCATCACCCTGTTTTGATGTTGGGAAGTGGGACATCCTTCTTTCTCTGGTTATAGATATATAACCAAGACAGAATCCAGATTTTTCTCATTAAGCCACTGCATTAAAAATTAAGTTTGATAGAAACATAAACAGATTTAGCCACAACCCACTGACTTTTGAATTACCTGCATTCTTCGACTAACTTGGCGTGTTCCAGGTACTGTCCCACTGCCAATGCTGAGGAAAGGGCTATATCCAAATCCACCTGAAAGCACACGATTCACATGCTGCTGATGGATGGCAAGAGGATCCCTATGGGAAAGGAAGTTTCATAAGGGAGTTAAGTTGCTAAATCATCCATATCATCCCCCCAGTCCGGTTTCCTTCCCCTGGAGCAGTGGTTCACAAGCTTTTACTTCATATGTCATCAGGCAAAAGCTTCTGAAGAAAATAACCAATGACTTAAGAAATCATACAAATAAAAAGACCATTCTAGGTAGTGTCTGAAAAATCATAATTCTTAATTTTTTTAAATGAAAATAAAACACCTTTCAAGACTTCTGGAATGTCAAGATATTTCAGACAAAGTATCAAAATCTTGTGATATTAGACATTTCCTGAATTTTGGAACATTTTTTAAACTTATTTTTGTGATTCTAACAGTGATATTTGCAAAATCCTTGTGGATAACCGTTAGAAAGAAAAATTATTCTAACCCTTTTCTCCTATATGGAAAGGCTAGGATGCTTGACTCACATCATAAACATTGGATCCTCTGGCTCTCCATCTCTCATGAACCGGAACATAATTCCCTCAAATGCAGGATGGGCTGTGCAAAAGGGAAACAGGAAACAAATATTAATTTTGTTAAGTTCCCAAGTCTTTACTTTCAAGCAGTTTTACTCTGTTTATTCTTATCCAGACTAAATCACATCTTTTACATGCAATAGCAACACATTAAATAGTTATAAATACTAGTCCCTAAACAATATTAAACACTTCATAAATAAACTCCAATAACTACAACACCTGGAACCCAGCTGCTGATTGCTTTCCTTGTAGAGAAACGAACGAAAAAATAGACTTTGTATTGGATGGCACAACTTGAGTAGTTCTCAGTTGAAACTGTTTTTGAGAACTACTCAAGTTGTGCCATCCAATACAAATTATGTTCATGCTAAACCATCCAGTCCTCTCTTCCCACATTCATGCAAATGTTGAGGCCACCAAAATGTGAAGGAGAAAACCCTTGCACCTTGAATAAGTGTGATTCTTTTTCTCAATGCTGCACAAAAAAAGCTATTTCCAAAAATCACTTACTCAGCTGCTAAAAATGATAAAGTTTTGTTCTCCTCTTAATCTGACTGCTTTAACATGGTGTTTACAGAAGTAATCATTCAACTGATGTAACAGAATCTTTTTAACCAAAGACACAAGAGCAATCTATCGGGAATTCTGCAGGGTTTTATAATCAGAGTGAAAACACACACACACACATCAAATAATGCATCAATCTGCTCTCTTTTTCCAGGAACACTTGCCCAAAGGCGTCCTGATAATCTCCCACATGTATTCAAATCATCTGGCTCTTTTCTCAGGACAGAGGATGCTCCGCGTTCCTCAACATTCCTCTCCCCCAAATTAGAAAGCTCCTCTCCATGCGTCCCATCACTCCTAAAGTTGACACCAGCTCACCGAACACCACATTTAGCAAATACGATTATTAAGACATGCCATTCATATTAGAGATTACTGGTGACAATAACAAGGGTTTTTTTTTTTTGTTTTTTTTTTAAATTGAAAGAAAGAAAAGGAAAGGCTGCTGGTAGAAGACAATAATCTCAACAACCATTTGTTCCAAAGTACCGCATCGAGAACACGAGCTTGCCCTACATCCTTCATAGGGCGGCCTGCGGCATCTTCCGACTTCCTTCTCTCTCCAAACCTTCCTTTCCAAATTCCGGTGTCAGCGCCCGCCTCCAGGAAGAATGACCCGGGGAGCAGGGATGAGAAACCCGGGCCTTTGTGAGCGCATCCCCAGCTTCTCCTGCACTGAAGCCAACCCACGCACCATTCCCCAGCGAAACGACTCACCTCTCTGGCCAAATCCTTTCTTCCTGCCGCCTCCTGTCCCTTGTTCTCTCGGAATTGGTTCCAGCCACGAGCCCGAAAGGGGAAGATTAATGCTGCATCCCTTCCTGCCCCCTTCCCCACCCCACAGTCTCTTCTTTGTTGTAACTGTGCTGCGTGCGGGAGGGTGGGGGTGGAGAAGAGAGGAGATGGTCCCTCGGCCAGGTCGAGGCTGCCACAGCGCAGCCTCTCCCCGCAACGGGAAAAGCAGCTCAGGTCGTTCCACTGGGTCTCCCTTTCCTTCGCAGAAATATCAACCCTGTTGCAAATCCCCTTTGCAGTAAAAGGATATTTTTCCTTTTCAAAGAAACCCACAAGGCCTAAACAGGATGTGAGGTCAGAAACACCACCCTCATTTATAAGCTCCGCCTTCCATAAATAGAGTTACGAGCCAAATTGCTTGTGGAAAAGCAACGCAGTAATAATTTTTACCATGCCGAGTGGTGACATCTCCCTCCCTCCCTCCCTCTCTCTCTCTCTCTCTCTATATATATATATAAAACTAAACTACGTGAGTCTGGAGGAAGCCAATATTCACCCCTGAAGCTTTGCTTGATATGCCACTCTTGGAAAGCTACCTTACCACACCTGGGCTTGTAATTTTACCTTTTTCTACTCTTTTGCACTGAAAAAACAGAGTCCTTACTTAGTGACTGCCTTGTTTAGTGGCCATTTTCAGTTAGAACAGTGATGAAAAACTTAAATGACCCTTAAGTTTTATAGATTTATAACCTTTGCAAACCTGAAAAGAAAAGGAAAGTTAAAATAGCAAAGCACAAGCTTGGTTTCACTTAGCAACTGCTTGATTTAACGACCACGTTGCTGGTCCCAATTGTGGTTGCTAAACAAGAACTATCTGCATTAGAGGGAAGCACAGGCCCAGGATGGATTTCTTCAACTCTGTCTCCCTCGGGAAATGCCTGCCTGCTGTTTGCTGATGCTGCCTTACTGGCTCCAGAGCAGCTCATTCCCTCCCAGGGGGAAAGGCAAAAGAGGAAGCATCCAGAGGAAAAGAAGGATTCCACTGCCAGAAGCCTCAATTTATGTGGGTTAGGCAAACATTGAGTAGAGCCAGCCCTGTGTAGTATGCATACTACATATACATTGAGTAGAGCCAGCCCTGTGTAGCCATGGTCTTGGCTTAGATTGGATGCAGCTGTGGAAAGTTACTGAATGACTTTCAGCCAGGCACTCTCTTTCAGACCAACCTTCCTTGATTCATTTTTTAGGGAAAAATGGAAATGTAATCTGTTACCTTGAGCTCTTGGAGGAAAGGTATGACAGATAGTTTATAAATGATTTAAAAAAAAAGGTAGTCTGTAAGTCAAAGGCTTCACAATCCAGCAATATGGGCAGTAGCAATAGAGTCAAGATCATTTTGTTAGGACTAACATAACTCAGTCTTCAGCCACAACTGTTAACACAAAATTTTTCCAAGGAAATATGTGTATATGTTAAAAGTGTTAAAAAAGTTAAAAGTGTTACAAAAAAGTGTTCCAAATTCCTTGGACATAGTTTTAAATTTTACTGTAAAAATGTGTATGCTACTGTTCAATACCACAGGAATTAAACCCTACTTAAAAATATTAAGTCCTGACAATGCTGTTAAGCTATTTTGGGCTACACAATAGTACTTCTGCTAAAATGTCCAGATTGTGTGGGAAGCAATGGTTATTCTTGGAGGATAGGCCTGAAAACAGAAAAGAAAAAAGAGGAGAAAGATTGATGTTCAAAATAAACTCAAAAGTCTATTCTCAAGCATAGTATATATACATACCAATATACATACATATGTACATATATACATATGCATATGCATATACACACATGCACATATACATACATACACACATAAAATATTGTAGGTCACTCCATACATTGTTATGGCTAGCAGTAGACTCAACATGTCAATAATCATTTAACTTCATTATTTAGCTATCCTATACTACACAACATGTAGTTCTCTCACAAAACGTCTAGACAACTTCTATCACTTTAGATTTAGAACATAAAACATTGTGTTCTAACACAATGACAGAAATTGTGTGATACATAATTCCATTCCATTTGAAAGCTGAAAATTGGGACTAGCCTAATAGATATCCCGAGACAGCAGACTGGGGGTTTCCACCCCTTTAGGCTGACCATATTGCAAGACAGAATAAAATAACATAAGATTTGTTCCAAGGAAATGGTTGCCAGCAGTCCAGCTTCACCTTCATTCTCACAAATGGGCAGAATGCCCTGTTCCTGATTATGGCAGGATAGTTGCCAGTACTCAATGAAGCTGCAAAACACTTACATGATCAGCAGAGGTCTCTGCGTGCTTATGAAATGGGAGCAGCACATACAGTACTGTGATCGGAGAATATAAGGGGATGCCTAACTTTTCAGCCTGTTAGCTGACAAGCTCTCTCCTGCTTTGGGAGGGAAGAGGTTTCTGAATGTTGAAAAACTACGAGAAAGTAGGAGATAGGGATGTTTAAATAAGATGTATCTTTTAGTTAATGTAAAATTCATAAACCTAGTTATAACATCAGTTGTCTCAAACAGCCAAGTAAGAGTATTTATTATTCAGTTATTAATATGTTTATGGCCTTCATTTCAGTGAACACTTGTTTCTTGTTTGCAACTCAGAACTTTGCTCTGACAGATTCTTTCTTATCTTGCCACAAAAGGGGCCATCTTGAGATTCTAGATGGGTGACAAGAGTTATCTGACTTGGTCGGGAGGACTGGAAAGTGTGAAGAAGATATTTTGCCTCTGCTACATTTGGGGTGACCTGCATGGTTTTGCCTAGATTTTATTTTTATTTCAAGCATAGATACATAGGGTAGCCGAATGTTTTGTCTGTGATGGAATTATGTCTTTTCCCCTCTCCCCATTTTATTATGAAAGTTACTTTTCTGCAGTGGTGCTATTCTCCCGGGTTGATCCAATTCTGGTGTACCGGGAGTGCTGAAGATCACCTGAAACCGAACCGGTTCTCTCTGATGAGCTGCTGTTGGGCCCACCTGCCTGGGCTCCCATGCTGACCTTTGTTCCCTGCTTTGAAGCGCAGCTGCTTTGCGTGGCATAGCAGATTGCCATGCATCAGCTGTTGAAGCTGCAGAGATTGCAGGAGGTGAGTAGAAAAGCCTCTGCGCATGCGCAACTTCTGTGTTTGGCGTGTGCATGCAAAGTGTGCGCGCACACACAAAGCGTGCCCACCAAACCACACCCACCAAACCGATGGTAAACCACTTTGAAAACCCCCACTGCTTTTCTTTCAATCACACTAATGTATATTTTAGAAAATAGATGTTTAATGGCTAGCTTTACTCACTGCTAATAATTTTGGAAATGGGCAGGATTATGGCAGCTATTTTGGAATAGTTTCTATAACTTGCTCTCACAATCCCAAATGTGCTTATTAGAATATAAAAAAGAGATGGTAGTGATAGACCTAAAGCCAATATATATATATGGCTTATATATATATATATATATGTTTTCTTAGGCTTTCGCGGGTACTTACATGTGTGCTGTTTAGCTTCCTTTGGGTATTATCCCACGTCACTGTAGTTCTGTTAAAGTTGTAGCAACGTTTCAGCAGAATCTCATCTGCCATCCTCAGGCTTCTGTGTAGAGTTAGTTAGCCAAACCCCCACCCAATCAAGTCACACCCTCACTAGCAGTTAAAAGGAAGAAGCAGCTGCAAGCTCACATTACTCTGAGAAGCACAGAGCTGAAGAAACAAGCCTGAAGATGATGAATGAGACTTTATCGAAACGTTGCCTAGATACTTCCAATTCTACGCGGGAGAAAACCCAAATAACCAAAGATTATATATATATATATAATGCATATATATATATATGCATTAAAATTATTATCATATTTTTCTCAGTTTTAAATAACAGTAATACTTATTACTGTTATTTAAAATAAAGTGAAGTGATTCCCTATCAACTATTAAACACTAAGCTGAATTTGTTTCTATAACTGCTTTGGAAGTAAATATATTATGAAACTGTTTCTCAAAAGTTCAGTGTAGCATATCTAATAACAAAAGTTACTCGGGGCTTCAGCAAATTAAAACATTGTGCTTAAATCAATTCAGTGAATTTTAATTAATTAAAGCAATATATTTGCACAAAGCAATGAAATTTCACCTCTGGAAAGCCCATTTTGGAGGCTTTCTGTCTGCCTGGATATACTGAAAGAAATTCTCCACACCCATCTTCTTTGTCATAAGTAAACCATAACAGAATGTTTATTAAGACAATTCAGATGTCTGATGAAATAGGAGCATTACTTGTTTGAAAGCCAAAAGAAAAATTTTTTTTTTCAAGGAAGAGTGTTTATAATTTTGAGGCCTTTGCTGAAAAGACACTGGGAGATGCCTCAATCAATAAACTCAGTGAAGTTCATTGCTTCCACTGATGAATGTAGGAATATGGGAATGTGAGTATATGGGAAAGGTGATTCAGAGTTTAAAAGATGAATACACAATTGAAACAAGATATTTTTCTTTTGGGATTGATAGATAGAAAAAGAATAATGGAACTTTGATTTTATATATGATAATTGCAACAAGAGTATTATTGTATGCACAAAGGTGCAAAGATTTAGCATTTCACACAATGAAGGAATGGTTGGTGAAGTTGTTGGAAATTGCGAGATCACTAAATTGACCTCTTTGATGAAAGAAAACACAATATGCATATTGCTGGAAACCCCCCATATAGACTTTTTGTGTAAAACAGAAAAAACCTTGTGAGTTATGGTTTTGATTAGATGTAATAGATTACAGAAATAAGAGATGAGGTAAATTTATAATGGTGCTTATAACTGCTGCAAAGAAGATTGGAAGCCACTTTGCATTTTCTTGCCTTGCCTTTCTTTTCTATTCTTTTTCTTTTTTCCCTTTCTTGTACTTTTAGCTTTCTCGTTGATTTCTTTTTTGTTTCTTTTACTTATTCTACATTGGTTATATTAATTTTTAATCTTAATTTTTAATGTTTCAAATAAAATTATATAATAAAAAGTAGGTGTGAAAAGTGGGATGAAGAAAAAAAGGTAGAACAGAATTCCTTCATAATGTGGTTCTAAGCTTTAAGGTTTTAAAGATTTTATACCTTATGAACAATACTTTGCCTGAAAATGAAATAGAAGCCATTATGTTAAAATCAATATATTTTTGCTTTATCAGAAGGAAACTGTTATCCAAACTTTCTTGAAAAGAATACTCTATACTATTAAGATATCTCATATTCCTTCCTTCCTTCCTTCCTTCCTTCCTTCCTTCCTTCCTTCCTTCCTTCCTTCCTTCCTTCCTT
>BLBF01000004.1:8320189-8354910 GCA_015471245.1 Laticauda colubrina | reverse complement strand
CTTCCTTCCTTCCTTCCTTCCTTCCTTCCTTCCTTCCTTCCTTCCTTTTCATAGCTGCCCATCTCAGCCAAATGACTCTGGTGGCTTACAACTCTAAAACAGTTAAAACCATGTCTGTACAATTTAATTATATAACTTAATTTCTAAACAATACTTTCAAGAAATCCCCAGAAATAACTGGGAACGTATATTGGCTCATGAAGCAATAAATCTAGTCCACCTAAAAGGTAGTCCTCAACTTACGATCACAATTGAGTCCAAAATTTATGTTGCTAACTGAGAAATTTCTTAAGTGAATTTTGCCCCGTTTTATGACTTTGTTTTTACACATTTGTTAAGTGAATCAGTGCAGTTGGTTAAATTAGTAACAAGGTTAAGTGAATCTGGTTTCCCCGTTGACTTTACTTGTCAGAAAATCATAAAAGGTTATGACTCTGGTACACAGCACCTGTCATCAATGTGAGTCAGTTGTCAAGCATCCAAATCTAAATCATGTGACCACAGGGATGCTACAATGGTCATAAGACACTTTTTTCAGTGCTGTTGTAACTTCAAACGGTCTCTAAATCAACTGTTATATGTCGAGAATTATCTGTATATTTAATATTTTCCTTTTTACATGATACGGCAGGATGAAAGAGCCTCAATTTTAACATTAGTTCTGTTTAAATAGATTTCAAAAAATATATATCCTAGCTGAATAATATACCTTAGTATATTTAGTGTATTATTTGTTAGCTCCAGTAGTATATACTGCATAAATCCATCTTTACTCAGGAGTAAATTCCATTAAATTTAAGGAAGTTTACACTCCCCAAATAGAGTGGCATGCACCTAAATTATCAGAGATTCTTACTTCTGGGATGGAATTTAAAGTGACAAAGTAAAAAGAAAAGTAATAAGAACAAAAGGAGCTTATTGATTTTTAGAGTGGCCAGATATAAGTGTATACATTTCTTCTGTAGTCTCATAAAAATCAGAATTTTGGCAGGTATAATTTGTATGATATAGTTATTAGAAGTGTAAGTTTCCTATTCTCTTTTACGTATGACTATCTCATTTGGAATGAGATGAGGTAAGATGAGAAGGTTGACTATGTTATCTCTTTAAGCAATGAATCCAGACTGTTCTTTCATAAATACCAGCTCTAATACTAATCCAGAGCTTAGATAACAGAAATGTAGAATACAGCTCCTTGGTATGTTTAGAAAGCTCACTGAATTGCTAACTTCATGTAGTTTTCTTTTTCTTTTTAGAAACTAATATTATGATTATTTTTCAGATGTAGAATTTAATTTGTCTATTTTATGTTTCTCAATATTTTGGCTAATATTTGGGCGAGAAGCTGGGTGCAGAAATAATGTAATAGGAAGATATTTCAAACTCTCATGTTTGTAGTGCTCTTGTTTAAAAACATACTGTATGACCATATTGGTTATGGCTATTTAAACCAAAATAATTTCTTAACATTTGTACAGAATGTATTAATTTTTTCCAGATGACAGTCATAATTTCAGTATTCCATACATATATAAGAAGTGCTACTATTATTGGATTTCATGTGAAAGAGATACATTGTGCTGTCTGTATCTTTTACCTACCTTTGCAATCAATCCATACAGGTTTTCCCCCTAATTGACAACTCCTTGGAGAAGGCAGACGTCAGTGTTAGAAGAAACTTTGTATTTTAACAGTTTGTTATTCTGTCTGAACTTTCATAAATTTCTGTTACTACAAAAATTTTCAATGCAATATATTTTCTGATATTAGATGCCTTTTCTTCTGTCCAATTTCATGATTGCCTCTAATTGGAGCTTGACATGATTGATTGGGATAATGCCAATCTAAATCTACTGGATTTCGTTCAAAAATATTTTACAAGTAACTACTACAGTAGAAAATTTAACATATGGTTGCCAGATTATTTGAAACAAATTGGAAGAATTCAGTATTATTGGTATACTGCTATTTTAAAAGAAGAAAAGGAGAGTTTCTTTCCTGTCAGCTCAACCCTCTGTCTTCGTTAAGTTTTGGAGCTCTTGAACAAGACCTACACTCTACTCAAACTTCCCTGTTTCACTAACCCTGCTAATGCCCTTCCAAGAGTGTCAACAGGATTGAGTCTATCTATTCTTTATCTCGCCTCCCCATCCTCAGCAGATGAAATACAAGACATAGTAAAACTGATCAACATAAGACCTAGGCTGGATCAGGCAAAAATACCAGCGTACAGTGTCACAAGTTTCTGCCTAAAGCCATTAAGAAATCTTATAAACCCTTCCAGGAGTACAATAGCCTACGCTTACCCACCACTTAGCAGTTGGTTATTTAAGTATGTTGCTTTTTATTCAAAAGATAGTCAACAATCATCAAGACACACAACCATTTAGAGTCCAATCATAATAAATTCTCCAATTGGAGATCATATTAGGCAAAAAGTGGCTAGGCCACTTCCCTCAGTGCAAATCTTAACAATTTGGGGAAGGAAATAACGAAACCAAGTTGACAAAAGCTGTCTAGTGCAGGGCTAACAAACTTGTGGCCCACAGGCCGTATGCGTCACTTGCTGGCCACGCCCATACCCAGTTTAGTGAAGGGGGAAAAGTCATGATATGTCACATTCCCCCCTTAGTGAAGGGGGAAAAGTCATGTTATGTCACCCCTGGTCTAGTGCATTCCATCTTCAGGAATGACATCAAGCAGGACCTGACTGAGCTGCTTTCCCTTTAAACATCTGCCATTCAAAGTTATAAGCCTGGTGAAGGAGATTTCTATGTGGAAAAGATCCTGAGGAAAAATATTTCTCTTGGCCCTTCTCCATGAAAAAAATGATTGTTCAGAATTAAATAATATCACAGATTGATATAAAAGAAGGTCCTCTGATGGAATTTGCCTGACAGGTCAATGGGAGGCCAACTTTGACCAAATTCAGTTCTTCAGTCTTGACATAAAGCCATAAATGGTTTGGATAAGAGTTGGGCTTCACATAAAGTAGACTAGGGATAAAAGCTTGGTGAAAGCACTTCTTAATTGCCATGACGTAGTCACAGTTTGGATTCAGAAGACGTATTTTTTGACTGCCAAGAGTCACTTGAACATGTTGGGGTAGAAGACCTCAAAGATCCCTTCCAACTCTGTTATATTGTTACATGTTTGAGATGTGTGGCTGCAGAAATGCAATAAATAAAGTACATCTTAACATGGTTCAGCTACTCTGTGAATTAGGCCTGTTATGTTGGCTTAATTTTTGTGTGAGCCCAGTCCGTTGAAATATTAAATAAACTGTGCTTAATAAACCACAGGTTAATGCGTGAACTCAGATTTTCAACACAGAGTGCTGCAATTAGTAACATCAAGGCTTTTGTACTAACCCCAGGAATTTAAATCTTCGTTTTCCAGAAAGCTTTAAGTCATTTTCTTGAGTTTTATTAAATTATACCTCATTCTCTGGTTTGTTTTCGTTGGACTTTGGGGGTTTTGTTTGCTTGATTCCCCTCCCTTTTTGGGGGGGTTGTTTTATTTATTACTGAAAATTTGGGGTTTATTTTTATTTTAATAATCCTATTTTAAATAGCACTAGTTCTCATGCATTTTTCACATCAGTATTGTAAGAAATTAGACAGTGCACTTGGGAGTGCTCGAATAGCCCTCAAAGGTCTCATAGTTGCTCACATGGCCAAAACCATTACTTATAAATCACAGTGACCAGCTTCATACATATTTGTTCCGTCCGGAAAAACACGAGGTAGACCGGGTTCCAACAACAAGTCTTTATTTACAGTACAGTTGCAAAAACGGAACGTTGGCTCAAGCCGCGACAGCCCTTTTATATCTTTCTGTCTGCCGGCTTGTAGCCAATGACAAGCATTTGGTTTTGCCGCCCTTGGGCGGCTTCGTGGATTGGTTCCTGTTGAACCAATCCCCTTTTAGATTTTGTTAACCAATCGGAATGAAGTATTTGGAGTCTACTATTATTTATACAGAACACCCCTCCCCTCTTAGTTCAGTCCTACATAGTGACGTAGTCGCACAGGTAGGTGGGGCTTCTTTTGATTTGACTGGACTTGCGTGGTTCATTTCTGTCGGAGACTTCGACCGGTTCGGATGGGGTTGCTGTTTCTCCAGTCTTTCTCCATGGAACCGTCTGGAAGGGTGAATCAGCCATTTTACTGCCGCCTGAGTTTCTTAGGCCGGCGGTTTTGCCGCTCCCTCCTGTTTCCTCTGGGCAGGTCGAGCTGGCCTGGCTGGTCCCTTCGAATGGACTCTTCTCGCAACTTTCTTCAAACAGTGAGTCTTTTATTTGCTCTTTTTGATTGTTATTGTTTTCGGAGTTTAATTTAAACGGTTCTTTATTGATTTCTCGCATTTCCCTCCCCTCTTTGGTTTGAATTTCATCGTGTTTTTCTATGTGTGGTTGTGTTTTCTATGTTTCGGGAGCGAAGCTGGTCTATGTGCCACTTCCATTCCCTGCCGTCGTCTACCATTAGTCGGTATGATTTGGGGCCTGTTATTTGTGTAATTTGTCCGGGTAGCCATAATGGGTCCCCGGTGAAATTTTTAGCATAAACTAAGTTGCCTATTGCAAAGGTCCTGCATCGAGTGGAGGAGTCGGAGGGGTTTTCTGATGCAATCTGTCTAGATGCGACCTTAGTTTCCTTCCCATCAGTAATTCTGCTGGGGTTTTGTTGGTTGTGGTACTGGGTGTAATATGTTGGAGGGTGAGTAATCGATTTATTTTATTTTGGACATCCCCAGTGTCCATTTTTTCTAAACCCTCCTTGGTAAACCTGACCATTCTCTCTGCCCTACCGTTTGCAGCCGGGTGGGCCGGTGTGGGCATGTCTTATACCTAGGGAGGCTAGGTATTGCTCGAATTGGAGACTGGTTAATTGTGGCCCGTTGTCGGACACTAGGACGTCCGGTAGGCCGTGGGTTGCAAAAAGTTTGTTGAGTTGTTTTATAACGTATTCTGTTCTCGTAGATGGCATAATTTTTACCTCCAGCCAATTAGAGTATGCATCCACGACAATCAGAAACGTATGCCCCTTGGTAGGACCCGCAAAATCGATGTGGATTCGTGACCAGGGGCCTCTTGGGGTTTCCCAGTCTCTTATGGGTGCTTTTGGTGGGGACGGCCTGATTCTTTGGCATTTATTGCACGAGTTTACCCAGTATTCGATGTCCCTATCTATACCCGGCCACCAAACGTAGCTTCTAGCAAGGCTTTTCATTTTAACTATTCCCGGGTGGCCTTCGTGAAGCATACCCAGTACCTTGGTTTGTAATTTGTTAGAAATAATTACCCGATCACCCCACAATAAACAACCTTTTTGGATTGAGAGTTTAGTTTGTCTGGTCCGGAAAGGTTTAAAGTTCTCAGTTTTTTGGTTTTCTGGCCAGCCTTTACCTACCCAGTTAAGTACGCGGGCAGTCAATGGGTCTTTTGCGGTGGCTCTGGGAACATCATTCGCAGATATGGGTAGATCGGGGCAAGTCTCTATCTGTAATGCTGTCATCGTTGGTGCCGGGTCTTCCTCTGTTGATGGCAATGGTGCTCTGCTCAAAGCATCTGCATGGGAAATTTGTTTCCCTGGGCGATGTGTCAGAGTATAGTAATAGGCTGCCAGGAACTCTGACCACCTAATCATTCGTGGGGACAGAATATTCGGTGTGGGTTTGTTTCCCGCCAAAATTCCTAGTAGCGGTTTGTGATCTGTTACGATTTGAAAAGTTCTTCCATATAGGTACTTGTGGAAGCGTTTCACTCCGGTGACAATTGCTAGAGCTTCTCTGTCCAACTGGCTGTAATTACGCTCAGCTTGGACAGGGTCTTAGAATAGTATGCGACGGGTGCCTCTCTCCCATCAGGTAATTGGTGGCTCAGGATGGCACCGACTCCAAATGGCGAGGCGTCGCAGGTCACCGTCAATGGCAGTGTGTTGGATAAGAACGGTGTTTGATGTTAATAAGTCTTTTATTCCTTGGAAAGCTTTTTTTTCTCTAAGCCCCCATGTCCAAATTGTTTTCTTGTCCAGTAATCGATGCAATGATTCCGCTATTGTGGCTTTTTGGGGTAGGAACACATTATAAAAGTTTATCAGTCCCAAAAATGCCTGCAGCTCAGTTTTATTCTTTGGTTCTGGTGCGTCTTTTATAGCTCTTACTTTTTTTTCGGTAGGGTGTATGCCCTCTCCATCAATTAAATATCCTAAAAACTTGACGCGATCAGTCATTAGGCAGCACTTTTCTTTCTTTACTTTAAGGCCAGATTCTCTGAATTTATTTAGGACCTCTTTGAGTCTTTTTTTAAGTTGTGTTGCGTCTTTGGCTGAAATTAGGATGTCATCAAAGTATGGCACGACCCCTCTTATGCCATTTAATAGGCGTTCCATGAGGCTCTGGAAAACACCTGGGGCTACGCTTACTCCAAATTGGAGTCTGTTACATTTGAAGGCCCCTTTGTGAGTCACAATTGTTTGTCCTTCCGCCATTAAGGGATCTACGGGGAGCTGTTGGTACGCCTGTGCCAGGTCTAGTTTGGTGAAAACCTTTCCTCCCCCAAGAGAGTGCAGTAGGTGTTGCACAACTGGCACCGGGTACGCGCTCTGTTGCAATGCGTAGTTCAGGGTAGCCTTGTAGTCGCCACAGATTCGAACCGACCCGTCTGGCTTAATTGGTGTCACAATTGGTGTTTCCCATTTAGCGTGGTCGACCGGTTCTAAAACCCCTTGATCTATCAATTTATTTAGTTGTTCCTCTATTTTTTCTTTTAACGCAAAAGGAACCCGTCTGGCCTTTAGTCTTTTAGGGGTTATCTGTGGGTCTAGACTAAACAAAATGGGGGTTCCCCGATACCTGCCTAGGGAGCCGTCGAAGACGTCCTGGAATTCTCGGATCAGGTCTTCTTCCCAGTCAGTTGCGGCCACCCGGTCTACTCCGGTCATCCCGATGCCCAATGGTGCGAACCATTCGATACCCAGGAGGCTTGGTCGATCTTGGTCGACTATTGTTAATGGTAGCACTGCGACATGTTGTCTGTAAGCAATTCGAAAATGTCAGGCAGATTACAGGAATTTGGTTTACCTGATAATCTTTGAGGGTTAGTTTTTGTCTCTGGAGTTCCTTAATTTTGATGTCAGGAATTAGTTTTTTGAGGGTGTCCCACGACACCATGAATAGGAACGATCCAGAATCAACTTCCATCTCGCAGGGACTGTCTTCGATTTTTACAACTATTTTTACTTTCTTCCCGCTTTCCGTCTGAGCGCTTCCGATAGTGAAAGTTTGGTATGCTTTCTTCCGGTTAGTGGCTTGCCTGTTTCGCTGCCACTTTCTCTCAGAGAGTCTTGGCTCAGGCTTTGCTGGGGAGTCGTTTCGTCTCTTTGGGCTGTAATTCTTTTTGTTTCTGCAGACTTTCTCGATATGCCCCCTTTTCTTGCATGCTCTGCAAATGGCATCGAGGAATCTGCAATCGGCTCGGGGATGTTTTCCCCCGCAGCCAGCACATTCCCGCCGATTTCTATTTTCGTGCCCTTTCTTGTTAGCATATACGTGGTGGATTTCGTCGTCTTCCTCCCCGGACTCTGACGTCTCTTCGAATTCTTCGTAATGAGTGGTTATGGGAGGTTGTTTTTTTCCTCTGGCCGGGCTTTTTTCATCGTTACTTGCATTCATTTGTTTCATCTTATCTGCCGATTTTTTGGCGGCTTCAGCAGCCGAGGCTTCTGCAATAGCTTCGGCTACTGATATGTTGGGTTTGTTCAATAGCTTGCTCTGTATGGTTGAGTCTCTTAGCCCCAATATCACTCGATCCCGCATCGCTTCATCTAAGTTAAGAAACTCGCACGCTCCCCCTATTTGGCATAGTGCGGCTACAAAGTCAGCGATGGTTTCGCCTTCTTTCTGGTCTCTCCGATAAAACTCGTGCTGTTTAATCAATTTTGACACCAGTGGTGCATAGTGGGTCTTTAATGTTCTTTGGAGCTCGGTCCACGTCAGTTGTTTGACATCTCGGGGCTTTGCCAAAGCCTTGGCCATTTTAAAAATCGCGGGCCCACAGTGTGTCAAAAAGACGGCTCTTTTTCGTTGGTCTGAAATTTCCTCCATCTCATTGCTCTCTAGGTACATCTGGAAACGGTCTACGTAAGATTCACAATCTTCTTCATTGGGGTTGAAGGGTGCAGGTGGTGCATTGTTTCCGGCCATTTCTCTTTGTCTGGCTTGTCGGTCACCGCGTGCTCCGTCTCGCGTTTAGGACGATCCCATCCTCGTCGCCAGTGTTCCGTCCGGAAAAACGCGAGGTAGACTGGGTTCCAACAACAAGTCTTTATTTACAGTACAGTTGCAAAAATGGAACGTTGGCTCAAGCCGCAACAGCCCTTTTATATCTTTCTGTCTGCCAGCTTGTAGCCAATGACAAGCATTTGGTTTTGCTGCCCTTGGGCGGCTTCGTGGATTGGTTCCTATTGGTTCCTATTGGATTGGTTCCTATAGGTTTTGTTAACCAATCGGAATGAAGTATTTGGAGTCTACTATTATTTATACAGAACAATATTAATCTATACCATGGCTTATTGCATTTTTTGGCTCTATGTTGTGTGACCATAAGCATGATAGCTTGTAAACCAAGAATTATACCAAGGAGGCAACTTGCTGCAGAAATAGCTTGGATGGCTATAGGTTACCTACTTCTTGTAATTCAATTTACAAACCACAGAAACTGGATTCGCATACATTAAGTTGTATTGTGGCTTGTTTGTTCAGGCTTAATATGATGTGTAAACCCACTCCCTGGTATCTATAAAGCCGTGGACTGTAGTAAGGTTGGGCAAATTGTGGCTCTCAAGGCCATTTGTGGCTGATTGCCCAGCCTTTTGGTAAAATTTTGAGGTGATCAATGCAAATTGCTCAAGGAGGTGCTGCAATATCTTAAATCTTCAGATTTACATGGAGTTACATAGAGTTAACATTTACAAACAATCCCAGAACCTTTTTGTATAGAGCCACAAACTCTTGCTAAGCTACTTTTGTTTCAGAATGTAGTTTCCTTGGAATGGATATGAATGCCTACTGTCTTCATAGACATTTCTATCTAATTTTGTTGGGAGCAATGCATACGTGATTTGTGAAATTGCTTCCCCCTCCCAGTTTTTGGATTTCCTTGTTCAGCTTCCTGGCCCACATAGGATCAACTTTTGCCACTTTTTTGTTTTGTTGGAAGAATATAATATTCTGCCTTGTTAATATTTCCTAAAATATTTCATATTTCTAGAAAATATTTCCTAGAATATTTTCTAGGAGAGGGGTGGGTGCTAACTTTCTATTGTTTAAATCATGGAAAATAAGATTTAGGACACTTTCACCTAGCCAAAGGACAAGAGGCTTTAACAGGATTTGACCTGCACACAATTTGATGGTCAGCCTACTGTATTTTTAAATGCTTTGTTGAATAAAGAGAATAAGTCTTGTATATACCCAAAGTAATACATCTAGGTGTTATGCTTCTTGAAGCTTTATTTTTCCTGTTGTGTGGACACATGTGGGTTTTAAACACATATTTTAAAACAATTTCCCCACCCTAAATATCTGTCCTGAAATACCTCACCCCATCGTTTTCGAGAGGGGAAACCCACTTTCCGGTTACCACGGAAACCGTCGCCCAATATTCGTTTCCCTCCCCCGTGGCCTCATTCCCATTCCCTCCATTTCTTCCACAGTACAGCTTTTTTTCCAACAGCCAATAAAAAGCTTGTTGCTAAGCCTCCTGCTCATTTAAATCACCCAATCATACGCCTTCCCTGCTTTCTCCTTATAAGGGGAGTGAAACGCGGCGTGTCCTTCTCAAACCACGTGGATTCCCGTTAAGAGCGCGGGAAAAAGTGTTCTTTCCCCTCCCCCCCCCTTAAACTCAACACTCTCGCGCGCTCAAGTGAATAAGCTCCGCCTCTTTGGCGAGAGGAGGACGCTGGGAAGAAGGTTTTGTGAACCCGGGAATTCGTTGAGAGCAAAAGCGGGCGGAACGTGGAGGGCGGCGCGTTGCAACGCGGGGAGAGCGAGCGAGAGTGACAGGCAGCTGGAGTGGAAAATTACAAGGATGAGAAGGCGCAAGATGGAGGCTTTGTGTTCTCAGACTTGTAACCTTTTCTACGCAACTGTGTCGCCATGTTGTTCGCTGGGTGCAGCTGGTTTACCTCGCATACAAGCACTTGAGATTTCGACGATGCATATTCCTTCTCCGTTTGATAAACGATAAAAACGTCCCAATATGCTTATTGTTTTCGTTCATGCAAGACCACAAAGTATGCAAGGCTATCTAGTTTTCCAGAACACTCGAACAAAGCGAGGAGAGAGAGAAAATAACGCTAGGCAAACCTGACCTGATTCTTTAAACGTTAGCGATAAATAAGAGTTTCTTCCTTACGATATCTCAATGACATCACAGTTCAAGATCATTTTGAGCATGGAAAATCTGGGTCGATTGAAGGTCTAAATGCTGTTCTGGAGAAGCTCCCCCCTCCTTACCAAAATCATAATGAGATTTAGACTGCCAACTATTTCTTTTCTGCAGGATTTGCTTGTTAAGAACATTTCAACTGCAGAAGGAAATGGAGTTGGAGGGAATTCTGTTGAGTCCCTGAGGAGTTTCTGTGTGATTTGGCTAGTATCATAGGATATCTGAAGGTGCCATTGTGCCTACTGAGACTTCACATTCAGTGACAAATTACTTACTCTGATTTCTAAGATTTTAAAATAACCTACAATGTTAAAAGGGGGAGCCTAGTTTACTGCAAAGCAAAACAGTATCCTGAACAATCTTTTGAAAAATGGTTCTGGGTCCAATTTACAAAATTAGAAATTAAAAACGGAGCTGTAGCCCAGTGCATTATTTCAAGTATCCTTGTCTTTCCCAAAAGCTAAAGGGTGTAAATCAGTGCTTTCTTCGGACATCATGATGATAAGCAAACTATTCCAGGAAACTATTGTAAGACCACCACCAACATATTTCAAAAATTCCAAAATGAAGCCACCAGTTGAATCCTGGGAGGTCTTGTAATATCAATCACTGTGATGAAAAGACAATTGAAGGCTTAATTTATGGGATTGTTAACTGACCAAGGTCAAGTTTCATGAGAATTAACTGGTAAAATAAGTGAATGGTTTTGAACAGATTAACAGAGTTGGAAAGGACCTTGTGGGTCATCTAGTCCAAACCTCCCCAAGCAGGAGACCCTACACCATTTCTGACAGATGGCAGTCCAGTCTCGAAAGCTTCCATTGATGGCGCTCCCACAACTTCCGAGGACAAGCTGTTCCATTGGTTGATTGTTCTCATCGTCAGAAAGTTTCTCCTTATTTCCAGGTTGAATCTCTCCTTGTTCAGTTGCCATCCATTATTCCTTCTCTGGCCTTCAGGTGTTTTAGAAAATAGCTTGACCATCTCCTCTCTGCAGCAGCCCCTCAAATATTGGAAGACTGCTATCATGTCTCCCCTGGTCCTTCTCTTCACTTGACTAGCCAAACCCAGTTCCTGCAACCGTTTATCATATGTTTAGCCTCCAGTCTCCTTAATCATGTTGGTTGACACTCTAAATCTTTTTAGAGTCTCAACATCTTGTTCATAGTGGTGATCAAAACCGGATTCAGTATTCTAGGTGTGTTCTTACTAAGGCTTTACAGAGTGATATTAATATCTCACTTAGTCTTGATTGTATCCTTCTTGTTAATGCAATTTAGAATTGCATTGACTTGTTTGTCTGCCACCACACACTGTTGGCTCATATTTAGTGGTTGTCCACTAAGACTCCAAGATCCCCCTCACAATTATTGCAGTTGAGCCTGGTTTCACCCAGTCTATATGTGAACTTTTGGTTTTTCTTGCCAAGTGTACGGCTTTACTTTTCTCTACATTGAATTTCAGTTTGTTAGGGCTTAATGTTGAAGTCTGTCAAGATCCATCTGGATCTTGAGCCTATCATCTGGGGCAGGGGTGTCAAACTTGGACAGTCACAGCAGCTTCATGTGATGTATTGGGACTTTTTCCCCCTTTGCTAAACTGGGTGGGTGTGGCCAGTGTGTGATGCATCCCACAGGGTGCAAGTTTTACAGCCCTGATCTAAGATGTTGACTATTCCTGCCAGTTTAGTACATCTGCAAGTTTGGTAGGTTCCCCTTTTATTTCCTCATCTAAGTCGTTTATAAAGATATTATGTGAAGAAATTAGCTGGAATGTAAGTGGTGGAAGATTCAAGTGAAAGACTAAAATACAAGAAAGACCCCGTACATTGTATTGGAGCAACTATGTAAAATCATAGCCCTCCCCTCCCTCTGTATAGTATTTCCACAGTGCTATTCACTGTTGCAGATTGATAATTTATATGCAACTGCAAATGGAAGTGACTTTAAGTGGCTTATATTACAAATGTGTACAAGCCTAATACACATACACTTGTGTACAAGGTTAAAAGTAAAATAATTCAATACTAAAATAATCAAAGCAATGAAAAATAGCAACCTAACTCAAACAGGAACAGTACAACAATAATCAGTAATAGTATATCAGGAGGGTTTGTCTCTATTTCACAAACTTGTTGAAATATTTTATTGGTTTTCTAAATTCCAGTAGGTTTAGGATTAAATATGTGTGATATGTTTAGCTATGCATGGAAAAGTTACACTCAAAAAAATTGGGTTAGGATTTGTTTTATGAAAGATTTCAGGAGGGAGCCATGAATAACAAGTAAAGTCTTTCTTCCTCAACTACGGCTGAAAGAGAACTACAATGATGATGATTCTAGGTAGGCCCTTTGGTAGCAGCAACCAATAGTAATCTCTGGATGCAAGGAATGGGAGTTGAACAGGCAAAATCCTTCCCTTAGCCTTTGCTTTCTTTAACTTTACCCCACAATAAAATAATATTGTCAGCCTCATTATTGTGGCAGAATAAGGGATCAGATGTTAAGATCTGACGGACTAGTGGATAGCGCTTTGAAGCAACTTTGGTTATGTCCAGAGAGCATCATGTTTACTCTGATGAATGAGCTATGTTGAAACTAAACAAGACAGTTGTTTTTCTTGGACTTTTTACTGAAGTTTATATCATTAGCTTTGTTAGCTGTTCTGTTTTGATTATCCAAGTTGGAAAATAAGCATCACATTGTGAGGTTATACTATCTGGATGTCATTTTCAAGATGATGCTGGAGAAACTTATCAACCTCATAATACTTAAAATACTGAATCTCGTATGCTGTGTTTTGTCACTCATGCTTCTAATTGTTGGATGAGGTTACTAGTTATTTATGAAATAGTGGAAAGCCCTGAACTGGTGCTTGAGCTCAGTAAACTGAAATGGAGTTCAGAAAAAAAAAAAAAAAAAAAGCTCTACCTGACTCTGGTTTTTTTCCCCAAACCCCCAAAACTTTAACCTTAGACTGTCTACTGTTGACCTCACCCCCTTCCTAAGAGGCCTGCAGGGGGCGTGCATAAGCGCATGAGTTGTGTGTCCAGTCCCTATCCTATTGTTTCTTTTTATTTTTCTTTTTAAGTATCCATCTCATGTATTTAAAACTATATTTATTCTTATATGTATATCTTGTAAACGATTGACAAATCAAATAAACACTAAAATACTAAAAAAAAAAAACACCAAGCGTCTGTTTGGTGGTTTCTACATGCAGGTTGGTATCTTGATTTTTTGGGATGAGGTTATATTCTCTTCACTTTAGTGTGCTTCTAGATCCAGTTGATTCCTGGAGATACATACTCCTTTCATGGCACCAAGTGCCCTAAGCAAGCTTTCCAAGTGATGAATCAACTATATTCTCATCCAAGTTATCCATGCATTGATCCAGACTGCAAATTCAGAAAGTTTGTTGTAACTAGGGAGCACTAAATTGAGGGGATGTTAAACCTTTTTCTTAAAAAAAAAGGAACTTGAGGAGCAAGGATATGTGTACAATTAAGATACATTAAGGTAATGTGACAGATACCACTACATCTCTTTAATAAGACATCACTAAAACCCTATTTCTGAGTCTGAAAACATTAATTGCAGATGTGGTTGGAAGGATGCTGCAAAATGTAGATGAAACACCTGTCTGCTTAAAGGTAGTTACTTTCAGGATACTTTATAGGGTTTGGAACTCTTTCCCTCCCCCCTATAATATTTATGTTGATTGTGAATTAGATATAGCTAATTATGTAAAGCAGCATATAAACTAAACACCTGAACAGATTTCTAACTCTGGGATTCTATTTATTTAACTGAGATAAGCCTTTTATTTTTCAGCAGGGTACTGGATTTTTAAAATCTCTCATCAAAGGGATTTTATTGTCACTTGAACAGAGGCTCCTCCATCTTTCATACTGTTCTTTTTTCTTATAATCCTATCACCTATTTATTTTTTGTACATTTATAACTGTTCCTTTTTTATTGTACTGTGTAATTTACCTTAAAAATCTCCTTGGAGGGAGAGTATACTGTAAAATGATCTTCCTTATTTCAAAACATACTGGTTCTGATTTGTTACTGACAGGAATGTTTTTGCAGGCTAGATAGCTGGTGGCCCTGGGGTCTGTTTCATCTCTTGTAGGCACACGACGTAGTTGGCACTACTTTGGTTTATTTTCCCAATAGCAGTCCTGTATGCCAATGACATTGGAATTGAAGGAGGAGAAAATAGGCTAGCACTAGCCTAGTACTGTTGAAATATATGCCGTGTCTAAAGTGGGGAAGGGATGTTGACCTTTTGGAAAATGGTAGTCATATTTCTACTATTCCATGAGAAAACGCAGTAAAGCCTACATATCCAGAATTGGGCCAGCAACTATACCCATAACCTGCTCCTATAATGAAGTACCAGCAAAACCACAGGGGCCAGGACAAGATACCCTTACTTCTCCATTACTCTACAGTATAAAGCACCTATTTTGTAACCTCCTGACCTTCAGTGGCACAACACACAACATTGCTACCAATTTAGGCTCCAGTGTAATGACAGGTTCAAGTCCTCTTATGCTATTTGCAATTGCCTTTTCTGAAGAAAAAAACCCCACTTTCACCTGTCATGGAGTACAGGTGCACAGCAGAAGCAACGTGGAAAAGAGCCAAGAAAGATTCTGCTTTTTTTCCTCTCTTTTGGCTGCAGAACAAAATGATATTTGTGCAAAGCAGAATAGGGCTGTAATTTTGTAGCTACGAAAGATCTATCTGTGTAGGTGGAATAAAAAGCAATAGCAGTTTGAGGAATGAATATTACTTAGCTTTAGATGGATATGGGCACTAATTGTGAGGGAGAAAAGGTGCAATCTTGAATATCTACAACTGGAACTCTTCTGCATTTTATACTTATCTGATTCTGCACAAATCTTCAATTTAGATCTGCAAAGCAGCAGTGTTAATTAGTTTTTGGTTAGTAATAACAATGTGCTTCCCTATGTTGGAGACAGAATATACTATGTAAAGGATACCGTTTCCTACTGCTTGGTGTATTGGGGAATGTTAAAATAACTCCCAAGAACCATCAGTATTAATGTAATATAAAAGGTAATGTAAAATAATCATACTTTGTAGTTTTGTTTTATCTTTCTTGCTTTCCTGTGTGAAGGTACTTAGAGTATTGGAGTAGTGATTGCTGTTACATTTCAAGTTTCAAAGTAGAATATCTCTTAAGGAGAAGCACTAGGATACTAAATAAGAAAAACAATAAACATCAAGTTTCCATGTGTGTTGTATAAAATGATATTTCTTCATAACTCCTTTTAGAGTATCACAACATGAGCTATTTCATGTATCTAATACATATTTAAGTTGTGTTTACATTTAGTTATCTTATTAAATTTGTTATTACTGCCCACTGCAGTAAGATTCTGGGCAACTTACAAAATCCAATATACGGTTAAAAACATAAAATGAGACTGGCAGAACCAGAAACGATGATACACAATAAAAACATGATGTGGGGGGGGGGGATTACAAACACATTGATCCCCCCCCCCCAGGCCTGGGAGCAGAGCCAGGATTTATTTTTTTAAATATATAATTCAATGAGGGGGTGGAGAAGTTGAACGTGGGTGCATTTTTATTAAGAGGAAGTTAATGCACCCCATGAGACTGGATGGCATCGATATTTCTGTGGAGATACAATTCCAGAAGATGGCAGTAACAGAGAAAGCACACTTCCTTAGTAGAAGGGATCTGGAGGGCACCCACTCTGCCCACACCCTCATGCACCTGGATGGGTAGAAAAAATTGGAAATATGCGGTCCCTCTGTTAACCTATGCCATAAATGACTGTCAGTACCAACCAGCATCTTCAATTGTACCTGGAACCCCACTGGCAACTAATGCATCTTGCAGAGCAGCAACGATGCATGGACATAGTGAGAAGTGTCCATTATTGCTTGTGCCGCAGTCTTTAGGCCACAGCTGCCACCTGCACTTTAAGCATAATTGTGAGTTCTGTACAAGAGGTCCCAAATTGTGCACCCACAAATGAGGAAATGCAGTGCCATCCAAGTCTGGTGGTAAAAACATCCCTGATCCATTGGGGAAGGGGAGAAAACAGCCATGCTTACCCAGTGTTGTAGGATTGAGCTGGAGTCTATTCCTATCTATGCCTGAACAGTCTCCAAACACAAATTGGTACAGCTTCACTTGCATGCCAGGTGTTAAAATGTATGACCTCACCATGTTGTGGCAGTGCCATGATTGAGTATTGAATTACATCATATCCTGAACTGTATACACAGGGCAGTTATAAACTGAATGGCAGATAGATTTTAATATGTTTTGCTACTGAAGATAATGTAAAATAATTATTTTTGCTGACGAGGTCTGCTCAAAAGTGTCATAATCAAAAGGAAGTATCGGATTATGACCTGGGAATTCTAGGATGTAGTAGCATCCATATTCTGCTTTTCCTCTGTTATCGTGATTCATCCAATGTTAGTTATTTTATCAATGAAACAGCAATTTTTAAGGGTTGATAGCATCTATTTTATTTAATATAAGCTTCATAACTGGAGACTTTCAAGAAGAGACTGGACTGTCAGAAATGGTGTAGGGTCTCCTGCTTGGGTGGGGGTTGGACTAGATGACCTCCAAGGTCCCTTCCAATTCTGTTAATCTGTTAATTTCATAATTTTGGAAGGGGGACTGCTAAATCATAAAATTTTCACTGACACAAATGGAAAATAACTAAATTGTATGCACATACCATTTCTTGGGGTTTATATGTATGCATGTTTGCATGAGTTTGTGTACTATTTGGATGTATGCTACATATATATTGTAAGTACAATGGTACTTACGGTATGAAACTTATTTTGACCAAATAATGTACTTCCACAAAAGTGCTTAGGATTGTAAGACTCAGGAACAGGAACCATTACTGTAAGGTGAACCTTGCTTTATCTTTCTCTGCTTAAAGAAATATGCTACAGACAAACAAGAATTTGAATTCAGACAGTTGTGAAACTTGAACTCATCAAACTGAACAACTCGTAGTATATTTCTGTGATGAAGTTACTATCTTGTTACTCCTGGAAAAGGCCTCGGGCATTTTGAAGCAAGAAAAATAGAATACTTCACTTGGAAAAGGACTAGATAAGCCACAATAGATGTAGAGGAGTCCTAATGATGCTCAGCACCATTAACTAAACCTGGCATTTTGCTGTTTACCATGTTTATTTTGGGATAGAAATGGCCTGGCTCCACCTATTTGTACCTGATAACTTCCAGATTATAAACCACTGTGTAATAAATTACATTCAAAGTTGTCTTTGAAGATAATTTAAAAATTGTTGTAAATTGAAAACAAAAATGCTCCAGATTATCAAGGCTCAGTCCCAAGGATAAGCCTAAAAGGCCATCACGATTTGTGGAAAGGATATGTGATGAAATGCTAACTTTCATGTTTTTCAGTCTATATGTCATCTAAAGTACAAAGAGTGGATGGAGAGAAAAATACTATTTCAGATCTCCACAAATTTCCATATTTTCTCTGCAAACTCAAATAGGAGTCACTCCTTTATAAGCAAGCTCAGATCAATGACTCCTTGGCACAAATGCAGCAGAAGACCTTTGTGTGGTGACAGGATGTTTCAGTATGGTTTAAACCTTTTCTTTTTTCATTTTCAAGAAAGATTTCACTTTTTGGGGATGTGTGCCGTCCACAAAGATACTGCATTGAACACCCTCAATCAAGTTCATTCCGTATCAACCTATTAGTTATTTAGTTACTATATTTTTCCACTGTTTTTATAGGACAGTTGTACAGCAAAGCATTATTTAAAACTAGGGAAAAAGATCATCCTATCAACTGCAAATTGACCACAGTAAAGCAGGATCTAGGAAAGAGAATGTTTCACATTTGGAACAAGTTGACCAGTTCTTCTCAAGCTTGGCAATGGACTTTGACTCCCAGAATTCTCCAGCCATCTTTGGGGTTGATCTGCACATCTTCAAGCTGCCAAGCTTTCGAGAGATAGTGAAGTAGACCTTGAAGGTTTGGCTGCTATTTTCTAATCTGTCCAAAGATGATATTTGGAAATTATGGGCTGAAGATGATTAATGAATGACATCGCTTTTGGATATTTAATAAAGTCATCCTGAGATATTGTCGACTGGTTTAGGATCTGTTGGTGGACAAATAGAAGAGCAGGAACTTTTGCTTCTTTGTCCCTAGAAACAATTGAAGCCAACTGTCTAGGTTACCCAGACTATGATTCTTTTTATGATGTCATGTAATTGTTATTCTCAATTATTATTTGGTTTAAATCAGTTTAAAGTGATTATATTCTCTGGCTGCATACAAATGATTAGGCAGGATTAGCACTTTTATTTTTAATCCAGTGTGACAGGTAACAAGTATGGCAGAAGTAAAGAATCCATGCATGTGGACTGAAAGCTTCAGAGCACTTGAAACACACATACAAGGTTAGTTAATAGTGGTGCTTTGGAAAATGTGACTGTAATGTTTTGATACTGGCAGAATTAATCCTTGGCATTACCAGTCCTCTCTGAGCATATACAGAGAGCTGCCCAGTGACATGAAACAGTGCACAGCTGTAAAGTGGCAATATCTGGAAATGTTGCCAATTGCAAACAGGAACCCGGCGTTCTTGCCGGGACGCAATCCTGCCGCATGCTTTGTCGCAAACAAGAATGGCAGACAGAATGAAAAAAGGGGGGAAAAGAAAAAGAAAAAGAAGAAGAACTGCGATCATTCGTGATCGTTGGGTGGAAAGCAAAAAAGCAGGCGTTTCGTTCATCTGGAATAAATAAGGCGGCGTTAGTACAAAGGGCGTGTGCCGTGATCGCGTGTAGGCGGTGCAGGCAAAGAAAGGGCAAACAAAGGAACAGAGGACAAAGCGTACACGGCAACGTCCGCAAGGGCACGAGCTCAGGTTCATGGCTTTCGGTGCAGCCCTGGACCGCCTAATCTCCTTTAACCCGTCCGATAGATAATTATTTGCAAAGCTCTCTTCGTTGGTTTTGCAAAACGCAGCGCTGCCGCTTCCTCCCCGCTTGCCACTCGCTGCTTCCCCCCTCTGCCTCTCGTCGTCCCTCTCCTCCCTCGCGGCAGGCCCCTCCCTCCCTCCCCGCTCGCTCGTCACCGAGCCCCTTTTTCTGGCGCTGCCTTGTCGCGGGAGAGGAGGATTTGGTTCCTGGCGCTTGGGAGCGGAGCGGCTGCAGCTGGCAGGTCCCTGCTTCGAAGCCGCCTCTCGTCTGCCTCGCCTTCTTCTCGCTTGCTTGCCAGGATGTCAGAGAAGTCCGCCGACGAGGCTCCGGTGGAGCTCGGAGCCAAGGTGAGGAAGCTCGGATCGAGCCGGTTGGCGACGCGCGGGACCTGGCAGCCCCGGCTCTTTCCAAGCTCGGTCCTTTCCGAAGTGAACGCAGGACTCTTTCGGGAAAGGCAGCGGCGGAGGAGGGGAAGAAAGAAGCGCTCGCCTCCTCCCGGGCTCCGCTCCGCTCCCTTTTCTCCCTCCCTGCGCCCCGCGCGCGCTTCCTTTTTTGGTTTCCTTGGAAATGAGCAGCTCCTGGCTGGAGACTCCGGGCGAGAAAGGCTCCTGGCGCGCTGAGGCGGTGTGAGGGCTTCGGTCCCGCCACCGCCACCGCCGCTTCCCCCCCCCCCCCCGGAGCGCCCTTCTCTCCGAGGCCATTCACCCCAAGCGCCCTTGGCTGCTTGTTTATTTATTTATTTATTTATTTATATTTTGCCAAAGGTCCCTCGCCTTTGGGAAACTGGCGGCGGTTGGAGGCAGACGTCACGGTCCCGCCGAGAGAAACCGCTCTTCTTTTGAAAAGCTCCGACAGGCAACCGGGGTGGGGGGTGGGGGGAGGGGGTCGCGTCCTTCTTCAAAAGCCCGCGCTGTCCTGGCCTCAGCGCTCCAAAGGTCGGAAAGAAAAGAAAGAAAGAAAGAAAGAAAGAAAGGAGGCCGATCCTCCCCACCGGGGGTGCTTTGGAGGGCAGAGGAGGCTAAACCGCTTCGCTTGTAATTAGGAAGAAAGCCGTAAAGGCGGAGAGGAGCGCAACACAAAGCCGTGGAGCGGGGGGGGGGGGAGGGGGGGAAGGCCGGCAAAATAAAAAAATAAAAAAAAAATGGAAGGCAGTTAAAGGGCGGGGGTGCGCGCGGGCTCGCGCTCGCCTGCCTGGTTGCCAGCATCGGCGTCCTTCCCCCCCCCCCCCCTCGTCGCCTCAGCCGCTGGTCTCCGGAGGCATCAGATTTTACGTCTTGGCCGCTTCAGCGGTTTCGACCGTTCGCAGCATACTCCCGTCCATCTGTTCCGCAAGCAGCGGGTGTTCCTGGCCTTTCAACGGAGCAGAAAATGGGTTACCGGCCTGATTGTGTTCTTGTGGGGGTATGGTCCCCAAAGGATAAGACAACACATCCCTCAGAAAAATCGCATATGTCTTTGGGGGGTGGGCTGGGGGGGGGGGAGTGAGATAGATAATTAATGATCAGGCAGCAGGTTCCCCCCCCCGCACACACCTTTTAATGTACATTCTATCAACTGGTTTATGAATAAGACCCGCTTGAAATTAATTGAAGAGGAGGTGAAAAGAGAAGTAAAAAAATAGCCAAGCGTTGGTCACAATATTAGGCACAGGAGTCTTGTCGCTAAGCGCTTCCATATGGATTGAAACACAGAGGCTTTTAAGATGCAAAATCCCCAGTGTGTTTTATTTGGGAGTAAACTCTGGAATCCAATGAAACTGTGCTGTATGCTTCCCTGGTGCCTTTCGGGCAAATCATGGCATAGGATACTTTTCCTGTTGGGAAAAAAACGGGGAGTTAAATGGAAAATGCAGACAAACAGCGAACAGCCCGAGTTCCAGAGTTGAAGCTTGCAGAATGTGTGTGTGTGTGTGTGTTTTTAACCAGTTGAGAAGGAAAAGAAATAATTAATTCAAACAATCCTAAGAGCAGCCAGGCACATGGGGATAAAGGTTAAACATTGCAGAGATTTCAGCCTCGCTTCTGCTTTGACTTTGCGAAAACCGAAGAGAACTGGAAACTTGGTTGAATAATTGTCCATATAGGGTAAGACTGTTTTTGTAGCCCAGAACTGTAAGCTTAATTCTGTGCAATAGTTTCAGAGGGGAGACTGCTTAGTGATCTTCTGTGTTGTTTTGTTGTTCCCAATTTAACAGCATCTTTTAGAGAAGAATTGATCTGAACAGTTATTTGCTGTTTTATAACTGGATATGATGTCTATCCTGTGCTTCATGTCTAGTCTTTCATCCGGCACTGGGGGCCTTTTTAGTGTTCAGGCCATTGTGCACTATAACTTTGGACACAGACCATCCATGTGGGAACTCAGAAAGTTACTTGAAATAGCAGGATAGTGGGTACAGTGAAGAAAGAGTTTTTACAGAGAAAATCCAGAACTGGGTCCATTATGAAGCCCCTGGGTTTGTGAAAGAAGAAGATAACATGGAAGTTTCATTTGAGCACCGGATGTATTGAATTCCATCTGTTTGGAGGGAAAGCTGCAGATTTGGATGCTGTGGGTCTGTTACTCAAACAATCAAGTCAGGTGAGATTAGCATGTAACTAGGCCAGAGAAGGCTCCCCTGCGGCTGGCAGGCATCAGAAATATTGTCTTCAAAAATAACACAATGCCCTCTAGTGGAAAATGACAATTTGGAGCCTTTCTCATCTATAAGGGTACCTTGTACCATTTTGGCCCACCCCCCTTCAATCTTGGCTATACTGTAATTTTAGTTGTACTTTCATTAACGAGAATGTGATTTTTTTGTTTAGTTGGCCCTTGAAGGAAGTGATGTAGAATTCAGGTGTTTACTTTCTTTTTTTTTTAAAGACAGATTTCTTTCCTATAAATTCTCCATACAAAAAATAAAAATGAATTGTAGAGTACTCAGGGGACACTTTTCCTGCCTTCCATCTTTATCTCTTTCCTTCTCAATTTCTCTCTCTCTCTCTCTCTTTCAAATTTATATTCTGCCCCTCTGATGGAATGACACTGAGAGGCTTACAAAATGATGAAAAGATAAATATAAAATGTTAAAATTAATAAGAATGAAATAGAGGCTAAAAAAAAACAAGGGGACAGATGGCTTGGGGGTGGGGGGGGGTCTTCTCTCTTATCCGGTTAAGCACCTTTATCCTGCCTTTATTGCTATAGATAACTCAAGGTGGTACATACCCAATACTAATCCTTCCTACTTTCCCCAACAACAACCACAAACCTGGGAGGTGGGTTGGGCTGAGAGAGAGACTGGGCCAAAATTATCTACCTGGCTTTCATGCTAAAGCAGGACTAGACCTCATAGTCCCCTGGTTTCTAGCTGATGCCTTAACCCAGAGGTAGGGAAACTTGGCTCTTCTATCACTTATGGACTTCAATTCCCAGAATCCCTGAGTGAGCCATTAAAAGTTCTCCATCCCTGGCCTACTGGTTTTTCCCTTGTGGGAGAGATCAATTTTTGACTTGAATGGGACTGTTTAATATACAAATGTAGGACATATAAGACAGTCTATTATATTTATGTATATTAAACAGTCCCATTCAAGTCAAACATTGATTCCCCCCACAACTGAATAATAAAAAGAATATGTAACAAATGTAGGACATATAAAGAGTATGTCCTACATTTGTATATTAAACAGTCCCATTCAAGTCAAAAATTGATTCCCCCCACAACTGAAAAACCAGTAGGCCAGGGATGGGGAACCTTTTATGGCTCACTCAGGAATTCTGGGAATTGAAGTCCATAAGTGATAAAAGAGCCAAGTTTCCCTACCCCTGCCTTAACCATTAGACCAAGGTAGTTCTCATTGTTTCTGCCATCTCAATCAGCTTTTTAAATCATGGAAACATGTACTTGGTTGATAGTTGCAGAGACAGTTACTGTAATACAGTTGAGTTACATGTTTGCTAAAGTAGCACCATGTAGCACAGAGAGGGTTTGAGTTCCTGTCTGCAAAGCTGCATCACAAGGATTATAGAGATACAAGAAAGCCACTTTCAGTGTTGCAAATATTTAGGAGTTCCTGTTTAGAAACAAGTAGTATTTGGTGTATAAAAGCCATGCTGAACATATTGGAGATTTAAAGTCACTTCTAATATCCTACAACTTAAGAAGCAGTCACAATGGTTGTACTTCTTTCATGAGATGTTACAGCAGGTTGCTGATTTTATGCCTCATTAAAGACAGCAGCATAGGAAATGGACAAAGCTCAACACTTTTGCAAGTTATATTCCATACAGTCCAATTGAAACAATGCTGATGGATTGGCAGATCCTGCCACATGTTTAGTGAAAAGTGCAATTTGGAGCGTATGTCTCAGGCTACATGTAAATTATGCAACAAGCACTGAATATTGACAAACCCTCAGTTGGACTTCATTGAGTCTTGTCTTATCTGGCTTTCCTTATTTGTAACAGGTGTGAAAATAACAGGCATGTGTGATTTCAGTGACATACTGTGATTTTTGTAAAAAGTATAAAGCATCTCTCCAGTGTTCTCTCATAATGTTTCATACTGGCTGCTTTTGCATTTCATTAAATGATCTTCAAAAAACAATTGCTGAGTCACTCCTTCAGCTGCCTCACTATTTTGCAACATTTCTTATCATACTGGCCATGCTGAATGTGACATTAATGTAGTTTGCATTCCCTCTTTCAGGAGCTGAAAGAGAAGAAGGAAAAGCATGAGGAGAAGTCTGCCCGCAAAGACAAGAAAGAGATTGTAGAGGTAATTGTATTATGTATGTCATGGGGGAGCCAGAGGTGAGGGGCATGGCAGGAACAAGGCAGAAGAAGGCGAGTTGAGGAAATGGATGAGGTCTACCCATATCTCACTTTTTTGATGGACCAATATTTTTTGATGATCAATAATGATCATCATTGAACCAAGCCTATGGTACTTGAAATGATGAAACAGTAAACATATTCTATGAGTTGAAAAAGTTTTGTGGCCTAAACTGGAGTGGCAATGCCAGCCATCAGCTTTCTTTGCTGCAAACTGATAAGAGCTTTGGAGTTGCAAAGTGCCACTAAAAACAGCAAGGTGGTGCAGTTTCCAATCCCTCTTTTCATCAGTTAACTGTTCACAAGACCCTGGGAAGAGGTGGAATAGAATCTGGCAGCAATAGAAGAGCCTGGAAAATGGACCAAACCAAAGAATGAACAGAGAAATGTTGCAGAGTAGTTCCCATTGGCTCAGACTTCAGGTATTGAAGAACTGAAGACTTGGGGTAAAGGAAAGTCCAGAGAAGGCAATTAAAAAAAAAAAATATCAAAGGGCCAGTGAGACTTATCCAGGTTTGCTCCTATAATTCCAGTTGTGAGAAAAATTAGGAAAGAGGAGCAGGAACACTCTATTTCCCTCCCTTCATAACAAATAGCAGGTAGAGAAAGGGGCAGCCTAGGTATTTTTCAAATGCTGGGTGAATTTTTCATAGATCTGTCATTCTTTTTTTTTTTTTTTTCCCCTGGTAAGTATTTTGTGGTTAACAGCTGCACAGTTGGCAGACATTCCAAAATATGTGGCTTCTTTTGGCTTAGATAGACTGTCATTAGGTCAGTCCTTTCGTATCTGTATCTGTCTTTGGGAGCCGTGAAGGGAATCCATGCAGATGGCAGAATCACAGAAGACAAGTAAGATTATTGTTGGCTACGGTAAACCCTTCTACGTCTTGGAGCTTGCTTTGAAGAGAACCAGCAAATGAGCAGAGTTGTGTAGGTATTAGACTAAGAAGATACAATTTAACATTTTATTCTCAGAGTGGGCATGGGTTGATTGCCTCCCTAAAAATTTTATAGATTTGGTATGGTATTGGTGGATAAAGTTGCTCCCTCCTACTGTAAAATATATCTACTTTTCAGGGATTTTTTTTTCTCGATGCAGAGGAAGACAAAGATTGGAGTGGAGTTTGGAGCAAAATGATAGTTAGACATGAAAGCTCTGTCCCTAATCTGTATAATCCAAAAATCTTGGTGATGAGATAACTTGTGCTGTCAGCTTTACCCAAAATTAGATGAAAGTGAAGAAGTCACTAAGGTAAAAGGAGGAAGAGGTAGAAGGACTTTCACATCATCCATTAAAAATATATTGCTGCAAAAGACCACATTTACATAGTACAGAATTCTGTTTCTAACTAGGGTTATCATATATTTACCTGTGTATCTTACACTGTTCCATATGGTCCTTTTTTCCATCCTTCTCCTGTATAGTTCACTGTAGTGCCCCAAAACTTTGATTCAGCTTTTGCATTGTATTTTTTATCAGAGTAACCTACAAAAACAAAGATGAAATGGAGTGCATGGTAACAAAATTACTATGGAGTGGTTCCACAATTACAAGTAAAGATACACAAAGGTGTTAAGTCACAAAGTATTTGCTAGGAAAAACAATAATGACAGATCGATCAATGAAGATCCAACCCGGCATTTGAAAGTCATAATTAGGACTTGACATGTGGCTGAAAATCTTTCAAGTGATCATGTCAACACATTTAAAAGAAATATGTCTAGGCTCGTAGCAGTGGATCATTTGTTGAAGTGCCTAATATAGTGTGTGGAATGTGCATACATTCACCCTCATGATAGTTGTACTTTGAAAAGCAAGAGAACTGTCGGTATAAGAGGAGTCCTGCTGAGGAAAGTAAACAGTTTTGGTGCCGAGAGTTGTTAGAACTCCCAACTTCTCAAAAGAAGAGGGAGCTATATGTGTAATAGAATAATGGTGGCTACAGTTTGAACCTGCCTTGGGGGTAGGAGCTAAAATAAACAGATACAAATGCAACCAAAGTCTGCTGGGCTTAGCTTTATAATGGATTGAACACCTGTTTGGCAGGTGACACTTATTTATCACTGTGACTTTCCTTTATGCAGGATGATGAAAATGGGGCTGAAGAAGAGGAGGATGATGAAGATGCAAATCCTGAGGATGTAGATGATGAGGATGAAGAAGATGAAGGTAAGAGCAAGTCAGCCACATACTTCATAGAATTTTGGTAAGTGAATTCCCTGAGTGGGTTGATTAGCATTGATTTACTCTTTATTCTAATTCCAAGATGATGAGAATGAACGGGAACCAGATACACATGCAGTAAAACGATCTGCAGAAAAGAAGCAGGAAGAGGTGAGTAGGAACTCTGCTTAATGTGTTCAGGAATGCCTTAGTGGGAATATACAGGGAAAGTAAGCAACCAAATTGATATTAATATAGCACCTAATTACCCAGGAGCTGATTCAACACGACAGCGCTTTATTTATCAAATTTAGACATTGCCCATCTCTCTAACACAGTAGCTGCAGGATTTCTGTATTTTTATTATTATTTTAAAAAGTTAACATATCGTGATAAAAATATCAATATCTTTCAAGATTGTGGCTACTTTTCAAACATTATTGGTCCTCAGATCATAACTTAAAATTGCAGGTGGCATTTGGAACCCAAATGTGTTATTAATGTCAGGCAAGAAATTTAACATTATAGGCACCAATAAAGAAGATATATGTCTCTATGTGTCTTGTGGATCCATAGCAGTGATTATTTTACAGAAACTTCTGGGATTTACTTTGCAAATTGCTGGCTGGAGCAACCGGTGTATCAGTTCTTTGATTTTCCACTCACCAATCAACTGAGTTAGAAGCACCTATATTAAAGCCAAAGTGTTTCTTACCAAATACATCCACCTTTTTCTGTTGAAGGATGAAGTTGACCCGAAAAGAAAGAAGACAGAAAATGGCTCTTCGGCTTGATCCTCTTGGCTCCATCTGCATCCTCTTCTCCGCTGTCCAACTATCCGCACACCTTCGTTCCTCTGTCTGTGCAGGCAGCCTCTGTAGTGCTGTAGCTGCAGATGAGGAAGAAGAGGAGTTCAGTGTGCTTTCTGTCAAGAGGAAGCTCTTCTCCAGCTCCCAAGATCTGTTTCCATATTACAGTGCTCTCCACAGTTTCATTACCCCTCACCCTCCATTCAGATAGCTCCAGTCTTTAGAAACATTGCTTCCTCCGATCTCTTCCCAGAACACCCTCACGATTGCTGCCTGAGATCCTCACGCCTCCTCAGCTTTCAACACCTCCTTGCAAACTCCTCCCTGCTCCCATCCAGCACTTCACCTCTCCCCGTTCCTCTTGGCCCCTTCCACAACCTTGTGGAGTTTCTATGGTGCTGAAAGGGTTAAAATCACATTTGGCACACAGGAAGTCCAGGGCCGGGGAAATTTGCTATGATATGTTCCTGGGCTGTGCCTGTTCCCTTTCTATTGCAGGAAAACGTCAAAATGTAGTGATGGTGGTGATGATGATAATACAGTGAAATGTGTTTTACTTAAAAAAAATATTTACAGTTTTTAATTAATGCATTTTGTACAAATTTAAATGACAGGCAGCAAGCTGAATCTGGTGAACTTTTTTCTTCCTGGAGGCAAAGCTTGTTTTTAATGTGTAAAGTAATGTGTGATTCAGTGTGGTTTTTTTTTCCCATTTTGGGTGTTTGTTATTTTTTAATTAGGGGACCAAAGTTTGATTTCTCCCTTGTTCCTGTCAGGTTCTTCGGTTGTTTTTCTTTGTAAATTAAAGCAGATCCATCTGCAGTATTTTCTATGGCACAGACATTATGAGGATGAGATATATAAATATATATATTGTTTAGCACTGTAAATAAAAAAAACCTTTCAAAAAGATTTCAGATAATTTTTGCTTTGGAAAATTTGCTATGCAGATGGCACAATCATCTGCATTCACTTCAAGTCAGATCTAGTACACAATTTATTTTTCTTAAACTAACAAACTTTGCTAACTTAAAAATACATTCTATTCCTAGTTGGCATTTAATAATCTCCCGTTTGTACTTACATTTTAAAAAGTTAGGGATAAAAGTGAGGCCATAGTTTGATGATGGATTAAGATGGAAACACCCTTTAATTATTCCCATATGTGGGGAAAAACATTCAGCTGTGGGGCTGAAAAATCATGGTACAGGTAAGAACAAAAGATGCTTATTCTGTCAGATCAAAGACACATTTATTTCTCCATTCTGATGCCTTGATGACTGATCCAGCGCTTCTGAAAAGCCTGTAAGCAGCAGACACGTGTATTGTTCTGTTTTTGTTGTCCAGAATATGGTTTTGAGATTATAGTATTTGAAGCTGATAGCTAGAAGTCATTGACACTTTCCTTGTGCATTTATTTCCTTTTATACTTCTCCAGCTTGGTTGTTAAGCCTGATTTTTGGTAACAAAATCTGGAGTTTGTGTATTGTGCAAAGAAAAATATTAGAAATGTAGGATTCTGGGGGAGGGGGGGGGGAAACACTGTTTTCTTTAGACTATGCACAAATCTCTGGTAATTCTACAGGAGCCAAAAAGTGTAAGAAAAGAGTTACACACAGTAACACGAATGAATAAAAATATGGTTTCAAAATCTTGATAAAACTATACCAGGGCTTCCTTTTGAAGTTTTTGTGATGACTTTGTAATTTTGTGAATCGGTTTTTCGTTGATCAACAATGATCTGTTGTTGAAACGTGAGCTGAGGATATGTGATACGCTTAGTGCTAAAAGTGAGTAGATTTCAACCTCCTCAGCTTATGGCCACAATTGAGCTCATCATTTCTGTGGCTAAGCAAGGCACTTGTTAAGTGACTTGTGCTCCGTTTTGCAACCTTTCTGCCACAGTTGTGAAACTAAGCCATGCAGTTAAGTAAATCTGGCCTCCCACATTGACTTTGTTTGTCTAAAGCTGGCTGGTAAGGTTGCACATGGTGATCCCATGACCCTGGAGCAACCCAACTGTCTAAAATGCATGTCGGTTGCCAAGCACCTGAATTTGATCCTGTGGCCTTGGGGATGCTGTCATGGTTGTTGAGTGAGATTTGGTAATAAGTCATTTTTTTCAGTGCCATCATCAATTCAAATACTCACTAAATGCATGATTTTAAGTTGAGGGTCACCTGAATGCTTCCTTTATAGCAGGAATCTCCAACCGTGGAGAAGCTGGCTAGAGAATTCTGGGTGTTGAAGTCCTTCAGGCTTAAAGTGGCCACGGTTGGAGACCGGGGTGGGTCCACCTCTGTAGAACTGGTGGCTCCGAAGAGCAGCAGACATAGAGCCGGTTCTGTGTCTGCTGCTGTTGTGGCCCACCTGCCCGCCCAGGCTCTTACCTGACCTTTATTTCCTGCTTTTTCAACAGGAGCTGCTTTGCGCGACACAGCTGCGGTTGAAAAAGCAGGGGAAAGGGGCTTTTCCAACTGCTGTGCACCTGCACGCAGTGCTGCTGATCTGTCCGGGCAGCTCAGCAGGTTGTAAATTGCACTCGTGCGACTCGCGCATGCGTGCGCGACGCTAATAGAACCAGTAAGTTATACCAGTTGGATCCCATCCCTGTTGGAGACCCTGCTTTATAGGGAAGCTTGTTGGCCAGCTCCTGGCGGAGGGGGTGATTACGATTTTACTAGATTGCAGTTCTACGCAAAATTCCTTGAGTTCTGGTTAACGGTTGGCTTGACCATCGGGAAAGTTTCCACAACACTGTTCTGTCCCTGTGTTGCGTTACCAATGCAGTCACCAGCATTTATCGGTTTGGCTGGAATCGGAGCCTCAAAATGCTGGAGAGGGAAATGGAACAAGTTGTACTGAACACAGATTGTGCAGCAGATGCCCCACAGAGTCTACACATTTCCTGCTTGGAACAAAGAAACACAGGCTGATCCTCTAAAAGGGAATTGGGCCACAAATGTGGGAAGGCATAAAGGCAAGGAATAACTTTTGATGACAGGAATATTTGGGCGGACTGGCTATGGATCGGTAAAAGGGAATTCCTTGGGGGAGGTTTGGCGTTAGAGGCATTGCACTTGTACCGGACCGTAAATTATATGGGAGCCTCACATTCCTGCTAAGGGGTAAGGTAGGATTTACAGGGGCCTGAAAGCTCAGCTGGGTGGAAACTACGAACTGATCTGAAGAAAAGTTAAGCTGGCTCATTCCCATGAAATAAAATGCATGAAACCAGCTTTCACAGCTGCTCACAACACTACGTTTTAAAATGCAACAGCAATCATATCACAGCACAACAGGGCTTCCAAATGACAAATAAAATACACATGTAGAAGAGCGCAAAAACGTCTAGGGGAATAAAAAGGGTTGCCTGGCCCTTAAAAGGCACTCTTGTGAGTTGAGTCTAGAGAAAGCCTTTGGAGATGACGTTGCTCCAAGCTGGGTTCTGGGTGCCATCACTGAAACCAGGAGGTCTGAGAAGAAAGGCTTCCTCTCCTAAAGGGACGAGCTTTGAATCATGAGACGGCCATTTTGGTGGCCATTTTTGGTGGCCATTTTGGAGCAAAGCTCTCCCAGCATCAGTCAGGCTCCTTGGGTGCGCGAGAGAACATTCTTGCTTCTCTGCACGCATGCAGGTTGCTGCTGGAGTTCTATTTGGGGAAATACTCAAACATAACACCTTTCCTTAAATCTGAATTCACAGAGCTCCCCAAAGGTTGCCTTTCTCAAGCAGATTCGTCCTGTAAATAATTTCTGCAGTGCTCTAAATCAGTGTTTGGCAATTTTAAAATGGATGCACTTCAACACCCAGAATTCCCCAGCTAGCTTCTAAATGATCTTTCTTTTGGTGATTATATCAGATTGAGGAAGTTGTTTATTCTGATTTGGGACTCTCTCTACACACAGTGCAATTGCCCATTAGAGCAGAATGTTTATCTGAATCAGCTCTTGAATTTACAAAATGCATTAGAACTTTTCTAATTATTATTCAATCCGATGTTAAAGAGAATGCCCTGATCTAGGCCTACATGAGATGATACTGAATTTTTGATCCTGATTCAAAAATTGCTTTCTTACAATTGATCTAAAGGAAGCTTTGGATATGCAGGATGCTCATGAATTTGGTTCCCTCTGGTGGCCACACTGAGCATTCCTTGGAACAGAAGCCGAGGACAATTTTTGCAAATAATTAAATGATTTAATTTGACTAAATCCCTGTCGCAAGAGCAATCAATCAGGCAAATGTTCACAAGTCATTCTGCACTTAACCGGTGATACAAATCATATACGTGTAGTGCATCAATTATAAGCAAGATAATTGATGTTTTTATATAAATGTTATTTCTATACTGCAGTGGCCGGAAAAGCCACAAATCATTTACAAATCAATTCAGTTTATATGCTACTAAAACTGTTGTTGTCATGACTTTTAACTGGTGAAATAGTGCATCATTTTGGACCCAAGGTACCAATTTTTGAACCAAGGTACCTCATATGGAGTAAATTACAGAATGAGTCCAAAATCTGAGACCTATAACTTTCAAGAGAATGAAATTTGGGGAAGTTGTAGCTACAACTTGTGGTCTTCATTTTCAATGTTCTGTAACAGTTTCCCAGCCAGTCTTGCAATCCCTCACTCCTTCCACACCCAGCAGCATCCACTTAATTACCTACAGGGAACAGAAGGGGGAAAGAAGGAAGAAAGGGAGAGAGAGGGAGAACGATTTCCAATGCTCCCTGTAGAAGGAAACCCAATGGGGAAGCCAGTCTGAAGTCACTCCTGTCCCCACTATAGGATGTCTAGTATATTTTTAAAAATGGACTGTAGTAATCCTAGAACAAGTCAAGAAGGGTCTGTCCCCTCTCTATCTTTCTATTTTATCTCTCTCTTGTCTTTAAAATACTAGATAAGCTGTTTCCTTCTTTTATTTGGTGATACCCCTGAACTGTAATGATGCATAGAGGTCTGAAATATAAGCCCTCCATTTGAACAGGAATGAATTTTCTTCCTAAAAATTAAAACCAAAAACTTTTAAAATAGTCTTTTAATTCTTACAACAAACTGAAAAAAGAAGCAGTAGTAGAGCATTGTGATAAAGAAGGTAAAATAATATTTTGAGAATCTTAATAGGGACATAGAAGTAAAAATAGTTTGGGATACAAGGAAAGCTTTTATACATGGGTATTTTATACAGTGTAACAGTGACTTTAAATAGAAAAGGCAAGAGTAAATAATAAGTGATGTTGAATGAAGACAATAAATAGAGAAGTATTACCCACCAAATTAAACTTATACAGAGAAAATTAACTATGTTATCATTGAGGGAGATGGAAATAAAAATGAATTAGGCAATGGCATGCCCTGTTCTTTTAAAAGACATGTAAAGTAGCATGTGAGAAAACCATACCTCAGTCTGAACATGTACTATTTTCTTCTCCTTGCTTGGGGGAAACCAGTAACCGAATACAGCTGCTCTTGATGCTACCAATGGCAAACACTATGCAAAATATTTAGAAAATGAAACCATCCCAATCTTATAATAAATCCCTGAAGATAGATGAGGCCTCTCTTGTTTCTTTTTTTGCCTGCCAAACATTTTGGCCTGTCAGTGAGTTTTGCAAGCTTCCTGTCAAACAGAATTGTGCACCTTCACCAAATTATTACTTCAGCAGGATATCTTTGATGCATTCTACGTGATTTATCTGTGCAGTGTGCATGTAACTGAGGTGTTGATGAATAGTACTTTGTGTAATCTACCATTAAGCAAACATTGTTTTTTGACATTGTATCTACGGTACGATGTAGCTGATAATTGAATCAAGTCTTGGGAAAAGAAGGTTAATCTGGATCTACTTCCACTGTTTTCTACTGACTCCAATTTGCTATTCGATCTTCAGGTGTGAAAAATGCCAATATAATGCAGTGATGGACTACATCCTCCTCGTCTTACCAAGGCAATGCAAATTATTTCTTCTTTCTACCATGCCCCACGACTAGGAAATCAGAAAGCGGGATTATAAATATCACAACAACTCCAAGTTAGGTAGATAATGCTAGAAATCAGTAGTGAAGAAAGACCCAGTATTTGATCCAAATTTTCAATTGAATGACCCTGAATTATAGAATTTTGTAAAGATAAAAGGACAAGATCTCTGTAATCTTTTTCTGTAACATATGTTACTTGCATTGTGTACACATTAGTTTTTTAAAAATAATTAAATCTTTAGCTGAAGGAGGTCTTCTTCTTCAGTTGCTTGCGCTAATAAACCTTCAGAAAGGCTCCAGCCCTTTTCAGACAATCCTAAATCTCCCTTCCAAGTTCCTTCTAAATTTAGGGCAGGTTATCCTCCTTCAGTCAAGTTGCTGAAACACTTTGAAAAGTTTTGGATAAACTTCCTTTAAAAGACTTATTGATCATCATTAAATCTTTTAGTTAAAAAGATTATAATCATTTATTATTTTCAACATATGGTTCCATTGTTAAATTCTCAGGGTACTTGAACTTGTTTATTTCCTATTTGCTTTATGCATATCATTATGACCATCATATATTACATGGTAATAAATCAGCATACGTCATAAGTATAAATCCAGTACATCCATAAAATAAGTGATTTGTTTGGCTTCTTTAATAAATAGCTCTGCACTAAATCCACATTTGAATCCTATATATATATATATATATATATGTGTGCTGTTCAGCTTCCTTCGGGTATTATCCCACGTCATTGTAGTTCTGTTAAAGTTGTAGCAACGTTTCAGCAGAATCTCATCTGCCATCCTCAGGCTTCTATATAGAGTTAGTTCCTGGTTTCAAATTTGAGGCTGGTCCATTCTGATTGGCTGGGAGCCTGGACCTGTTTCATTGGACTTGGAGTTTGATTGATTGGTGTTCCTGGTTTCTTCTGTCTGTTTTGTGGCTTTGATTGGCTGGCAACAGTCGGTTCTTGTGTTGGAGGCTTTCAGTGCAGCTTGGCTCCGTGTGAAGGGACGGCTGCTCTTCATTAGCAAGCTGGGTTTCACCTGGGTGCCTGGTGGGGGGGTGAGGTTGGAGCTATCAGAGGGAGTCTGTTTTTGCCCAGGTGTTGTATATATATACATATGTGTGTGTGTGTGTGTGTGTGTGTGTGTGTGTTTTTAGGCTTTCGCGGGTACTTACATGTGTGCTGTTTAGCTTCCTTCGGGTATTATCCCACGTCATTGTAGTTCTGTTAAAGTTGTAGCAATGTTTCAGCAGAATCTCATCTGCCATCTTCAGGCTTCTGTATGGATATGGGTCTTACAGCTCCTGGTTTTAAATTTGAGGCTGGTCCATTCTGATTGGTTGGGAGCCTGGACCTTTTTTTTTTTTTGAAGGCAGTCTTGATGTGATGCCTGTGTAGTATCTTACTGATTTTATCTGTGGTACCTCTTATGTAGGGCAGGACAGCTGTTCCATGGATCTGTTGATCTTCTAGGTCTCTGTT
>BLBF01000004.1:8241755-8315189 GCA_015471245.1 Laticauda colubrina | reverse complement strand
AAAAAATCCCAACAGAATCCATCATATGTGCAGTAGAATCCAGCCTAACCAAATTAAATACAGATGAAGCTGACAGAATAAGACACCAGGTTACTCACATCTTATGCACAACGAAACCACCCAAAAATAATTTGCAAAAAGATGAATTCAGAGCGTTACAAACCCTGAAAAATGATAATAATATCATAATACTCCCAGCAGACAAAGGAAATGCCACAGTAGTAATGGACAGAAAAGACTATGAAACAAAATTGACAGACCTACTCCAAGACTCCACATACAAACCTATAAATACAGACCCAACCACATATCTAGAAAAATCAACCAAGAAGAAAATTATAACCAGCCACATAAGCAAAGAAATCCAACAGACGATCATCCCAAGAGAAAAATCTTCTAGATGCCCCAAATTATACGGCCTCCCAAAAATACACAAAGAAGGCATACCTCTCAGACCCATAGTCAGCTCCATAGGAGCACCATTACAAAACCTAGCTAAATACTTAGCAAAACAACTACAGCCCCATGCTGAAACCGCAGCTTCATATGTACAAAACTCATACCACTTCTTAGAAATGATCAAAGATCTACACGTGGAACAAGAAGATCTGCTTGTAAGTTTCGACGTGGTTTCACTATTCACTCAAGTCCCAATAAAAGAAACTCTTGAAATCATCAAAAATAAATACCAACCAACTAAAGACCTCATGGAACTAACAGAACATTGCCTAACCAACACATATTTCATATACAAAGGACAAAGATACATGCAAATTGAAGGAGCCCCTATGGGATCACCACTGTCACCCGTCATTGCAAACCTGTTCATGGAAGAATTCGAATCCAAAGCCCTGGCTAATGCCACCCACAAACCCAAACTATGGCTAAGATACATCGATGACACATTTGTGATTTGGCCCCATGGAAAAGAAAACCTAAACAATTTCCTAACACACCGAAACAGCACACACCCCATAATCAAGTTCACCATGGAAACGGAAATAAACAAACAACTACCATTCCTAGATGGACTAATCTACAAAAGAACAGATGGCACACTGGGACACACCGTATACCAGAAGAAAACACACACCAACCGCTACCTCAACACCCAATCCCACCACCACCCAGCACAGATAAATTCCGTGGCTAAAACACTAATTACCAGAACCAAACGCCTGGCAGACAAGACACATATAAAGACTGAACTATGCACCCTGACTGAAGTATTGACAGCCAATGGCTTCCACAAAAACAAAATCACCAACTTGATCCACAAAAACACACCAAGACATAACAGAGACCTAGAAGATCAACAGACCTATGGAACAGCTGTCTTGCCCTATATAAGAGGTACTACAGATAAAATCAGTAAGATACTACACAGGCATCACATCAAGACTGCCTTCAAAACAGACAAAAAAATAGCAGCCATCCTTAAAAACCCAAAAGACAAAATTGACCTGGAAAACCAAGGCATATACAAAGTTCCCTGCACATCATGCCCGGCCACATACATTGGACAGACTAATAGAAGAATAGGTACCTGCCTAGATGAACACAAAAATGCAGTAAAAAAGCTGGAACACAGCTCCTCACTAGTCCAACACATGAAAACCACAGGTCACAACATCAACTTCAATGGCACTAAAACCCTAGCCACTATAGAAACCCCCAACCACAGAATCATCAGAGAAGCCATAGAGATTGAAAAAAGACCTGAAAGCATGAATAGAAGAGATGATTCCACCAGACTGTCAATCATTTGGAAGCCTGCACTCTCGAATAGAAAGATCTCCATGCCACAAGCCAGGCAAACACCTGGGCAAAAACAGACTCCCTCTGATAGCTCCAACTCAAACACCCCCCCCCAACCAGGCACCCAGGTGAAACTCAGCTTGCTAATGAATAGCAGCTTGCTAATGAAGAGCAGCCGTCCCTTCACACGGAGCCAAGCTGCACTGAAAGCCTCCAACACAAGAACAGAGTGTTGCCAGCCAATCAAAGCCACAAAACAGACAGAAGAAACCAGAAACACCAATCAATCAAACTCCAAGTCCAATGAACACAGATCCAGGCTCCCAGCCAATCAGAATGGACCAGCCTCAAATTTGAAACCACGAACTAACTCTATATAGAAGCCTGAGGATGGCAGATGAGATTCTGCTGAAACGTTGCTACAACTTTAACAGAACTACAATGCCGTGGGATAATACCCGAAGGAAGCTAAACAGCACACATGTAAGTACCCGCGAAAGCCTAAACACACACACACACACACACACACACACACACACACACACACACACACACACATATATATATATATATAATGTTTTCTGAGGTTTTCGTGGGTATTTGTATGTGGATCTTTGGTCTCATTCATCATCTTCAGGCTTGTTTCTTCGGCTCTGTGCTTCTCAGAGTAATGTGAGCTTGCAGCTGCTTCTTCCTTTTAACTGCTAGTGGGGGTGTGACTTGATTTGGTGGGGCCTTGGCTGTGTTCTGATTGGGTGAGGGTGTGTTCTCATTGGGAGTTTGGCTGTGTTCTGATTGGTAGGCGGGTTGGCTGTGTTCTGATTGGTTGGGGGTGTGTTCTGTTCAAGTGGGTGCTTGGTTGTGCTCAGGTTAGTCTTAGTTGCTGGGGGATTTGAGCTGGTGAGCTGTGATCCTCTTGTTTGGCTTCACGTTCGTGGTTGTGCCACATCTTCACAGTTCGCTTCTTATATGGGTCAGACAGGTTTGAAGCGGGTAGTGGTGCTGCTGCGGTACAGCTTCTGGTCTGTGGTCTTGTCTCATCTTCTGTGTGGGTGTGAGTCTTTTTTCTGTGTGGAAGTGTGGTGGTAGCATCTTGTGTGGCACTCGTGGGTGTGGGTCTGGTGTCATTCTTCATGTTAGGTACTTGTTTATTAATGAGGGCAGGTTTCCAAATGGTTGGTAGGCGGGAGGTATCATCTCGTTTATTCATGCTGTGTGGGCGTTTTTCTATCTCTGTGGCTTCTCTGATTATTCCGTTGTTGAAGTGTTCGGTTTTTCAATGGTCTCCTGAGGGATCTCCTCCCACACCAGGACTAAAGCATCCCCCAACTCCTGGACAGTCTGTGGTGCAACATGGCGTTGGTGGATTGAGCAAAACATGATGTCCCAGATGTGCTCAATTGGATTCAATTCGCCTCCATGCTCTGGACACTATGTCGACAGACACAGCAAACCTTCTTGTCACAGGTCTTATTGATGTGCCATTCTGGATGAGGTGCACTACCTGAGCCACTTGTGTGGGTTGTAGACTCCGTCTCATGCTACCACTAGAGTGAAAGCACCACCAGCATCCAAAAGCGACCAAACTATCAGCCAGAAAAATAGGAACCAAGAAGTGGTCTGTGGTCACCACCTGCAGAACCACTCCTTTATTGGGGATGTCTTGCTAACTGCCTCTGCTTTCCACCTGTTGTCTCTTCCATTTGCACAACAGCAGGTGAAATTGATTGTCAGTCAGTGTTGCTTCCTAAGTGGACAGTTTGATTTCACAGAAGTGTGATTGACTTGGAGTTACATTGTGTTATTTAAGCATTCCTTTTATTTTTTTGAGCAGTGTTTACATATGTATGGTATTCAGCTTTGTTCAGGTATTTTTCCACATCATTATAATCGTGCTTTTAAAGTTGTAGCAATGTTTCAGCAGAATCTCATCTGCCGAAACGTTGCTACAACTTTAAAAGCACAACTATAATGACGTGGGTAAATACCCGAACAAAGCTGAATACCATACATATAAATGCCCGCAAAAACTTAAGAAAACATACATACATACATACATACATACATACATACATACATACATACATCTCTCTCTCTCTCTCTCTCTCTCTATCTATCTATCTATCTATCTATCTATCTATCTATCTATCTATCCATTCAATGGTTCTAATCTAAAAAGGACATAACCTTATACTATGGTGTTCATATGTATTCTATTCAGTGGTGGGATTCAAATAAGTTAACAACTGGTTCTCTGCCCTAATGACTTCTTCCAACAACCAATTCATCAAACTGCTCAGAAAGTTAACAACCAGTTCTACCAAACTGGTGCAAACTTGCTGAATCCCACCACTGATTCTATTGTGATATACAGTGTAATCTTGTTCTAAAAGGCAATGGCGGGAGGAGATTGGGTGTCTATTCTTTAGGAATATCTGTTAAATAGATGAGAATAACCCTGCAGGGATTCACATAATCTCCGCTGTGTTGCCATTATTCAAATGCCATAAATTGACATAAATTACACAATTTGCATCATTTGGGCAATGATATCATTAGCAAATGAAGTTAAATTACTGGAATAAAGCCTGGTAAATTGAGATTTCATAATATTGTATAAGGTTTTTATCATATAATGAAATCATGTCTTTTAAAGATAGTTGCCTAAATACTGTAGCTGCTGAAATGATTGACAAAAACGGTTCCTGAACCCAGAAACCACAATCACTTTCAGATGCGTATTCTTCTTTTGTGGAATTTCTTGGTCCCAAATCAGATAATTTTATAGGGCTCAGAGGATGTCTTCTTTCATTTATAAACTGTCCACATTTCCCATTTTTTGAAGAAGATGTCAATGAGGGAAAGATTGATAAGCAGACTTATAGAGCTCTTGTTCCTTTTATGCCTAGCAAAATTATTTTGCCTGATTGATTGCATCAATTTATTTCAGTTGTTTCAATTTCTGCCCCCTCCCCCAATGGATTAGGGTTACTAATAGATTTGCAAATTTGTCTAACCACACAGATGTTAACACTAGTGGGAACAAGAGCCCAAATACCTTTGGATGTCTTCCCTTCTTTTTGATTCACATGGACAGAGTGATACAGGTAGTCCACACCATATTCCATATAGACTAGTGTCTAAACTTCTGGACCTTGGACTTTCTTATTCAATCTGTCTTTGGATTATGGATTTCCTGTCTGGCCACTCACAGAGTGTCAGATTAGGTAATCATACCTCTTCAGCTCTTATTCTTAACACGGGTACACCACAGGGTTGCGTGTTGAGTCCCTTACTCTATACCAGGGGTCTTCAAACTTGGCAAGTTTAAGACTTTAAAACTTCAACTCCCAGAATTCCTCCTCCAGTCATGGTAGCTCAGGAATTCTGGGAGTTGAATGCCACAAGTCTTAAACTTGCCAAGTTTGAAGACCCTTGCTCTATACTCTTTATCTGCATGACTGCATCCCCACTCACACTAGTAATACTATTACGAAGTTTTCAGATGATACAATGGTGGTGGGACTCATCTCCGGGGGGGGGGGGGGAGTCTGCCTACTGAGATGAGGTGAACCAGTTGCTTTTGTGGTATGGAGACAATAACTTGGTCCTCAACACCAATAAGACCAAGAAGCTTATAGTGGACTACAGAAAGAACAGATCAGACACCCAGCCCTTGCTTATCAATGGAGACCAAATGGAGCAAGTGGTCAGTTTTAAGTTTATGGGTGTTACCATAAAGGAGGACCTGACCTGGGGTGCTCACATTGCAGCACTGCTCAAAAGGGCCCAGCAGATATTATATTACCTGAGACTTCTCAGAAAACAACAACTAAATTAAAAACTGCTGGTGACCTACCACTGCACCATAGAGAGTATCTTAACTTACTGCACCTCTATATGGTTTGCCAATTGCACAGTGACAGATAGGAAAGCACTCCAGAGGTTAATGTCCTTTCCCAGAAGATCATTGGTTGCCCTCTCCCATCTTTGGAAGAGCTTTCTAGCACCTGCTGCATTAAGAAAGTTCAAATATTATCCAAGATCCATCTCACTCTAGGCACCCTTTTTTTTAACTATTACCATCTGGCAGACAGTACAGAGTAATAAAAACAAGGACAAATAGGCTGAAAAATAGCTTCTATCCAGGGGTGGGATTCAAATTTGTTAACAACCAGTTCTGTGGGCGTGGCTTAGTTGATGGGCATGGCTTGGTAGTCATGTGACTTGCTGGGCTTGGCCAACTCAACATCACTCACATCGAGGCACACATCTCCTTGCCTGGCCTCTCATGACTGTGGGGATGCTGCAATAGTTGTTTGTGTGAAAAACGGTCATAAGTCACTTTTTTCAGTGCCATTGTAATTTTAAATGGTCACTCCACACAAGCAAAGTACCAGCAAAAGAGGGGAAAAAAAGAGAAGTTCCTGAGACAGGAAGTCTAGTCCTGCCAAGAATGTAATAAGGGTTAACAGAGAGGCAGTTTCTGTAAGCAACACCAGAATGTTTCCTTCCTTCCTTCCTTACAGGATTAGGCCAGTAATTTCTTCTGACAACCGGTTCTCTGAACTGCGTAGAATGTTAACCAGTTCTCGCAAATCGGTGCGAACTGGTAGAATCCCACCCCTACTTCTATCCCAAGACAGCAGCTCTGTTGAATTCTACTGTATAGTGCAGTGTTGGTGCAGTGTTGGGGGGTTTCAATTCAATGTGTGGAGTGTGAAAGGATGTGTGTTGGTGTTTATTTTCATGGTCATGATGTGCACTGAAGATAGTGTTTGATTTTGTTGTACAAGGTGCAATGACAATAAAGTAAAGTAAGTCAGCTGCCAAGTGTCTAAATTGTGATCGCCTGACCATAGGGTCAGCAATGGTCATAGGTGTGAAAAATAGTCATAAGTCACTTTTTCAGTGCCATTTTAAACTTCAAACGGTCACCAACTGTTGTAAGCCAAGGACTATCTGTACTGCTTAAAACAGCCACAGAATTCCTGAACATCTTAGAACTGTAGAAATACTAAATTTCATCTGTAAAAGCCCAGAGCACCACTAGATGGCCACAAGTCAATGATTGCTTCCGAATCAAATTGAGATTTCATTTCTGGGATCACAGCCTGCAGTTTCTGGAAGACAGACTGCAGGTAATGAGCTGCAGCTAAAAAGGTAAAGAGTGAATGCAATGGATACATAAATTGGACATCTTCAAACTAAGTTTAAGTTTAATTTTGTGAAGGTTGAGGCATAATTATTATTTTTTTTTGAAACATTGTATTGCTAATTAGAACTTAGTATTGTCAACTGTCTGGAATCCCCACCATATACCTGATATCAGGACAATCAAGCAGGTTCAGAAATACTTCACGAGAAAAGTCTTGCACTCTTTTATACACAATAGAATTTCTTATGCTACTAAGCTCGAAATTCTCAGTTCGGATAACTCAGAACTGTGTTGCTTGCGATTAGACCTAGATATTACATACAAAATTATACGTAGTAATGTGTTACCTGTAAATGACTTTTTTTCATTTTAATCGCAATAATATACACACTAACAACCGCTTTAAACTCAGTGTAAATCGTTCTAAACTTTACTGTAAAAATATGATTTCTGTAATAGAGTTGTTAAAGTCTGGACTCCCCTCCTTGAATAAGTTGTCTCAGGTATAAATTTTCACAGTTTCAGACACAAATTGACTTCTGTGGACTTAAGTGGTCAAAAGTTCATACTTAAGTGGTCAATAGAGGGGAACGTGCATAAGTGCACTAACGTGCCTATTGTCCCTGTCTTTGCATTTTTATTCTCTTATTCTTGTTTTCATTTTTGTTTGACAAATTCCAATAAATAAATAAAAACCATAACTCCAGACAAGGATTTGGGCATGGAAAGAGGTAACAAGAGAATAACTATATATGTGAAGAATCAGGAAGAATCTAAATTGTTTAATATTAAAAATATAACTATGTAAATAAACTGGAGAGCTTGAATTCTTAATTTAAAAAGGCAAATGTTATCAGTCATATAACTGAGACTTGTGAGAGGATTTATGAATGTAATATCTTTCAGCAACTGAAAGATATACTTTCTTTAAAAGTAACAGAAGCAATAGAAAGGGAAGAAGATTTGAAGTGCATGTTAAAAATACTTATACTGACACAATAAACCCAAGAAATGAACTTGATACATCTCTTTACAAATAAATAAATCTGTTCACTGTAGTCCTTTGGGGAAATTCCTGACCTCTCTTGTGGACAACCTTTTCCTTGAATTTTGATTAAAAAGTCTGAGGATCCTGAGAAAGGATTCCTCCTTCAGTAAGATGAAAACATGGTCTGTGAAACTGACAATTCTCTTTTCTGGATTCTTACCTTGTATTGGTAGTAGCAAAGGGGTACATGCACATGGTATCATGACCTATATTGTTAGACATGTACAATCCAAGAATTCCTCATAAATGGCAGATGATGGTTGAAAGTCAGGCTATCATCCACTGGAGATGGAAAGGACATCTCAACCAAGTATTCTGCCAAGAAAACCATGTGGACATTCATAATGAAGGCAACATCATCACGCTATTGGAAGATGAGCTCTGTGGGTCAGAAAATATCCCTTGATCTACAGAGGAAAAGCAGAGGGCAAGTATAAGTAGCAGTGGTGTTTAAGATATGTCTGGATTAAATACTAGAGGACCTCCCACTACCAATGGTCCCAAAAGTAAAAAAAAAGTTGGATGCTGCAATGAATTTTAGGCGATAGGCATGTGGAGTATCAGATCCATGAAGCAAAGCAAATTTGACGTTGCCAGAGCTGCAATTTTGGGGATCAGGCAATTGAAGTTGACTGGCATGGCCATTTCATCGCACGGAAGGCCCAAAACGTCTATGGGAAAGAAATCCTAAGAACAGAGGAAGTATTAATGAAAGGGCATAAAAGTCAGTGCACTGATATCAGACCCATCCCCAATTGACAGAATGATGTTATTATGATTATGTTATGTTCAGAGAGGCAGAGGAAGTGGAACTGAAAGAGTTCAATTGCAGCTGGTAGAATCTTCAACACAACAGGAAAAAGTCGTCCTAATTAGAGGAAACGTGAATGCTAAAGCAAGAAGAAAATAACTTTTTGAATTAAGGGGAATAAAAGGGGATTCTGGTATTGAAAAACAAAGTGGGTGACAGGCTAATAAAGTTCTGCCAAGAAAATTCAATGTTCACAGCAAGTTTTTAACAAGTTTAAAAAATACTGAATACCCGTAGATGAACAATGGAGCATACTGAAATAAAATGGACAATATATCCTGAGAACAGACAGGGAAGCTCTGTTGAATTCACCAGAACAAGACTCTCTCTGCAAAATTATAACTTAAACTGAGGGGGAAAAAGAACAATCAGACCAACTCAATTTGATCTTAACAATTTTCTGTGTGATTATGTAGTGAAGGTAAAGAATAAATATAATGAACTAGATATGATGAATAGAATGCCTGAAGAACTGCAGATTGAAATTGAAGACATAATTAAAGATGAAGCAAACAAAAATATCCAGAAAGGGGACAAAATTAAAATAAACCTGTGGGCTGCTTGCAAATCCTTGAAAAACTTCAGGTGAAAGAGAGAAAGGAAAAGTCAACAAGAGACTCAGGAAAGCTTGTCCAACTAAATGTTGAGTTTCAAAACAAGCCAAGGTGACACAAGGAGTTACAGTTACTTCTCAACTTACAACCACTTATTTTACTGACTGTTTGAAGTTATAATGGTAATGGAAAAGTGATCATTTTTCACACCTAAGACCGTCCCAATATCTCCATGGTCACATGATCAAATTTTGCCTGTTAGTCAACTGACTCATATTTATGACCATTGTATTGTCCCAGAGTCATGTGACCATCTTTTGTGACCTTCTGACAAGCAAAGTCAATGGGGAAGCCAGATTCACTTTACAACTGTGGCAAGAAAGTCATGAAATGGAACAAAACTTACTTAACAATTATCTTGCTTGGCAACAAAAATTTGGGAGTCAATTCTGGTCATAAGTCAAGGACTACCTGTATATCTTAGGAAAAAATGTAAAGAAATTGAAAATACTGTCCAAACAAGGGCATGATAAAATATGCAAAAGGAAAAGATACAGGAGAAAGATAAACGTGAAAAAGAGATAAAGAATCTAATGGAGCGACTATTGCAGGGAATAAAAGGGGTGGTGCCCTACTTTGATGACGTCCTGGTGTCAGTGAAGAACAAAAATCAATTGGGGAGCCGCCTTAGAGAAGTCCTGAAAAAATTTAAAAATTTAAAAAATTTAAAGACGCAGGACTAAAAGTAAAAAAGGAGAAGTGCCAACTATGCACAGAAAAAGTAGAGTTCCTGGGGTACCTGGTTGACAATGGAATCCACCCCACTGAGAAGAAAGTTAAAGCCATAAAGGAAGCTCTGAGACCACAAAATAAAACGGAACTGCAGGCTTTCGTAGGACTCATTAACTTTTATAATGTTTTCTTGCCCCAGAAGGCAAGAAAGGTGGAGCCCCTGCATAGACTCCTGGCAAGCGGGAAGAAACCGCATTTCAAAAAATAAAAGACTTAATAACATCGGAATCAGTCCTCATACAGAGCTGATAAACAGTTCCCATCAAACCCATCATCAAAGTATGAAGGAATTGATCCTCCAACTGATAATATCCTACATGAAGAAATGGAGAGAGTGCTCATCAGGATGATCAGAAGAATAGAGAGACTAACACCTTGAAACAATAATTGCAGGCTATGATAGCACTTTACAAGTATTAGAGACTATTCTATATTATCCCAGAATATAGCAAGTTAAATAATGGTCTTCTAGAAAAGTAGATTCTGGCTGATCAATAAGGAAACATTTTTAACATTAGGAGCAGTCTGACAACTGCTGAGTTTTCATGAGTTGCAGCAATTTCACTACATGCGTTCTGGCAAAGACCAAAAATTAATCTGGATTCTTCCACTCAGCAGGAAGTTGGATTCAATAGCCTAAAGGACCCATTTCAATTTTATGATTGGATGTCATCTAGATATGTTGAACTCTTGGCTAGCTGGAGATTTGAGAGTTGAATTCTGACAAATTTAGAGGTTGTCACCTTGATGAGAGCTGGTTTATGCCATAAAACATTTCTTATACTCTGGTTTTTATTGCTACCTGTCTGGAAGTAATTTGAGAACATGTAATTTCAAACTGGAGAGCCAGTTTGACACAGGGATTTAAAGCATTGGGTTATAGAAACCAGGACACCATGAATTCTAGTCTCACCTTAGACACAAAACCAACTGAGTGACTTTGGGACAGTTCTTGTTTCTCAGCTAATGAAAGGAAGCAGGCAATGGCAAACCACTTCAGAATGTCAAGAAAATGTCAGGGGACTTTCCAGGCAGTCCCCAGGAATCAAAACCTGACCTGAAGGTATGCACGCATATATGTATGTGCATAAATCAATTGATCAATCCTGGATATAATTTAACTCTTTGTTTTCCTTCCTAGCACATTTTGACAGCAACGCTTCTCTCTGACAATGTTTAATTTTCAGACATACTGGTAATAGCAATGAAAATGATTACTTCATCATTTAAAGATTTCTTTGACAATCTGAACTTCTACTGAGAGAAACACTATATACAGTAGCGTGTCTGTGGGTGTGGTAACTGTCAAGTTAATGTGATTAGTTAGTGTTCTAACATCAAATTATATGTTATATCCACTTATAATTTCATTTTTCTTTGCCAGGTTTATTTGGCCTTCTTTGTTATAAAAAGAAATAGTCAAACTTGCACTCCAAAGAAAGAAGACTGTAATGCCTGAACCTTTTTTCTGTTCCTGCTCTGCTACTAAATTCATTTTGTATTATAATGGAATAAAATTTATAAGCAAGTAGATTTTCCTGAGAGCCTGAAGTCTAATCAGTTTCAGAGGTGTGCAGAATTTTGAAAGTTAGATTTTTCAAATTCAATTTCTTTTCTAAAATGGAAGTGTCTTTGCCTTTGGACAGATTTAGAATATTGCTTATTGGCTGGGTGATGCATGCACACCTTCTCTCCTTTGATGGCGAGTCAGCCTTAACTTCTGTGAATCTCCTGTTATTTTCTTTAAGGATCACTGTACATCAGTGCAAAGAGATAGCTATGATTGATCTTTTAGTAGCTTTTTGGAATGGCCAATTCGTCTTGACCACTATTAGATCAGATTCTTGTAGATAGAAGAATCTGAAATAAAACTTCTAGGACTTGTGAATTGTATTATATTTCTTGATTCATTGCACCTGATATTTTCTCACTATTATACCTTTTCTCCTACAACCCAGAGTTATCATGTCTGACTTGTAAAATCCAGACAACCACTAGATAGGAGTTCAGAGTTTTCTGTTCTCTTTTCTGGCATGGAAATTACTTGAAATGGAAAGAAAAACACAGCAAGTGAATGATTGCCTCAGAGAGCGTCACCAAGATACACTTTATTTCTGGGACCCTGATCTGCATTTACAGGAAGACTGACTGCAGGCACGGAACGGGATGCATTCTCCCAAAGAATGGAAAGGAATGGTAGTCTTCCACTTAGACTTATTCTATCCCCACTATATTTCAACACTGTTTTTCATTGATTTGCCTTAATATGTAGAACAATTAATGTCAGAACCAGTCAGGTCCCTCGGGAAAGAAAGATCCTCAACTCCACTTGGGTAAAGTGATAGGTTCTTTTATTAAAGATTGCTGGTTGCAGTAAAGTCAGGCTAGAACTAAGATTCCTGTGTGAAAGATTACAATTTCCATCCCCACCCTCCCATCCCAGGCCGCTCAGGATGTGTGATCTTGAAGACTGGCACAAACTGGTTCTATGCCTCTCTGGTCAAACTGTCATTCTCCCCTCCTTATTCCCCATCATATATCCATACAGGTTTATTGCCCACTTGTCCCCCATGTCTCCTCCCCTCTAAGTTTTGATAGTAGGATGCTGGCAGGGCACCAAGCCGAAGATGGCAGAACTGACAATAGTTTGTAAGTCTGCATATGTCTGGGGATAGGTAATGCTTTAAATAAAAGTTTTTCTCTGATTTTGAACTGATGGCAGCAATTTGTACACACATATATATTGATCCTGCTATTCCTACTTGGGACATGTGATTTTAGGCAAAATGCAGAAAAGAAGAAACAGAATGCAAGATAAACTAAAAGGTAAGATAGCAAAGTCTAGATTACACCAACACTTCACTTCTCACTTCATCTTTTTATCCTTTTAAGTGAACTTTGTTTCTACCATATACAGATGCAGCTTTATATAATGCCTTTTCCTCTTTAAAATATTTTATCTATTGCATCCTTTCCCTTTCTTAGTTTCAAAGACAACCAACAAACCTAATCATGGTAAATGCAGTTGTTCTCTATTTGCATACTTGTAATACCGCTTCCTGATTGGTCCACCAATACTATACTGTGATTGGTTCTTCAATGCTACTGTGATTGGTCCGCAATGGCCGCCTGTGATTGGTCTGCCTGAGTGGTGGGAGATTCAAAGAGACGTCATTGGCCGCAAGCAACCACTATAAAAGAGGCTGCCGCGGCTCCACAATCAGACAGATTGCAGGAACTAAATAAAGAGCTGAAAATCACACTGATCTCACGTCTCTTTTTCCCACAACATAACACTGGCGACAAAGGTGGGATACTGAGACAAAGGAGACCAGTTGAGCACGTGGCAATGAGAACCGAGCGAAGACGACATGGCCAGCAGCAACTCACCACCCAGTTGGCTTCAACCCAGTGACGGAGGACTGGGAATCATACATCAACAGATTCCTCATGTTCCTCGAGAGCAATGAGTTACAGAGGATCTCAGACAACAGGAAGAGAAGTGTGTTCCTGACCACTGTGGGCCCACAGTGTTCAAGATGGCCAAGGCATTGGCTAAACCTGAAGACATAAAGCAAATGGCCTGGCCAGATTTGGACAGAATACTGAGGGCCCATTATGCACCAACCGTCTCCAGCCTTATCCGGAGACATGAATTCTATAAACGGAACCAGAAAGAAGGTGAAAGCATTGGTGATTTCATTGCAGCTCTAAGGGACATTGGAGGAGCATGCGAGTTCCTCAACATGGATGAAGCCATGAGACCGCATGGTCCTAGGACTGAGAGACCTCACCCTGCAGAGCCGACTGCTGACCCGACCAAACATCACAGTCACCGAGGCCATCGCTGAGGCCACTGCAGCCGAAGCCATGAAAAAATCATTAGCCATCATGCGGCTAATGAATATGTCAACCCAGGAAACACCGGCAGAGACAAGCCAACCCCCAGGAGAAGAAACCGGAGGGCACCCACAAGGCCACTATCACCACCATGCACCATGAGGACATCGAGTCTTTGTCCGAGACCGATGACAAAGAAGAAGAAATACATAGACTCCAATCGGAATGAAACAGATGGGAGAGGAGAGAACATAAGTCGGGGTTCCAGTGTGCCGGGTGCAGAGGAGACCACCCCCATTCCAAGTGCTGTTTTCTTGACATGGTTTGCCGGCACTGCGAGAGACGGGGACATATAGCAAGGGTCTGCCGGAACCGAAAGAGCTACAGCCCCAGACGAAGAGACAGCACTCCCCCCAGAACAAGAGAAAGACAGGCAGGGAGCTGTTGGAGCTGAGAAAACAGAAGCAAACAGCTCAACGAAACCTACTGGAAGGAAGAGACACCAAACGATAACCATTGGGCATTCGAGTGCAACCGATACCCAAAAGGTACATGTGCAAGTCAACATTGAAGGCCAACAATGCAAGATGGAGGTGGACTCCGGCTCATACCTGTCTATGGTATCATGGAACACACTTAAAAGACTGATACCTAGAATTCCTAGACTGATACCTAGGAACTAGAGAGCCAAAAACTGACCCTGAAGGACTACCAAGGGAACAGGATCCCCGTAGTCAGACTCGGACATTTCCAAGTTAACTTCAGAAAGCACACGGCAATTCTACCATTAACAATAGTAAACTGGGATTGCCCAAGCCTACTGGGACTCGAATGGTTCATGCCCCTGGGAATAGGAGTGACCGGAATCAACAGCATCACCAAAACAGACTGGGAGGAGAGCCTGATGAGGGATTTCCAGGACGTGTTTGATGGGAAACTAGGCAAGTACCGAGGGTCCCCTATCTCATTTAATTTGAACCTGAACATAGCCCCAATCAGGTTAAAGGCAAGGCGAGTCCCTTTCGCATTAAAACTGAAGATCGATGAGCAATTGGATAAACTCATCGCACAGGGGGTATTGGAACAAATAGACCACGCAAGGTGGGAAACCTCAATTGTGGCTCTGATTAAGCCAGATGGGTCCCTGAGCATCTGCGGAGACTATAAGGCCACCCTCAACCTCGCACTACAACAAAGCGCATACCCCGTTTCAGTGGTACAACATCTGTTACATTCGTTGGGGGGAGGAAAGATCTTTGCGAAGCTCGACCTTGCACAAACGTACTAGCAATTGCCAGTTGACCCTGAAACAGCGGAGGCACAAACAATTGTGACTCATAGGGGGGCATTCAGATGCAAAAGACTGCAATTTGGAGTCAGCGTGGCCCCAGGGGTGTTCCAAAGCTTGATGAAGCACCTATTACAAGGAATAAAAGGGGTGGTTCCATACTTCAATGACATGCTGGTATCAGCTAGTGACAAGAACCAACTGGAAAGCCGCCTCAGGGAAGTCTTACAAAGATTTCAAGAGGCGGGACTCAAAGTAAAAAAAAAAATGCCAGCTAGCCACCCCTAAAGTTGAATTCCTGGTACCTAATAGATAAAGAAGGAATCCATCCCACGGACCAGAAAATCAAAGCAATAAAAGAAGCTCCCAGACCCAAAAATAAAACAGACCTGCAAGCATTTTTGGGACTCATTAACTTCTATCATGTCTTCCTGCCACAGAAGGCAACAACGGCGGAACCATAACACAGATTGCTGGATAAGACAGCTACCTGGACCTGGGGGCGATGAGAAGAAGCCTGTTCCAGGAAATAAAAGACTTGTTGACATCCGAATCTGTGTTAATTCAACACAGCGAAACCCTGCCACTGACAGTCACCTGTAACGCATCACTATTCGGGGTCGGAGCCATTCTCAGCCACACACTACCAGATGGGAGAGAAGCGCCAATCGTGTTCTATTCCAAAACGCTATCTAAAGCAGAAAGAAACTACAGCCAATTGGACAGAGAGGCGCTAGCAGCGATAACTGGAATCAAGCGATTCCATGAATACCTCTATGGCAGGACTTTCTCACTAATTACAGACCACAAGCCACTCTTGGGAATACTCGCAGGAAACAAGGCCACCCCAAACATACTGTCACCATGAATGACGAGGTGGTCTGAGTTCCTTTCCACAAACAGTTACAAATTAATCCACCAGCCAGGGAAGGACATATCACACGCTGACGCCCTGAGCCGTTCTCCCCTGCCTGACCTGGGAAGTGACCTGGCACCAACCACATCCACGCTACAAATTGAGACACTACCAAACCTACCCATAACTGCAGCAGACATCACGAAAGAAACTGCAAGAGACAAAAAGATGGTCCAGATTTTAAACTGGGTAGGAAAAGGGTGGCCAGAAAACGAGATGGACAAGACTTTTAAACCATTCCGAAACAGACAGATGGAACTCTTGATTTAAAAAGGTTGTATACTATGGGGGAATCGGGTAGTCATACCGGAAATACTCCAAGAACAAGTACTGTATATCTTGCATGAAGGACACCCGGGTATCGTACAAATGAAATCCCTGGCAAGGAGTTATGTATGGTGGGCAGGGATGGATAAGGATATTGAGAGATGGGTGGAAATGTGCATGCAATGCCAAAAATCCAGACCTACACCCCCTGCTGTACCTGTGCTCGACTGGGAAACACCGAGGGGACCCTGGTTGAGAATGCACATAGATTTCTCAGGGCCAACAAAAGGACACACATTTTTAATAATAGTAGACGCTTACTCAAATTGGTTGGTGGTAAGCGTCATGAACTCTACAACAACAGAAGCCGTCAACAGACAGCTGAGGAAGCTGTTTGCAACACATGGGTTGCCGAATTTATTGGTTTCAGACAATGGGTCGCAGTTCACGGCGTTGACATTTGAAAAGTTCCTTGCCGAACATGGCATAAGGCATGCCTTGACAGCGCCGGGTTGGCCGGCTACAAACGGATGGATGGAACACATGGTTCGGTATACGAAAGAGACCATAGAGAAACTAGACATGAGGGACATACAAGAAAAAATCTGCAAAATGCTAACTATACAACACATCACACCTAACACCACAACGAATAAAAACCCATCAGAACTATTGATGGGCAGAAAATTAAGATTGCACCTAGATAGATTACACCCCACTTACAGCACTGAAAAACCAGCAGACTCCTCTACTAAGCACCGACATTCGGAACAGGGGACCTAGTCTACGCAAAAAATCTCATGGGGCACCCACTTTGGATACTGGCAACAATAACCCAGATAACAGGACCCCGGTCATACAGACTAGAAACAGAGGACGGAAGAAGGTGGAGGAGACACATAGATCAACTGAGATCACGAACACTAGAAAGAAACACTAACAAAACCAGGTGCGAAGGAAAAGAACACACACACACCAGAACCACATCAAACATTTAAAAATAATAATAACCAAACCAGAGAGGGGGGAGACCCCTCAAACACGAATAAGAGGGGAGGGGGAGATCCTCCACTAGCACAAGAAACACCACAACAAACCCGAACAACAATCTGCCAACCAACATCACCAGTAGCCCAGAAAGAAACCACAATTACTTACTTGGAGATGACTTCGGTAGAAAGGAACAGGCAGCGGAAAACCAACACGAAGCCACTCTGGAAGGGAGCAGCTGAGCCGACTCTACCAGCCCAGATAGGCTGGGCGGGAGCAGCATGGCTGACTCCACCTTCCAGGAGGTTCCACTGAGAAGGATGGGAGAAACAGCGATCCCGTCCAAACCGGCTGAAGACAACGCACCTGAGCTGTGCAGGTCAGGTAGACACCATAAAAGCCCCACCTACTTACGTGACTATGTAACATAGGTTGGACTAAACCAAGTGGGGAGGGGTGTTCTATGTTAGCATACTTGTAATACCGCTTCCTGATTCGTCCACCAATACTATACTGTGATTGGTTCTTCAACGCTACTGTGATTGGTCCACAATGGCTGCCTGTGATTGCTCCACCTGAGCGGCGGGAGATTCAAGGAGCCGTCATTGGCCGCGAGCCGCGAGCAGCCGCTATAAAAGAGGCTGCTGCGGCTCCACAGTCAGACAGATTGCAGGAACTAAATAAAGAGCTGAAAGTCACACTGGTCTCGCATCTCTTTTTCCTGCGACATAACAGCAGTATTGCAGGCTAACTCTGCCAACTGCCAGCAGTTTGATTCTGAGCGGTTCAAGGTGGACTCAGCCTTCCATCCTTCCGAGGTTGGTAAAATAAGGAGCCAGATTGTTGGGCGCAATATGCTGACTCTGTAAACCACTTTGAGAGGGCTGTAAAGCCATACAAGTGGTACATATGTGCCACTGCTATTGCTATTTTCTTTCTTAATTTCATTCATTATTTATTGCTGTGCCCAATGTTTTACACTGTTATCTTTAACACAGCTAGTCCTCAACATACAAAGTTACAACAGCACTGAAAAAAGTGATTTATGATCATTTTTCACCCTTATGTCAGTTGCAGCATTCTCATGGTCACATGATCAAAATTCAGATGCTTGTCAGCTGGCTTATATTTATGACAGCATCCCAGGGTCATATGATCACCTTTTGTGATCTTCTGACAAGCAAAGTGAACGGAGAGCCAGATTCATTTAACAACCATATTATTAATAACTACAATAATTCACTTAACAACAGTGGCAAGAAAGGTCATAAAATGTGGCAAAACATACTTAATAAATGTCTCACTTAGCAACGTAAATTTTGGGCTCAATTATGGTTGTAACTACTTGTAATTGTAGACATGACCAGATATACCCACAGATATTGACCACTATTGAATGTTAATTTTTCATGGAGACTTCAACGTTGGCCCCTCTTCTAGGGATCTGCCCATGCACCCAAATAGCTTCAGCAGTTAGAGTAACATTCCTAAGAAGTCCTACAAATGCAAGGACAATCAGAGAAGAGAAAAGAGAAGTCCCATTGCACGAATGGATACCGAGTCACATAAATTATTCACAGAAAAATACAAAAATATTCATATAAAATAAACAATAGTCATAAAATAACCCAGGCAAATATCAAATTACAAAACTAGAATAAAACAAACAAATCACCCAGAAAATGTTGCCTAGGAAAGCTTAAGAAAACAACTATTTGATGTTGTCATGCCGTAGCATAATTTTTATATACTGTTGTTGCTCTCTAGCCCCATCAAGTGGCTGGAGGGACAAATACCAAGCATATTGTTTGAAGCTGACCCCAACCCATTACCCATCAGCCTGCACTCTCAAAACATGTGCATGCTGGCAAGCCAGGCTCCATTTCCTTTAGCATTTGGAGAAGAGATAAGCACAAAGAAGAATCCATCTTAATCTGTGGCATATGGTCATCCAAGGACAAACCCACATCTCACACATAGAGCATCACTGGTGAGATTTAAATTGCTTGTATTTATTAATTGTTATGTTCTGCAGTTACTTAATACTGTCCGTCTTGTATTTGGTTCTCATTGTATGTATTCCTATTTTCCCCAGTTTCACCTCATCCTATTCTTTTAATAAAGCATTCAGATCTACGCACAGTCTGTTTTGTTGAAGGATAGGTAGTTTTATTTGCATATTGAGCTGCACAGCCTAAAGCCCATGTCACACTGAACCAACGGATGCAAAGAGGATGTAAAACGGACAAAAAACCTTGCCATCCGTTCGAAAACGCGATGTACTCACTGCCTCCATTTGGCTTCCTCTCTATCCGTCCAGCATCCGTTTATGGACGTTTCATCCGCTCCAAAAGTTTTGGGCTGCCCAAAACTTTTGCGCGGAAAATATATCCAGTCCGTCCATTCTGCATCCGCTACGCATCCACTAGGCATCCATTACGCATCCGCTATATCCGCTAGGCATCCGCTGCGCATCCGCGCAACTCACATCCGCCCGGACGCAGGGAGGAAGCGGAACAGATGCAGAATGGATGCAGAACGGATGCCTAGCGGATGCAGAACGGAAACAAAGCGTTTAAAAAGGAAAAAACGTTCGCAGAGGGGACCTATCTCGGATATTAAGGATGTCTAGAGGATGCCTAGATGATGCCTAGCAGAAAACATATACTTCCTATAAAAAGGGGGAGCAACTCGCCTGCATCTCACTTTCAGAACAGCAGCCCAGCGGTGCAGACCTCTGCAGCCTTCATCTGGCTCTTCCTCTTCCACAGCATCCAGTTATGTCCACCGTGGATTGTAACAAAGTCCTTTCGGCAGCCACCATAGTTCTGCATCAGTATGAAGCCATCTGCAGGCTCTGTGAACTCTACTGCGAGAAGAAAAGGAGCCACCCAAAAAGAGTCTGGATCCGAAGATGGTTCGCCAGAAGAGCAGAGGATGGACTGTACAACAAGCTGATGGTGGAGTTCAGGAACGAAGACACTCGTGCATTCCAGAACTTCATGAGGACATGTTTGACAGCCATGTTTGACGAAGTTGTGCAGCGGCTGACACCCAGGTTGACCAAGGCAAACACCAGCTTCCGGCCCAGCCTGGAACCTGGGCTCAAGGTGGCACTCACTCTGCGCCACCTGGCCTCAGGGACCTCCTACAGGAGCATGCAGTGCGGCTGGAGAGTGCCATCCAACACCATCAGCATTATGGTCAGAGAAGTGGTGCAGGCCATCATCGAAGAATACAAGGAGGAGCTCCTCCAGTACCCCTCCACTGAAGAAGGATGGAAGAAAGTTGCAGAGCAGTGGTATCAGAAGTGGAACTTCCCCCACACCATTGGAGCCATAGATGGCAAGCACGTAGCCTGCAAAGCTCCACCCAACTCAGGGTCCACTTATTTCAACTCCAAGGGCTTCTTCAGCATCATCCTCTTCGCCATGGTCGCTGCTGACTACAAGTTCATTTACATCGATGCTTCAGGCAACGGCTCATCTTCAGATGCCCAGGTATACAACGCCAGTCACCTCAAGGAGGAGCTGGAAGGCAACCTCATCGTGGGCTTCCCAGATCCAGACCCCCTGCCCAACGACACACAAGATGTGCCCTACTTCATCATGGGGGATGACGCCTTCTCCCTCACAACCTACCTCATGAAGCCCTACACCTCCAGACTCCTCACCCGTGAAGAGAGGATCTTCAACTACAGGCTGTCCAGGGCAAGGCAGGTGGTGGAGAACGCCTTTGGCATCCTGGCCAACAGGTTCCAGGTACTTCTCACCACCATGCAGCATTGCCCAGAGACTGTGAGGAGGATCATGGAAGCTTGCTGCATCCTGCACAATCTCATGCGCACCCGCTACCCAGTCTTGCAGAACAGGCTCGTGGACCTCCAGCAAGGCAATGGGGACATGGAGCCTGGGGAATGGAGGCAAGGACGAAACCTGATCGACACTGAGGATGTGCAAGGCCCCAACAGTGCCTCACATGAAGCGAAGAAGCAGCGCAACCTCCTGAGACACTGGTGCAACTCTCCAGCTGGAGCAGAGGGGTGGCAAGACAGGATGGTAGATGCTTAATGGATGCTTCATTCAGCCTGTCTCATCACACGGATGAGATTGGGCCATGTATGTTTGGTTGGCCTACAATGAACAGGGCGTTTAATAAAGAGTTGTGTTTATGTTGATATGTGTGGATAATTATCACATTATTATTGATAATAAAGGGCCATAGGTGTGGCACCTGGGAGGGTGGACCATACAGTCCTACTATGCTTGCACTGGAGGTTTATGTATCCCACAGCTATTACCCATCCCAAAGGTATCCCTGCCCATCCCACTGCTATCTCAACCCATCCCACAGCTATCTTAACCCATCCCACGAGCATGCAAAGGCTTCAACCATTTCTAAAAGTTTCCAGCAAGACTTTATTTAAAAAAAGAAATGAAGCAAGTGTGTGAATCTAAAATAGACTTTATTAACAACAAGCTATAAAACAAAAATGAGTCTCTGGCTCTCCTCTTGGTCGCTCAGTCTCGGGGTGAAGGGTGCAGGTGCTGTGGAGGTGGCTGGTGCTGGAGTGCTTGTCATCAGCTCCTCCAGAAGCAGAAGCAGCAGAAGCCCCAGCCCCAGAAGAGCGAGCCTGTGCTGCAGAAGCCCCAGCAGAACCAGAGTGAGGGCCAGGGGCGGGATGGTAGCCCTGTCCCTCTTGCAAGGGCTGGCAGCAGATGGCTGAGGCTTGTTGTGCTTCCGCATGGTTGTGGGGTTGCTGGCTGGCAGGGAGGCTGGCAGCAAGACTGGCAGCAAGGCTGGCAGGGAGGCTGGCAGCAAGGCTGCTAGCAAGGCTGGCAGCAAGGCTGCTAGCAAGGCTGGCAGCAAGGCTGGCAGGCAGACATGCAGGCAGGGCAGGCAAGGCAGCCAATCCGTCCGGCAGCGGGTCTTTCCTCTGAATGGTGACCTGCTTCCGAGCTGCTTCCGTTATATCCGCGGGGCTAACGCAATGCATCCTCCCCACATGCGCAATTAATGCCAGGATTCCGCTAGGCTTCCGCTGCGCATCTGCTGTGCATTCGCTGTGCATCCGCTGTGCATCCGCTTCATCCGCTCGGCGTCCGTTCTGCATCCGCTGTATCCATTCTGCGTCCACTTCGCTGAGGCCCCCCGGAAGCCTTGCAGATGTGTCATCCGCTCCCATCCGCTTCCATCCGCTAGGCTTCCGTTCCGCATCCGCTTTGCATCCGCCCTGCGTCTTCCCCGCATCCGTGTTATCCGCTCCGGTTATGCAAATTTTAGCCCCTTTTGAGAGCGGATAACAACGGATGGAACATTTTGCTCATCCGCTGTGTCCTTTTTGCATCCGTCGGGCAGTGTGACATGGGCTTAATATATAGACACAGACTAATATATAGTGAGGACAAAACAGATGAAAACCAGATATATTTATTTAAAATTCTAATCGTGAATGGATTAACAATATAATAAGTGAAATATGCCAAATGAAGTTTCCTCATGAGTGGGTCATTTCATGTTTGAGATGCAACATTTGATCAATTGTTATTACCAGCTTCTCTTCACTTAGAAGTCTGGAACACATGAAGGGAAGCCTCTGGCAATTACTGTAAGAATCAAGGAGATTTTAATTCATATAAAGTGTTGATTCTTCAGATATAGAGATCTGAATACTTTATTTATAAATTTAATTCATGTAAAGCTGAGCCTCCAAATGTTAACCCCCTAAGTCTTTCCCTGGTTACAGACTGCAAAGAATAGTAGTAACATTTTAATGGGTTTGGAAAGGGTCAAGACCCAGTAGGGTTATTAAATGGCACATTCCATTGCTGAGTAGCAACTCTGTTCTGAACCTCCTAAGGCAACATACAATGTCAGAAGCCAGTCTCTGAGAATTATGGAAGCGTCATTCATCCAAAGCATGTTATTGTTATAGCAGAACTCAGAGAAAATGTTCTATTAAGGTATACAACAAAGACATCCTATGAGGACGGAAAATGGGTAACAATGTTTTGACATATAAAGTAAGTGGAAAATAATTTATAATTTACTTCTTTCACATATTCAAAACAAACACTATGAATCCCAAATTACTCATGAATAATCGTAGCACTTTTACAGATGCCTAAAACAAACTTACCTACCATCTAAAGAACAGTTTGTATAAAAAACAGCTTTGTTGTTGTTTTTTTGCAAATTCCAAAAGCTGGCTTGTTATTGCTTTCAGCTTAAACATCTTCGCTCTTGCTGAATAGACTGCAGAAATGCAAGAATTACAAGTAGACAAGTACCAGAAGAAAACAAGAACAGCTACGTTTATTCACTATAGTGATTAGAGTGCCAGACCTGGCCCAGGGATGATGTAATGATTAGATCTCCAAGTCAAGCTATACGCAGTGGCTTCATTGACATTATCATATTACATCCATGGTAGCATTATGAAAATTGTTTACAATTCCTTTCATCATTAAGATACTTTTTTTTTAGTTCACAGTCTACTTTATAACTTTATAACCATAGGATTTCCTGGTATTTCCCATTCAGGCACTATTTCTTCACTAGAATAGAACGACAGAGCTGGAAGGGACCTTGGAGGTCTTCTCGTCCAACCCCCTGATCAGGCAGGAAACCCTATACCATTTCAGACAAATGGTTGACCAATCCCTTCTTAAAACTTCCAGTGTTGGAGCATCCTCATCTTCTGGAGGCAAGTTATTCCACTGATTAATTGTTCTGTCAGGTTCTAGGCTGCTTCTCTCTTTGATTACTTTCCATCCATTCCTTCTCCTCCTGTCTTCAGGTACTTTGGAGAAGAGGTTGATCCCATCTTCTTTGTGGCAATCCCTGAGATATTGGAAGACTGCTATCATGTCATCTGTAGTGCTTCTTTATCCCTGCACATCTTTATGAAGCTCAATTAAGATTGGCCACATGCTGTTACTTCGCCAATTCAAAATCCCATTCAGGCCTGAAGTTAATTTTGACTTTGAAGTTTGACTTTCAAATATGACTTTGAAAGCTTATCCTTTTTCAGCTGATTCTAAATTATTATGAGATAAAAGGTGCACCATGTATGTCTTGATCTCCAAGGCCAGGCAAATGAAACTTCAAAACTAAGCAATCATTCAATTATGTTATATAACAATAGAAATTTACCCTGTGGCAATATTAAATCATTTTTAGTTTGGTTGTACATCTATATCCTTCCCGAGGCATTTTGGAATATCTACGCATTGGCATCACCCACCTCCTCAGGCTTTAATAAGGCAAAATCCACAATTATATAGAAAGTTCAACTCACATTCAAATAGATTTATACAGAACTCCCCTTCAGATTTCCTTCCCCTTTATGTTCTATCATAAACATTCTAGCCTCTTATTTAGCCCATAGGCAGTTCAGAGAATTTACCCTAGCAACCATTTTCTGGTAAAATAAAAACTCCTCTATTCTAGATTTCTGTTTTTCTGTTTTCTTTTCTGGGAATGGCCTCGGGGCCTTCTCATAAGGCCCAAATATTTCCTATGAACGTCACTGTAAACAGCACTGTTTATACAAATGGCCAAAGAAAATACATAGTTCCTTTCTGTCTCCAGATCAGTGTTAGTATTTGGCCTTCATGGCTCAAGAAAAAACATAGATGCTGATGATCCTGCAAAATTTTGTTAAGCAAAAAAGAAAAAGATGACCCTGTAAGTATTTTTATACAATAAGTTCCTTCTCTCTGATACACATTCCAAAATAGCCAGAAAAGAAACTCCTTTTTGAGGAATAATTCTCTGGATGTTCAATCATGTTTGCACAATGAACAAATGAACAGGTTTTGATAAATTGGTTATTGGCACAGGATTATTCTGTCACTGGGCAAAAGTATCCTGGACTAGGAAGAGGTGGCATAAACACAGTTATTTCCTGGCCATTCCTTCTGAGCCCTGCTCCATCAAAGTGGGATCAATGCAATTGATTCCTTGTGATAAATGCAGAAAGAAGTGGGATAAATTGTGTATAACTTATGAAAAATATCAACTTTTTTTTTCCTGGATCAAACGTCTTCTTTGGTTTTGAGGAAAATGTATAGGTGAACTAGAAGGCGATGCTTGTTTATCTACCAGCTTTAAAATCAAACTGGTTCCTTTGAAACCAATTTTGGGAACACTTAAGGCCACTTCAATTGGAGGGACTCCATTTGCCCCTTGCTATGGGAAGCAAATTTGGGGATCTGTCTTTGTGTGTTAACTATGATCTATGCTTATGAAGCACTTTGAACATCATGAATTACAGTTCATTACACAGTCAGCTTAGACTGGATTTGGCATTTATATTCACCTATCAAGTTTTTTCAAAGGACTTGGGATAATCAGATGTTGCTATGATTGATGGTGTTAAAAGATATTGTCGCAGAATGTGAGATGTTCTGGGTAAAGCTTCCTTCTGCAATTCACTGATGGTGATTTTGTCAATGCCAATGGTTTTCAAGGGCTGCTCCAGGTTTTTTAGGGTTGCACCCAAGGCACCGGTTATTATTGGTACTATTTTTGCTTTCTTTTGCCACAGTCATTCTACTTCTACGTGCAGGTCATTGTATTTTGTGATTTTCTTCAGTTCTTTTTTCTTCTGATGTCTCCAGATATTACTATTTTTATTACTTCAAAGAAAATCAAGAATAAAAATATCAGAAAGGGGAAAACTTCAACACTTCAAAGAAAAATACACCAAGGGTACTTCCTGAGAAATTAGCCCTTATATATTTTCCACTGCAAGCAAAAACAATAGTTAATGAGTGGACTGAAAGAGAAAGAAAAATGTTATTGTGATCATTAACCAGCAGAGAGAATGAGAAAGAAACAGTTTCCATTGAAGAGTGCTTTCAGAACCATTCTGCCTTCCTGCATATGTTTTTTTTTTGCTTTAAAAAAAAAATTGGGGCTAATTTCTCGTCTGTGACGTTCACTTCAATGCAATCAGGAAACCAATAGCCCATCTGCAATATAAGGGCAACCTTTAGTGTCCTTTGATCAGAAATTCATCTTTCCTACCTTTGTCTGAATCTCTTGTGCAAACCAGGTCAATCCACCACCCCCATTCAAAGCCAGTCCAATTGGCGAGGGGTGAGGGGGCTGGAGGACTCACCTTTCTCTCGGATGCCAGGATGACTCTAGTCCTGCTTTTCTGCACTCTTGCTTTTATTCAACAGGTGACCAATGGTAAGATAGGGCAGGTAGAATTATTTCTTTACCATGAGGACAGGGGAGGAGGGGAAAGAAAATCTGCATTAATTGTTTTGTATCAGTTTCATGCATTTGAACCCTTGTTGCCTAATATGCTATTATCTAGCTACGGCTTCCATGTTTTAAAGCCAAACACAGATTGTCCCCTCCCGAGTCTTCTTTCAGACTCCTTTAACTTGTTTGGGCTCAGAGCTGAGTTATTTTCATGCCTTTTGTTTTGCGTTGGATCAATAATCTTCCTGCAGCCAGAAATATACCTTTATTTAACAGGAGAGAAGTACAGGGTGTGGGGTGAGGAAGGCACACATGTGACCCTTCCTTGCTACCTGAGCCCCCAGACAGTGAAAGACAACTTGAGTCACCTGTACAAAGGATTAGAGGTTTACTGGGTGCGGCATGGAGGCAGGTAAGACAAAATGACCCCATTTTATTTAGTTTGGAATGGAGGGCCGACTGGATTAGCGGCAGTTCTGTTTTATGTTCCACTTTTTCCTTTCCCCATTTCCCTTTCCTTTTTTCTTTGTGACCAGTTCTTCCATGAAACGTCATTTGGTGCTCGAGGTGAAGCCCAGTGGGCTTAAGAGTCTGGCCCATTCCATGATGCACCGGGTAACTGTCTGGGACACTGGCTTTCTTAAGGGGAATTTTTCACTCCAGATTAAGCCTTTGCTGAAGGAAGACGCAGGAACCTATGAGGCACGAGTGAGACATGGGAAAGAGGACTGGCACTGCTTGGTGGAGCTTGGTGTGGTGTCAGGTAGGTGGATGGGATAGTTGCTCAAAGATAAAAGTAACCCTCTCAGAGAGGAATGGAGACTCTTACAGGATCTGGATCTGAATCTGGATCTGGCTGGAAACCTTTAAAAGCTTGGATTCTTGGATGCTAAGAATCCTTGGATGCTAAGCAAACAGCAATTGTGAAGCTGCATGCATCTATGGGATTCAACATTTCAAAATGATTCATGTCTTGAACAGAAGCAGTCAGGCAACGAAGACTATGAAGAACATGAAAGTCCCCACCATTTTTACCTTGTTATTTTCAGCATTTTTTTTTTCCTGTAAGAGCTATCCATTTAACAGTATCAAAACTGGGCTGGTAGAGTGCCTGACAATCAATATATCAATAGTCCCATAGGCTAGGGATCAAAGTGTCTATGAATATTACTACACCATTTTCCTTTTCTTAACAGTCACTGCTCACCCTTCTCGTCCTTTAACTGAGTCTGAATCGGTCAGGCTAAACTGCAACTCCAGCCACCCAGGAAATCCTACCAACATCCTTTGGTTCCACAGAAATGTCCTCGTTCGCACCTCCTACAGGCTTCATCCTATGGGCCAAACCCTGCTTATCACTGAATCAGTCAGTAGTGACACTGGGCACTGGGTTTGCCAACTCACCTTTGCAGATGGAGAGATAATTGCAGTCAGATACAACTTGCAAGTTATAGGTGAGATCCATCTTCTCATCTCATCTTCCCTTTTCTCACATTTCTTCTCCTTGGGCGGGTGGGGAGAACCAGCATCAGTAAAAACATGCTTATTTCTCTCTCTTTCTTAGTGTGCTTGAATGAGTCAGAAAGACCATTGTGCACTGAATTCTAGCTTTCACTCATTTTTGCACCTTCTGGTATCCCACCACTTTAAAAAGTGTGTTGTTTTTATTATCTCCTCTGTAGGATTTACTGAGCAAGCCCCCTCTGTCATCTATACAGCAGCTGGATCTGATGCTCATTTGCCCTGTGTCCTGAATTCCAATCCCAGGAAATATGGAATTTCAGGGCTGGCCATCCAATGGGGATACATGGCAGGGAGAGAACTGAAGGCCAAGCCCACTCCCAGTTATGAAAACCATCAAGATTTCACTCTTCATCTCCCAACTGTTGGATTAAATGATGCAGGCCAATATCTCTGCAAGATCACCATCCAAGGCGTTACTATAATTCAGAATGTCACCCTGGCAGTGATGGCAGGTGAGGAACAAACTTGTAGCAGGGCCATTCTTCTCTTAAGGGATTTCCCCTGAAAGTTAGGGAAAACATAATCCAACCTACCTCCCAGGGCCCTGAAAGAAATTTGAACTGGAAGCATGGAACCCCAGAATACTTACCACTTCGGGATAATTGAATAGGATGTGTCCTATCATTCCCAGCTTTTAACCAGACTATCTGGAAAGATGGAATCGATGGCCAATGTATTTAGAGAGTAACAGGTGAGGCAAGCAGATCAAAAGACTTGTAGACTTAAACTCTGTCAGAATAGTTATAGAACAAACGTCTTCACCTTTTTCTCTCATGGAGAGTTGAGTGAGACCTACAGTTCTTCTCAGAAAGATGTATTTTAATGCATAAAATAAAATACATAGTTATGGAGGGAAACCAATTATGCTCAAATGCAGGTATCCAAAGATTAAAAACAACAACAGATACATAATAATATAGCAATACATATCCTTTATTAATCCATTAAATGAATCACATGACAATATTCTTTTTTAAGGTATAATCATTTTAGATAGTTGGATTTATTGATGTTAACAAACAGTTTTGGAGTCTATGGGCAATACATTACTTTGTTGCCTATATACATTATGACATGACAAAATAAAATTTGAGGGGCTGCCACAGGGAGGAAGGGGTCAAGCTATTTTCTAAAGTGCCTGTAGGCCAGACAAGAAATAATGGATGGAAACTGAACAAGGAGAGATTTAACCTGGAAATAAGGAGAAACTTTCTGACAGTGAGAACAATCAACCCATGGAACAGAAATTGCCCTTGGAAGTTGTGGGAGCGCCATCACTTGAGACTTTCAAGAAGAGATTGGACTGCCACTTGTCAGAAATAGTGTAGGCTCTCCCGCTTGGGTGGGGGGTTGGACTAGATGACCTACAAGGTCCCTTCCAACTGTGAGTTCTAATCCTATCTTTGGCAGAAGCCGGCTCGGTGACTTTGGGCCAATCATTCTGTCTCAGCCCTAGGAAGGAGGCAATGGCAAACCACTTCTGAAAAACCTTGCCAAGAAACTTATCCAAGGCTATTTCTGAGAATCAGACACAACTGAACTGGGAGGAGGAAGGGGAGGGGGGGGGGAGGACAGGAAGGATTGCTTATCCAGAGGAAAAAAAATCCCAGGTTGATATTCTGTGATTATTTATCTGAGACTCAACCACAATGAATGGAAACTCTGACATATTTGGTGGTACTGAGCCTGGTGGTGGGCAGGCATGATGCTGGGTTGTTTTCACACACTTCTAAATTCTTGCCTTACCCTCTCCTTTGCACTTAAGAGCTTTCAGTTCTGTAGAAGTTAATACCTATGATTCCAGTTTTCTAGTTACTTTTACTAGAAACATGACTACTTTTTTAAATGTTTGCCTGGCTTGATTTTTTTGCTGCTTCTGGGAAAATGGGTTTTGAGGAAGAGAGTTGAGAAAGAGAGTTCTCACAGGAGACTGTGAGTTCTAGTTTGGCTTCAGGAATGAAAAAGCCATCTGGGTGACTTTGGGCTGCCAGTCATTCTTTCTCAGCCAGCCAAGGGTCAAGGGACAAGCCAATCAGTCCATTTCTTGCACAACCAACGCATAGCAATAACAATAGTGCTTAGACTTATATACCACCCCACAGTGCTGTATAGCACTCTATGGATGGTTTACAGAATCAGCATATTGCACCCAACAATCTGGGTCCTCATTTTATCGACTTCAGAAGGATGGAAAGTGGAGTCAACCTCGAGTCTCCTCAGGATCAAACTCCAGACTGTGGGCAGAGTTAGCCTGCAAAACTGCATTCTGAGCACTTCTTTTAATCAATTAAAAAAAAAAAAAAAAGCACGTCCTGCACTTGCAGGAAAAATGTTAGGAAGAAAAGAAAGTTGAACAATATAATAATAACTATAGAAATCCAAGAGGAATTAAAGAAAATTACAGACATCAAAATAATGGCCATTCATAAATGGATGAATGAGTCCCACAGGGTTCCACTTGCCTCCTAGGATGTTGGAAATGTTCATATTATTGGGAAGGTTCATGGTATTGTCTAGAGCAGTGGTCCCCAACCTTTTGGGCGCCAGGAACCAGTTCCATGGAGAAAGGTTTTCCCACGGAGCAGAGGGTATGTGGTTTTGTGTGCTGCCTGCATCTTATGGATGGGGCTTCGCTTGTTTGTGCAGCCCAGTCGCTGGCAGGAGTTGGAGGAGAGTTTCACCAGTATGCTGATGACATCCAGCATACTTCTACTCTGTATCATCAAGGAAGAAAGTGATATTAAACCAGGTTGATATTAAACCAACCTGAAACTAAGTTCAGACAGCCAGTGTAGTGTAGTAGCTACAAAGTTGGGCTGGGACTGAAGAGACCCAGGTTCAAACCTATTCTTAGTTATAGACAGGGGTGGGATTCTACTAGTTTGCACCGATTCGCAAGCACCAGTTGTTAACATTCTAAGCGGTTTGGAGAACCGGTCGCTAGAAGAAATTACTGGCCTAATCCTGTAAGGGAGGCAGGCAGGAAACTTTCTGGTGTTGCTTACAGAAACTGCCTGTTAATCCTTATTACATTCTTGGCAGGAATAGACTTCCTGTCTCAGAAACTTTATTCTAGAGTTTTTTCCCCCTCCTTTGCTGTTTACTTTGCTTGTGTGGAGTGATCATTCAAAGTTACAATGGCACTGAAAAAAGTGACTTATGACCATTTTTCACACTTACGACTGTTGCATGGGATATTGAGTCATGCCAACAACATGATCACCAGCCATGTCCACCCAGTCACATGACCACCAAGCCACGCCAATCACCTAAGCCACAGCCACAGAGCAGATTGTTAAAAAATTTGAATCCTACCCCTGGTTATAGAAGCTTATTTTATGACTTTAGACTAGTCATTCTTCCTCAGTCTAACTTAGGGTTGTTGAGTATGGGAACAATACATATAATAGAATAATTCTTTACATAGACCCAGGTCTCAGTGTTGCAGTTTGAGTAATTTAACTTCATGCTGTAGGAGGAAGGTGAGAGGGAGAGGGGATTAGTGATTTCTGTTTCCTTGCTTTCTTTCAGTCATTTCCAGCATTGTTGGGCCAAGAATTCCTGAAGGTTCTCACTTGGTCCTCATCTGTAACCTCAGCTACTACACAGGAAAAGAGCATTTTCAATGGAAGTGGCTGGACTTGGAATCCAGCAACAGCTCTCAGTCTGATTCCAGTAGGCCCGTGAAATGGGGCCCAGTCCAGGAATTTCGCCAGGTGTCATCAAGGGATGCAGGCATCTGGGAATGCAGCGCCCACGGTCCAGAGGGGAAGCTGGGATCGGTGCAGTATCACCTGGAAACTGCAGGTATTCTTTGTTTCTTTAATTGCACAAATGCATATTTCACTCTAAATTACATGGATCACAACAGCTCACATGTTTATGGTTGACAAGAGAGTAAAAACTTCAGCACGGGACCAGCTTCGCAGAAGCTTGGAGAAAACAGTAACTTCTTCTGGTATCCTCGCATTCCAAGAAGTTGCTTGGAAACAGCATTCAAAAGCAACCCCCACGTCTCCCTACCAGCTACCCTCATTTTCAGATAGCAAAAAGATTGAAAGATCTCCTATGAAGCTCAGAAACCACAGAAAAGTACAAATAGAATAGAATTCCTTATTGGCCAGGTGGGATTGGACACACAAGGAATTTGTCTTGGTGCAAATGCTCTCACTATGCATAAAAGAAAAAAAAAATACATCCATCAAGAATCATAAGGTGCAAACACTTAATGATAGTCATAAGGTACAATCATCAAATCATACTAGGAAACAGTCAGTATAAATCGTGAGGATACAAGCGACAAAGTTACAGTCATACGGTCACAAGTGGGAGGGGATGGGCGATAAGGAGAGACGAGAAGATTAACACTAATAGTAGTGCAGACTTTGCAAATAGTTGGCCAGCGTTGAGGGAATTATTTGTTTAGCAGAGTGATGGCTTTCGGGGGGGGGGGGGAACTGTCTTTGTGTCTAGTTGTTCTGGGGTGCGGTGCTCTATATAGCGTCGTTTTGAGGGTAGGAGTTGAAACAGTTTATGTCCGGGATGTGAGCGGGTCTTGTAAATATTTTTGACTCGTGCAGTGTACAGGTCCTCGATTGAAGGCAGGTTGGTCGTAATTGTTTTTTTTTTTTCTGCAGTCCCTATAATTATCCTCTGAAGTCTGCGCCTGTCCTGTCTGGGTTGCAAGAACCCAACCAGGCAGCGATCGAGGTGTCGATGAGAGACTCCGTAATTCCTCTGGGGAACCAGAGACCCAGGCTTTGAAGGCAAGGCCACAAGCTGGGCTTGAAAACAAACAAGAACGCAGCGCAGCGGCCCCCGTGCACAAGATCCCCTCGCCCAGTTCCCATTGTTAAGTCTTCCCCCCCCCCACCCCCGCTTTTGGATGAGCAGAGTTTCCCGGTTTACCCCCAGAAGAAGCAGGTTCGGATCTAACGTCCTGCAGTCGTCTTGACCGAGACGACACGAGGGCAGCCTTTCTCTCCCTGAGCCCCGCAGAGAAATTCGACCGCGAGATTTCCAAATGTTGCTGGGCTGGCAGCCGCTTCTTCAAGGGGGAACGTGACCTGGACGGGTTCCAGCCACGAACCGCCGATGTCATCCCGGCTCACTCCCTCGCTCTCTTCCCTTCCCCCGGTGCTCGGTTCGCAACCTTTCTCCGAAACAAAGCTCGGAGCCTTTTCCCCCAACCCGGCCAAGCAAAGCCGTCGCCTCAGCAGGTGACTCAGGAGAGCGAGCTTTGCCGTCCGGCGCTGGTGGCGGCCTTGGGCCTCCGCTTCACGCCCCCAGCCACCGGTGGAAAAGAGAGAAGAGAGAGGGAGAGGCCGCGGCTCCTGTCAGCCACAGCCACAGCCTCAAGCCCCGCCTCGGCTCTTTCACTTGCGGGAGCCGCGGATGAGAGGAGCGGAAACAACCGCTGCAGCTTCCCTCGCTGCTCGCCCCAAAGGGAGGAGCGAAGCGGGGCCAGGATGGGGTAGCGGGCTGGAGCCACATCGCCTCAGCGCTGACTGGGCCCTGGCGCCTTCCCAACATACGCCGGGCGGGGCCGCTGTCGATTTCTTCGACGCTCCTTCATCTCGCTGAACAAAGGAGAGCCGGGAAGAGGGCTGAGGAGCAACGCTGCCGTTCCCTTGATCTCCCCTCACCCGCTTCGTGCTCGGGCTTTGAGAGAACAAAGCCCCCCGCGCGAAGGCGGAGGGGGAGAAATCCTGAGCTCGTTTCCTTTTCAGGCGGGAAATGGCGGGCGGAGGGGGGGAACAATTATGTCGCCTTGGAAATTGGAGCTCGACTCCCTGCCTTCAAAGGTACTGAACTGCACTGGCCAGCCTGGATAAGACTATTGGGAGTTGCAATTCAGCAGCATCTACTGGCCTGAGAGTAGAGATGACAGTGACCTTGTTAAAATTAAGCGATCCAATTACTCCGACTCAAACCCCAATGAAGCTTTTGTTTTTATTGAGGGGAATAAGTGTCACACGCAATCTGACGGTTCCAACAACAGGCCCCTCAAAGTGACTTGGGACTGACATTGCGTTCAATTTATTCAACAGATTAACCACCCACCGCTGAGATATCCAATCTACTGGGTTCAACCCATAGCTTGTTACACAGTCTATTAACCAACCGTTCAAGTCAATTTGTCCGAAATTGCCGCCCTTGCTTTCGACGTAAGAAGGAGTAGTTGGCATCTGATTATTAATTGCACAGCGTTTCAAGTCTCTGAATGATCTCACTTAAAAATTTTACACAGAGATTGAAAAGCACAGCTAGGCTAAAAACCTTGTGGCGCCTCAGAGTAAAGCTGTGGGCTTCCTAGATTGGAATGGTGGTGTAATAAAATTCAGACCGTCTACTCAGAAAAGTGCAGTGGTTAAAGGGACTGAAAGTTTCAGAGGCCCAGAAGAATTAATCAGTCTCTCCGCACCCATAAAGGCAACCAAAGTAGGCCTAAAGGATACCTGGAGTGCAACCAGACCTTTGATTTTGATCAATTCACTTACTGTTCCAAAATGACCTAGTTCTCTAGGCAGCCTTTAGTGATCAATAACTCCAGTTTGCATTTGAGGGCATCAAAGAGCACAGCAATAGTGATAAAGCTGCTAAGGTAGCCGTGACTGAGATTTCTATCTTATTCTCTTAGTTTACACAGTGGAGCATTTATGTTATTTGTACCTTATTTTTTCAAATCACTAATTGCAGTTGATTTGGAAAGAAGGAGGATCCTAAGAGCCACAAAAGCAAAAAGTACAATTCTATAATCAGGAATATATTCCGATGTAATATAGTGAGACTTGTTGCTAAATAAACAGGACACAACTTTTATCTGGATTTTTTGGTACTTCTATATTTTGTTTTGTCCAACAAAACATTGTGACCATTCCCATCAAATTAAAAAACAACCTTGCTCTCACCAGTATAATCTTAATTTGCTGACTACAAAATGTATGCAATCCAGTTCTGAATAGCATTGTTTATATCTCATCCAGTAGCTGCCATTTTACTACAAATAATTGAGTTCAGATAATTGATTTTCCATGTGATACAATATGCACATACTAAGCTAAGATGGATTTTTGAGTTTATCAGTTTTTGATCCACTCTGTTTCCCCCCCAGTCTGATTTATTTAATATACTCTTGTCTTGCAGCCAGTGCCCAGCTTGCCAGCTTACCCTCTGTACCAACTGAGACAATATTTGGCCTGTTACTATTTTTTCTTGTTGCCTTCCTCTCCATTATAGCTTTGGTCTACCTGAGACGAAGGGTAAGTCATATCCACCACCCTTTTTTTGCTGTTCTTGCCTATCTTTCTTTTCAAAATAGGTGGGAAACCAAATCATCAAGGTACAATGTGATTAAAATCCCTCTCCTTTGTGGCCAAGGTCCTGCCTTTCTTTTGACCATCTGCTACCAACTCAATTACCCAGTGGGTAAATGTGATTGGGGTGTGTATAAGCACTATGGCACTTCAGTGTTAGCTCTAGCTCCAGCAGAAGTTCCCTGTCATCTCCAAATGATGTGGACATAGTATGGTTTCTTTGTAATTACTCTTTTTCCCTGAAGGATGACTGATAAAAGTTGTTACTAAAACAAGAGCCAGGATTGTAACTACAATTTCTTTTACCACTATTAATTTTTAGATGTATTCCCTGAACTTCCAAGCACTAGATAGGATTGTGGATGCTTTACCTGGGAAAGGAGAAAAGAATGGAAGCCAGAAGAAGACTTTACAATCGGAATGCTAAAGGAAAGGAAAACAAGGAAGAAGATTGCTTATATGAGAACTGCCAAGACTGGACAACTAGACCTATGAATAGATTTATGTTGGTTTGGGTCAAGGGTCAGTAAGTTTATGGTGTTTTAAACTGTGAGATAGAACTTCCTTGAAAACAGTGAAAGCCGAATGTACAGTAATCCATTGAGGGAGAGGATGTGCAGCCAATTTCTTCACAGAAATCACATTTAAAATCTGGTGGATTTCTTAGAGATGATTTCTCTCCCTGCTTGATAGTTTCTTATATGTTTTCCCCCCCTTTTGTGCAAGTTTAGGAAGTCTTGTTCATTTCTGCCCCTTTCTTAAGGTTATTGTTGCATGTTCTGATCCATGGATTTTTACACAAAATAATACAGGTATTCCTCAACATATGACCACAATTGGGACTGGGACTGCCATTTTAAGTTGGTATGTCATAAAGTGATACATCAAGTGACCATGCCACCTTACAGCAGCAATCCCATCATTCTTTGTTGTGGTTGTTCATCAGGAATTGCAGGTAGCCATTTCAGTCCAAATTATTCCAAACGTTCTCCCTCCCAGCCCAGAAACTCAGTAAGAAAAGGGATTGCTTCCAACTCTCCACACCCACCTCTATCTTTCCCGTCTTGAGAGTTTTGGCCCCCTGCCCACCTGCCTTGTAAAGTAGCAAGCAGTCCCAGAGTTACATGCCTGTGAGAGGCTGCTTGCCATGACTCAGGCAGCTTCAGCTGCCCCAGCAAGTGCCAGCAAGTGCTCATTTGCCCAGCTGGCTTTTCTTTCCAGCTTCATTTCATTTCTTTGCAGAACCCAGTTGTTATTCTTCAGTTTGTAGCCCACAGTTCTATAAACAGAAATAATTATCTCTGAAAGCTCAAATCTTTCAATAAAGTAATTTTGCTTAGACTTTAGAGACTGGTCTTTTAAAATGATTACATTAAAACTAAGTCATTAAACTGCAAATAATAATTCATAGAATCTTAGGGCTGGCTGGAAGGAACCTTGTGGGTGTTCTAGGTCCAATCTTCTGTTCAAGGCAGGAGTTCTTATATCAACTGAGACAAACGGTTGTCCAATCTGTTCTTGAAACCTCTAGCAATGGAGTCCCTGCAACTCTGTGAGGCAAGCTGCTCCTTTGATTAATTGTTCTCACTGTCAGGTAATCCCTTGTTTCCAGGTTGAATCTCCCTCTGAAGAGCTTCCACCCATTGCTTCTTGTCCTGCCCTCAGGGTGCTATGGAAAATAAATCAGTGCCCTCTTCCCTATGACAAGCCTTCATGTATTGGAAGGTATCTATCATGTCTCCCCTGAATCTTCTCTACATTAGGTTAAACATGCCTAGTTCCTTAGCAATTGGCATTGTACAATTTATCCTCCAGACTCTTTAGCATTTTTCTTCTGCCTGCACTCTTTCTAGGGCTTCAAACGTGATGATCCTCATAATCATAACTATCATTAACTTATGTTAATACTGTCAAATGTGACATCTGTGGTCTATTTAATTGATGTAGCCACAGGTGAAACAAGTTAAAAACTGCTAAAATTGTATTTGTTCCATATTTCAAATGTTGATGTTGTAGTGTTGTAATTTATTACAATTTACCAAGAAAGGCAACCTTTGATTGGTCTGCTTATGTTCTGATTAGTGATCCAGAGATTAAGAACCATTAAGCACATAGCGATCATTACTGGGACTATTAGATAATGGAACTCAAGAGTTCATGTCTGTCTTCCATTTCTGAATTGCACTCTGGGTTGCCTTGAATGCTGCCCTGCATTTGGGCTAAAGCATTTCAGAGGTTTTTTGCAGGCTAATGTCAGCAGCGGATTGGCTACTTTGCGGAGAAAGGACTGCCCCTTCAGTTGAGCCAATGCTTGCCATGTATACTAATAATACTAATAATCTCCTTTTACTGCATCCATCACAGTGGGAGACTGCCTCTATCAACATTGTCTATGATAAAATACTAATTATTACAGTCCAAAATCAGACCATGAGTCATAAATATCTGAACAAACAACATTCAGACGAATAAAAAGGTGTTTAAAGACCTGTGTTCTGATAGACGAGCATTCAAAACGCACTGAAAATGTTTCCTCGAATGGTGATGGAATGTTTGCCACCAAATTGCCAAGCTCGGAGCTCAAACCAGCAGTCTAACTACCAACCCGAGCTACTAATACACTCAAACACATTTCCAAACACAATTATGTTGAAATCCCACCAGCTCTCTAATGGGGTGGGACAACTACACAATAAAGTGAGCATGGTGGGATGGCCAACGCACATAGGTTGCATGTTTTGAGAGAATGACTTCCCTTGCTTTATCGCTGGTCTAATGCTGGTTGAAAAGATGATTGCCAAATAGCAATTGGGCAGAATGGTGTAGTAACATGGTAAAACAGAGAGCTGACTGTCTTAAAACCCAGTGACTCCATGGTGAAAGAGGCAATTCTGAGAGACAGTTCTCCCATTTTATTGCACCAGCTCCCCAACCTGCTGAACAAGTGGTGAACGGGCCTACTTTAATTTAGGTGTAGTCCTTTTTCAAAACTCCATGAAAGTGCAGTATTTTGAAGGAGTATGAAACCTGTGCTCAAAACCTAAGCAGCTTCCCCACCCCTCTTAATAGCTTTAGGGAGGTGCCTATACACCAGTGGTTGAAAATGGTGTCCACCTCTTTCCTATGAAGAGAAAAAGGACAAGATTGACAGGGCAAGAGGACATGGGGGAGGGATCATACTCACCACACCAGTCTGAAGTGGCCATAGGCACTAGGCTGCTTCTGTTCATTCTTTGTTTTGATGGATCTCAACAATAGGGTACCACAATTGTTGGCTGTCAGTTTATTCCTCCTGCCCTCGGTTGATTTATCTGCAAGTTTGCTAAAGTGACACTGCCATCTAGAGTCTGCAAAAAAAGAGCAAAAAAGGAAGATGATTTATCCATCCATCCCTCACATATGTGACATATATGTGATAAAACTGAGCTCTTTTCAATATTTTAATTATATTTGTATAAAACATGTTTATGTTTTCTTCCAGTGTTGATATTCATGAGTTTATCCCTTTTTTTTATTTTTACAACACACCCCTTATACAGGACAACAAAGGGGAACTGTTCTGTCACAATTTGGTCTCAAGGGTTTTGAGTGAGAAAGCTTTGCACGGTACTTATGGCTGCTCCTTAGGGGCAATGGGAATGAAATTTAGAAAGAGAGATGACAGATGGATAGATGGTTAGATAGAAAGACAGACAAACAGACAGGCATACAGGCAGACATAGAAACATCCAAATCAATATTTAAGCATAATGCATGCTATATTCTTGAAAGCAACAATGAGGCAGCACGTGCAAATTCTAGCAAAGATGATGGGCAGCATTGATCCACATCACTCTCCAAGGCCAATCAGTCGCTCAGCAAGGATTCAAAATCTCTCTCCCAAGTCTTCCACATTCCTGAGCAGTCAGAGAGTAGACGAAATATTTCATTCGGGATCGTTTCATTACTATATGGTCGTTTTCCAGCTTTATTGGGATACTAAATATGACTAGACCTTTTATATGATCTCATTAAAATTTATCTTTATGTCTCCTAAGAGCTAAAGCCCTTTCACTGGGTCAACTAGCACTGGTTCTAATTAACTTACTTGTCAAGGGTAATTCAACATTATTTCAGGTTTTCAATGAAAGAACTTATTAAAAAATTTTTTAAATCATCCGGGCATCAGACTTTCAGATGCCTGGAATTATCTTTTGTATAATAGTAGTCATGTATGTTTCCAAACAGACAAGCTGAGGGACAATGGTACAAAGAAATGCTAATTAAAGTTTTCCTCCCAGACTGAATCAAGCCTCTTCAGAACAGCCAAACAAAGTAGGGGAAGCTCTGAAATCAGGACAGCTGATGAAAAGTATTGTATTTAATTGAGACTTTCATTTGTTCTTCTAGAATTGTCTGGTTTGCACAGCAACCAACAGGACAGGTACAAACTTTAACAGATGGTTAGGTCTGCAGAAAAAAAAATTGTAATCAGCATGCCTGGCATGAGCCAGAAAGTGGGCTGTGAAAATATTCACAGACTTCTCACATTCTAGTCATAAACTTCTCCTCTCAGGACTCCACAACAGGGCATTGCATGCCAAAACAACTAGACACAAAGACACCACCACCTTTCCATCACTCTTCCAAGCAACTAACTCCCAAAGCACTGCCTAAAGATATTTACCCATGTAGTAGGGCTGTATTGCTGTTATCCTTCTCATCTTTAACACTTAACTTCTTCTAATTGTATCTTATGATTTATCACTGGTTTGTAACTTATAATTTATGAGTGTAGCTTATGATTTATGATTTATGAATAGCCACGTTGTTTCTATGTTCACTGAGAGTTTATTCACTGGAAACAAATTCCTTGTGTTTCAAATCACACTTGGCTAATAAAAAATATTCCAATTTGGTAGGCTCAACTGTTGTTTGGTTGACCCCCTCATGGGTCAGTTGCAATTTTAATATTCTTTTCCAAAAGGAAATTAATAAAAAATATGCACAAAACCAAAATAAATAATTGTTATATAAAATAAAGCTACTGTTCTGAAAATGGATTTAAATAGACAAATATTTGTTGTTAGGAGAGTTCAACTTCTTGTTTAATGATAGAATAGTATTTAGAAGGTCACCTGTAAGTATCTACATAAGCTGTGTCTCCACCAGCACTTAATCAAGCCCTTGGCAACATTTTTTGGTATCACTGTGATGTCTTTTTTCATCTCATCCCCAACCTGTGAGCAGACCAACCTTAAGCTGCCCTTAGCCCAGTCAGTGTTGAAGTATGTTCTATGTACCCATCAGCAACCACCAGGATGATAAATCTGTTAAACTTTACCACAATTAGGTTGGAAGCAAAGACAGGTTTAATAGTCGTTGGAATCAGTGAGGTACACTGGTAGTTTCAAGGTAACCCCTTCCCTTTCAGTTAATCCTATCAATAAGAAATTGGCTGTTTTGTGCATAAAGAGCTTGATACAGTACTAATATGCGAATCTTTTGGCTTTGAAGAAGAAAGGTAAAAATGAAGTTCCTAATACAAGAGTTGTTTTTGCCTTCCTCTAGAAATGCAACTCTAGTTGCATGCATATGATCCCCTACCCACAAGCGCATGAATGCTTAAATAGCACCATAGTGGTTGTCATTTAATATCCTTGATGGCATGGTAGAAGTTACTGGCAGCTGGTAATTTAAATGACAGTCTATTAGAGTTACACAATAATGATAGGTTACTCAGCCAGCATAATTGTGTTTTAACTCTGAAGCCCTTACCAGTTTAGGTCAAGGCTAAAATATTGTAAGAATGGAATTCCCATTGTTTCCTTAATGGAACTTGGAAGAATATGAAAGTCTGCTTTTGTTGCAGATATAAAGGCCCTGTCACACTGGCCGATGGATGCAAAACGTTTGTAAAAAGGACACAGCGGACGAGCAAAATGTTCCATCTGTTGTTATCCGCTCTCAAAAGTGCCCCGAATTTGCATAACCAGAGCGGACAACACGGAAAGGAATGGACAGGGGGAGGACGTAGGGCGGATGGAAAGCGGATGCTCCATGGAAGCCTAGCGGATGGAAGCGGATGGCACATCCGCAAGGCTTCCGGGGGAGGACAGCAAAGCGGACGCGGAACGGAAAGAGTGGATGCCGAGCGGATGCCGAGCGGATGCCAAGCGGATGAAGCGGATGCAGAGCGGAAGCCTAGCGGAAGCCTAGCGTTCACTGCGCACGCGGGGAGGATGCATTGCGTCAGCCCCGCGGATATAAAGGGAAGCAGCTCGCAAGCAGGTCACCATTCAGAGGAAAGACCTGCTTCCAGACACAGCTTGCCAGCCAGCCAGCCAGCAACCCAACAACCATGGGGAAGAAAAGGAAGCCTCTGCCATCTGCTGCCAGCCCTGGCAAGAGGGACAGGGCCACTCTCCCACCCCCTGGCCCTGACTCTGCTTCTGCTGGGGCTTCTGCTGCCCGGGCTCGCTCTTCTGGTGCTGGGGCTTCTGCTGATGCTGCTTCTGGAGGTGGTGCTTCTGCTGATGCTGCTTCTGGTGGTGGGGCTTCTGCTGGTGCTTACTCTGCTGGCACTGTTCCTGGTGCTGGTGCTTCTGCTGGTGCTTACTCTGCTGGCACTGCTTCTGCTGGTGCTTACTCTGCTGGCACTGCTCCTGGTCCTGCTGGTGCTCCTGGTGCTCCTGGTCCTGCTGGTGGTCCTGGTCCTGCTGGTGGTCCTGGTCCTGCTCATGCTCCTGGTCCTGCTGGTGCTGCTGGCGCTGCTGGTGTTTACTCTGCTGATGATGATCCTGGTCCTGCTGGTCCTGCTGGTGCTGCTGCTGGTCCTGCTTTTGCTGCTACTGTTGTTGTTGTTGCTGCTGCTGGTGGTGGTGGTGTGGAGGAGCAGCCCCTACAACCTCGAAGCCCCTCTGATGAGGGCCCATATGGCCCTGCCAAAGGGAGGAAGAGGCAGACGCTTGAATGGGAGAGGAGGCAATACACAATTGAAGAGGAACATGAGGAGGAGGTGCTGGAGTGGCTGAGGGAGAATGAATATCTTTGGCGGAAGGGACACAGGCTCTATCGAGACACCAAGAGAAAGCAGGCTGCTTGGAGAGAGAAGGCGGAGAGCCTGGGCTACACTTCGGAGGTGCTCCTCGGCTGGTGGAAGCACATGCACACCTGGTATGGGAAGCTGCACCTCAAGAAATCTGGCCAGGCCACGGTCAAGCTGACGGACCGAGAGACTTATGTGATGGCCAAGTGCAGCTTCTTGGAGGGTGAGATCCGCCACTGAGGAGCAGCCCCTCTCACAATCCTCTCTCTCAGGCAGCCTGCTGAGAGCCAGTCCTCTTCTGGCAAAGAGTCAGCTCCTGTGTCCAGGCAGGTATCTGTGGAGCATGCCATGACGGGGAACCCCCCGACAGCTGTACTACCCCTGGCGGAGCACATGGAGGACCCCCTGACGCAGTGGGAGAAAGGAGATGGCACTTCCACCACAGCCCCACCCGCATCCACCCACAGCTCCACCTCCACAGAGAGGCAGACCGGAGGGGCAGAGCCACACTGTCCTGCTGGAGATAAGAGACACCATCAGGAGCAGCGTAGATCTCCTCTCACAGCTGGTACACACCGACGCCCCATCCTCCAATCGCAAGACCTTCCTCACCTACGTCAACCAGACCCACATGAACATGTCGGAACACTAGTACCAGGTGGTGAAGGACAGGATCACCAATCTCCTCCAGACCAAGCTGAACCTGCTCCCACCCAGTCCAGGCCTGCTCCTCCACCCCAGGTGATGTCACTGCCCTTCCAAGGCTTTCCACAGGCCCTCACCTACCAAGACTACAGTTACCAGGAGGTCCAGCAGCACAGGCAGCCCTTCCCAGTCCAGGCACAGGTACATCGTACGCCACCGGTGCCACTGATGCCACCGATGCCACCCACGCCACCGATGCCACCGACGCTACCGATGCCACCCACGCCAGTCCTCACCCAGCTGCAGACCAGACAGCCCCACTACACTGCTCCTTCCTCCACCCCATAGCCAAGCCCAGCCTCAGAACATCTGTCATCGGTATTGGGGCTGACACCCCATGTCATGGAAGAAGGGGCTCTCAACATCACGGGGCTGAGCCAGCTGTCTGAGAGCTTCCTCAACACACCATCCCCTGTTGTCCTCTCGGGGCCAGGCACCCCAATGGCTCCTCAGACCAGCACTCCAGCAGCAGCCACCTGCACAGCACCTGGACCCTTCACCCCTGAGACAATGGGAATGCCTCAGATTGACTGAGAAGAGTGCCAGAGACTGGGTGGCTACCTGTTGACTTTATTTTTGCTTTGGACGCTTGACTTGGGTCATTTTTCTTTTACAGCTTGTTATTAATAAAGATTATCTTTGTTTCACACACTTGCTTCATTTATTTTTGTCAATAAAGTCTTGGTGGAAACTTTTAGAAATGGTTTAAGCCTTTGCATGCTTGTGGGATGGGTAAGGATAGCTGTGGGATGGGCAGGGATACCTTTGGGATGGGTAATAGCTGTGGGATAGATAAACCTCCAGTGCAAGCATAGTGGGACTGTATGGTCCACCCTCCCAGGTGCCACACCTATGGCCCTTTATTATCAATAATAATGTAATCATTCATCCACACATGTCAACATCAACACAACTCTTTATTAAATGTCCTGTTCATTGTAGGCCCACCCAACATACATGGCACAATCTCATCAGTGTGATGAGACAGGCTGAAGGAAGCATACATTAATCATCTATCATCCTGTCTTGCCACTCCACTGCTCCAGCTGGGGAGTTGCACCAGTGTCTCAGGAGGTTGAGCTGCTTCTTCCCTTCACATGAGGCTCTGTTGGGGCCTTGCACGTCCTTAGTGTCTATCAGGTTTCGCCCTTGCCTCCATTCCCGAGGCTCCATGTCCCCATTGCCTTGTTGGAGGTCCACGAGCCTGTTCTGCAAGACTGGGTAGCGGGTGCACATGAGATTGTGCAGGATGCAGCAAGCTTCCACGATGTTCCTCACAGTCTCTGGGCGATGCTGCATGGTGGTGAGAAGTACCTGGAACCTGTTGGCCAGGATGCCAAAGGCGATCTCCACCACCCGCCTTGCTCTGGACAGCCTGTAGTTGAAGATCCTCTCTTCACGGGTGAGGAGTCTGGAGGTGTAGGGCTTCATGAGGTAGGTTGTGAGGGAGAAGGCGTCATCCCCCACGATGAAGTAGGGCACATCTTGCATGTCGTTGGGCAGGGGGTCTGGATCTGGGAAGCCCCTGATGAGGTTGCGTTCCAGCCCCTCCTTGAGGTCACTGGCGTTGTATACCTGGGCATCTGAAGCTGACCCGTTGCCTGAAACATCAATGTACATGAACTTGTAGTCAGCATCGACCATGGCGAAGAGGATGATGCTGAAGAAGCCCTTGTAGTTGAGATAAGTGGACCCTGACTTGGCTGGAGCTTTGCAGGCCACGTGCTTCCCATCTATGGCTCCAACGGTGTGGGTGAAGTTCCACTTCTGATACCACTGCTCTGCAAGTTTCTTCCAGCCTTCTTCAGTGAAGGGGCACTGGAGGAGCTCCTGCAGGTATTCTTTGATGATGGCCTGCACCACTTCTCTGACCACAATGCTGATGGTGTTGTGTGGCACCCTCCAGCCGTACTGCATGCTCCTGTAGGTGGTCCCTGAGGCCAGGTGGCGCAGAGTCAGTGTCACCTTGAGCCCAGGTCCAGGCTGGGCCGGAAGTTGGTGTTTTCCTTGGTCAACCTGGGTCTCAGCCGCTCCACAACTTCATCAAACATGGCTGGAGGCATCCTCATGAAGTTCTGGAATGCACGAGGGTCTTTGTTCCTCAGCTCCACCATCAGCTTTTTGTACAGTCCGTACTCTGCTCTTCTCCTGATCCATCTTTGGACCCAGACACTTCTTGGCCGCCTCCTTTTTTTTCCCGTAGAACAGTTGAAAGAGCCTGTAGAGGGCTTCGCACTGTTGCCGAACGATGGTGGCTACCAAAAGGACTGTGTTATGATCCATGGTGGACATCAATGGATGCTGTGGAAGAGCAAGAGCCAGATGAAGGCAGCAGAGGTCTGCACAGCAGGGCTGCTGGTCTGAAAGTGAAATCCAGGTGAGTTCCTCCCCCTTTTTATAGGCAATATAGGTTTTCCACTAGGTGTCCTTTTGCATCCTCTAGGCATCCTCTAGACATCCTTAATATCCGAGATAGGTCCCCTCTGCAAACGTTTTTTCCGTTTTAAATGCTTTCTTTGCAAGCTGCATCCGCTTTCATCCTTTCTCCATCCGTGCTACTAATGCTGCGCGTACGTTCCGTGTCCATTTTGCTTCCTCCCTGTGTCCATTTTCTGCTGGAGTGGATTTGAGTTGTGTGGATGCACAGCGGATGCCTAGCGGATATAGCGGATGCGTAACGGATGACGACGGATGTAGAACGGATGTTCCCCGTTTGCGTTGCGGATGCAGAACGGACGCGTTGGATACATTTTCCGCTCAAAAAGTTTTGAGCAGCTCAAAACTTTTTGAGTGGATGGAACCTCAGTCGACGGATGCTGGACGGATAGAGAGGATGAAAAACGGAGGCAGTGAGTACAGAACGGATGAATCACGTTAACCAACGGATGGCAAGTGTTTCTCTCTGTTTTACATCCTCTTTCCATCCATTGGTGCAGTGTGACATGGGCTTAAAGAAAGGAAAGGAAGAAGAAAGAAAATAAAGATATTGCTTGTGACTCATAAACCTTCTGCAGGGCCATGATTGGTGATTCTCCAGGATGTTCAATTTCTTGGTATCTTCTTTAGGAAGCACTCATGTTAACAGCTGTTTTCTTTTAGTCCTGAAAATAAAAAGCATTCTAAGTCTTTTACAACAGTATATCCTGGTGGACACATTCAGTTCTATACTCATATTCTAAGAGAACGCTTGCACCAATATTTTTAGTTACTGTACCAATATTGCTAAGCAACCATCTTAATGTTAAATTTTGTCTTCTCTTTGATCCACACAAATGCACATGTAGAAGAAATGAGTTAATTCTCGGGAGAATGACACTTAAATAATTTAGTTGCTGCCAAGGACAGCATATTTTTATCAGATATGACAGTTTTAGTGTGTCTGACACATGGTTACATGGCTGGCAAACATTTCAGTGGTGGATTAAATACTTAAAATAGTTCCACCTCCCCCCATCCCTGCAGTTCTGTAAAAAGTTTTCTAGCTAGAATGTTGAAAGCCCTAAACAGTTTAAAGTTATATAAACCAAAATCAAAGCATTCCTTACATTGTATTTTGATTTCACCTTCTTACTTTAGGAGAAATTACTGAGATATGATCATTATCATCATCATCTTTTGAATTTAAATGCTTTCAAATCTAGGGCATCAAGAGATGCCCGGAAATCAAGGGCATCAAGAGAAATTATAGAGCAACCGTTAAAACATCTGTAGCAGTGGTGGCGAATCTTTTAGAGATCGAGTGCCCAAACTGTAACCCAAAATTTATCACAAAGTGCCAACACAGCCACACCGCAACCTCACGCCACATATGAGCTGCCGGCCTTATCCCAGACAGAGGAGGGAGGAAGTATTCCCATTGGGCTGCTGGTCAGAGGGGCCACCATGCTTCCATTCACAGAGCACACTTTCCGCTGCCCAACCTCCCCAGCCGCCCCTCCCCTGAACCTTTCCTGAGCACGTTGCCCCTGCTTCCCAGTTCGAAATCTGTTGAGGAATCGCTTTCACCTCCCCCTCCCAAAGGGGTAAAGAAAGACAATAGGCTAGGGGAGAAGGGGTGGCCTTCCTTCCACTTCAGATCTGCAGAGCCTCCAGCAATCGATTGCACGCTACTCAGCAAGACAGCCTACGAAACTGACCCTGACCCTGTGCCCCCCACGCCTGCAGGGCTGCTCAAGGCCAGCACCGGGCCTGAAGAATTGGAGCTGGATGAAGAAGAGGAAGCCGAGCAAGAAATGACAGGCGGTGTGAACTGCCCGCAACTTTCAGAGCCAGAGCTCTTGCACTCTGGAAGAGACTTCTTGGCTGGCTGGTTTTTGGCTGCTGTTCTGCTGCTGTTGGCACTTAGCGGGGCAATGGCATGCATGCCCACAGAGGCGGTTCTGAGTGCCCCCTCTGGCATGCGTGCCATAGGTTCGCCACCACTGATTTATAGTAAACAATAATAAAACAACAAAACATCCACAGTATTAGCAGTATAATATTAAAAGCCACCATAATAAACAAAACAAGAAATAAAAACACTCTGCTACAATATTTTAAATTAATAATCACTAATGGAGAACAATGTCATGATTGAAATCTCACAATGGCAGGTAATATGGTACTTTACCATCACGGAGCCTTTGAAAAAGCTTGATCTTTCCTGCTTCCCCAAAACGTCATCACACATTAACAAGCTTGAGGCCGTGCACATCAAACCTACAAATCTTGAAAAAAATGCAGAACAATCTCCTGCCAGGAATATGAAATTTAGAAAGTTAACTAAGGGGCCAATCAATCAGAGATGCATGACTTGTTTTGGCAAGTGATCCAAAAGACCCTGTGCCTCACACTCTGCAACTGCATGGATTCTGTTTTGTTCGGAAAACACACGAGGTAGACCGGGTTCCAACAACAAATACTTTATTCTTCAACTAGTTAGTAAATAGGAACACTTGGCTGAAGCTGAGGCTATCCTTTTATACAGGCTGGCTTGCCTGCTTGCAGCCAATGGCAGTTGTTTAGATTTGCCGCCTTTTAGCAGCTCTTTGGATTGGTTCCTAGTGAACCAATCCAATGTTCATTTTATTGACCAATCAGGTTTGTAGATTTGGAGTCACCCACTTTACATAGAGAACACCCCTCCCCCCTTAGTTCAGTCCTACGTGGTGACGTAGTCTCACAGGTAGGCGGGGCTTTTCCGGACTCGACTTGACTTGCGCGGTTCATTCTTAGTGCAGACTTCGACCGGTTCGGATGGGGCTGCTGTATCGTCCGTCCTTCTCCCTGGAACCGTCTGGAAGGGTGAGTCACCCATTTTACCGCCGCCTGAGTTTCTTAGGCTGACGGTTTTGCCGCTCCCTCCCGTTTCCTCTGGGCAGGTCGAGCTGGCTTGGCTGGCCCCTTCCGATGGGCTCTTCACGCAAGTCTCTCCAAACAGTGAGTCTTTTATTTGCTCTTTTTGTTCGTATGTTTCATTGGGTTTGGTTTTAAACAGTTCTTTATTTATTTCTCGCCTTTCCCCCCCAACCTTGGTTTGCAATTCGCCGGTTTTTTCGGTGAATGTTTGTAAGTCTGTGGTTCTCTCTATAATTCGAGATCGAAGCTGGTCTATGTGCCGCTTCCATTCCCTGCCATCGTCTAATTTTAATCGGTAGGATTTGGGGCCTGTAATTTGGATAATCTGTCCTGGTAGCCATACCGGGTCCCCGGTGAAGTTTTTAGCGTATACCAAATCGCCTATTTCGAATTGTCTGAACCGTGTAGAGGAGTCAGGGGGGTTTTCTGGGGTAAAATTTGGGTGTAACCTATCAAGGTGAGATCTTAATTTTCGCCCCATAAGTAATTCTGCTGGGGACTTATTGGTTATGGTACTGGGCGTTATGTGCTGGAGTGTGAGCAAACGGTTTACTTTCTGTTGGACATCTCCAGCGTCCATTCGTTCCAAACCTTCTTTAGTAAACCGGACCATTCTCTCAGCCCTGCCGTTCGCAGCCGGGTGAGCCGGCGCGGTTAGGGCATGTCTTATACCTAGGGAGGCTAGGTATTGCTCAAATGGTATGCTGGTTAGCTGTGGCCCGTTATCTGAGACAAGAACGTCTGGTATGCCATGGGTGGCAAAAAGGTTGTCCAGCTTTTTAATTACAGTTTCTGTTGTCGTTGATGGCATAACTTTTACTTCAAGCCAATTTGAATAGGCATCAACGACAATCAGAAAGGTATGCCCCTTGATAGGACCCGCGAAATCAATGTGTATTCTTGACCAAGGTCCCCGAGGGTTTTCCCAGTCCTTAACGGGTGCTTTTGGTGGGGATGGTCTAATTGCCTGGCATTTGTGGCATGAGCTTACCCAATACTCTATGTCCTTATCAATACCCGGCCACCAAACATAACTTCTGGCAAGGCTTTTCATCTTAACCATTCCCGGGTGCCCTTCATGTAACAACTTAAGTACCCTGGGCTGTAATTTGGCAGGGATTACTACCCGATCACCCCACAACAAACACCCCTTTTGGATTGAAAGTTCAGTCTGTCTGGACCGGAAAGGTTTAAAGTTTTCAGTTTTTTTATTCTCCGGCCAGCCTTTACCTACCCAGCTAAGAACGCGGGCAGTCAATGAGTCTTTCGCGGTGGCTCTGGCGACATCATACGCTGATATGGGTAGATCGGGGCAAGTCTCGATTTGTAGCGTTGTCATCGCTGGTGCCGGGTCTTCGTCGGTTGCTGGTAAGGGTGCTCTGCTCAAAGCGTCCGCATGGGAAATTTGTTTCCCTGGCTGATGTGTCAGAGTGTAGGAACAAGCTGCTAGGAACTCTGACCATCTCGTCATTCTTGGGGACAGTATGTTAGGTGTTGGCTTGTTTCCCGCCAAAATCCCCATTAGCGGTTTGTGGTCCGTTATGATTTGAAAAGTCCGCCCATATAAGTATTCGTGGAAGCGTTTTACTCCAGCGACAATTGCTAGAGCTTCCCTGTCCAATTGGCTGTAATTCCGCTCGGTTTTTGATAGAGTCCTAGAGTAATATGCGATGGGTGCTTCTCTGCCATCAGGTAGTTGGTGGCTCAGGATGGCACCTACTCCATATGGTGAGGCGTCGCAGGTCACTGTTAATGGCAGAGTGTTGCTAAATTGGATGAGAACGTTTGTTGATGTTAGCAAGCTTTTAATATTTTGGAAGGCTTTTTTTTCTTTGTAACCCCAAGTCCAAGTTGCCTTTTTGTCTAGCAGACGGTGTAACGGTTCTGCTATAGTGGCTTTGTTTGGCAGGAACACGTTATAAAAATTAATTAATCCTAAGAATGCTTGTAGTTCGGTTTTATTTCTTGGTTCAGGAGCGTCTTTGATTGCTTTAACTTTTTTGTCTGTGGGGTGGATACCCTCTCCGTCTATTGAGTAGCCCAGGAATTCGACGCTGTTCTTAATTAAACAGCACTTTTCTCTATTTACCTTGAGGCCAGATTCCCTAAACTTAGTTAATACTTCTTTGAGTCTGTTCCTTAATTGAGTTTCATCTCTGGCCGAGATTAGGACGTCGTCAAAATAGGGAACGACTCCTTGTATGCCATTTAGAAGGCGTTCCATCAGACTCTGGAAGATGCCAGGGGCCACGCTTACTCCAAATTGGAGCCGGTGACATTTGAATGCGCCCTTATGGGTGACTATAGTCTGTGCTTCTGCTGTTTCTGGGTCCACTGGGAGTTGTTGATAGGCTTGTGCCAAGTCGAGTTTGGCGAAAACTTTGCCTTTTCCCAGGGAATGAAGCAAATGCTGGACTACTGGCACCGAGTATGTGCTTGGTTGTAATGCGTGGTTCAGGGTAGCCTTATAGTCACCACAGATTCTGATGGACCCGTCAGGTTTAATGGGTGTGACTTCTAACACCCCTTGGGCTATTAATTTGTCCAGCTGTTCCTCTATTTTTGCCTTTAGTGCAAAAGGAACTCGCCTGGCTTTTATTCTTCGTGGGGCTATTTGGGGGTTTAGATTGAAAGAAATGGGATTTCCCCGATACTTGCCAAGTGAGCCGTCAAAAACGTCCTGGAATTCTCGGATGAGGTCGTCTTCCCAGCCGGTTGTAGTCACTCGATCGACCCCGGTCATCCCGATGCCCAATGGCGCAAACCATTCGATGCCCAGGAGGCTTGGTCTGTCTTGGTCGACTATGGTCAGCGGAAGCACCTTGACGTGATGTTTGTAGGCAACTCGGAATTGTCCCATGCCTACCACAGGGATTTGGTTTCCCTGATAGTCCTTGAGGGTTAGGTGCTGCTTCTTCAATTCTTTGGGTTTGATACCTGGGACTAGCTGTTTTATTGTGTCCCACGATACCATGGAGAGGAAGGACCCCGAGTCCACTTCCATCTTGCAGTGTTTTCCTTCGATTTTCACGATGACTTTAATTTTTTTTCCACTTTCCGTCTGAGCACTCTGTATAATGACAGTTTGGTGTGTATTGGCTCGCTTCTCTTGTTGCCACTTTCTCTCGGCTCGTTTAGGCTCGGCTCGTGTTGGGGAATTTCTGCGTCTCGTCGGGCTGTAGTATTCCTGCAGACCTTCTCGATGTGCCCTCGTTTTTTGCAATGCCGGCAGATGGCATCGAGAAATCTGCATTTGGCTCGGGGATGGTTTCCTCCGCAGCCAGCGCATTCCCGCCAATTTCTCCTTTCGCGCTCTTTTTTGTTCGTGAGCAAACGGTGGACCTCGTCGTCCTCTTCGCTCGATTCAATTGTTTCGCTCGACTCTTCGTAGTGGGTTGTGGTGGCAGGGTGCTTTCTGTCTTTGGTTGGTGTTTCTTCGCTGTGTGTGTTCATCTTTTTAATGGCTACGGCAGATTTTTTCGCGGCTTCAGCGGCTGTGGCTTCCGCGATGGCTTCGGTAACGGTGATGTTGGGCTTGTTGAGCAATTTACTCTGTGCGGTCGAGTCTCTCAGGCCCAGCACCACGCGATCCCTCATTGCCTCGTCTATGTTCAAAAATTCACACTCACCCCCTATTTGTCTGAGGGCAGCGATGAAATCAGCGACGGTCTCTCCCTCTCTCTGGTCTCTGCGATAAAATTCGTGTTGCTTTATTAAGTTTGACACCATCGGAGCGTAGTGTGCTTTGAGGAGTCTTTGCAATTCTGTCCACGTTAGTTGTTTAACGTCCCGGGGCTTCGCAAGGGCCTTTGCCATCTTAAAAACTGTTGGCCCGCAGTGCGTCAGGAACACAGCTCTCTTGCGTTGCTCTGAAATGCCTTCCATTTCATTGCTCTCCAAATACATTTGGAAGCGATCAGCATAGGAATCCCAATCCTCTTCGTTGGGATTGAAGGGTGCGGGCGGTGCGTTGTTTCCAGACATCTTGGTTGTAATCTGGACTTCTTATCACCGCGTGCAGGTTTTTCCGTTCAGGACGATCCCATCTTCATCGCCAGTGTTTTGTTCGGAAAACACACGAGGTAGACCGGGTTCCAACAACAAATACTTTATTCTTCAACTAGTTAGTAAATAGGAACACTTGGCTGAAGCTGAGGCCAGCCTTTTATACAGGCTGGCTTGCCTGCTTGCAGCCAATGGCAGTTGTTTAGATTTGCCGCCTTTTAGCAGCTCTTTGGATTGGTTCCTAGTGAACCAATCAGGTTTGTAGATTTGGAGTCACCCACTTTACATATAGAACAGATTCATCTGTCCTTTCTGTAGATGGAAAACTTATTCTGTTTAAAAAAAAAAAAGATTGCCGAGTTAAAAATGGCTACACCAAACTTCCTTGGATTTGAAGCTCAATTCTGAGTTCCTGCGGGAGAGGAGATGGTGATTTTGCTTACACCACTTTCTAAATCCTGAAATCCTGCAGTGCAGCAGAGTAGCATGACCATATAAGATGTAAACAGTCAGAATTGCTCATATGCCTTTATGACAGTCAGAAATGTGTGTGTGTGTGTGCTAGCAATGTGTTTTCTTGTATTTGCAAGGAGGAGGAAGCAATGAGGGGGAGGTCAGCATGAGTAACTGAGCTATTGGTCCTCAGATAAGCACTGATTGGCTTATAGTTCTCTGTGCTCAACTACTGACCAGAAGGACAAGGCACCAACTGTCTGTTTCCTCTGCTTGCTTCCTTTACAAGCGGGCAAACATGTCTATAATCCTATATCTTGCTGCTGCAAATAATCAAAACAGTTCAAATCAATCTTGGGCACATTCTAAATTAGAATCAGAAGGATTAGGAGATTGAAAGTCTTGTCATCTGGAAAGGCCATAATTGACTAGGCATAGATGCGACTGTCTGTCCCTCAAGGTTGCTAGAAAATATTTTGCATGGAATATTTTAACCCTTAGCCTGCAAGTTTGATCAGATCATCATCACTGATGTTGCAGCATTCCAGCACTTGCCGCTGCATTTTTATGCCTGTGTATAAATCCCACAAGAGTCTTTTGAAGTAGTGTTGCCTTAGTTAAATATATTATTTGTCGAAAAAAGGATATGTATTATTAAAGATACTCAAGATTTCCTCAAGCTTTTTTTTTATTTGTCAATTGCTTACAGGATAATAGGTATAAGTAAAAACATAGTTATAAATACATGGATACATATAAGAAAAAAAAATATGTAAAAGAAACAATAGGACAGGGACGGTAGGCACTTTGGTATGCTTATGCATGCCCCATACAGATCTCTTAGGAAAGGGGTGAGGTCAATAGTAGACAGTCTAAGGTTAAAGTTTTTAGGGTTTGGGGAAAAAAACCACAGAGTCATGTAGAGTATTCCAGACATTGACCACTCTGTTGCTGAAGTCGTATTTCCTGTAATCAAGTTTGGTGCGATTCACCTTGAGTTTGTATCTATTGTTTGCTCTTGTGTTGTTATGGTTGAAGTTGAAGTATTCATTGAGAGGTAAGACATTGCAATGTATGGTTTTATATACTATACTAAGATCGGACCGAAGGTGGCGTAGTTCTAGATTTTCTAGGTCTAGAGTTTCAAGTCTGGTGGCATAAGGTATTCTGCAATGAGTAGAGGAGTGAACTCTTCTTGTGAAATATTTTTGGACTTTTTCAATTGTGTTCATATTAGATACATGATATGGGTTCCAGACTGATGAGCTGTATTCAAGTATAGGTCTAGCAAAAAATTTGTATGCTCTAGTTAGTAGTGAGATATTACCAGAGAATAAGCTACGTAGGATTAGATTAACAACTCTTAATGCCTTTTCGGCTATGTAATTACATTGGGCTCTCGCACTTAGATCATTAGAGATGAATACTCCAAGATCCTTGACAGAGTTTGGATCATCAACAAGGTCTTGACTATTCAGCCTGTATTTTATTTTCTGATTATTATTATTTTTTGCCAATATGTAGGACAGAGCATTTATTTGTTGAGATTTGAAGTTGCCATTTGTTTGACCATTCTGATACATAGTCAAGGTCTTTTAGAAGATTAGCAGTATTGTCTGTGGTGTTGAATAGCTTTACATCATCAGGGAAGAGAACACAGTTGCTCTTGATATGATCACAGAGGTCATTTATGTAGAGTATGAAAAGAATTGGTCCTAAAACACTGCCTTGGGGACACCACTGTTGACAGGTACAGAATTTGATAGGACACTCCCAGTTTTGACCATTTGTTATCTGTGTGACAGGAATGTTTCTATCCAGTTACGCAGATGTCCAGAGATTCTATAAGATTTTAGTTTTAGGAGTAGTTTGTCGTGTACCACTGAATCAAAGGCTTTATAGAAGTCTATGTAGATTGCATCTACTGCTTTGCCATGTTGGGTTGTGTGGTCCAAATGTTTTTGCAATGTAAGAGTTGCAGATTATATGATAGTTTTTTCCTAAAACCAAATTGTTTATTAGAGAGTAGGTTGTTTGTTTCTAAGTGGAGGACGATGGATTGGTTCATAATGGATTCCATGACTTTACAGGTGATGCAGCATAAGGAGATTGGTCTGCAATTTTCAATTAGACTGGGGTCTCCCTTTTTGAAGATGGGGATGACCGTGGCTTGTGACCATAGTATCTTCAGTTACTCTCAAGTCCAGTCCAAGAATGACATAGAACAATTCAGTCAAAGTTCAGTTCTTTATTTGCTTACACCTAATATCAGAAACTTGCCAGACTAAACTGATACTACTCTTACTTTAACAGATATATTCTGGGAGATTCTAAGGAGAGACTTTTTAATGTCCAATCCAGCTCCGGGCTATATTGCCTCTTGTCTGCTCCCTGTGGCTTGGGATATGCTCCCTCCTTGCTGAGAAACTGCTGCTTCACTGCAGTCCGTTACACCATCTCCCCCACCATAAGCACCATCCCTCACAGTTATACTTTTGAAATCAATATCATTTAGTTTACTCAGCAAGAAATGGAAGATATCTGTTTTATGTGAACAATATAAAATAGAGCATGAAAGTTACTAATAACAGTAACTGCTTGGATACATGGCTATTGATCAATTCATTATGTCTGTTAATTTCCATATAAGCAAATATATAATTTATATTGTGGGGTGAGATGGCTCAGTGGTTAGATGCTGAACTCGTCAACTGGAAAAGTGAGAGCCCAGGTTTGAAACCTGGATGCTGTGCAACGGGTGAGCTCCTATCACTTGTTCCAGCTCCTGCCAACCTAGCAATTTGAAAGTATGCAAATGTGAGTAGATAGATATCACTTCAGTGGGAAGATAACAGTGTTCCATGTGCCTCTGTGTATCGCCATGCTGGCCACATGACCACGGAAATGTCTTTGGACAATGTTGACTCTCTCAGCTAAGAAATGGAGATGAGCACCACCCTGTAGAGTTGGACATGACTGGACAGTGGAAACTGAAAGTAAGCTGAACACATAACACAGGAACTTATAATTTTGAGCAATGGGTTTTAAGGCTAATTATTACAAAAGAGTACAAACAAAAATCCTTACAAATAATTGTTTAAAGAATTAAACAAATTCAAAACAGGTATCAAGAGAATCATAGGTCAAACTGAAGATGATATTTTTCTTATTCATTTATCAAAGGCCAACCAAAGAAGCTATCCTCACCAGGAGTCTGAAAGTTATGCCCTCCCTTCTCAGAGAGTTTGCTTAAATATGACCTTCAGAGACAGACAAATGGATTTTATGACATTGAGCAAATTACTGCTCTTCCCTCTGATTTAACCTCTGCATTGTGCCAACTGTTATTTCTGATTCACACGAGTATCTCCTCTCTGTTTTCAAGAAAAAAAGTGATAGAGCTGCTATCCTGAAAGTCTGTAATTGCTATTATTTGAAAACAAGACTCACAAAAAAACTTTTATGTGAAAAAGCATTGAAAGAGAACTGGTTTTCTTAAATCCAGTGGTAATTTATCTCCATCATAATAACATAGTAAGTTCTCTGATCCCCAAATGTTCAGGATAAATTTAATATTGCACAATTGTTTCACAAAATTGATTTCAGAATTGCTTTATGTGGATTCTGTTTTCCTATTTTAAAGCTGACCCTTCTAATTTGCAGGATCCATCAATTTAATCATACAGTCTGCCTGATCCCAAAACTGTTCTTATTAGAGAGCTGAGTTAATAGGATTGATAAGGTTCTCTGAGCCTCCATTTCACTTTTGAGTTGATTTTGTTCTTTCTTTTATACAGTCTTTCCTTGCTGATTTCACTCAAGATTTTACTTTCTGCCTCACATCTTTTTCTAAACCAGTTTTGATTACTTAAATATTCCTGTTTTTTTATATCCTCATTGTTTAAACATTTATGAATAAACCAATCCAAAAGTTATCTCCTCTACTTTGTCATAAACCTTATCTGTATACCTTTCTGACAACTTGGTTGTCCATAATATGAAGTACAGTAAGTTATAAAAACAGTAGTTAGCTTATGCTCCTTCGGAGGTTCTTTTGGTCGGCTCTGAGGCTCATTTATCTTTCTATAGTTGTTACTGTGATTCTTTCCTTTCCCTGGAATCTAAATTCAACTTGTTCTTCTAATAAGGCTAACTCCCCATATCTCTTGCTCAATGAAAGCAAATTTTAATCATTTTGAGTGCTTTAGATGTCAGCAAGTTGTCAATTTTCAGTTGTTTTGGCAGTCAGTCCCATGATTGTCCAAAGCTTATCCTACATCATACAGATCCTTTGTTGAATTACCCTTTTTTGTTATAGTGCTACAACATTTTTATTTTCCATCTGTGTGACTGCCTGTGGCCTTTCTCTCAGGTGTGAGGATCTGACAAATTATTATATTAGTAAGGTGATACAGATAAAAGAATTTCCCCATTAAAATAATTAGAATGAAGTTCAGAGTCATGCTCTTTCATGACTTTCTCTTCAGGGAGTATTATTAATAGATCAAGAAAATGAAAATTACACAAAATACAACCAGTATGTAAACAACAGCAGTGCAGCAGTCAATGAAAACATCTGGATTTGTGGAACAGTGTGACTAAATAAGCCAAATTTCTGACAGAATAGTAGCTCTAAAGAAAGAAGAAAAATGCCAAACCAAATTATTTTCTCAGAAAGTCATGCTACTTTTGGAAGGGAAGAGCAGTAAAGAAGAAAAAAGTTCAAATAGCTTAACTATTGCCTAGATTTTGGGAGATCAGATGGAAAAAAGAAGGCTAGAAAAGATTTAAAAGCAATTTTAGGTGAGGAGAACCTTTTGGTAGTAAGAGCTATTCAGATTGTAATAAAACATTAAAAAGACACAAGATGTGCTTGCAAACAAAACTAACCAAGTCTGCGATGGCTGGAGGTAAATTCTTACACAATGAATCGATGGTAGATGACATTCTGTAATACTATCCTGGTCAATGGGAAGTGTCCATCTTCGAAAAAGGTCCAGCATATTGTTTTTGTTTTTAAAAAATGCTGGCAGAACAGTAGAGGTTGTCTTATCTATTCATTCATCCCTGTCTACCCCGGCTTTATTTCACTAGCCTTATTTAGAAGGCAGTGGGATTCCTACAGCATCCCTTGTTTATAAGGGGAATTCCTAGAAATGTTTCTCTGTGTCAATCAAAGAAATAAATGATTCTCACTGACACAACAGCCCTGGGGATGTTTTGCATACCATATTAATGCTTCCTTCCCTCTTGATTCAGTTAGACATATTATATGAAAACAGGAATAGAAATTCATTGATTAGTCACAGAGAAGATGTAGAGGTTATTGTAAAGGGATATTTGTCCTTTTCTGCTGAGTTAGGTAGCAGTATCAGTTGGATTAATATCTTTTGCAGAAGGAGAGGAAGGAAGATAAAGAAGGGATTTAGTTGATACTCAGTTAAGCACCAAGTACTGTACAAGAATCTTTTCTGGGTTGAAATAATTCTTCAAATCTTGGAATTAATGAAGGAATTTTTTTGTTATCTGCTCCTCACCAGACTTACTAATTAGAATAAAATAAAAGGAATCCATCACTCCTGGAGGGCTACCAGATTTGGGAACACATTTTAGTGTGTCAGAGAAAAAGAAAAAAAGTGAGGAATTGCTTTTCTCCTTTTTTATAGAATGAAGACCAGAGGAGACTCTTTTATTGTATATCTTGTTTAATGAAAAAAGGACTAGGGCTATCATGATAGGGTTTTCCAATATTTAAGGGGCTGCCACAAAGAAGAGGAAATCAGCCAAAGCATCTGAATCAAGGACAGAAGCAACCTAGCACTAATTAAAAATTCCCTGATGGTGAGAACAATGAATTAGTGGGATGGTTTGCCTTCAGAAGTTGTGTGCTCCATCACTGTAGTTTTTTAAAAAGAGATTGCATAGCCATTTATCAGAAAAGTTCTTCTGCTTGAGATGGGGGTTGGGCTAGAAGACCTCAAGGCCCTTCTGTTATTTGGTTGCACTTTTGTAGACATGTTGAAAGAAGATCTTTAACTTTTCAAAAGTATCTGGCTTGAAGGCAAGAGAAGGGATGAGATAATCTCAGTGATTATCCTAAAAAAAGAGGATATTGAAATGATGAGATCAGAATGATGAGTTTGAATTTGGGAATAATGGGGCAGTCCTTCACCATTACCATTTTCACTTTTCAAAACTGTTCAGTTCCATGTGAGGGTCTCTAGCAGTGGTGGTATTCAGCAGGTTCTGACCAGTTCTGGAGAACCGGTAGCGGAAATTTTGAGTAGTTCGGAGAACCTGGAGATTTTACAGTATTCTTTCCCTGCCATGCCCATCAAGCCATACCATGCCCACCAAGCAATGCCCGCAGAACCGGTAGTAAAAAAAACTGAATCCCACCACTGGCCTCTAGGTTTACACCATGTTGTCATCATTGGGCAGCAGAGCCAGTTTACTTTCAGCACAAATCACAGCAGATTGCTTCCACACAATAGATTGTTTTCCTACCTTTCATTTCATGTGTCTCCCAGTTCTTTGGCTGTGTCTGCTAATCATAGCTGAGAAGCTGCCCTTGAATGAGATGCCTTAAGTTGAGTAGAAAAGAAGCAGCGCAGATTCTTTCTAGATACACTTTTTATTTGTTTCGTGGCCATAAAGACAGACATAGCAGAGTAAGGATAAGAGAGGAAATCATGAACCTTAGGTGACTTCCTTTTTTTTTTTATACTTCTCTGATGGTCAGTTGAAGGACTAACTGGTCAGCTTACAATTGATTTGCCTGACCATTAAAAGAAAACAGTAGCTCTTAGCAAACATATTTGGAAATATGTTTAGTCTAGGCATAGTATCTCTTTCTTTTTTAAACCAGGCATGTCTAAGGACATTTTCTCATTGCCATTATTTTCATTTCCCAAGGAAAGACCAACTGCCAGGTGCTGAAAAAAAGGAAAATATTTTTTAAAATGTCAATAGTTTTGCTCCTTCTGGAGTACTGAAAGGGACTTGCAAAGTCCTCAGCCCTGTAGTCAGTATTTTCCTAACAGGTCTTGAAGTTCAAAAGCCAGGAGGAAGGATGAGGCATAATAAGTTCCCTTCAGCATTGTAACAATCTTAATTGCAGGGGCAAAACTGCATTGCACTTAAGCCAGAGATAAATTAGTACAGATTCCCATTCTCCACAAGATCTACTGTATCTAGTCTCTTTCCCAAGCTGGAATGGAGCCTCTCCTTTCAAGCTAAAAGTGGAGGGTTTATTTCCCACTAATAGCAAAATATCTGAGAGCTTCATGTCTTACTGTACTTATTGGAAGCTAGTTCTCAGTACTGAAGCTAACTAACCATACTGAAGGTGTTTCTACAGCAGAAAGAAAATCCCTTTAATTCTGGCACAAAGTATGTACCAAGTATGGATGGAATGTAATTTTAGTGCTTAATCCTGCCCTTAATGTCAGCAGTATTGTTGTTTTGATTGCATTGCTACCTATGGGATCTTCAGTCAGGAAAATGACTGTCTAAATTGAGTTACTAAATAAACCAGACATTATTCTCAGACTTGGCTGGATCAGGTTTGACCTGTTGTGTTTTACTAACTGCTACTGGGTACAACTGCTTTGTACAACAAGCCATTCACACTCACCAACTTCATGACTTCTATCTGATGAGCGCTCAAGAGTTGTTCTATGTCTTTTTCACTGCAGATCTTGTCACAGCAGAGCCCAATCATCTGAAATTCATTTGCAAAGCTTTACGTTCTATTTCTAGGCCACACGCAAGTCCCTTGATGCCAGCTGAGGCTCAGTCAACAAACTGCCACAGATGTCAGGTGTTCCAACTGCAACTGGAGAATATTTGGCCTTTGAAGCTGGTTACAATTACAGAAGTGTCCTGACTGGGCATTTTGGCTTTTCTCGAACTACTCTGAATTGCAGCTACATTAATTATTATTATGCCCAGCTTGAGGTAGCTTTACAGCAGGGGTGTCAAACTGGATGCATCAAGTGCAGCCCACACCTACCCCGGCTTCACAAAGGCAAAAAACATCCACAATACCTTATGACACAATCAAGTTTGACACCCATGCTTTACAGGATAAACCTCTGGTTATTCATAGTAAAATCTAGTAAATGACAAGAGATATGGAAATATAGAGTTACCACATAGCTAGATAGGGAAAGGAAAACATGGAGAATTGGAAAGGAGAACAAATGGGGGGGGGGGGAGAGAAAAGATACTGTTTAACTTTCTTATCATCCATGCCAAAAATTACACTAAAAAAATTCTAAAAAATGTACTTAGACTTATATGCATATGTAATTATTTTTTCCAACATTAGAAAAAGCTGTTTTAAAGTTGCAATATTCTTCCAATAAATCTAAAACATAGGCTAGTGACTACTGTATACACTTTCCAAATTTAACTATAGAAATGTATAACAAGTCATGAAGTCTACAGATTCCAGTGATGCAAGATTTAAATGGGCTAGATTGAAACTGATTTCCGGAATCAGGAAATAAACAACAAAAATCTAGGTGTTGAGTCTGTTGACAGATAAGGAAAACAAAGAAGCAGACTATTTACAATACACAAAAGTTTGAATGATTATTGTTGTGAAAAAACACTCTCAAATTAACAAAAAGCAACATGCTAAAGCCAGACAATGTTTAATTTTAAGGCTATGCCTGCCAGACAGGGGGCATGAGAACAAAAAAGAGGACATGTTTTGCTGTATATTTTGTAACCCTAAGGAAGCCAGGCCTTCTGGCCTTCATTTACATGGCCTGAACATTTAATTGGATAGGGAAGGAGTGTGGAGTGGCATGAAATAATCACTATGAAGCAACAAAAAGATATGTGTCCAGCTAGTGTGCCATGGTCCATGTTAGTCATCCTAAAGTAGAGCTGACTCCCCTTTCCCCTCCCAATCACATTCCCCCAATTATGTCAGGAATTTGGTGGGATTTTTTTTGAAGGGTCTGGGTGAAATCATGAATTTAGAGAAGATGGAACACTTAGCTTTCAAAAGAAACAACCCGCACATCTAGAAACGGAGGATGGGATAATGGCCACAAGGAATTTGTTCGGTCATAGATCATAATTTGTTGGAAGAAACGTCCATCTGGGTTCAGTTCCAAGTGGAAAGAAAGATACTGGAAACATGGAGAATGCTTGGAAGGATGTTTTAGTGGTGGACAGGACCACACGGTTTGATGTCCTGAGCAAAAATGAGAACATGGTGGCAGTGTGGAAGCTTCTGGTGCTCATATGGCTTCCATGGGTGAGAGAGATTTATACCCTCTGTTGGGCTTTGAACTCGCTTCCTGTTCCTGTGGCAAAAAATGTATCCGGATTGGTTGTCAGACTCCCGTGGGGCCATGCAGGGGTAACTTTGCAGGTTGTCTTGAGTCCCAGGCTTGGTTGAATCTTGCTGAGTGATGTAATGAAGGGGGCTTTAGGCAATTCCTATTCTGGCTTCATGGCTTGGATCTGAGTGAGAACTAATCCCATCACCCCGGAGCTGAAGGTCTTTTGTGTTATAGATAAGATGGTCCAGACTTTTGCCTTGTCGATAAGCTGGTCTCAAAATATGTGCTGGGGCTGAGTTTCTGTATCTCTGAAGATTTCTATTTCTCTTTTAGGGGAAGTATTCTGCCTTTTTAATATTTCCTAGAATATTTCATTCTTTTAGGAAAGGGGTGGGTGCTAACTTTCTACAATGTAAAATTAAAGCTCCTGCACAATTACTTAGATATCAATTGTGTTGTGTGAACTCCATTCCGCTGTTTAACTCTTTCCTTGGAATAAGACCAAATGAGAAAGAGTATCCAAAGAGAGTTACTCAGAAAAATGAACTCCCTCTTAATTAGGAAATGCCCAGATTTCTGCTTCAAATGAATGTTGGGCTTATAGTTGAAGCTATTAAACATATTTTGTGAATATGGGTATGCTTTTAATATTAGGTGAGGCCTCTTGTGACACAGAATTAGAAATGATGGAGAAAATCTCACCTATATAAAGTAATTTCTCCACAATGCTATACATGAAAAACATAGATTGAAGCAAGGTTAGTCAAAAAAGCAGTCTAACTTAGCACATTTTTATTCTGGAATTCAAGAGGAATTTAAAATCCCAGAATTGGTCATCTGGAACTGACTCAAACAAATCCTGTTGATTATATTCCCTTCAGAGCTTCTCCTGGAATAATTTTGCTTGACCTGTAGGTGATTTATCTTCAAGAAATGTAAGTCTTTTTTTTTTTTTTAACTTTAGTAGACCTTGTACAAAAGAGCTTTTGTAACCAGGTTACTAATTCTAGGAAGAAATATTATCCCTCCATACTGCAACTGCTCAACCCAAATGAGTCCTAGATATGGGCAGGGACAGAACTTGAAAAGCCCAGTTTAGTAAGTATTCAAGCCTTCAATTTTTCTGGCAGGAATGAAAGGCCAGCTAATCACCTCTTCTGAGTTTTGTGCAAGACTTAGCAGGATGGAAACAGCCATAGCTGCCTGGATGAATGCTCTCGGTAAGAAGAGAAAGGATAGATAGATAAATCAACATAAATTATCCACCCAAGCAGGAGACCCTAGATTCTGGTTCTTTTTATTTTTCTTGATTTTTCAAGAAAAATCAGGTTTTGAGGCTAAGTGTAATCAATGAAACTTGGTTGGGTTAGAATTGTTCCCCACCTGCCAAGTTACAGAGCTTATACATTGTTTTGACTTGGTAGAAAACCAGATCATGTAAGATTTGCTGTCCCTGTTGCTGATCCATATCTTTCTTTTTTATATATATATAGTGATTTTTATTAAAGGTTTACAAAATTTAAAAAAAAACACAATCCGTATCTTTCTATTGGCTGTATTCCCAGATACAGATAGTCTTCTGACATCTCCCCAAAGTAATGGTAACAAAGCTTAACAGATTTTAGAAAATGTGAAAGGTGTCAGGATAAAGGGGTGATGAACTAGGGGGGCATTTAGAAGAAAGGATTGCCCTTGAAAAAGATCAGAGATTTCATGCTGTACCATATTTGATTCCTAACAGTTCTAACTGGCTAATTTGTGGATCAATCTGTTTCTCCAAACAGTGGCATTCTGGATTTACCTGAATTTTATTTCCAGTGTACTTCACCATGCCCATAGAGATCTCTAAATTAGTAAAAAAAAAAGTTGAATTTCATTTATTAAAATGCCTGTGCATGTATCAGCAAGACACTCTAGAACAGTGGTGCTTCTGCTTTGGAAACCTGCCCAAGTGAAACATCTATGATGCTAGCCCATACTCTCAAAGCTTCTTATGTTTCCCAAGTATTTCTGATTACTGTATTTACAGTTGAATTCTCTGAATTGTCCCACATTGTTGAATACACACTCTATTTAATCAAGTTTTATAGAGTCAATTTTGGGGGGGAAGATCATCTCAGTTTAATGATGCCATATCCAGGAGTAAGATGGCTGCTGCTTCACTCTAGCTTGTTTTAACATTAATTGAACGCTTGCTTGTTCACCCAGTCATTTGCAGGTCACTTGCAAACTTCCTTTTAAATGAAATCCAATTACAGGTCGTCCTTGACTGACAACAGTTCACTTCGTGACCGTTTGAAGTTACAGCGGCACTGAAAAAAGTGACTTATGACCATTTTTCACATTTATGAATATTGCAGCATCATGTGATTTACAATCAGGTGCTTGACAATTGACTCACATTAATGATGATTATATTGTCCTGGGGTCATGTGATTCCCATTTGTGACCTGGCAAGCAAAGTCAATGGGGAAATCAGATTCACTTAACAATAAAAGCCCATGTCACACTGAACCAATGGATGCAAAGAGGATGTAAAATGGACAAAAAACCTTGCCATCCATTCGAAAACGCGATGTACTCACTGCCTCCGTTTTGCTTCCTCTCTATCCGTCCAGCATCCGTTTATTGATGTTTCATCTGCTCAGAAAGTTTTGGGCTGCCTAAAACTTGTGCGCGGAAAATGTATCCAGTTCGTCCGTTCTGCATCCGCTACGCATCCGCTACGCATCCGTTCTGCATCCGTTACGCATCCGCTATATCCGCTAGGCATCCGCTAGGCATCCGCGCAACTCCATCCACCCGGATGCAGGGAGGAAGCGGAACGGATGCAGAACGGATGCAGAACGGATGCCTAACAGATGCAGAACGGAAACAAAGTGTTTAAAACGGAAAAAACGTTCGCAGAGGAGACCTATCTCGGATATTAAGGATGTCTAGAGGATGCCTAGAGGATGCCTAGCGGAAAACCTATACTGCCTATAAAAAGAAGGAGCAACTTGCCTGCATCGCACTTTCAGAACAGCAGCCCAGCGGTGCAGACCTCTGCAGCCTTCATCTGCCTCTTGCTCTTCCACAGCATCCAGTCATGTCCACCGTGGATTGTAACAAAGTCCTTTCGGCAGCCACCATCGTTCTGCAACAGTGCGAAGCCATCTGCAGGCTCTGTGAACTCTACTGCGAGAAGAAAAGGAGCCACCCAAAAAGAGTCTGGATCCGAAGATGGTTCGCCAGAAGAGAAGAGGACGGACTGTACAACAAGCTGATGGTGGAGCTCAGGAACGAAGACACTCGGGCATTCCAGAACTTCATGAGGATGCCTCCAGCCATGTTTGACGAAGTTGTGCAGCGGCTGACATCCAGGTTGACCAAGGCAAACACCAGCTTCTGGCCCAGCCTGGAACCTGGGCTCAAGGTGGCACTCACTCTGCGCCACCTGGCCTCAGGGACCTCCTACAGGAGCATGCAGTATGGCTGGAGGGTGCCATCCAACACCATCAGCATTGTGGTCAGAGAAGTGGTGCAGGCCATCATCGAAGAATACATGGAGGAGCTCCTCCAGTGCCCCTCCACTGAAGAAGGCTGGAAGAAAGTTGCAGAGCAGTGGTATCAGAAGTGGAACTTACCACACACCGTTGGAGCCATAGATGGCAAGCATGTGGCCTGCAAATCTCCAGCCAACTCGGGGTCCACTTATTTCAACTCCAAGGGCTTCTTCAGCATCATCCTCTTCGCCATGGTCGATGCTGACTACAAGTTCATGTACATCGATGCTTCAGGCAACGGCTCATCTTCAGATGCCCAGGTATACAACACCAGTCACCTCAAGGAGGAGCTGGAAGGCAACCTCATCGTGGGCTTCCCAGATCCAGACCCGCTGCCCAACGACACTCAAGATGTGCCCTACTTCATTGTGGGGGATGACGCCTTCTCCCTCACAATCTCCCTCATGAAGCCCTACACCTTCAGACTCCTCACCCGTTAAGGGAGGATCTTCAACTACAGGCTGTCCAGGGCAAGGCGGGTGGTGGAGAACGCCTTTGGCATCCTGGCCAACAGGTTCCAGGTACTTCTCACCACCATGCAGCATTGCCCAGAGACCGTCAGGAGGATCATGGAAGCTTGCTGCATCCTTCACAATCTCATGCACACCCGCTACCCAGTCTTGCAGAACAGGCTCGTGGACCTCCAACAAGGCAATGGGGACATGGAGCCTGGGGAATGGAGGCAAGGGCGAAACCTGATCGACACTGAGGATGTGCAAGGCCCCAACAGAGCCTCACATGAAGCGAAGAAGCAGCACAACCTCCTGAGACAATGGTGCAACTCCCCAGCTGGAGCAGTGGAGTGGCAAGACAGGATGGTAGATGCTTAATGGATGCTTCCTTCAGCCTGTCTCATCACACGGATGAGATTGGGCCATGTATGTTTGGTTGGCCTACAATTAACAGGGCGTTTAATAAAGAGTTGTGTTGATGTTGACATGTGTGGATAATTATTACATTATTATTGATAATAAAGGGCCATAGGTGTGGCACCTGGGAGGGTGGACCATACAGTCCCACTATGCTTGCACTGGAGGTTTATCTATCCCATAGCTATTAGCTATCCCACAGGTATCCCTGCCCATCCCACAGCTATCTCAACCCATCCCACAGCTATCTTAAACCATCCCGCAAGAATGCAAAGGCTTAAACCATTTCTAAAAGTTTCCAGCAAGACTTTATGAAAAAAAAGAAATGAAGCAAGTGTGTGAATCAAAAATAGACTTTATTAACAACAAGCTATAATACAAAAATGAGTCTCTGGCACTCCTCTTGGTCACTCAGTCCCAGGGGTGAAGGGTGCAGGTGCTGTGGAGGTGGCTGGTGCTAGAGTGCTTGTCATCAGCTCCTCCAGAAGCAGAAGCAGCAGAAGCGCCAGCCCCAGAAGAGCGAGCCCGTGCTGCAGAAGCCCCAGCGGAACCAGAGTGAGGGCCAGGGGGCGGGATGGTAGCCCTGTCCCTCTTGCCAGGGCTGGCAGCAGATGGCTGAGGCTTGCTGTGCTTCCGCATGGTTGTGGGGTTGCTGGCTGGCAGGGAGGCTGGCAGGAACCAAGGCTGGCAGGAAGGCTGGCAGGGAGGCTGGCAGGGAGGCTGGCAGCAAGGCTGGTAGCAAGGCTGGCAGCAAGGCTGGCAGGCAGACATGCAGGTAGGGCAGGCAAGGCAGTTGATGTGTCTGGCAGCAGGTCTTTCCTCTGAATGGCGACCTGCTTCCGAGCTGCTTCCATTATATCCGCGGGGCTGACGCAATGCATTCTCCCCACATGCGCAATTAACGCTAGTCATCCATTAGGCCTCCGCTGTGCATCCGCTCTGCATCTGCTCTGCATCCGCTCTGCATCCGCTGTATCCGTTCCGCGTCCGCTTCGCTAAGTCCCCCCGGAAGCCCAGCAGTTGCGCCATCCGCTCACATCCGCTCTCATCCGCTCCCATCCGCTGGGCTTCCGTTCCGCATTCGCTTTGCATCCGCCCTGCGTCCTCCCCGCGTCCATGTTATCCACTCCTGTTATGCAAATTTTTGCCCCTTTTGAGAGCGGATAACAACGGATGGAACATTTTGCTCGTCCGCTGTGTTTTTTTTGCATCCGTTGGGCAGTGTGACATGGGCTTAAGTCATTAATTTAACAACTGCAGTGATTCACTTAACAAATGTGGCAAGAAAAGTCATAAAATGGGGCAAAATTCACTTAATAAATTTCTCACTTAACATAAATTTTGGGCTCAATTGTGGTCATAAGTTGAGGACTACCTGTATTTTGTTGTTTGAGTTCATAGAATCTATTTTCCTTCCCTTGATTATTGTTTTTATGAAATTCTAAAGCTAAAGTTACTGTATGATAGCTTTATTTGTTGATTAAAATGATGTCTATATTTGATTATATCTTTTATAATATTGTATAATATTTTTAAATTGTGTTTCTTTTATTAAAATATCAGTATATATATTGTTTTTTTTAAAAAAACATCACTCTGGGCTTGTTTATTAGGAAGAGTTACATAAAAATAAATTAGAAATCATAATGATAGATTACCTAGGATGTCATTTATAATTTATAATAAATTAATTCATTATAATTTAATTTAATTTAATAAATGTATAAATTCTTTAAATATATATATAGTAATGTAATTCCTGTTAATTTCCAAGATTAATTGTCTTTCAGGTTTATTGACTCTCAAAAATCTATCGCTTTAGTCCACCTTACCCCATCCCACATTAAAGCTAGGAGTTAGAGTAAGAAATAAGAACCAAATATATGCTGCATGTTGAATATCAGTTCAGACTTGTGGTATTCACTGTCTTCCCCACAGTTCATGTCGATTTGACACCTCACCTATAAATCAAAGCTATGCCCCCAACTCCAGAGAGGGTTACAAGCTGCAAGGAAAGAGTGGGTGACAGAGAGAGATGAAATCTCAGCAGTGTATAAGACTTGGTGGATTTCCTCTGTGTTACCTATGGCTGGATCTCATAGAAAGCAACCAACAAAATGTGGGTGAGAAGCCACAAAGCCCCTCCTTATTCTTCTAAAGAAGAAGAAAAATCACTGAAATTCAACATCATTGTGAGATATCTTCATTTACAGGGCATATTGAACTATTTGATTGAGAAATGAACTGTGTAAGCCATAAGAGTTTGGATATCTCTAGTAGAATTACCTTATCTCAGGCCTGGAAAAAAATCAGAATTGTATTGGATGTCAGCAAAACATTAAGGGTTTTCTGCATCACTTTACCATTCTCCAATGGTTGTCTGGAGTTTTGTAGCCCTGATATATTAGCCCTATATTTGAAATTCTCTTGTCCTTCATAAAATATCCAGAGTTCCTGAATGCTCTGAAGCACAAATAATTAAGAAATCATTTCACAAACAATTCAGAGTTAATAGACTTCTCAGTCCAGATTTGGGACCCAGACTGTCAGTTTGTGAATGAAAATACTTGGATTCAAAGGAAAATTAAGAAGTCAACTCCAGGGCAATCCCAGACCTCCTTTTTAGTCCACTACAGATGATCCTTGATTTACAATCATTCATTTAGTGACTATTCAAAGTTACAATGACTGCTTTTTATGGTTATGACTGTTGCCGCATCCTTATGGTCATGTGTTCAAACTTGACCACTGGCATGTATTGATGGCAGGAAGTATGTTGCTTCATCCATCCCTTACTATTTTTTAAATTGCTATTTTTCCTATGTGGTGGTGTCTAGCCATGTGTAACACAAATGTAACAAAATCTAAAATGTAAATAAATGTCCTTTAATTCCCCCAAGTTGGCCCCACTGTTCAAAAATACTCAGTTGGAGATAAAATGTACCCAAAAATAGTCTTCAAAAGACGGCAATACAGTCCAAACTTAATGAGCAGATAGAGGTGAAATAAAAAAACCAAACAAACTACAATGCAGAAATTTGCACAATGGACCAGGATAAATAATTACCAAATTCAAGGAGATAACAAGGCACAGTCTGTTGGAAGGACGCTAAGCAAGATAACTTCAGACCAAAATAAAACACACTTTGCTTCTGGCAACACTATGTTTTATCCATCTCTCTTCTATGTTTGTCTCCCCAGCTGCAACCATCCAATGAGGATGATCATGGCCGCTTTCCCTCTCATAAGCCAAGTTGTTGCCTTCTCCGTTCCTCCCTGCGTGTCCTAGGATACAGAGGGGATGGGCCTGATTCTTCCTCTGGCTGCCCAGCTGGCCTCTGCCTTTCCCCAGCCTCCTCCACAACCTCCGGAGCCAGACTTCCACTCCTTGTTAGCTGTTCCTCCTCTCCCTTAGAATCTGACTATTAAGGGCATGAGATCATGCTTGATGGCCAATGAGAGTCATTTGCTTTAATACTGAAAGTCATTACTACCAAATCCCCAGTCTCCTGCTGCTTATTATATGTCTACGTGAAAAGGATTGAATTCTCAGGGATAAGAGGACATAGATATTCAAAGGGAGCAGTGAATTTTGTAGAAGTGTAGGATGAAAATGAAATATCCTCGGAAATATTAAAAAGGCAGAATATTTTCCCTAAAAGGAAAGTAGAAACTCAGAGAGGCAAAAGTTCACCACCACCCCCATCTTTGTTTATGGACGGGCTATTATTCTACATAACAAAGGCCTCTACCCATCTCACCACCTGGCCTGGGAAGATTGCATCAGCCAGCACTCAGGTGAAGCCATGTGGTCTAGACAAAGCCTACAAAATTAGCTAAGACTCCCACCCCTGGGAGTCTGACAGCCAGTGGGATACATTTCTTACACAGGAACAGGAAACACTAAGGTGGGACCCAACAGCTAAGGATCTCTCAGCATCTTGGCCCTTCTTTTCCTTCATCCAACATCTTGAAGAATGTGATCGTCCTTTTCACTCTGGGGCTCCAGGCCATGTGGTCCTGTCCACCATTAAACCATCTTTCCAAACAGCCTCCATGTTTCCAGTGTCTTTTTCCCCACTTGGAACTGGACCCAGAAGGATGTTTCTTCCAACAGAAGTACAGTATTCTTTCAGACCACATGTTCGTCTACTTGAAGAATGGAACATCAGAAGATGTTCTGGTGTTCATCTTTTGTTATTTAAGAAGAAAGGAAAGGAGTAGAAAAAAAGGAAAGGAGACAGAAAGATGTGTTGAGCAACTCAAACGCAGTTACAAACAGGAAGCAGCATTATTTAGACAGCCTCATAAAATTACATGAATGAAGCATGACAATTGAATATTTCATATGGACTCAGCACAAGTTATAATAATGTTTTATGACCTCCCATGTTCTTTTTACCCTTTTTCTTATATTTTTTTTACTTCAGAAAATCCAGAAAAGAATGAGACATTTTTTATTGCAGCTAATTCAGTTTAGATCTCAATTAGCTTCAGATAAAAAACATGCCCCCGTAAGCACAGTGGGAAGGGTCATCACGAGCAAAATGAAAGACATTTTGAGGCTAACTATTCCTTAGCTTGCATTTTCATTCTATGTCATAGAAGGATACACATGCTCAGCCTTTTCAGTGCTTTGCTTTTTTTTCCTGCCTGCTAAATCTTCTGTAATGAAAATAACTCCGTGAAATCAATGTATGGTTCTGCTTCTTTCTGTAAATTCTCAAGTTGGTTTTGTTGTCCTTCTCTAGGATGAATCAATGGTCCTTACCACACTCATGTTAATTAGTTATTTTAACAGGGCAATTTCAGTATTGTCATTCTTCCTTTTTATTCCTAATTATCCAATGAGGAGAAAATGAGACAAAAGATACAGCTTTATGCATTACAACTGGGAGAAAGATTTGGTAAATTACTAATTTTCAAACTAACAAGGAGAAAAATTGAGTCGACTAGTTTTCTGTTTACAATTCATCTACTCTACTATGTATGCTTGTAAACATTCCTGGAACTGAGAATCTGACCTGAGCAATGATTAGTGAAGCTGATGTCACTATGAAGTGCATTTTAGGGATAGGCAGAGTCCAACACCTAGCTAGCCACATCCTGCCCAGAGAATGTCAAAGATGAAGAATACATATGTGCTTTATTTGTACATCTGGGAACAAAGGCTGGAGGAAGTGATATCTTTCCAATCTCTATGGCAAAGAGCAACCAAAATAATAGACAAATTAATTCTCTATCTCAGGGGCCTCCAACCTTGGCAACTTAAAGTCTGGCGGATTTCAAATCCCAGAATTCCCCAGCCAACTTGCTTGAATTGAAGTCCGCCTGGCTTAAAGTTGCCAAGGTTGGAAGCCCCTGGGATTTCTCGGATTTGAAGTCCACCAGGTATAAAGTTGTGAAGGTTGAAGGCCCCTGCACACCCTATTGCCCCCACCACCCTTGTGCTCAATAGGTCATGAATTTTTGAAAGATCAGTGACACTAAATTCAACTTGTAACACAGAATACTTACCTTGAAATTGATAGGATTATGGAACGTGGAAGATCAAGTTATAATAAGTTCTGAGAGAAGCAGAATGAGAAATTGACTGGAGTTGGCACTGCTTTTGAGGGAGATGTTGTTAGTTCCTTTTTTAAAAGAGGATAATGACAGCTCTGTAGAGATGAGACTTTGTTTTTTTTTAAAAAAGGCTTTATTATTAAATAAATTCAAAATACATGGGAACTTGCAAGAACCTGAAAAAGATGGAGATTTCTGACTCAACCTTTAACTGTATCCCTTTTCATTTGAAGAATTTGTATTTTATATCTCATTTTAAACTAATTCCTTTTAAATAGACTTTGCTTCTTAGCCCTGAAACTTTCTCTGGACTAACAATGTTTGTTTGTTACCACTTTTCCTAGAGAGAAAGCATTAACCACTGGTCATCATTATTGTTGAATAAGGGATAGAGTAATGTAAATTTTTGTGATATTGTTCACAAATTATGTAATTTGGCATCATTTGTTATGAGTCTTTCTATGACTGTTATGAGTCTTTCTATGATTATATCATACAAGTGACATAAATTTCATGAGAATTTTGTCAATGGTGAAGATTATGCTGCAACAAAGATTCACTCTAAGGTGAATGGAGTGGGATGGGGTTGAAAAATGTGTGTGATAAAAGAAATGAATGAGTGTTGAATGAATGTGGGTTGAATGCAAAAGTGACAATTAGTATGAAAAAAATAAATTGAATTATTTGATCAGATAGAAAGAAGTACATTGAATTATTTGATCATATAGAATGTAGGAATGATGGTCAAATTGCAAAAAAAATACATGAAGGAAGAGTGAATGGGTTGGGAGGGGGAGAAGAGTGAGAAAATCATGGTTGGATTAAATTGATCAGATCCTCAAAAAGAGAGCAGTGGAAATTTTCAGGTATAAAGACAAAGAAGTGGTGTACAGATATGGTAGAAGCAAAGATGATTTGCAAGTATAGAAAGGTTCAGAAAGTACAGCAAGGATGTTGGTGTAAACTAATCCTAATTTGATTTCCCTGTTTTTCTTCTTACTGCTTCAGAGAGCTGAAGAAGCTTCTTGGATGAGAAGCGAAACGTCTTCAAAGAAAAACCAGAAAGTCCAGTTGTCTCTTGAAAAAGCACCTTTTGGACTGCCTACTTTTTTTCTTTTTTCTTTTCTTTTTTTCTTTTCTTTTCT